>ML685766.1:34960675-34963175 GCA_007922175.1 Pelusios castaneus
GCGAGAGAGAGAGAGAGAGAGAGAGAGAGAGAGAGAGAGAGAGAAAGTGTGTACGTACCTTATTAGGAAAGGTGGTTTATTCATGCTTTTAAAATATTACATTATAAAGGATTACTCTATAAGTAGTGGAGATGTTTGGTCAAATAATGCAGTATTGTTTTAGTTTCCTGACTGGATGAGAGTGCAGGCAATTTCAGTCTGAATACTTTTGCGAGTGCAAATGTAAAATAGTGGTGATGGTGTTTTATTCCATGTTGAGATACATATGCCATTAAAGTCAGATGCTGACAAATTAGGGAGAGGAGAGATGAATGACTTGTCAGATGTTTTGCAAGTGAAGACAAGGGGTAATGGCAAAAATGGTCTGAATCGCTGACTTTATTATGCCCATGTTACCATTGACTTTGTGTTTGGAAAGCTAGCACAAAAATGCCTCAGAAAGTAATATTGTAAAATAAGTCTCTGTATTTATTATTAATGAATAATGTGCCACTCAAGTTAGCTAAAACTGTTAAAAGAAGATGCTACTGAATTATTAAGGGTTATTTGGAGATCCTAGTCAGTAATGAGTTATTAATATAGAATGATAGTGGCCATATTTTATAATTAAACAATCAACTCCATTTCCACAAGTATTGGTGTCAGTCTCTGAATTATCACTTGGATCACCTCTGACTGAAAATGAAAGCTACTGTTTGCCATCAATCAAAGCTTCCCATTCATTAACTAATTGAAGAAAAAATAACATTGCTTTTGCCCATGATGCAGTATTTTGCAATGAGTTGTAAGCCGGCAATGTGTCCATTTCAGCATTACTTCATGGTTATTTTAATGATAGTGGTGGTTTTGCTTAGTGGATCTCATTTATCTTGGTGTACTGCACTAGGTTATGGAGGATGAATGTCTAATACTCTGGAACTATGCAGCCATCACCTTCCTGGATACCTTCTTTGTAAACAGCTTGATTAAATGAAATGTCATTAAGAATATTTCTGCTCGTCTTCTCTTTCCTTGTGATGGTTTATTTTTTTCTTGTCATTGCTTCTGAAAAACATATGTAATGACACTTTGTAAATAAGACAATAAGCTTAGCTTGAAAAACTCAGAAAAGCTATTTAATGTCGGTCCGCCCCTGTGATCCTGTCTACATTGCTTCAGTGCAGTATTAATATGCTAATTGGACACTGCTGCAGAAAGGGCCCGATCCTACACTGTATTGCATGTCCTTAAATGAGGAGTTGAGGGCCCCACAGAACCAACAAGCAAGTCTTTCAAATATTAACTACACTACACAACAGAGTGGCAGAATTTGGATTCTGCAGAACAGTTCTACAGCAACAGGGAAACTCCACTGAAGTCAATGTAATTATTCGAGCCAATCAGTACTGGGCCCATTATAATATGATGTATATGTACACTGTACCTATACAACATCTCTCCAGCATAGCTCAGAATACTTCAGTACAACACTAATCCTCCAGAGAATAAGTATGTAAATGCAACTTCCTATGTACAAGTGCAATAGCAGTATTTTAGTATGGAATCACTGGTAAACACTTTTTTAAAATTTAATTATAATAGTGCTAACGTTGATAATATTGCAACTTCTAAAGCAAGCAGCTGTTTTTTTTTTCCTTGTGGCCAGTGTGCACATCTCAGTGCATTCTTGAAAGAATGCTGGGAGAAAGACATAGATGGTCTTTATAAGATAATAAATTTTCAGTTGGTTCACGTTGAAATGATTTGACAAGGACAGCATGTTTGTCCCTGGTTGGAAAGATTGGAACCTGCATATAGAAACCTAAATTGATTTGATTCCCAACTCCCTTATCTTAAAATGTTTAGAAATAAGAAAAGTTTTTTATGATTTATTACTTGAAAGCCATAAAGTCTCTTGCAGGCAAAATGCATTTTCAGTGCATACCTGTTAACCCCATGGACTGCCAAGTTGTTAGAAATATAATTTTCTTATAGAAATTTTGTAACTTGGACACGGAGCTTTTTATCCATGATCCAAACTAGTGCATATTGTTAATTGACATGCATCTTTCAGAGTCAGAGAAGAATATAAGTAAAAGAAGGGTTGACTTTTGTAGATTTGGACTTTGTATTATTATGTTATAGTATAAGCATCATTGCATTTTGCTTCTGTGTTTATACTTGTCCTATGCAAAATTGGAAACAGGAGACTTATTAGGCTCCAATATGTCAATGAACTGTAGGCAGGTGAACTCTGGCTCCGACGTGGAGTCTCATTGACTTCATTGTGATTCTTTGTGGACACAGGAGTTTGCCTGCATGGCTGTCATTGCAGATATCAGTATCAGATACTTTGGTATCAGTCCTTCAGGTTGCTGACCATTCTGGCTCCGATCTAGCAAAGAACTCGTACTCATGCATATTTTTAAACAAGCATGTATTGAGCACTGGGTCTCACTGAAGTCAACAAGGCTACTCGCATAAATAAAAGTTAAGCATCTACAGGAGTGCATAATCAGGG
>ML685766.1:34968175-35013175 GCA_007922175.1 Pelusios castaneus
CCTAAAGGAGAATTAGTTCAACCTAATGAGTGGTCCTTACTAAGTCGACCTAAGCTTTCATTAGGTCGACTTAAGGATTTTCTTAAGTTGACCTAATGAAAGCCTAGTGTGGACACAGGCTAAAAGACTAAACAATTTATTTTTCACATGAGCTTTCTTGGGTGAAGTCCTACTTCATCAGATGCTAGAAAATGGAAAATTTACAATATGGGAGGAAAAGATAAATCTGACAAAGTGGTATTTCACCCACTTAAACTCATGCGAAAAATAAATTGGTTAGCCTTTAAAAGTGCCACAGGACTCCTCAAAACTGAAGTATTTGTGGGTGCCATGAAAGCCACTATGATGTGTGTGGTCTTAATTTCTGGTGTAAAACACTGAGGTCTGTTGAAAGCAGTGCTGAAAAATTGACCAGCATTATCATTTTGACAAATATTGGACAATGTTTCTCATTTATTTAATCAATAAATCTCAAGATACCAAATTTCATGTCTAAAATGTCATAAGATAGCTGGAGATGAGTCTTTTTGTATCAGGGAAGATTAGTAGTGCCAATTCCTTGCATTTTTTTTTTCTCATCAGTGTGCCAATATTTGGCTATATTCTTAAAGGGCTAACTCTTGAACTCATGTGAATAGGTCACAAAATTTCAGCTTCCCTTTAACTTAAAAAAATGTTTCTAACCTTTGTTTCCTTTATTGGTTTTCTTTATAAAGAACCCCACATTTAGTATTTTAAAATAAAATCTCATGATTTTAGAACTAGTCTCATGGATTACTTTGTCCTTATTTTAATATTTTGGGTTGACACTACTGAACTTGGTTTCCAAAGAGTGAAACTAAACAACTGTAACTAAGTTCCTTCACCTCTTGCCTTATCCTGAGTCACAGGCAAATGGAGGAGTAGGATCCCTGCTGTGAGGAACGGAATGGGGAGCTGTTTGGGTGGGGAGGACAGATGATAGCATATAAGGAGCACAGAGTTACATGATCAGGGAATAGGAGGAAAAGCAGTAGGGATTAGGAGAAGGATGACAATAGTAGAGAACCTCTAATTTGTCTATTCCTTAACTTTTTGTGCAGGGTTCAAATGTGTGATAAAGTGGCTAGGAGGGCCCCCTTTTTCTCTTGGAGTGTTCTGGGAATTGTGTGAGAATAAATAGCAGCATGATTCATATCTCTTGAAAGCTGTACTGTGTGTTCAGCAAGATGCTTATGAAGTCTCTTCTAAAAACAGCAGCTGACGATAGTCAGGCCAGGTGATTAAACAAGAGATTGTGGATGTAGCAAAGGGTAACTGGCCTCTTCAGGGAAAGATGGGCCAGCCCTACCTATGCCATAATTGGTTAGCTGCTTCAAAGCTTGAAGAGGTGGGATTAAGATGGTCCAGATGATGCTTAATGGATAGATGGGTCATAAAAGATCTGAGAGAGATTAATCTGGGATATAGAACTAGATGGGATGAGCAGACTCCTGGGGAAGTACCTGAAGCCGAGTCTTCAAGAGACTGGGTGTTCCAGAGGAACCACCCTGGGAGGTGGTGCTCTATACTGGCCAGGGGAAAGACCCCTAGTTAACTCGGAAGGAGCTATGAACCAAGCCCAGAGGACAGGTTGAAAAAGAAAACTGAAGCAGGGAGCATTGGCATTGCCTCACTTGAGAAGCAGGCGGCGCTAAAAGTGGTAAGACCCCATGACTCAGATTGCTGGAACTGTGAAGGTTGTCTTCAAATTTTTCATATCAGGACTTCAAAGATGGGCCCTTCAATGATGAGTCCTGTGGAACAGTTACCTGTCATTATTTATTTACATTAATTTAAATTAATATTAATTTCCCCCCACTCTGTAAGTTCCCCATCTTCAAAGCATCTGACGAAGTGGGATTTTCTCCCGCAAAAGCTCATGCGATAAATAAATGGGTTCGTTTTTAAAAGTGCCACAGGACTGCTTGCTTGTTTTGCTGACCTAGACTAATACGGTTAGCCCTTTGGAACCTGCAAATATTTATGTCCCATGCCACATTTCACAACACGTAAATGTGCAATATACTCTGGAGGGAGAAGAAGATGGAAGGTACTATGGCTCTAAATGTATCGGCTGCTATAAATGCAGCAACATACATTTAAAAAAAAATAAAATACAGGTGTGTGTGTGGGTGGGGGGGGGGGGACTTCCAATAAGGTCAAGCAGTATGGCAAGTGGCAAAGCTGGGAATAGAATATAGGTAACCTGAGTTGCACACCAATGCCCTATTCACTAGGCCATCAGCTCTTCAATCTCATTCCCACAGAGGGCTCCATTCCCCAACAGAATAAGTACTCCTGATAGTCTCCTTTAGTGCTATGTATACAACTGGCATGCTTAAAGTTCATTGGAAGTTTAAAAAGTCAAGTTTTCAGAAAGGTTCCCTATTTTAAATGGGTGTTATTGCTTGAACAGGTAGGATCCCTAGGACCAGAAGGATCTCTTTAAATATTATATTGTACTTTAATTTGTTGTCATTCTCTCCCTTACCTTTTTGCTTTTTCATCTTTGTTCATATATTTGTGTTTAATGTAGCACCTAGGAGCCCCAGTTGTGGATCAAGACCCCAGTGTGCTGTGATCTGTACAAGCACAGAAGTAAAGCACAGTCTGCTTTATTGATATGGAGGTCAAAGCAAAAGTAGTACCTTCCAAAAATTACTTCCTGTAACTTTGCACATGCACACAAAACAAAAGATGGGATATTATAAATAGACCAGTTGGGTGGAAGGGCAAAATGTGCAGTGGATTTTGTAAGTTCCATATCTCCAGATGAACCAGACCCTGCCATATCAGCAAAAATGCTCTCCAAATAGAGACAGACTGAGAACCTGTTCCTTGCTTTTTGATCCCTGGTGAGCTGTTCCATGAAACCCTACAGTTTATTTCATTTTAAAGGAAACTCTGGAAATTTTTGTGTCTTCTATTTACAGTTTATAATAGCCAAATCATGCAAGATTGGATATCCTTTACTTAATTTTGCAACTACCAACTTTTTAATGCAGCAATGTAATATGCTCTGAGTCTAGCTGGTTTTGTGGTGGAAGTGTAGTGTCTTAAGGATTGGTTTGGAGGGTCTTGATTCTCAAATCCAGGATACTGAATCAGTGAGCAAATGACTTTCAGAATCTAGGAGCAGCGTTAGGTTTTGTGAGGCAAGGCTTTTGATGCTCAGTACACAGTAATTTCCAATCTGTGATAAGATTTCTTCCTCCTATGGCCCAGTGAAGGGCTCTAGGGTCGTATGTTAGACAGGTAATAAGCCAAGACAACTGCCATTGGCATAGGTCCCATTGCCATGATCTAATTGTTTTTCAAAGAATGATCTCTTTGAGAATGTCTTAAGGAGAGAGTCATTCATGTCTTCTACCTAAGTAAGAAGCAACACAGTCTAGTGATACAATCATAGGACTAGGAATCAGAAGATTTGAGGTTCTATTCCTGTCACTGATTTGCTATCTGATGTCATGCAAGTCACAGCCCCCTCCCCCAGCCTTGGTTTCTCCATCAGATAAATGGATATCTTAACACTTGGTTAATGGTTGTAAAGCAGTTTGGGATCCTTTTCATCCAGTGTCTTGGAAGATTGAAAATGAAGGCTGTAAACAGCAGGGACAGAGTAGTCAGGAGCAATAGCTCTTATTTGAAACAAGATGTCCCTTCCTGAGCAGTAACAGGATAGCTAGGAGGACCAGCTCTTGTCCAGCACCTACCTCATTATGTTTCCATAAGCACCCTTAGTAAGATCTTCTCCAATCCCCCTAAATTCCTCCATATTCACTGGGCAGCAACTCGTGTTGAAAGACAAAACAGCCTCAATGGCCTCTTACCTCCACCCATAACATCACTTCTCAAAAACTCTTCTTAGTTCACCATCATTTCCCCCAGCCCCACATTCCCAGTTGCCTCCTGACTTCTAATTTAATAATTTTCCATGTCTGGACCCAGCTTCCATATAAGTTCTCTTCACCCTCCATTTCCGTCTTATGGTTTTTGCCCCTTCTGTCAGGATGTGGCTCTCCAAAACTTCTTTTTCCTAACCCTATGCTCTGACCTCTGTCCTTCTTTTCCCTTGCTGCTTCCAGAATTCCTGTTTCATTCTCTAAGAAATGTATCCTGTGTTCAATAGTTTATTTATTACATATGTCCAAACTAATTGGAAGGATAAACAAAAATAAATCTGTGACCAGGATCTTTGACTTTAAAAGGGCTAACTTTAGAAAATTAAGGGAATTAGTTGGGGAAGTGGACTGGACTGAAGAACTCAGGAATGTAAAGGTAGAAGAGACTTGGAATCACTTCAGATCAAAGTTGCAGGAATTATCTGAAGCCTACATTCTGAGGAAGGGGAAAAAATTCATAGGCAAGAGCTGTAGACCAAGTTGGATGTGTAAGCATCTCGGAAAGGCAATTAGGAGGAAGCACAGAGCCTACAAGGAGTGAAAAATGGGAGGGATCAGCAAGGAAAGCTACCTTTGGAGGTCAGAACATGTAGAGATAAAGTGAGAAAGGCAAAAAGTCAAGCAGAGCTGGACCTTGCGAAGGGAATTAAAACCAATAGTAAAAGGTTCTTTAGCCATATAAATAGGAAGAAAACAAAGAAAGAAGAAGTGGGACTGTTAAAAACTGAGGATGGGGTGAAGGTCAAGGATAATCTAGGCATGGCTGAATGTCTAAATAAGTACTTTGCATCTGTTTTTAATGAGAGTGAGGACAAGCTAGGGGATAGAGGTAGTTCATGAAAGTGGAAATTACCATACCTGAGGTAGAAGCCAAACTTGAGCTGCTGGATGGGACTAAATTGGGGGGCCCGGATAATCTCTATCCAAGAATATTAAAGGAACTGGTTCATGGAATTGCCAGCCTGTTAGCAAAGATTTTTAATGAATCTGTAAACTCAGGGGTTCTATCATATGACTGGAGAATTGCTAATAAAATTCCTATTTTCAAGAAAGGGAATAAAAATGATCTGGGTAACTACAGGCCTGTTAGTTTGACCTCGGTAGTATGCAAGGACTTGGAGAAAATTTTGAAGGAGAAAGTAGTTAAGGATATTGAGGATAACAGTAACTAGGATAAAATACAACATGACTCTACAAAAGATAGATCGGGCCAGACCAACCTGATCTCCTTTTTTGAGAGGATAACAGATTTTTTTTAGAAAAAGGGAATGCAGTAGAATTAATTTACTTAGATTTCAGCAAAGCATTTGATATAGTTCCACATAGGGAATTATTAGCTAAGTTACAGAAGGTGGGGATTAATATGAATATAGTAAGGTGGATAAGGAACAGGTTAAAGGGGAAGCTACAGTAGGTCATACTGAAGGGTGAACTGTCAAGCAGGAAGGAGCTTACCAGTGGAGTCCCTCAGGGATCGGTCTTGAGACCAATCTTATTTAACCTTTTTGTTACTGACCTTAGCACAAAAAGTAGGAATATGCTAATAAAGTTTGTGGATGACACTAAATTGGGAGGTATTGCCAATACAGAGAAGGATTGGGATACCATACAAAAAGATCTGGATGACCTTGTAAACAGTAGTATTAGGAATAGGATGAAATTTAATAATGGGAAGTGCAAGGTCATACCTTTAGGGACGAATAACAATATTTTTTCCTATAAATTCGGGGTGCATCAGTTGGAATGGACTGAGTAAGAGAAGGATTGGGAAGTATGGCTTGATCACAGGATGACTGAGCCACCAATGTGATGTGCCCATGAGAAAAGCTAATGCGGTTCTAGGATGTATCAGGAGAGGTATTTCAAGTAGAGACAGGGAGGTGTTAGTGCCACTGTACAAGGCACTGGTGAGACCCCATCTGGAATATTGCATGCAGTTCTGATCCCCCATGTTTAAAAAGGATGAATTCAAATTGTAACAGGTGCAGAGAAGGGCTACAAGGATGGTTCGTGGAATGGAAAACCTGCCTTATGAGAGGAGACTCAAGGAGCTTGGCTTGTTTAGCCTAACCAAAAGAAGGTTGAAGGGGGTTATGATTGCTCTCTATAAATATATCAGGGAGGGAGAAGAATTATTTGAGTACAGCACCAATGTGGACACTAGAACAAATGGATATAAACTGTCCATCAGGAAATTTAGGCTTGAAATTAGATGCAGGTTTCTAACCATTAGAGGAGTAAAGTTCTAGAATAACCTATGAAGGGGAGCTTGAGAGCAAAAAACATAACTGCTTTCAAAACTGAGGTTGATAAATTCATGGAGGAGAAAGTATGATGGGATAGCCTATTCTGGAAATTGACTCATCTTTGATCTTTGGCTACTGGTGGTGGATATGCAAGTGGCCTAACAAGAGACGGTAGATGGGATGGGCTCTGAATTAGGGTGGGCTCTGAGTTGTTACAGAGAATTGTTTCTTGGGTGTCTGGCTGTTGAGACTTGCCCATGTGCTCAGTGTTTAACTGATCACCATAATTGGGGTCGGGAAGGAATTTTCCCCCAGGGCAGATTGGCCTGCTCTGGGGGTTTTTCGCCTTCCTCTGTAGCACAGGGCATGGCTCACCTACCGGTGAATTCTCTGTATTTTAAAGCCCTTAGATCATGATTTAAGGAGGTAAATAACTCAGTCATAGATTGGAGGCTTATTGCTGGAGTGGGTGGGTGAGGTTTTGAGGCCTGCATTGTGCAGGAGGTCAGACTAGATGATTATAGTGATCCCTTCTGACCTCAGAGTCTGAATCCTCCACCACTTTGCTGGCTCTTTGAAACCTCACTTTTTGCCTCTTAAAATTTGTCATGGAGGCCTTAATTTTTTGCCCCCTTCTTATCTTATTCAATGGTCATAGCAACAGTCGAAAGGTTTTTCTCTCCTGTATAGGAATTTCCTGTTTCTCCTTCTCCCTTTCACTCCTTTGTCTCTGACTGCCATGCCATCTCATCGGCTATTATTTACTGCTCTCATAGGCCCCTGAACATAATCTTCTGACTCTTTCCTCCTTTTTCCACAATTCACTACCTCATAGTAGGCTACATTAATGACTTGTATGATTTCACAGCTACTTAAATGTCACAGTAACCTCTTTGTTTGTTTGACTCCCTCATTACACTGTCTAGGATACTCTTTAATTGAACTTTACTAAGAAATGCTCTTCTTTTGTGTGTGTTGCATACTCTGTCTGATCACCAGTGCTCTCTCCTTACACTTGAAGCCAAAGTCTCTTACGATTCTTTAGGGGTCTAAAACCTCTATTAATGGGTGGGAGGATGTCAAAATATTCTCAGTCCTGATCCACTAGGCCGTTCTTCCTCCAGAATTCTACAGTGTGGTGTTATGAATATATTACCTCCACTTACTTCTAGAGCAGGGGTTTTCAACCCACAGCCTGATTATCACACAGCTGTAGTCTATATGATATCTTCTGGGCCATGAGGGTAGCATATATATTGTATGGATCAGACCACAGAGGCTATGTCTACACTTGTTGATTTAAGTAAGCTTAGCATGTCCACTCTCACATTTTAAGTTGACCTAGAGGGGACCCTACAAAATCGACCTAGAGTGTCCACACTGGATGCCTAGGTTGACTTGTAGGGGCTAGGTGGACCTGGGACAGGTCCACGGTGACAGGGGGGACACCCCTTGCCAAGTGCCAGGGAGCTCAGCCTTTGCCCCATTGTATCTAGGTACAATGGGGCAAAGAGGGACAGGAACCCTTGCAGGGCATCAGGGCAGGGCTCTGCCCTGCCCTTTGGGGGGGCACGCCAGGCTGTGGCTGTGCCAGCTACCCTGTCAGGGAGGGCAGTGGGAAAACCCTGGAAGCCCCTAAGTTGATTTAAAGTCGACTTAGGGCTACTCCACATCCACATTGGCTAAGTCGACTTAAAACGAGGTTTTATAAAGTAGACTTAAGCAGCTGCTTAAGTCGACTTAAGGAAAGTGTAATGTAGATGCAGAGTAAATTAAGTCGACGTAAGCAAGCTTAAGTTGACTTAATTTCTAAGTGTAGACGCACCCAGAGAGAGCTGCATATGTGGTCACAAGGGTAGTACATATATTGTATGGATTGGCCCATGGAAAGAGCTGCATATGCGGCCCACAATGGTAACTAGGTTGAGAACTGCTATTACAGAGGCTATGAAAGCCAGAGAGAGGGGATATATGTCTTAAACTCCTAACTATCTGAATAATTCCATTATTTTATCTCTTGTCCTTCGAGTCTCATAGCATTTTCATTTCCTTCTCTTTCTTTTTACAGACCCCAGATGTGCTGACACAGACAACTCAGCAGCTTATTGGGGGGAGGTCCTAATAGTATAAATGCCCATGGTAATGCATTTATTTGCAGATTCTAGACCTTAGATCCGTAGGAGAGGGAATACTTTGTAATAAAGTGTCATTCATGTTTATTTCTGTGGAGACTTTTTTTCCATTAAAAATGGATTACCTGATATGACTATATGTATATATGTAGGGAACTTAGGGTAAAAATTTTAGGTTCAAAATTAATTTTTAGTTAAACATCAGATCAACAAAATGGGCTCAGGTCTTACCAGCCTGGTTCATTTCTGTGGGTTAATCTGCTTTTAGGGGAAGAAAATGGAGAATGAAATACTCCAGATGACATAAAAGATTCTTTTGTGTTTATCCATCCAATTATCCTGAGTGGGATTCTCTATCTATATGTGTACTAACCAGTTCTAAAACAAATCACCAAATAATGTTGTTTCAAATACGATAATTTTGTATCATTGAAGCAAAGCACACTGTAAGTTGCAAAATAAAGAATAAGAACATAATTACTGCTTTCATTTATTCATACCATATTAATGTAACACAATTATCTAGCGGGCAGACAGAATCTTATGAATATTCAACAAAAAACTACTGAATGGTTATTCTAATGAACACATAAAACTAATAGTTTAAAGTAATAAATCATTTTTAAAGTAATAAACCATTTTTAAAGTAATAAATGCTTTGAACTTTTGTAATTGAAATAATGTAGTTAGGGACCACAGACATTGGTACATAAAAGGATAAGAGTGACTGAGAACATTTCAAAATAGACAGGAGTGTCAAGTGGAGTTCCACAGAGATTGGCATTTAAGTACAAAGATTGCACAATGTGCCAACATTTCTCAATGGTTTTTTGTCATGTGAATTCCTATCTATAAAGGACTTTGAAGGAATGGAGGCCCCAAAAGAGGCCTTAGGCTTGAATCATCATAGTCCAAAAGAACAAAACAGTAAGGCAGGGGAGGAGAGTTCTCTAATCATCCACTAGCTTATCAAGAAGAGGCTATTGAAGTGCACAATAAAACTATCAAACCTATAGGTCTAGCAAATAGCTGAAAGAGATGGTTTCAGACATTTTGTTCCACTGCCACTACAGCATTGTGCCACTTAGATGTTTATATACTTGATTTAAAGAGGGGCACACAATTGTTCTTGTTTATGTTTTCAAGCTTGTATTTTCGTGTTCTATTCAGATCATGTTATGTTTGTGTATGGAAAAGCTATAAACTATTCAGATAAGGGAAACAGACCTAGCCTAACCATACATATGATACTTATTTGACTCCTGAAAATGAACAATTTAGCCTACCTTCACCATACCAGAAAAGTTATCTTATTTGTAGTCTTCGTGGGGTAAACCAGAATTTGTTCTTGTATTGTTGTACAAAAGCACATTTTGCTTTTTACTGCCATTTGTATATAACAGCTATGATTTCACAAATGAAATTAAAGACAGGCCTTACTCCAAAGAGCTTTTATTTTAAAGAACTAAGACGCAGAAGCGTGAAGAGAAGCAACAACAAGTTAGCAGTTTTTAAATTAGGAAGAGATCATGCTAAATACAGTCTAACACAGACACAACTTCACCTCTTTTTCCTTCCCCTCCCTACAGCTATTTTTTTTCTGTAGTTCCCAACACTACAATGTCTAATACCTGTAGATGTGAAAGAAACTTAGTGTTTATAGGCATTGCAGTGGAAGAGTGTCTGAAGGAAGAGATGGTGGAAGTTTGTTTGTTTGACCAAATGGGATACAAGTTCCCTAAACCTGTAAGAAGAAATCTTGCTTTACTGTACAGTGAACTCAACAATTTACTTGCACGATTCCTGGAATGAAATATACATATGAGAGCAAAATATCTAAAGTTTCTACAATGAGCTTCCTCCAGGACAGACTGCCATTAACTTCAACGTGGCTATATGCAGCCATAGGATCAAAGTTTGAAAGATGTGGGAGAAGGGAGATGTATTAAGGATATTGTGTTTTTGATTTACTATCAATAAATAGATTGTAATTTTTTGTCTATTACTATAAAAGTGAAGAGATGTATTTGTGGGGATAACCATCAATCAGTACAATATGTTGACCTTTACTTGTAATTTAATATACAATTAATATTTATCCTAGACATTCAGCAGCTTTAAGGTTAAAAGACATATTATTAAAAATGCACCTTTATCATCTGCACATAGAAGGTGAAGCAATATCAGTCCCAGTATCAGAATAGAAATTACCTTTATCTCCTGTAAAACAACTGTTAGTGTAAACTAAAGGCATTTTCTGTTTGAGAGCTATCATGCACTAGAAAGGTCAGGAAGCTCATTTTCCTCTAGTCTCAGCCAATAAAATGGATACAAGTGTGGCATCCCTAAATAAACATTCACAATATTTTTTGCATAAATGTAGAACGACACAAGAATTGAGATGCAATCATTTAGCATTTATGAGGGAAGGAGATGGTTTATTTAACACGTCAAGGAATGCATCCCCTGAGAGAGAGAGAGAGAGAAACCACTTGCTGAAATGACTAAACTTTAACACAGCAGCCATGGAGACACTTAGTAAAACAGGTAATTCTTACAGCCATTGTGAATGCAATTTATGCTGAATTTAAAGCCATTTCAAAGAGGTCCTTTTGGGAGTGTTTAGGCCACAATTACACAAATGAAGATTCAAAATTAGCAAAAAGCATTTAATTTAATTTAGTCAGAGAAATTAACTAGGGACTACAATAGTATAGTATGTCAGGGATCAGAAGATAACTGAACCGAAAAATCTAATTTTACAACTTTAGGATGTATTTTATCAATAAAATATTAGTGAGTAAGAAAAAGAGTATTGTCTGTTCTCTAATACTGTCTGTCTCAAGTTCTCATTGCATGATTATGTCAAATAATTTGTGCATGTACTATAAAACCACAGGCAACTTGCTTAATAATTTTTAAAAAGGGTTTTTCTATTTTGATAGAAGATAGGTGGTTTTAATACAAAGCCAAGTGAAGTTAATGGAAACTCCCACTGACTTCAATAGAGTTTTGGATCAGGACTTTAGTGAAAGAGGTTGTTACATGTCATCTTGCAAGGATCATAATAGGCTTTTGATCTATTACCAGTAGCACTGGTTAGAATTATTTTCCTATCAGTATTATGAATCTGCCCATTTTACTGTTGATCAGAATTCCCCAGAGTCAGATTAGGGAGGAAATGGGAGAAGCTAAAATCAGATTTGGAGTTCATGAGGAGTGGGGAAAGGGAGAGGGGAAGAGGGTGTTGAGCAAGGAGATGACATCTATGACAAATTTGTAACTGAAACAGAGAAAGCAAGGGATCTTGCATGACATTTATTGTCTTTAAGCTGCATGAACCACTTAGGTACATTTTTTTTAACCCTGTATCCTTTTAGAATTCTATATTCTTTGTAAGCCCTTGAACCCACCTACAGGACATTTGTCTAATCTATGTTTATACAAGGTTCCTCCTTGTGCTATCCCAATTCTGCTTGACCATTCCTCAGGCCAGAGGAGAAATGCTGTGTGAGTTTCTGAAGGGTGAGCCCTCTGACTGGGTGTCATGTTTGTGTTTTTGCTCTTCTCTCTGATACCAGAAAGGGAGAGGCCAGAGGCTGTCAAGTAGAGCTTTGAAGGTGGTGGTAAAATGTTTAAACTTGATGCTATAGGGAAAGCTGTGTGTGGTGGGGCTCCCCATTAAGTGATTAATCAAGACTGTGTGGAACCCCAGAGTTGCCCAACAACACAAGAGCTACTAGCAAAAAGGTGAAACTTGATCTAGCTCCAGTTATGTGACCAGGGCAGAGGTTTCAAAGTTATTGCCCTGTCCTAAGACATAGATCAGTATCCACTGATTTCAGTGTTAAATGTATTGTGTTCTTTTTTTTCTCCCTAATTAAATCAAAATAGAAAAAAATTAGAATAATCACAAATAAACCTGTTAAACTAATATCTGTGAGCCAATAACTCTGCTCTTCTTGCTGTCCTATTTAAAACTGACTGGATGATGATCGTTTATTTTGTGGCAACTTTTGAAACTTCAATAATTGTTTCCATTCCCCACTGAAAAAGACAACTTTTCAAGCAATTTAAAAAAAAAATGGAATTGTAAAAATAGCAATTTTTCAGATTAAAAAAAGTAGAGGTTTTCAAAGTGACCAAAGAGTCCTTGACCAAAAATGTACTGCCTAAGAAATATTTAATCAAAAGTAACAAGAATCCTATGGCAAGAATCCTATCCTTAAAGATGAACAAATTTCTTTGGCTATGTCTACACTTGCTAAAATTAGTTCGAATTAGTTAGTTCAAACTAACTAATTCGAATTAATTTTAGTTAGTTTGAATTAGCTTAATTCGAACTAGCATGGCCACACTGGAATGTTAGTTCGAACTAAGCAAGCACTTGCTTAGTTTGAATTAGCTATCCCCATTCACTTCAATGGCCGGTTAATTCGAACTAAGAAATTAGTTCGAATTAACATGACAACATCGGTTAATTCGAACTAGTTAGTTCGAATTAACCCCTTAGTTCGAGTACCCTATTCGAATTTATTAGTTCGAATTAAGGAAGCCCTTAATTCGAGCTAACTAAAGCCTAGTGTAGCCAGGGCTTTAGTTAGTTCGAATTAAGCCTCCTTAATTCGAACTAACTTGCCAGTGTAGACATAGCCTTTGGGCATAAGCTTTCATGGGCTCCAACGCACTTTGTCAGATGCATGAAGTGGAAACTATGGTTGAGAGAGAGATATATGCATGCCAGGGTGAAGGGGGGCAAGTGTTAGCAAAGTCAGTTCAGTTAAGATAGATGAGGCCCGTTCACATCAGTTGGTTAGAAGGTGAGAATATGTGAACAGGGATGATTACTTTTTGTAGTGTGATAACCATTCCAAGTCCCTGTTCAGATCCAGTCTGGTTGTGTCAAGTTTCCAAATCAGTTCCAGCTCTGCAGTTTCACACTGAAGTCTGCTTTTGAAGTTCTTCTGTTGGAGTATGGCAAGTGTTCTTCTACTGGTTTATGGATGTTGCCATTTCTGATGTCTGATATGTGTCCATTTATTCTTTGGCGTATGGACAGTCTGGTTTGGCCAATGCACATGGCAGAGGGGCATTGCTGGCACATGAGAGCATATACCATATTAGTGGATATGCAGGTGAATGAGCTCCTGATGGTGTAGGTGATGTGGTTGGGACCTGTGATTTGGTTTACTTTCGTTGCATCATTTTATTTGTGTATGAATTCTTAATTTGATGCATCTCAGTTTATTCAGTGTTATTTTCACTTGGCAACTACAATTTTCACTAACTATGCATGCATCCACTGTTCTGTGAAGAGCGACATACATTTCACAATAATATTGTTTTGATGTGGATATCAAATTGTTGCAAACAATTTCATCTTTAATCAGTTCTTCTGTTAACTATTCAAAATCACATGACCTATATTTGTGACATAGGTCTGTGATATAACATTAGTTGTCTCATCTGGCATCTAGTTCTACATAAAGAAAACGGTGCATTTACCAAGTGAAGTTTTTATGTGTTTGCACTGCCAAAATTTCTGCATGCTTTTGTGTAGCAGTTTACAATTCCCTTCATGTCCCCATCATATGGTAAATATCCAATGGTCCTAGGGGTGCCATATGTAGTAGAAGAGAGGATTTAGCCTTCTGTAGAATCTCAGCAAGGTTCCTTTCCAGAAGGAGGGATAGAAAAGTCTTCATTTGTGCCATTTTTAATAATTTTATTATTTGTTTTGAGAGATCTCTGTCATCATGAAATAAGAATCTGACCAGGAGTGATGGCAAAGAAAAGAAAGCCATCCTGACCCTATTCATAAGACCTGATTAGGATTCCAGTGACAAATACTCATCACGTAATGGGATGATAGACATGGCCTTGGTAGCTGTATTTCTACCAAAGACACTTGTGTTCTTTCCTTGTGCCTGACCCTCAAGGACACATCAGCCTCTTATTCTATCTCCACTTCTGAGACATCTCAATCTTCTTGTATTCTCCTACGTAGGCTTACTTGTACTGGTGTTCTGTATTAGACATGGTGATCTTTCTATGATGACTGAGGCAAGTTTGAATTAATTAGGCCAGAAATGAGACACCACCACTGTGGTCCAAGTGAAGATGAACAATTTGATTTAACATTTAAATAACTCTCACTTCAGGCTGGAAGGTATACAGTGTCCAGGGCAAGCAACAGTTAACTCTAAAAATAGTCCAATGGCAGCCACCAGGGAGCAGATAACATGCATGCAGGAGAATCTGCTCTCTTGTTGGAGGAAAGAGAAATACTATGGGAATGAGGTAATCAAGGTTCCCCGTCCTTGATGGTCCAACCAAAGGCTTCCAGATGGAGAAAGGACATGTGGGGGCAACTCAATTATGTAATTATCAGGAAATCAATACATTTTATAAGATTATATTCTGTTTATATTGCAGTAATCTATTCTGGCTCTCTTCTCAGCCTCAATCTTTGCAACTGGCTCTTGTCTTTGTGTGTATGAGAGTCAAAGTAGCTTAGTGTCTACATGGATATGTGGGAATGTTAAATTTTCAATAGAATTATAATTCTCTGAAGATGGTAGGACAACACATAACATCTTACAATACATGTTGACTTTTTCCTTACTATAGGAACAGTTCAGTAGCCTAAAAACCAAAACACTAAACAACATTTTAACTATTTTCCTCTCCCTGCCTCCACCAGCATCTCAAATTTTGAAGAACTGCATTGCCAGATATGCTGACCTCTTCTGCCAGGGTGCGGTTATAACTGATTGAAACTTTTCAGTGGACCAGTTTTCTGTCAGGCATTTCATGGGAACATGTCTATTTCAATAAAACTTTAAATGGGGTGAAGTCTGAATAAACAATCTTAATGTTTTGATTCATTTATTTTCAACTGTTATGATACAATATTTTATATTCTGTTTCAACAGTATTTAAATGACATTTGTAAATCTGCTGGGGGGAGGGTGAGTCTCAAAATTCTGACTCTCGGTTTGATTCAGTATGAAAACAAATTTCAGAATGTCAGAATTTCCTTTTGGAATGGAAAGTCTATTTTCCAAACAGCTCTAGATTTAACCTGCTACTGGTTGGAACAAGTAGTAGATTTTTTTCTTCCCTTGCCATCCCAACCAAATTCTGCTGGCCTGTACAATTTGGGGTGCCCATGTGAAATCAAGATTCTGCACATTCCTTGCCCATCTTGAATGGGAGAGAGAGTAATCATGTAGCATCTTCTTTCTCCTCCACCCACACTTTCTGTGACACAAAGCTAAAGTTGTGTTATGTCACTGTATTTCCCAAGTAGGATGCATAGGACAGGCTACAATCTCAGGGAAAAAAATTAAAAATGTTGTTGTTATTTTATTTTTTATTTTATTTATTTTTAATAACAGACAGTAATGGGTGAAGTGTGGGTGCAGGGAATGATAGAGAAATCATCTGAGAGGAAAACACAATTCTGTATTTATTTTTTTTAAAGAAAATCCATGAATTCTCAAAATCTTTGGATATTTTGTCTTTAAACAGATGGTCTTCACAAATGGTTTCTTTGTGTGTTGGGGTAAAGAAAATCATCCCTCTGCTACTATGTTGCACTTGATTGTTACTGCCACAGGATGCTCACAAGAGGCTTTCTTGCATGTGGAATATCAGCAGAATTTCAATCTTCTGTTCTGGAGCAGGTGATAGGATGACTCCAGATGATCAGGTATATCCTTTTTTAATTTGTTTGCCTGCTCCCTTGACTCTTCGCACACTGTATGTCAAATGCAAAAGTGCCTGATTATCTTTTTGTTGATTTCAATAGAAGTAAAACCAGGCCTAAATACTGATTAGGATAAAATGTACGTGGGTAAATAATGTGTTGTATGTGGTGTTTGTTCTGCAGTTTATGTACTATGTTTCTACCAACAGCCAAGTGGGTGTGACACCATCATACCACTCCCCGCCCCCCCAACCTCTCCAAATTTGTAAATGATCTCATTTAATTATGTATTAAAGACTAAGAGAATTAATCTTAGTTGTATGTCCCATGTTTGCCTTTGTACACAAATACTTGTACATAGAGGTATTCTTGCTATAGGATTAGGACTGTTCTTTGCTTATATTCTGCTGACGGAACTGGGGACTGCCTGGAGGATAACTTATATATATATATAATAAAAAACATTGCTTTTAAAGAAGACTTCACTTTCATTCATTAATATTCCATTTACCAGACTGTTTTCAGTGCCCATGATCTGTCAGAAAACTATCACAAAAATGACAGAGTAGCTTTTTTGCCTTAACAATAGATACAGTTGGCATAAGGTCTGATTGGTTTAGGCAGATGGATATTTGCCAGTTAGGTAACTACAGCAAGAGTCCAACAATCAACTGTGTTTTCAAACAGTGTAGCCAATAGACCTTAATAATAAGAAATGAAGGTGCATGAGGTATTTGAGGCTATAAAATGCTGCATTTTCATTATAGCTGCTTTACATGATGAATGAAGAGCTTGCTGAACCTGTTAATTTTAATGGTGATCGAGCTTTAAAAGTTTATCTATTGGAGGATTGTATAGGGATGTGCAAATTCAGATCATTAGATGAATGCAATGGATTGATGCATGAGAAATAAATAACTTTTTTCCCCAAGAAATCAACTTGTAGACCCATTGGGCAATACCACATCCAAGCCCCAGACTATTGTATGCACTATTAGCCACAAGTTATCCCATACAGGCCTAACTTCAGCTTTTGTACCAAGGCCACAATTCTGCACTGTGTTCTAGGCAGGCAGACCCCTATTCTCAGATAGATAGTAGGATTGGAGCAGAAGCCTGTGGTAAGAAATGGTAATGTGTACAGCTAAGTACAAGGATATTCCATGTTCCACTGCACATAAAACAAACAAACCTTATCTAAAGTTTAACATCAGAAATAAAAAGTTGAGCTTACAATTTTTGTCCCATCCATTGCTCTGACTCCAGTTGCATGCTGTATCCTGTTGTTTGAGCCTCTATCTCTTGTATCTGAATTCTTGCACTGATGAGTTTACACTGTCATCCTTTATTTGGAAAGTGCTTAGTGCATGTTTAGCACTTAAGAATATTAAGGAAATCCAGAACATAGGATGGATACTCTCGTCTTGTTCGTTATATTCTCTAAAATGTAACTACATGGCTCAACTGTTAATTGTATGAATGTTCACATTATGAATGTTTTAACTGAGTAGTATTAGGTTTTTGCAAACTTTATAGAGGCTATAAATGAATTTTCTTAAAAACAAAATGTTTCAATTGCTGTCAGACTTTCTTTGCCTTCCTCTGTCACCCAGTATCACTAAGATTTATGTCCAGTCCATCTTCAGTAACCCCAGAGGACCCTTGTCATCAGAACCCATAAAATTCTGCTGTGCAAGTTGTCATTGGAAGGAATATGTATGATGAGGGTGTAATGTAGAGATGTTCACTCCATTTCATGTGAGCTATTGTTTTCTATTATTGATCTATTGGGGCTGCTTCCATCACAGGGCTTGAATAGTTTCCATGGAACAACATCCAATTCCCTTTTTTTTTTTTTTGCAGCTCATTTATTCAACCTGGACTTGAACCTCAGAGGATGTTTTCCCCCTTAAAACAAGTCAACCTTTTCCAAGTTTTTTCCAAAAAACATAGTGTTTCACCATCCTCTTCCCTTCTATCTACTGCCCTTACCGTCTCTCACCAGCATGAATATGCAACTTTTCTAAGAAAATATTAGCTTGGATTATGGTTAGCCAGGAGGTGAACAGATCTGGGTTCTGGCAGGCTAAAAGAGGGCTGGATTCTAAAGTTGCATTGGTCTGTAATTTTTCATAAAAAATGAACTTTGTGTGGCTTGCCATATAAATTATGGAAACTATGTTTATTGTACTAGAATGCTATATAAATAAGTTGAAATATACTAGAAGTGCCAGTAGAGAGAGATAATGTATATATTAGGGTGGGGAATGAGTGTGTGTACTAAAACTTTTTAACTCATGTGGTTGTTGCTCATTCAGTAGGAGATAGCTTTAGGTTTTAATGACCTTGCATCATTGTCGGGGTTATGCTTTTCCATGGAATAATAGTTTTCAATCCATTTTGCCAGGATTTTAGAGATAAGGAGGCTGCTTACAACATAATGCATGCAAGTCTTATTGCTTTACCTGTTCTTTTTTTCCCCTCTTTGTTCTACATAGGTTAATAATTCCCTTTCCTTGGAGAATTATACTGTATCTTAGGGTAATTTCTGATTTTTTTGTATTTGTGTCTGTCCCATGCTAGTAAATGGTACAGAACAGGAACTTTTTCTGTATTCTAGGCTTCAGCGACAGAAACTGTCCAAATGTCAGAATGAATAGATTGAGCTGAGGCAATTCTCATACATATTTCCTATGAATACCAGCTGTTCCTGTGCTCTGATCATTGGTGAAGTTGTCATCTTCTAAGCTTCAATGCACAAGTCTCTTATATTGACCAAAATAGGTCCCCAGACACCCATCTGATAACCACTTTTGGTAAAAGCCATGATCAACATGCTCCCTCCCACAGAATGGGTTTGGAAGATGGATTTTAGGTAGTTACTACATGGCCAATGCTTGTGTCTTAAACTACACAACAAGGAAAAATCTGTAGGCTGGATAGGCCCAAAATACAGTCCTCCAATTTTTTTTTCCAGAGTTTTTACTGTATCTTTGATTAAGAATGCCTTCATGGTCACTAGATGGCAGTATACCCTCCAAGATACAAAAAAATCCATCACAGTATGCATTCTAAATTGAGAATTAATATGATTTGAATCAGTTCAGTCAGCATAAATCACTTATTGTTGATGAAACAAAGAAATTAACATCAGAGTTGTAGTGCATTGTTTTCTCTGAAGTGATAGTTCTGAGAGTTTGAAACAGTTCCTTTTTCCTCCCAAGTGTATTTAAGCTTTAAACCATAAGTTATTATATTTGATTGGGGTTTTAAGAATTAAAAATACCAGCAAATTTTGGCATATTTACTGATTCATATGCAATTTACAGTATCTAGAATTAGTAAACAGTATTTTAGTTATTGTTGCTCTACCAACATTTTTCTCTTCTTGTAATAAATTCTTCAGAGAAATAATACAATTACCATATTTCCCAATATTTATACATTTTTTAGTTATTTTCTGCTATGGTCATTAGAATACAAAATATTTTAAAATTTTTGGTGGTGGTTTTCTTTTTTTATTTCTTAGCTTCATTTTTTCCTTCAAATTGTACTACCAATATTTATATATTTAGTAACAAAATGATCCAATTTTTTTTAAATTATTTTTTTTAGCTCTGTGTAGAATCAGTCTTATAAAAGTGGGTGTGAAAACTATTAATACACCTGTGCACTTATTTCACAATATGATAACTGGAAATGTACTATTCAAATAAGCATATATTGAAAATTCCAAACTTACCATTTTAATGATGTACTTGATATTTTTCTCACCAGTATATAAATATAATTAGAAATTTTAATCAAACAATTTGTAGTGTATATTTATTATACTTAGCAAAACATGGATTGCATATTTTTCTTCAAAGTGCAAACATATCATTTTTATGAATTTAGCAAACAACTATAACCAGTACATGTTGTTTCCATACACTGAGGCTGGATTTTATTAACAGAGTGTTGCTATTGATGCAATGGCATCATTGAAAATTTAGCAATCAAATAGATATGCACTATATGCTTATCATGATTAGCAAAGCATGTACTGCATATTTCTCTTAACATGCCACTATCGCCATTAGAAAATCAGCAATCAAATGGATCTGTAGCTGGTGCATATGTTAAACATGTCACATAGAACCGAGAAAGACTTTCTTTAGTGTAAGTTTATATTTGCTCATAATCACAAGAGCTATCTTGATACCATCTTTTATAGGAAAACCTTTTAAAATACTGCTTCTGTAAACACAGTATGATATAAACCTTTTCTATAAACTTCAGTAAGAGTGCATTAGGATTCATGAAGATATCATAAAACAGTTTGTGAAACACTATACTGCCTTTAATTTCACAGCAAAAAAGCTTTGATTTGGGGGGTAATCTTAGTACTGTGTATACATATGCAATTATTTATTACTAGTTCCTCTTTTAGCTTTAAATTGTATAAAAGGTTTTTAAATGCTGTCTCTGTTTATCTTACAAAGTTGTGATTGTCTACTATTTTTAAAAATGAGATACAGTAAAAGAATGGCATCTTGGTAAAATGTATTTAACTATTTCATTAGTGTATAAAAAGTATAACTATAGAAGTATTAATAACGTTCTAACTTGCTGAAAATGTGAATAGCAATAGACTAATGCTGTGCTATATGCTAGAGAATTAATGGCTATACCACTATCAATGTAAAGTAGCAAGCAATTAAAATTTTTTTCATATGCAGGTATAGATTTTCTATTTTTGTATGGGTCTAGTAGTGATTCCTGATGATCAAAAGCATTTATATAGAAGTGAATGTTTTTTTCTTTCTGATTTGATGTTATTTCTGAAAATGTTTGAAATAACTCTAACCAATTATGCGTGGGCAGAACAATGTAACATTAGTTTCCAAAATTTTAATGCTAATGGTTGATTATAAATTTGATGGAAGGAGAGGGAAATATAAATGATCATGTAAATTGCTTTAGTAAATAAGTTATTGCAGAGCAAAGTTTTGGCTTTTGATCTTCCTTACCTGTGAAAAACCCATCTATTTTTAGAAGTGCTTCAAACACAGTAACATCATAAGAAATGGCAGAATCTGCCTCTGAAAAGGTATTTGGGTAATAAAACGATAGCCTCTTGACGCTTTTTGATCAACAAATTATGAGTCTTTATTCATGTGTTTTATGTCATGTGGGGTAATGGCTCTAGCAAAGCTGATAGTCGGCACCAGTCTGGACATCATAGTAGAATAAAGATTCACTTCTCACAGAGATGACTACTGTACACTCTCCAGCCTTCATAAGGTCCTTGCTTGGGTCATTTCTCTGACATTTTGCATTAGGTGAGGATGAGGATATAGCATAGAGCATTTAAGGCTGTAGTTCAACCTTGCTTAACATTTCACCTTGGCTACTATAGTTTTTCAGAGCTCTGTTTCCACAGTGCATCTACTACCTTAATGGGTGTGTGAGCATGACTGCTATCTTTGCACAGGATTGAGAATAATCAGGTCATCTGCAGAAAGCACTGTGAATCCTGACATTCCCTATTTAAAACCAATGATCTGCTCAAACTCATCTGTCTTGTGTGTATACTCTAGGACTTTGGTATTTCTTGATTTATATGCAGACTGATATTATAGTTTTGTATGGATAATCTATTGTTTACTGCATTTAACAAGTTAATCTGCTGTAGTCATGGTAATTGTGCATTCTGTACCTGTACCAGAGGCATCAATGCCCTGTGGGAGCTAGTCATGTGACTGCTACACAGAGAGTTTTTTGATGTCATCAATTGTGTGTCCTCCGTGCCTATATCGAATGTAGAGGTCATGAACTTTAGGCTCAGTAATAGCAGAAAATAGTGCTCGATGAAGGGAAAAAAAGCCTTCTATAGGCTACCATGGAGAGTACAAAGCTCAAACAGAAACTGCTGACAAGCAAGCTTTCTAAACTGTCAGGTACTTATGCTCAGCTGATGCAATAATAATTTACACAGAACAATAAGCTGTATTGCTGAATATAATATTCTTTTTTTCTAATGACTCATTATCCTAGGATGATGAGGAGATGAGTAGAATATAAGTGTATTAAAAACATAATTGCTTTTCTATTCAAACAAAAGCATGCAGTGTATACATGGTGACAAATGCCTAATGAATAGTAGTGGATTTTTTGTTCAGTTTCAGTTTATGGCAGTGCTTGCCATAACTGCATATTTAAAAGCTTAATTGCTTTTCATTCTAACAGATACCTGATAGTTCCTTTTGGTCAGAGAATCCAGCTTACAGTACATGAGACGTTGCCTCTTCTGATTGATCATATTTCAGATCTATATGATTTTTTTAATGCATGTCTAAAAATTTGTAAATTAATTTTATGCTCCAACGGGAAGATATAGTTACACAAATATAGCTGTATTATAAAATAAGGTGTTAATGTCGGCACATGTGTCAAACAAACCGCACCGATGGAAAATTATTTTACCATCAGAATATACTAGAAATATAATTTTTTGTGCATATGTATTGTACGTGTCTTGATTTCTTGGATATAGACTGTCTCACTGTTGGCTTTTTTTTTTTTAAACATTGTATTTTGTAGTTGTGGTCTTAACGATATTTCACCAGAGCTGATCTAATGCTTCTTAAATGCCACCATGACTAAAATACAGCGGAAGTCAGGCCTTAAACAAAACCATAACAAATACAGCAAAACCTGGGAAAGGTTTTTCTTGTTAAGCAGCTCTGTCCCTTTTAAATGCCGGACAATTCCTAAACTCAACTTCAGAACTCCCAGCTATTTAGTCCTGGAACACTCGGTACAATCTGAAGTTTTGAAAGCTTATTTTCTCTCCCTATCCCCCATCAGAAAATAGCCATATCAGCAAATTCTTTCTAGTGTAGATGAGAAATGAGGCACCTCTGAACCAAGATGAAGAGAGTCTATGCAGAGTGGCTGCACTACAGAAGTCTATTTACCAAGACTGATACAATTTGCTGGTGTAGAAAAAGGCTTCAGTTACTCTAAGCAATTTTGCAGTACTCTGTCAGTATAAAGGAACCTTAAAAGGGGCATATATTACCTTTACACATCTACTTCAAAAGGCTCCTTAACTGCCCAAGTGCTGTAAAGGAAGCTTCAGATAGGAGAGAATCTGGTCCAACATCCTTGGAAGAGGATAAATATGTGTGTGTAGCTCATTAAGGGGAAAAAAACATCTTCAGCCCCATAACATTTATTTCTCACTATGTAGGGCCACATTTCTTTGACCTGCTGAATGTCATAGTATGGGATAATGCAATATTAAAACAAACGAGAGAAACTAACACTAATGCAACAGAGTCTAGTGGCACTAATGCTATCAATGCTGGTGTTAGGAACTGTTATCAAACTGTTTTGAACATGTCCATTGTATCAGCCAAATACTATGGATTCTTTGTGCATTATTTGTAACTCTTATTAAAAAGAGTTGAGCGAAATCCTGAGATTCTTAATCAGTTTTTACTTTGACCTCAAACCAGTGCTAATCTCAAACTTGGGGGAATCACTGCACCTATGTAACACACATACCAACAATGAGAGCTTCAGTTTTGACTTGCCCATTAAAGATAAATATCAAACATTTTTCTGTCCCAAACTTTAATCCCCATGTATGCACTGTAGGCTGTGGGGAGATGTTTCCTGTCATTAGTAAATTTTGACTCCTTGCCTCAAATTATTTCAGTTTGTTTTTTGTCTACAGTTTGTTTGTTTTTTTTTCTTCCTAGAGGATGAAACTGTTCCCATGAGATTTTTACTTTGAGGCTAGCAGATATATTTCCATCTGAGATCACTGATTGCGCTGGCTGAGGAGAAGGCATAGTGAATAATTCTGTTAAAAAATTTTTTTTGTACACAGGCAACCAAAACCCCCTTCAAAACACTTTGATTAATAGAAATAGAAAATAATAATAAAAGGTCAACTACATGAAACTTTCCTGTTAATCTACAAATTTTACACACACACACACACACACTTTGGAGGGGTGTGTGTGGAGAAGGAGAAAACAAAATGCCCAATAACTCAAAGCCCTACCTCATATATCTCTGCCCAACCCCCTCATTTCTGTTCTCTGATCATTTGTTGCATATGCAGAGGAGGAATGGGATGTGAATAGATATCATCAGATGAACTAACAGAGGAGAATAGGTTGTGATTAAGAAGTGATGTGTTCTTATTTGCATGCATAGTTGTGTTTGTAACCTTTGTTTTCATGACTGGCTGTACCTCTGGAGGAGATTCTGTTCCTTTTCCGTCTTCAATTTATTCAGGGTGATTTTTTTTTCTACCCTCTTCCCCCAACTTCCCAGACTTTAAAAAAAAACAAAACTTTTCTTGCTGTAAACCAATGTGACAGAGAAGTGAACTTTATCTTGTTCAGCAGCTCATTAGGAGAGTATTTATGACCCCATTTAATATTTCAAATCTCCCATTTATCTGTCTGGAGAATTGGCAAGCTCTGGGCTGATTTATTTATTTATTTATTACCATAACAGGTTCTAATGGTGGGAATGTTTAAAATTTAGCTTTGCCATTCAAGGTATTTCTATACTGGGGATGTGGGGAACGATAAAATGTGTTCTTCACACAGGTTAGAATAGCTGGGAAGACATGGCTTTTAACTCAGCTTTTAACTTGGGTTAGCAGCTCAAGTTAAAGCCAGTATGAGTATGCTCTAGCCAAGCCAGTATGCTCTAGCCAAGCTGCTAGAGCAAATAAAAAGTTGACTTGCTCTGTCCTTCCTTCTATTCTAACCTGGGTTAACTAATCTGCATTAAGGATATTCTTTGTAATCAAATTCCAAAGGGGTAGCCGTGTTAGTCTATTGTAGAAAGACAACAGAGTCTTGTGGCACTTTTAAAGACTCATCTTCAAAGCGTCTGACGAAGTGGGATTTTCTCCCACGAAAGCTCATGCGATTAATAAATCTGTTAGTCTTTAAAAGTGCCACAAGACTCTGTTGTCATTCTTTGTAATGTAAACATACCTTGAATTTTAATTCCAGTGAAGTGACACTACATCCCAACATGTAGATTATCTGTGAGGTTTTTTAGTGGTGTCACAATCTGCAGGGGTGAGAGAATAAACCAGATTGTCTATATGTTTTGTTAGGAATTGGATTTTCTGCATGCTCACAAGTGGTTATACATTATTAGTGTAACTAAATCTAGGGAATGTGCTTTCATCAAGTAAATCATTAAACATAGTTTATATTCTGGAAACTGCACTCTGAAAGCATTGCAAGTATAGCATCAAGGCAGAAATGATATGGTATACTTGGACCAATATTTATCATCAAATCCGTCATCATTTATCCATCATAGTGATGTCACATGATTGACTTCTCCTCCCTCCGCAACCAGACATAAAGCCCCGACAATTACATATTGCACCTCGCTTAATCAGAGGTCTAGAGCAGATCTCAGGTGACCGTCTCTCCAGTGCTGCTCATTCAAGCTATCTCTAGTGTAGACACACTTGAGTGCTGTTTTCTGCTCAGTAGCCAGAAGTCACCTCTCTCTGCATATCTCAGTGCTTTGTATCCTGAACTACAGTCACATATGACTTCTAGAGTCCTTACACAGATTTACTCAAAGTTCCTGCTGAAATGAAGCAAATTTGGATTGAATATGGACTTCAGAATTTTCCCTAGGGTAAGGCAAAGTGCATTTGTCTATACTCAGAACAGTAATGACTTCATATACCTGATTTCTGGAGCAATATGGTGTGCTTTAATGAAATATCACTTTTCACATTGATGATAGTAGGCATATATTTACAGGGCAACCTGTGTATATTCTGCATATAAACCCACAAAGGAACCACGACTTAGCTGAATTGTATGGTTCTCACTCAGTGTACAAGTTCTACAGAGCTCACCACACTTGACAGACACAGCTATGCTGGTGTGGAAAGTACACTGCTCATAAATAAAATAACTCCTTGGACGTGGTCTATAACACCTGAATAATTATTTTGGATTGTGTTATAGCAGACTCATTGGCTATGTCTACACTTACTAAAATTAGTTCAAATTAGTTAGTTCGAACTAATTCAAACTAATTTTAGTTAGTTCGAATTAGCTTAATTCGAACTAGAAAAGATTAGTTTGAACTAAGCAAGTGCCATTCATGGCACTTGCTTAGTTCAAATTAGCGATCTCCATTGATTTCAATGGGCCGGGTTAGTTCAAACTAAGAAATTTAGTTTGAATTAACATGGCCACATTGGTTAATTCGAACTATTTAGTTCAAATTAACCCTTACTTCTAATACACTATTCGAAGTTATTAGTTTGAATTAAGGAAGCCCTTAATTCGAACTAATTAAAGCCTAGTGTAGCCATGGCTTTAGTTAGTTCGAATTAAGGAGGCTTAATTCGAACTAACTTGCGTTGCCAGTGTGGACATAGCCATTGTGGCTAGCTTAAGCAATAATTGTAGCTTTAACATGCAGCTGTGATATGGCTTGCTAACGTACTTCCATAAGCAGATTTCAAATAATTTCAGATGCCAAACAGGCATGTAAGTACGTTTCCAAAGAGTAGTAACATAGTGGTCTGTGGATCAGCTCGCTTTCTGTGCATGTTTGCTAACTTTGTACTAGCACATTTTATTTCAGATGTGCAAAAGATCTTCCAAGCTGAATCTGTGGTAACAAATACAGGGTAGGGGGAATAAAATGTATGCTTGCAGTACCTAGTCAGTGTGTTAGCAAAATTTGCTTTCTGCTGTCTGGGAGGTCATTCTCATAAATATAGTTTTCAAACATATGAAACCAATTTATACAAGACATTAAGGGCTTATTAGGGCAATGCAAAAATGCAGGAGGAGGTGTAGATGGAAAAAGCTAGTTATTCATGTCCCCAAATATGTTGTCATTAGGAAAGAGGACAGTACACTTAAGGTTCTGTTCCAGAAAATCATTACCAGCAACACAAATTGTACTCCACTCACATTAATATACTACACCTGAGCCTGTGCTATCTGGTTCCCAAAATAATTCATGTCAGAAAGAAGTCGGTAAGTTTTAGTTTATTGCCATATACTTTTACCACAAAAATTGTATAATTAGACTTGGCAAGATTAGATTTTTATTTTTATCATTTTGATGGGCAAATATCAATGTTTATTTTTAAGCATTTTTTTAATTTCACGGTTGTAGGAAACTATGGGGTTGTCAGACAGTTACTTAATGGCATCAGACATTGAGATTCAAGTAAAACTTGATGATCATTGAAATGTAAATAATCAAAATATACAAAGACAATACCCTTAATTCCAACATGAATTTCTCAAGCACCATTTTTTCTTATTTTACCTGTCTATAAACTTGCATTACTATTGATCAAAGTAGTTTTTGTCAGCTGGTATGATGAAATTGACATTTACCTATAAAAAAGAACCCTTCTAAGCCTCTACCTAGAGTCTCTTATGATGTTGAATATAATATGTACATATGTATAATAATTAGTAAACCACAGAATGAATTGTAAGTGGTGTGTGATTCTTAGTTAGCTCAGCTGAATGACTTCCATGGAACTTTAACAATGGATAGACTAATGTCAGAAAAATAGGATATTGTCTGTCCCTTTCTCAATCCTCCCATGCCAACCAAACATGTTCATTCCTCAAAACCAGTTTGAACTTCATTAATGTTTGGAAATTTTCCGATTACCATTTCCTCCACCACCATAATGCCACACATGCACTCATGACTCTAGCATGTTTGTAAAGTTCAAAGAACCAGAGCAGTAGCAGCAGCAAAACATTTGAAATCCTGTTGTCCCAGAAGTGGGTAGCGGATTATCCAGTCAGGGCAGAGGATATTTGGGAAATCAACTATTTGGCCCCCGAAGATGGATTGGGATAGTTTGTGTAGAAGTTCGCAGCATATTTCTACTTCTGCTTTCGTTCAAGCACGCAAAAGAATGTGAAAAGAACCCAACTCTCCATCTGGTGGACTCCAGTCTGCTGTATAAGATTATCTCCAGAAAACATTCTACAATACAAAGCAAGTATTTTTCTCTAGAGCTGTTTCATCACCAAATTGGATAGCCTACTGTACTGCAAATGGTCTTGCTGTTTCAGATGTATTGCAGAACATCCTATTTGGAATTGTCTGAAAACAATACTGCAGTCATTTTGCAGGCAGACATAGTGGAGACATTCAGAAGTTTCATACTGTAGTACTATCATATTCGGAATTTATCAATAAACCAGAAGAAGGTGAGATGGAATATTGGATTAGGAATCTAATGTTTTACCCCTGCAGACTTGGTTTCAAATTCTATGCTAAGTCATAGCAGAAATTGTTGGGTCCTGTTAGTACATATTGCAGCACCTCAACCTCTCACTGTAGAAGTACTTGGAGAACTCTGACCTGGGGGGTCACACCTCTGTGTTCCGATCTGACATATCCTGTCTTTGTAATGATCTAACATATTTTGAAGTACATTTTGCATTTTCAGTGAAGCTGTACTTTTGCTATTATAACCTATTTTTTTCTTTGTAATAAAAGCAAAATCATTTGTGAACTAGAATTAAAACCTGAGGCTGGCAATTCTTTAAAGCCACATTTAAATTGAAAATAAAGTCAGCTTGAATACAAATGACTAAACTTGGGGACAGGATGAAAAGACCATTTGCTGGGGAGAAAGTCAGTTATTGGAGGTGGAGGGACTCATGATGTTTCAAATAGCTCTATTGCACTAATGGAGAAATAATATGCAGAAAATATTTTGGTGGATTAGTTTTAATAGGGCATACAATAAAACTTGCCAGTAGTGAACCCAAAGTGGTTATGAGAGTCGAAGCTCAGTCTAGCTCCTCTTTCTCTTACTCTTCTGATGTTGGTTTTAGAGGTGTGAAGATATTTTTTAAAAGTCATGATGAGATTAATGAGGTCTGAACATTGCTGATTTTGAAGTATATCAGCACTGTTGGGAACATTTGTCAACCAATCGGATAGCAGGATTTCTTTGTATCCATTTTACAATACGATCTTTATTAACTTCTTCCAGTGACAAGGGAACAGGAACTTTCAGAATGGTGTTCACTCAATAAAGACAATTTGAAAAGTGAAACTCCCTGCAGTGAAGGGATTTATTAAGTGAATTCCTGCAAGGAGGTGAGAGAGATTTCCATGACAATTGCTTTCATGCCATTTGCAGCATGGCAGGGCCTGTGGAAAATGCTGCACTTTTCAGTTTGTGTCCACTGTCAAACAACACTCATATGCATATATTAAATCAACTTTTGTTGTGATATCAGACTACTTCTGCCTTTTTTTTTTTAACTTTATACTTTTAAGCCTCTCTAGTAATGTTCTTCCAAATGCTGTGGCTATTTGCTCATTTGGAATGGAACAGATTGTATCCTCAGATGTATGTATGCATGTCTCTTTGATTTCATTGGGAGATAGGGGTTTGCCTGTGTGTGCTCATGCTTCTAAGAAGAGAATTTGACTAAGGATGTTTTCTATCTATGATGGGCAATGCATAATCTATTGGATACTACTGTATTTGTTTTTTTATTGTCTGTAGGCTTGATGCTCTTTCACTGCCTTTAAGGAAGGGTCTTGAAGTAATCCAGTAGTACAAGAAATAGTGGTGATATTTCCATCTTTCTGTGGTTTGGTGCTTGTTATATTTATCTATGTTAATCAGCTTCCATTTGGGTGAGAGAGAGCGGCTTTGTTGTGACAACTGTTCTGTTGTATAATAAGGGGCTCCTGTCCCATATGGCAAGAGTGAATAGAGTGCTCAACCAGAATTTTCAACTAACTGTATGTTGATCACTAGTTGAAAGGGATTTGAAATGTTGCCATGCAAATTGAGCACTCCAGACAGTTGAGCATTCACTTAACGAATGGAACCCTCAACTAGTGCTCAACCAGCATGCAAATTTCTGAACAAGCAAAACTTTTCCTAAAATATGGAAATATAGAAACCTACTGTGGAAAGTGAATGGATGAAAGAAAATGGAACTAGAGGTTAAGGGGGTGGAAAGAAGAAGGGGACAGAAATCAAACTTGTGTAAAATAGCTACTGTTTTCTGTGGCACTCTGCTCCCCTCCGGGATGATAGTAAATTTCAGGTGTTGTCCCCTGTTGCAGAAAGTAATAGAAAGGAAAATGTGAGTTCTTTTTGGCATAACGTATTTTTCTGGGTGACCCTTACAAGGGCAAAGGATACAAAGCCACAGGGTAACTGAGAAATTAGCATCCGTCATTTGTAATAAGCTTGTATACCTAACATACCACAGTTTCCACTTCGTGCATCTGAGTAAGTGGGGTTATAGCCACGAAACATATGTATCAAACAAATTTGTTCATCTTTAAAGTGCCACAGGACTCCTTGTTTGTTTTGCTGAAATAGACTAATGTGGCTACCTCTCTGGAATTTGTCGTGGACTATGTGTCCAGTTGTGCTCATGCAGCTCAGTGTAGTTATCAAGTCCCTATGTTTAGTTCTGAAGAGGGAGAGGAGGGGACTTAACTTTTCCACACCAGAAACAGAACTTTGCTCTCTGTCAGTCTATCCCCATAAGTTTTTTTTCTTGTCATGTGATTAGATTATAAGCTTTTTGGGGCAGGAACCCTCCTTTTTGTTGTTGTGGGGGGGTTTTGTTTGTTTTTTGTTTTGTTTTGTTCAGTTATTGTACACTGCCTAATACAGTAGGGTCCTGGTCCATGATTAGAGTTCCTAGGCACTGTGATGATATGAATAATTAATAATTACAACATAAACCCTTCAGTTATCTTACTTTTCTCTGATAGTCATCCAGCCATAGGTTGGTATGACAACTCTGGAGGGTAGGAAGGACACTTAGTTACTAACCAGGCAGACAGCCCAGAGAGAGGGAGAGTCAGTAAGTGAAATAACAGGACAAGTAAAACAGCTCATGTTTATTGGTTAGAAATCCATGGGAAATTTTTAGTTTTCTTTGGAGTGGTCCGCTAGAGCTTAGCTGTCTATGCTCAGTTAACAGTGAAAATCTTCAATTAGCACTCAACTGCTTATGGGAGTTTATGCAGCTATGTGAAAACCGTGTTGATCCCACAAGTTCTCAGCATATTTAAATTAGTTCAACACTTATCTTTGAAAGACCACAACTAAGACTGGTGTACAACTTTTAGTTATGCCAATTAGCTGGTAATTGACAGGTATATGACTGTCAACTTTGGTCTTTCATGTGGACTGCTCTGTGTACTTTCTGTTGTGTGTATCACCCAACCACAGAGAGATGGGTAGTGAAGGTATTTTAAAAAAAGGGTGTCAATGAAGTTTCTGGATGGGTGGTATCTCTTTTCTCATCAGCTTCACATATTTTAGTCCCCATTCTCTCACCAAGGCCAGGTGATTAGGAGAATTAATGGCAATCCCTCTCACAAACTGACAAGATTTTTTTAAAAAATCTCTCTCTCTCTCTCTAGCTATATATCTATCTATAGATAGATAGATCGGTACACACATGTATATATAATAAGCTTCTCATAGGTGTGGTGATAAATCTGACAGTTGAATACACTCTTTTATGAGCAGATTATTTTTGGTGGAAACAGGGATCAGAATTTGAGCCATTTGGTGTTATTTTAGGTCTAAATGGCCCCAGCTGTTTTTATAATTAGGGATGGGCCCAGGCAAGAACCTCAGACGTCAATGCCTCCAAATTTCAAGAGTAATGGAAATGGTTGTTTTTAATTCAGATTTGATTCTGTGTATTAGAATTTGCTCTAAGTTTTGCTTTTGGGTTAAGTATTATAAAAATAAATTCCCAAATACTAGATATTTTTTCCAGAAATGGAAATCTCCATTCCTCTTACAATGTTTCTGCCATTTTGGGACAAAAATCTCAGAACAACTCATAAGAACTTGGAATCCAAGTTTGGCCTCAAACCTGAACAATAAATCAACCTTTAACATGGTATAGATCTGAACATCTTTCTGTACAAGTATTAGACATTTTCATTTGTGTTACTACATTACACAATGATGCTGAAATGCTATCCTTATTCCTTGATGAAAACAGCAGAAATGTATAAAAATATGAAATAGAACACATTAAAGTGAAAATGGGGGAATGGGTGGAGCTTAATTTTGGGGGCAAATAGTAGTTACATGATTCATAAAATAAAAACGTAATAAAACAAATAGATATACTGTTTTACAGTAGGTAAGTCAAGGTAGCATAATTTTGGTGATTTATATACCATTGGAAGTCTGATTTCTTTTTCTTTAATTCACATGGCAGTGTTAGAACTTTATAAAGGCAGTATACATTTTGGAGTCTTTCACATATATTTTTGGTAAGTATCTCATTCTACATGTTTAGAATTGGTACTGTGAAATACTTAGCCAAAGAATGGCCTTACTTCCTTCCACTTTCCAATCTTCGGCCTCTTTTGTATTATTCAGGGTTTGGAATCACTTGCAGTTTTAGGTATTTCAGACCTTATTTTGTTGGTCATCTCAGTATTCTTTATTTTTTTCTCTCTCCCTCTGTTTTTATACCCTCTCCAAATTCCAAAGCTCACCTATACTTCAGGATTTTTATTTATTTCCATAGATGTTGCCTTCTAGATCAGTGACACTTGGAATGATGTGCACTTACCTGAGTATTTCCAGCCCTCTGAATGCTTGTTTGTCAATTCTTCTTTTTCCCACTGGTTCTTTGAACCATTCTGGAATCACTAACTTGACCACCAACTTCAGGGGGTACATACCAGTGGTGAATTCTGCCCCTGATGTTCCCTTAACTGCTATCACTTAATGTTGATACAAAGAACTAAGTCCATTGGTAACCGTATGCTGGCTCTATGCAATTCAGTAACCCACGAATAGGGTCCTATTAGTGTTGCCTTCAAAATATTATATAAGTGATGCAACAATTTCAGTTCAATTCAATTCAGTATTTATTTTATGGTAGCCCAAACAGCATCTTGCATTGGGAAGAGACTGTGTGGGTGTGTGGTTTCCCAAGAGAGGAGAAAAGTTAGTAGCAAAGTCTCTTTGTAGCAGCTTCTATTTTCAAGAGATTAATTGAGAGATGTCAGCAATTTGTATTTTGCAGATATCTTCAACCCTTCTTGAAGTCTTTGTCTCCCCGATCCTTCCCTAAACCTCTCTTCCCTACACCATATTAAGATGAAGGAGTGGGGGATGAAAAACAATGTAAATAAATGTCTGCCTGAAACAGAGAGCTGTGTTCTTCTGTTGACATTAGTGTATTGTGGAGTGATCCAGATAAACAATACTCATCAAATTTCTATCAATACTAATTTACTAATATCAATAATAATCTGTTTCCCAGTGGATCAGCTTCCCCATTCAGGAGCTGTGTGCTACTTACAGCTTCCTGAGCCCTTCAACTAAGGTGTCAATAAAACTGACCGCTTTTCTGGGGCTATTGACAGTTATTAAAAATGACCTTGATGTAATTTCATGCCTATCAAAACAAGGGCCATATGTTAAGGATTATGAAAAGCTACAGTGAAGGAAAGCAATGACAAGCTTGAGTAAGGAGGGGAAGGATGTCAGCATATGTGAAGATTATTGGCTTCCCCACCCCCCTTTCATCCTAGAGCACTGAGCTATGCCCCTTGGAAGATAACTGTTATGCTAAAGGCATAATTGGAACAATTTAGAGCTCAGGGGTACATTTTTTAAGAGCTGTCATAGCATATCATCTCAACAGTTAATGTGGCGTAAAATATCATAAACACTGCTGAGAACCCTTGAGTACATATAGCAGGATTGATCAATAAATCCCAAATGGATGATCTCTCTTCTTTAAACAGAGGGGAATATTGGGAACACTCTCACTTGCTTTCTTCTTCCTTCATTTTGAAGGCATATGGAGCTTTTATCCAGGGCTGTTGTCATAAATAAATTTGAAACAATAATTCCAAAGACCCCCAGCACAACAATCAATAACCAGATTTTATAAAATCTACAGTGGATGAAAGTATGAATAGTTTATTAGGAGCTGTTATAGATTAAATAAATACTCATTTCTTCAGGCAGTAATAGAAATATAGAAATATGCATGAGCAATTAACATTTTAATATATAACAATGCAATTGTATTATAATCTATTAACTTAAAACTTCCTTTTTCAATTGAAAGCTTAATGATTCTAGTCAACTCTTAGGTGGTGGAGGTTGATTTTATAATTTCTAATTTACCAAAGTAATCTCTTACTAAACTCAAAACACCACTTTATAAACAGTTTTTAGGTGATATATTGACATGATAGAAAACTTGTGATACATTGAAGAATAATTGTTCTTAATTATAACCATAACAGTGCATATGAATTAGAACACACTTAGATCAAACATGTTCATTTTAATCTCTTTCAGTCATGATAGCACACAAAGTGTCTAGTATAGAATGAACACACTTTGCACTGGGCTTATATATTATAATCAGCTCTGACTCTTTGTATGAACACTACTCAAAATAAATTCTATTTTGCATTCTGTAATTCACTACTATAATGTATGTGTATGACTTATGATCTTGTGTCTTAAATAACAAACAAAAAACCCCACTAATGCATATGTAATTGTACATGTGAGTTCCAAGTTAGCACATTTTATTGTAAACTCTTTTTAGGCCCTGAGTTCTAACAGTGTAACTCTTAAATATAATAAAAGTTAAAAGTCAGATTAATTGCTGCACCTGTATTCCTGAATATAAGAGGGGGAGTGGTATTTCCCTGATAACTACCTATTGCCTACAGACAAGTTGTCTGCCTAACCTTCTCCACATCCTATGGTGGGCTAGAAGAGAGGAAGCATAGGAGCCAACTCCAACAACAGTATGTTTCCTGGTGATTCTTCCATGCTGAAGAATATCCCTCATCAGGAAGGCAGTCTCTACTCCCATTGTGACACGGGAGCAATGCAGAGGGAGCAGAGCAGGGCTAAGAACCATTTATATTAAACATCAAAATTGGTGGTTTGATAAATTTAATATTTCCAAGTTAATGACGTGCAGACCATGCATTTGGTGTTTCACAAGGCAAAAATAAAGATATACGGCCTGATTTCTCCCATTTTATACCAGCGTAAATCAGGAGTGACTCAACTGCAATCATTAGCACTTTAATGTAGTGCACTCGGAAAATAGTAGCATGCACTAGCAGGGCATACGCAGACCAATTAACATGTAACATGTTCATTTTACCTTAAAAATCACAATCCTGATACGCCCATTGCCACAATGGTCATAAGCAGGGGAGCCATTGTGTGGCTTACCAGAAGAAAAGGATTTACCGCTTTTGGAGGGAGGGGGCAGGATAGAGGGAGGCAACATCTGGGCTGCAATGTATAATAAACCCTTATATTCAAAAGTGGATTACATCTCTTATTATGCACCTGCAGCCGTATGACTCCCATGCCAATCGATGAGGGGAAACTGCATTTCCTCTTGAGATACAGTAGCCCATAGGAGAGAATGGGGCTTAAAGAACACAAACTGTGACTTTCAGAAGGCAATGTGGCACTAAAAAGCCTGGCAATTTAATGCTGAATTAATTTGAAAGGAATTGTTTCATGTCAGTTCGACAAATCAAAATATTTCAAATTAATTTTTCCATTGGAAAATTCCATTGGAAAATAAGAAAAATGTTATCAAAATAAGGTCAAATATAGAAATATTTTTGTAGTCCCTTTTTAAGGCTTTTATACATAAGTAATGTTGTCTTTCTCTACAGTATCAATTTACAAATGCATATTTGGCACTATACAGCTTTGATTTTTCTACATAGGTGAAAGTAATGTCAAATCAGTTGTGTAGGGCCATTTCATAACAAGTCAACATGTCATTGCTATATTACTGGAACAGGATGTTTTAAATGACCAATTTTAATCAACCTCATCAAGAGATTTCAATAGTAAACAAGAAGTGAAAAACACTCAGCATATTGGGCCAATGCATATTTTGTAGTTCTGAAAGAAGGATAAAAGAGGTTTTGTGATGGGGACCTTCTTTATGGCAGTGACAATGAATATGTAGTTACAGAATAGGACAACTTTCAAAATTAAAAATGTGATGATTTAGCAGAATGGTGCATTTTATGAGACCACTACTCCATCAGATGGCTTTAGGCTGAAATTCTTTGCAGAAGCGATTTAAAAATAAGAATTTGTACCCAGCACTTCTGATAATGGAAGAATCCTCCCATTCCAAATTGGCTGCCAGAAAAGTAATTTCAACATCGCATTTAATCATCTTCTTTAAAGGTTAGTGCTTGTGAGAGACAGCCTAGGAAACTGAAGTCCTGTTACTACAAAATAGGTACAGCTCTGTCAGTAATGTGCCGATTTCTCCCACTCTAGCCTTCTAAGTTGCCTCAACCCTTATTTTTGAGGGAACATCTCAGGGGTAGAAGAGTACAGAAGTTGATTTTTTTTTCTTTATATGTAGTCAGTCCCTGGGCACTTTGCCAAGAAGAGCGCTCAAAAGCAGCAATTTGTGAAGGTTGCAGCTTCTAGAGTCAAATTTGGCCCTACAAAGTCAATGGTGCTACGCTTATAATCATTTTTTTCAGTGCATTTAGCCCCACAGGTTATTGCATGTTGTAATAGGTTAATAATACAACTCTGTATCAGGTGACTTTAAAGACAACCTGCCAGGATGAAGGGACTCAATAGCTCTGCCCTTTCTGTTCAGATTCCTAGTGACTGGTAAGTTGTTGCAAGAGAATAGTCATTCTCTTTAGAAGAGGAAGCTGGGGATAACGCAGGGTGGATGTGTGAACTTGTCATAAAACTGCTCTTGGCTCACAGTCTAAGCAGAGGATTTTGATCCCATAAAACTTTTGATTCTACAAATAAATACCTGTTGCTCGGATTATCTTGTTACTTGACTTGCACTTACTTTTTTTTAAATGTCTCCCAATTCTTTTCCTTAACATGAAATCTATGAAAGCCATCTCTTCATGTTTCTATTACTCTTTGCATCTCTAGATAAACACTCGGGCTTCTCTCGTAGAGGAATTTTCAAAGAAGGATGCAGTATTGAGCACTTTGGTGTGAGGGCTACTGGAATCCTGAAAAGTTGTCCCTTGTTCTGGTTCCCTCGCCTTCTGATTATTTCATAGTACATAACCCTAGCATGGTCAGGTTTTGTGCTCTAGCCAGAGGTTATGCAAGCTCTATCCTTCAACTGCATATTCCAAGATGCACTTCTCCCCCTGCACGTTTTTTGCCCTAGCTCTCAGACTCTGTAAACTATTACTTACTCAGTCTCTCTCTCACACACAACTCATTTATGCAGGTTTTTTAATCTATATGGAGAGGAATTTCAGGACCATGGTGTTCAGATGAGCCAATGGACAACTGATGACTGAGTGGCTTAACTTGTGTCCCCTATTTAATCAGGTAGTAGCTGCTGAAGGTGACCCAGAGTGCTTTTGAAAATGCTTTTAAAATGCCCACCTTCTCTACTGCACTTCAGCTTTGTCGTCTTGGAGTTTTTAGAAGAAGCCGCAGTAGATGCAGCTAAGCATCTGAGTTCCAGAACACACATTAAAGCCCCCTTTGTAAATGGATCACTTGCACCAATGCACGCTTCAACCATGGAACATTCTATAGACTTATCTTGAAAAAAAATTCAATTCATGTCTTTCCAACAGTATTTTAAATTCTCCACTTCTGTTGAATAGAATTCCTGTACATTAGAGAAATTCAAACAGAGTTACTTAGTTGAGCTTTAAGTACAAAAATTTCTGTGTTCATTGCTACAGTACCTTACACCCAGTAGTATATCAGATGTACTGATATTATGATCGCTGGATCCTATGGTAACCAGCTCCAACTTCATTTATCAGACTTGGCTTCCTTCCCCCAGTTAAGTCTTGAGTAGGCCTAGCGATGTAACAAAGATAGAAATCCTGATTTACCCCTATAAGCACACCCCCCCTCTGACTTTTAGCTAAGTTATCATCCAAATCAATATCTGAATAATTTAAATCCCTTATGATCAAAGTTCTGGTCTTTTCACAGATCTCCTTCATCTGAGGGGAAAAAAAGTTTCTTGAGCTATTTGCTCTAATGGCCTTGTAGGCTCATAGCAAGATCCCAGGGTTAACTGAATATCTCTATTGTCCTTTACTTGTAGTCTAATTGACTCTGTTGTGCCATCCAAAATATATACATCATTTCTCTCTGCTGCCTGGGTGTCATTCTGTAGTAACTCTGTAATTCCTCTTACCATTTTCATTCTAGCATTTAAAATCCAGGATAAAGATCCCCTCTTCTGTTAGTTAAATCTCTGTTGAATATACTACTTTATCTTGAAACCATGCTATTCCACTACTAGTATACTAGGTAATTGGCTTTTTATGTCTTAGCCACTTTGCTTTACCTTTTTACTATTGCCTAGATCTGTGGTTCTCAACTTTTCATTTGCAGACCCTAAAAAATTTCAAATGGGTGCCCTTTGGAAATCTTAGACATGGTCTGCAGACTCCCAGGGGTCCATGGACCACAGGTTAAAAATCACTGGCCTATATTATAAATCCTGAGTTGAATCCTGCTTTCCTATAATTTACTGTATTATGAAACAATTTCTAGGAAAATACCAATCCTGTAAATGAATTGCCATATGTAGGGCAATGTATTTTCAACTTTTACCCAGAAGAGCAAGAATTTGAAGAAAAGGTTTCCAGACGATGCTACACATGAGCTCACTTACAGTCCTTAGTGATGGTATCCAGTGATTGTAATTATAATGTGATGCTGTCGTACAAGGATGAGATGAATATATCTGATTGTCATGGACCTATCTGATGCAAGGCCCTATTGTATGTGCTTCAGTGAAGTGCACAATGAGTTAACCTCTCTTCCAGTTTCAAGTCAGTTAAGAATTTAACTCTTTTTTTTGGCAACTGATATCCCCTTCATATTATTTTTGCATTGTTTTGTGGGCCCAAACAGATTCCTGGCAATTTGTATTTTAATTTGTGAATTATTTTAAGTGTACTATTATGGGAGACTAGAAGGCCAAATCTTGTTTGTGTTACCCCTCAAGTAGACCGTGAATCTTAAATATAACTACTTGTGTGAGATTACCAGGTTTTAGCCCAGAGTTTTTATCAGGAAGAAATAGCTGAAGAAGAAGCCATTGAAGCCATTGGTGTGGCGGGAGACTCATTTTATAGTTCAGTTTTCATTAAAACAAGGTCCCAGAACTTTTGCTTTACAGGTTTAATTTCAGAACATGGACAAGCCAGCATCTTAGCTGGTAACAATGGTTCTGAGCTTCACATAATAGAGTATTTTTATTTCCCAAGGGAAAAATCTCCTTTAATGTTTTGCATATACCATGTAGAAACTCAGCTAAAAATTGCATGTCTGATAAACACTGCAAATCTGTCAATTTTGTGTTAGGAAAAATAGACCATGCTCTCTGACAGCGGGGAGAGGAATTACTCCTACATAGCACCAGCTACTAAGTTTAACAGCCCACTGTTTTCAGAAGATATAATAGATTAGTTTAATCACAACATCATAAACCAAACTCTTAATTTCTTAACTGGAGGCCCCAGGTGCTTGCTCTTTACATTTATAATGTTGGGATTACAGTATGATTATTAAAACATAGAGTTGGTGTCAAAGTATAGAATTTAGCCAATTATAAAGTACTTGTGGTTTAAGCTTGCTTATAACTAACCCTTTTATTATACCTTTACTTCTTTCTGTATAAACACAAATGAAAGCCCTTAAATGATCTATTACAAATACAGTTCTATAGCAATGACTTTATCAGACTAGCTGGTTAACTAGTGTTTTCTTCAGTAATCCAGGACTACCCTTACCTTTTTTACTAACACACAGAAACTTTGCACCTATCTGGCTTTAAAAAGAACTCAGATGCTTTTCCTCAAAAGCTTCTAATGATGACCTGTTTAAAAAAAAATCCCATTGAAATTATATTTAAAATCAGAAATACGTATCAAATATTGGACATTTGTCTGGTCAGCTTGTTCTTTTGTTTGTCTGAACTGCATGGTCTGTCTAATTTAAACTATGGCTCTGGGAAATGGACCAAGTTTTCCATTATCTATTATACATTGTAACCAATGACACCCAATAAGTAATAGTTCAAGGATGGCTGAATATTTACACATGTTCATCTTTAAATTACAATCGAAGATTGGTGTAATCAGTGTGGGCTTTTGGAAAGTTAAGGAGGTTTTAAGTCTAGAATATTGTCTGAGTAGAAAATCTCCAAAGAACACCTATGTGTTATAGGAGATATTATGATTCTGAAGGTATCAGGTGCTCCATAACTATGGTGATAAACATGGTAAAAAAGCCTAAATAGATAGATAGCAATTTTCCTGTGAGACAGCAAGTTTGAGCTGTTCCACTGTTTTAGAAATCTGCTTTTTGGATAAAATGTGAAACTGAGGCCCTGTTAATTTGTGGTTATTATAAATCTCTTGTCACTTTTTTTCATAAGAGCGGGGGTATTAAACCTAGTCCTGACCTAATTCTACTAATTAAATTTTCCTTGCAGGGTCAACTGGAGGGAGGTATAATTTGTCATCTGTATTGCTGTGTCAAACTGTTGCTCTATTCTGCTCCAGAGAAGTGGACTAAACCACTCCTAGAGGTATAACTTGCAATGCACTTTGGGATCTTTTTAGTAACTTAGCTCATCCTTTCCTGTGAATCAACGATGTTCTGAGGAATGCTCAAGTGAAAAATCATATGTAGTCTTTGCTGGGAGATACACAAACTGTTTTTTAAAACAAGTTTAGTATGGAACACATGTAAATTATATTTTAGCTGTTATGTGAGTTGCACATCACCTCTTGTTCTGATTTTCTGTAAATGTGAGTATTTATCAGGGGAATAGCAGCAACATGAACTATAACATTCATCAATATTTTATATCCCTGGGATACTGACATATGTTTTACAACATCTTAAGGGGGAAAGTATTCCAAAAAGCAGGTAACTTTTTTCTTTAAAAACTTACTTTATTTTGTAAATTGAGGATTAGGCAATAGATTTTCAACAGAGGTTTATCTTTGCATCTTCCTGAGTTGTGTAGCTAAAAGCATTGACTGGAAGTTGTCATCTTCCATAAATAAATATATAATATATTTAGGAATGGTGTGGAGCAGATGTAGGGGGTGGAGGAGCAGGGTGGAGGGGGTCATGTATGTATATTCTAAATAGAATTTATGGCTCTGCTTAATTATTCGAGGTGGCTCTCCTTTTTTCTCAGTAGTTTGTCAAATGTAGCAAGTACCTTTCAGTTCACAGTTGCACCTGTCTGCATAATTAAGATTGTGACTTTCAGCTCTATAAGGTTCATCTATTTATTTACTTATTAGTTCTGTCAAGTCCTGGATCTGTGTCAGGTTCTCTAGCTCAGGCTGCTGCTCATTGTGGGAATACATATCCTTTACTCTGGCTGGCTTTCAAAAAAAAAAAAAAAAAGACTGATGCTATTGTACAACATATTTCAAAGTTTGGGTGGGGCCTATGGAATCAAAAGCAAAGTAAAGATCCCCTTACAGAGGATGAAATCCTGGCTTCCTTGTAGTGAGTAGTAAAACTCCTATTTATTCCAGTGGGGCCAGGGCTTCACCCAGTTTATCCTGACTTATTGTGGTTTGGGCGATGAATTTGGTTGCCTATATGAAGCAAGAAGGGTATTCTGCCCACAGGATGTCTATACATTACAAGCCAATACTCCATTACTTCTTCACTCCCTGGCAGCATGAATCAGTGAAGCGGCCCTATTCCCTCCTATAAGTACCTTCTTAAAGGAGAGCTTCACAACAACCTACTCCACGGCTATCCATTCTTATCATAAGGTCCTGTATTGTGTGGAGAGAGGTATGGAACAGAAATGGGTTAGATAGATAGTGCCTTTGAGGAAGCTCACCTTCCTGCTTTGTGTATGGATCTGGGGAATGCAATCTGGATCATTGGATGCTGTCTACAGATGGTGAGGAATCTATGCATTGATGATGATATAAAAAACTGCTGTGGAGAACATACAGTGTTGGCCATAAAGGTTGAGCCCTCTGTTTTATTAAATAATTTCTCCCACAGCTATCTGTCTGCATGAATGTCACTGAATACCAGGTGACTATTAGCTGTCTAGTTTTTGTACAGAGAGATGGGTTTTAGGCACCATTTTTCTCTCACACTTGGCTGTATGTGAAAACATTATGCATGCACAAAGTGGGACTCATAGAATCACATGGCTATAATTTTACAAGGGATCACAAGCGTCATCTAGTCAACAAATCCTGCATCTTGGCAATGGGTTAAACCATGCAAGATAGATTGCTATCCAGCCTCCCTTCTGAAAACCTCCAGTAAAGGAGTTACCATGACCTCCCTATGCAGTCTGCTCTACTGTTCTTACTGTTAGGAAGCTTCTATGAAGGATTGAATGGTTGGGGAGATCTGGGGTCTGTACTCCAAGGAGCCCACATTTGTTTGCTGTTGTGGCCGCTATTTTCATGGAAGATTCTACCTACTGCCAGTATTTGAATTTCTAAACACACAAAACATAGGATCTGATAAGCAGAAGGATTTTTCCCATGTACAGCCATGCATTTATTGACCTTCAATATATTTTTGACCTGGCCAAAGTATATCACATTCTAATCCCCTACTAAAAGAGCTGATAAATTTTCTGTAGTGCTGTTATTGGTGACTTCTATACCCACAGAACCTTCATTGTAATATTTGTACTCTAGTAGATACTCATGAATTGGCTTTACTATAGCCTTCATGATAGAGACCTTCCTGGATTTCAGCCAGGCTATTGAGATGAAGGATTCAGTTTACCCTTGATTCATATCAAGGTTGTGTGTTAACATTCCAAGACTGATTTTCATAATTTAACAGTCTGGAAGAGAATTGATGTATTTTTCTTTCTTTTCATGCTCTTCTGAACAGGACAGCCTGCCTCTACTGAATCTTGAACACTATTCATAACACAGGCTTTCTGTTGTGCAGCTGTGAGACAGTTCACACTAATGTAGAGTAAGAATAGCAGTGTTCAGTTGTTATACAGAGAGCTAAGTGTGGTTTCCAGGCTTCTCATTCTGGGTAGGAGAGCTCTCATATTTGGTTTGGTCAATTCCAAATATTTTTGCAACCTACCTGTTTTTGTGTAGCTGTGTAGTGCAACAGTGCTAGAGCACTGGAGTGTTTATGAAACTAGCTGGAAGCTCTTGGTTATTCCTCTGCAAGTAAGGATCTCTGTTCTCTTCCAAGCCATTGTATTTAAAAGTAGCAAAATATGTGAGTGACTTTTCTTTATGATTATGACGGGATGAGCATACCCCGCACTAAGGAAGCTCAGCGAACCCTGTGGGTGGCAGAAGCCCCGACCCTTAAGCCCTGCTGGGCATGCTCTGATTGCTGCCCCAGTATAAAGGAAGGCAGCTCAACTCAGTTGGGGCTGACTGGGGAGGAGGAAGGACCTCTGCCTGGAGCTCTCTCCCAGGAGTGTGGTCAGTCCCCAGCTGCAAGAGAGGGAAGCCCTCTGAGTACTGAGCCATCTTGTGACAGCTGCCCTGAGGACAGCCAGCCGACACAGACTGTGGCGTGTGGATCCCAGAGTTCCCCGGAGGAGTGAGGGCCAGACACTGACCAGGACTTATCCGGGTAGGAAGCAGCCCAGGGAGCCCAGGTTATATGGTCTGGGGTACAGTGGCCAGAGGCCGGCATGTTTCAGTCAGAATCCCCGCCGGCAGGGTGCCATAACCCCAGCACCCCTAGGACCCTGGGCTGGGGCTCAGTGGAGCAGGAGGGCCTGAGCGCCCCTACCTGGGCACCATTCCCCCCCCCCCCCTTCTCCTCCATTAGGCTGAACTGCCCTGACCGGAGGGCTTGTGCTATAAACTCTGTGGCCACCAGTCCAAACTGCCCTGACTGGAGGGCTTGTCTTACGGACTTTGTGGCTGCTGGGTTGTGCTGCCCTGACTGGAAGGGCGAGCAGTAGCGTTGTGGAAGCCTCCCCATATTTGTGCCCCTCAGAAGCTCCCCACTTGAGAGGCCAGTAGGGGATGCAATCCGCTACAGTGATGAAGTGTAATCTAGACCTTATTAAATGCAGTACACTGATTTAGTTTGCTGTTTGCTCATGCTGTACTTCACACCTGGAATCCCAATCACCTTAGTGACTTTCATTTTCATACTTCACTGAGGACATTTGCATTAGGAGGGGGGAGAATAAAATTGGTGCACTAAGATATTGTATTTTGCATCCAAATACCTGAGCTTTTATTAAAATTAATTTAGGTAACATGATGAATCACTGTGGTATTTTATATCACCTATTTTACACATGTGCAAACTGAGTCACAGAGAGGTTAAGTGATTTGACAAAAGTCAAAGAGAAATACAGAGGCAGAACTAGAAATGAAACCCAGGAGACTTAATTGCCAGTTTCCTACTTTAAAATTCAATCTTCCGCCCACCCAGTCCTTATAACACATATACAATGAATTGAATACCCTATACATTGTTGTTTGGTAACCTTGTACAAAATGATCACCATAAATAGACTCAGACTTTAAGGTCAGAAGGGACCAGTACAATCATCTAGTCTGACCTCCTACAAAATAGAGGCCTCAAAACCTCACCCACCCACTCCAGCAATAGGCCACTAACCTATGACTGAGTTATTTACCTCCTTAAATCATGATTTAAGGACTTTAAGATACAGAGAATTCACCGGTAGGTGAGCCATGCCCTGTGCTACAGAGGAAGGTGAAAAACTCCCAGAGCCCAAGCCAATCTGCCCTGGGGGAAAATTCCTTCCCGACCCCAATATGGCAATCAGTTAAACCCTGGGCAAGTCTCAACAGCCAGTTACCCAAGAAACAATTCTGTGTAATAACTCAGAACCCACCCCATGTAACCTCCCTACTTAGGCCACTTGTATATCCATCACATGAAGCCAAAGATC
>ML685766.1:35018175-35022686 GCA_007922175.1 Pelusios castaneus
GAAATTAGAACACATGCTAGAACATGGAGTGTATGCTACCTGAAATATGTTCTATTATTAATCTTAAAGCAATAGGTTGATCAATTATTGACCTCAGTGAGGCTTAGGCATGTGTTAAGTGCTTTGCAGAATCAGAGCCTAAATCAGGTAAGTGACACTAATTATTATATATAGTGTCATTCAGTTGGCTCAGGCCTTGATTCAGTAAAATGTTTAACCATATGCTTTAATCCCATTGAAGCCAATGTGACTTAAGCACCTGCATTACTGCTTTTCTAAATAGGGATGAGAATATTCCCATGCTTAAGGTCAAGCACATACTATAAAAACCACTGCAATGTGGTACTAAGTACAGGCTTAATGAAGCCTGTGAGTAGTCCCAATAACTTCATTAGGGCTGCTCTTGTGCTTAAATTAAGCACTTGCTTTAAGCACCTTGCTGAATTGGGACCTAAGAATTTTGCTGAATATCATGATCAGATTTTCAAAAGCGCTCTGCATAAAGAAGCACTGAGGCCAATGGAAGTGGCTAGAGTTTGGAAAATCTGGCTCGTAATGCTCAAAAACTTATCTTTAGTGAACAAATGCCAACTGAGGTTGCTTTCAGGATTCCGTGCCATCACTTTAAGGCCTAAATTATCAAAGGCTAGCCATTTCTTTTTTTTCCCATGTAAGATATTGTGTTATATATACTGCACTGTGAAGGTGTAACCGCTTGCATCCATGTTGTAAATATTTCTAATTTCTGGGTACACACCTCTGCAGGTGAAAGTGTTGCAACCTGCATCAGCAGATCCCATTACGACAATGAGGCTAAATGTTTACATTGGTTTAAATAGCATTTGTAGGTGGTGTTCTTCTAGTGTGGGTGGAAGCATTTTGCACATGAAAAGTGCAGGTGCAAAGGTCTAGAGGTACAGTTTTGTGTTTCCACAGCAAGAGGTAGGATGGAAAATATTTATGGCCAAGTAATGGACCCTGGGAGCTCTTGTCTTACCAGTTGGTGCCTTTTTAGAATTGCCTTGACTGAAGAATGAACCGTTGAAAAATTTCATTGGTATGCCATTAAGGAAAATAAATAGAACTTTGACAACAATGAAAAGGGCTTTCTCAACATCATGAAAACTTTGTGGATGCCCCAGATTTACTCTGTAAACAAATCCTTAACAATAAGATACCACTACATAATTCTTAATTTTTTAAATAAAAATCAAGATTGAATTATGTTCTTGAGTCCCTGTTTCTTTCTGCTTGAGGTGGAGTCTGCCTTAATTATGTGGGGTAGAATTCTGGTCAGTCTTTATCAAATAAAGCATATAATCATGACATATACAAGCATGCACAATTTCCCTACTAGTTTGGTAACATTTGCTTTCATTCTTTGACGTCGTAAAATTTCTTGGCAGGCCGGGGGGGGGGGGGTTCGATTTATAAACAAAAAATGTCTCACCAAGTAGTTCTGGGTGTTTTTGAGAAATGATAAAGGCTGTTTACTGTCATCACTCATAATGAAATCTCCATTCATGACCCCAAATTTAGCCTTCAAGACCCCATTTTTAAAATACATTTATACAACTCCTGCCCTTACCTCTCTTCTCCATTCTTCTCCTATGCCTCCACCCTCTGTCATATTACGAAGCAATCACTGCCTGTTTCCAAAGAGCTCTCCCATTGATATAGCTCTATCTAGACTGGAGGGTTTGGTTGGTATAACTGTCACCCAGGGTGTGGATTTTCTAACCCCCTGAGTGATATAGTTGTACTAATATACATTTGTAGTATGGACCAGGGCTGAGTAGCTTCCTTGACTATAGAGAGGTTAGTCATCAATGGGGCTATAAACAATTCATAAAGTTATGCATATGCATTAGTCTTGGCAGGATAAGACATAAGTCTGAAGCATTCATATACAAGAAAGAACTTTTCAGGCGTCTATAGATGTAGGGTGTGATTCTCCTCTGTCTTGCACCTCATGCAATTATTAATCATTATAAGCCGGTATAAAGTAAGTGCAAAGAGGTTATAAAATGCTACCATTCTGATTTGGGTAACTTTGCACTCAATTTGCGTAAGTGTAAATAATGAGACAACTCAAAGGGGAGAATCAAATCTTTAATATTTAATACAGCTACATTTAAAAACAGTTAGCTAGACATGGACTCATCCTGACGGCTGGAACAATGGACTAGACTTCTATATAGATTGTTTCCGCCACTGTGCAAAGGCTGAAATCATGGACAAACAACGTCCCTTACACCATAACCTCAGCCATTCAGAGCGCAATGCCATCCAGAGCCTCAGAAACATTATTATTAAGGAGGCTGACAAGGGAGGTGCCATCGTCATCATGAATAAATCGGATTACGATCAAGAGGTTTATAAGCAACTGTCCAACACAACGTTCTACAAACCACTCCTCTCTGACCCCACTGAGGAATACCAAAAGGAACTATACCTCCTACTCAAGAAACTCCCCAAAGCAACACAGGAACAAATTAAGACAGACACCCTCCTCATCCCCCCCTCACCCCCAGAAACCTCACCAGGGATATTCTATCTACTACCAAAAATACATTAAAAAAAGGAAACCCTGGATGCCCCATCATCTCAGGCATTGGCATGCTTACAGCAGGATTATCTGGCTATGTGGACTCTCTCCTCAGACCCTATGCTATCAAAGAGAAACTGCAGAACTCGAATTTATATGCAAATTTGACTCAGTTGCCTTGGGGTTAAACAGGGACTATGGGTTTTTCTCTCATTACAACAGGTGATTTGACCTCACCTTCCTCTATCTGCTGTTCCCCAGTGTTTGAATCCTAACATCTGTTTTGATTTGCTGTTACAGCCTGACCTGATCCTATGTCATACACTTCCCTGCATTTAATTTCCTCCCATTCTGTAAATTTCCCATCTTCAAAGCGTCTGATGAAGTGGGATTTTCTCCCACGAAATAAATAAATCTGTTAGTCTTTAAAAGTGCCACAGGACTCTGTTTGTTTTTCTGCAATAGACTAACACGGCTACCCCTCTGGAACTTGATTATTTCAGATGTTAAACTTGATAACTTCTGTTGTGTTTGCATGTCAGTTCTTAAAAGTTTATTAGAAGGAAGATTCATTGACACAGAAAATAGTAAAGTATTTTTAGAAAATACATTTCAAAATCATATTGATGAGGTTTATGAACTGGAAACCTGATTACAAGAGTTATATTTATCAACCCTCAGAATTGAAATCTACCATGTGACTTGTGTATGCAGTCCAAACTGTTAGAAGTTTGAATATTTTTCAACCAGCTGTTCTGGAACCCGATATAGACCAAGAATTATTGGCAGAGAGTTTGTTCCCTGAATGTAACAAACATGTTAGCTCTAACAAAATAAGATAGAATTAATGGCTTTTTGTTTAATCTGATGCTTTGCACCACACAAAGTTGAAACCTGATTCTAGGCAGTCTCAACAGTAAAATACATATTAATACTATCCCAAAGATTGTGGGTGAGATACCAGCAATATAGAAAACAATGGTATATCTCCCCCCACCCCCCGCTCCTCCCACACACACACACAAAAAAAAAAAGATGACTCCAAGACTCACTCCTTTTCTTTTGGGTCTTTCATTCCTTGAAAAATATTACAATATTGGATTATAATTATTCAGAATACTGCTGCTTATTAGGGTGCTACTATTGTATTTGGGCCATTATTAATATACAGAATCAGAGAGGAATCTAGGGGTTTTCTTTCCTTTTCAATAACTAAGGAGGGGTGTATTGTATAAGTTTGCTGGACAACACAAATGAAAAACCTTATTAAACATAAAATATTCCTAATATTTGATACATTCTAAACTGACAGAAGGAAGGGACACGTTCTAGTTACCAAGGAAACAATAAAAATACATAATGCCTTTTATTCCCTGTGAAACTTTAATTACACCTCAAAACATCCTTTTGAGTAGATACCCTTTCACAGCTGGGTAAACAGAGGCACAAAGAGGTTAAATGACTTGCTGAAAATCACATAGTGAATCACTGGTAGCTAGAAATAGAACCCTGGATTGCTGAGTCAAAAGTTCCCTTCACTAGCCACTGAATACAGTTCCCTTCCAAATTTGTGTAACCACATTATGTTTTGTTCATTGAATTAGATTAGCATAAAAATGTCGGAAAGGGGTACAATTCTTAAATGATGTGTTCCTGCATCCTAATTTCTATCTCAGGGAAAGACACGGGGACTCTGGATACCTAGTTTTGTTCCTGACTGACTGTGGCTTGCCTTGGGAAAATCCCTTCAACTCTCTCTTCTTCAGTTTCCTTACCTGAAATAATGAGGATAAGGGTATTTATCCTCCTTTGAAGGCTTTGAGATCTACTGATCAACAGAAGTATTATTTATAATTGGCCACCTGCTTTTTCTATATGTTGGGTACCAGTATATTCTCTCCCACCACCGTGTGTGTGTGTGTGTGTGTGTGTGTGTGTGTGTGTGTGTGTGTGTGTGTGTGTG
>ML685766.1:35022696-35073744 GCA_007922175.1 Pelusios castaneus
GTGTGTGTGTGTGTGTGTGTGTGTGTGTGTGTGTGTGTGTGTGTGTGAGAGAGAGAGAGAGAGAGAGAGAGAGAGAAAACTCCCAGGCTGTGAGTTCTTGTGTACTGACTACCAACCTGGAGTGAATTTTTTCATCTTAATTTTAAACACCTTGAAAATGGGGGCGGAGGGAGAGGTAATGGAAGTGCTGACACAATCTTAACTAGAGCGGTGTGTGCGTCTTTTATAATTTATAACGACAGCCCATATTCCAAATGGTTTCTCTATATATATGCTGTGCTCCACTCACACAGGAAAAGAAGGTATTGCAGTGAATTATTGTGTAATTAATCATTGGGCCATGAGGGACTCATTTACTAATTAAAAACGCAAAAAGAGTAAATTGAAATAACCAATGGCTACTAAATCACGTCTTTTGATATGTCAGCAGCATTATAATATATCCTAATGTATCAATCAGAGACTTGTACATCCTACACATTGTTACCTTTTATTTCAGAACTGCTAAAACCATACATTATGCTTTCAGTGCTACTTCTAGTACAAGTCATACAACTACTACTGTGTGCTTGATTGTGAGATACTGTATATCATACATACTGATGTGCATGCATTCTAATGGTACATATATACAGTGTTCCACTCATTTGAATATACTTAGTAAAAATGGTGATGCTTTGATATGGGAAGAATTTTGTTAAGCTGTCCTACCATAAAGACGAGCTACAGAAAATATAGCTGTAATTTCAAAATCAGAATAAAGTCCAAATCTATGCATGATATTTGCATTTGTTCCCAAGAGAAGTTGTATTTTCCAGAGCCTTTACAAGGCTTTCAGTGGCATTTGTGCAATTCTTTGCTTCCTGTGTAATCATTTACACCTAAAAAAGTGAGTGTCCTTTGCTATCACTGATGTAAGTGGGGAAACTTCTGATCTGTCAACATTTTATGCCCAATTTCTGCTCACTTTGTCTATTTTACTAGAGGCAAGGGCTGGAGAATCAAACCCTTGAAATGCATAAGACGAAAGAAACTAGCTTTGGTCTCAGATCCTGAAATTGCAGGGCTGGCTGGATTGGTTTGTTTTGTCCTTGCCTTCTTTTTTTGTTTGCGAGTTGAACATGTTTGTTTGATCAGGAAGCTACTGTATGAAGAGACACCATGTCTGGACCCACATTATCATATTTGTATTGGGTATTTTTTCAGGACACTAAGTCTGAACTAGGGCTATATTTTTGGTTTCATATAAAGCCCATGGCTGTTGACACTCACTTAAGACCTAATCTAAAGTCCACTGAATTAAATGGAAAGGCTCCCATTGAAAGCAGTAGACTTTGAATCAGGCCCTTACATGGAGGGGGTGAAGGGCTAGAATTGTGAAGAATATCTGCTTTCATTTAAAACAACAAAAATAATGTTCTAGTCCTTTTTCTTGCAAAGGGAGCCTAGAAGATGTGTATTAATGTAATTCAATGTATGTTGATCATTAGCATTGAAAGGAGAAAGCATCTGGGTCTCATTACTGCAATAGAAGTTTAAGGAGTGTGTAAAAGCCACTCATTGCCCCTTCTTACTTTATATAAATGAGTGAGTGATGTTTAAGTGTACCCTAAAATAAATTCTCTCTCAGCAACTTCATCACTTTATTTATATGTTCCTAGATACTGCATTGGTTAACAACCTGTTACCTTAAGGATAAGTCCTCAAAATTGTGTTATGGGGGGGAGAGAAACATGTTTATTGGGGGAAATTACTGCATATCTTTGGGATTTTTTTTCAAATGTGATATGATAATTAGTGGCATTTTATAACTAGCTACTAGTATAATGAAATTGCAAATCGAGCATGCAATATTACTTGTAAGAATAGCTAAATATTTCTGGATAAGCTATTACACTGCATATTTTTTTTTTAATTCCCAAGACCTTATGTTCTGAATCTGTAACAAAGCTTTATGTTGGCAAACACATTGTTTAATAGTTATCTGCTCTCTCCACTTGTCTTCAAATATTGTGATTTAGTTAGAACTCTAATGCACAAGAGCAACTTGTCCCCAGAGCATTATTCAGAATATAAATTAAGTGATATTATAACAGAGCCCTCACTTAGCTCAGCATAATGAATATGAAACATCGTGTACTAGTGACCAAGGTCATGATATGGGAATGAATTACTCTATTAACTTCTCTTTTAAGTAGCATTAGAGATAATAAATTAAGAGATTTAATGTAATTCTGATAATATTATTCATTCAAAAGTAGCATACTTTATCTTGTTAAAACAATTAAGATGTGGCTGGATTTTTACACTATGGAAATATGATGCTTAAAAGTGTTTATTGCATCTTGCAGAATGCATCAGCATTAGCCAGTAATGCAGATAATCTGATAAAAATTGAAAAGCTGATTTGTATGCTATGCTCATTCAGGATCATCTCTTTGGCCCTAGGTACTTCCCAAATGCTGCATCAGATTATGGCAAGCTTTAGTAGTGATATTAGATTAAATTCAGTTCTTTTGCTTATAATTTTTTCAAAAGAAATTACATCCATCATTCTTCCTCATAAACCCTCTTTAGCTCTTTGCTAAGCAGTGTGCAATATCGTATTTTAAGCCTGGCATATTACTTTTTTTTTATCCTAACATATATTTAAGCTTCCCATCTGAGTTATATAGTACATTGCTCAAGGATGTAAAAGATTTTCGTTTATTATGATATCCTTTTATTTGAATCATAATAGAGATCCCAAGATTACTATGTGCTCTTATGCACAGGTGGAGGGATGGTAAGAGCCTGTGGAAAGGACTGTTTTTCACTTCTGAAAATTACCAGAGCAGATGGAATTTTAATTTTTTTTGTGTGAGTTTGGGGTTTTTGGTCATTCATGAGGTGTTTCCCTCTAAGCTCTTGTATTAATAATAAACTCACAAGGCGAAAAGATGTATGAAGTACTTTGTTATTTAGGGTGAAATCCTCTCTTTTCCTCATGGATGCATTCATGAGGAGGGAGAATAAGTAGAACAGTATAAACAGAAGAGGTGGCATTAGAACCTGTCAAATGTCTCAGAGCTAGCATTAGGCAATGTGCTCTTACAGGGCTAACGTGCTTTATATTTTTTCTTGGAAAAGTTAACTGCATTTGACTGTAGGTAGCATGTACAGTTCAGTATGCTATGTGCTAACCAGCTAGGGGCTTAAAATGCCCCATAGCTGGAAGACTCTGCCTGTTTGAAGGTGATAACGTAGCAGCCAGCAAAGAATCAAATCCTTCTTCTAAAACATTCCTTAATGGTAAATAGAGATCCTGCTTGTGGGAGTCATGGAGTAGGCAAAAAGTTCCCTATACTTTCTTCTTCTGTCCCACTGGCACCTAGTCTGCCTGCATATCATATTCTGGAATTCGATTAATGGGACCAGAATCTGCTAGTTTCAAAAACTCACCTGATTTGATTTACACTAACGAGTGTAACCAAGAGCAGAAATTAGTCTATTGTGGTTAAGGGCCAAATCTTTTAAGGATGTACAAGTAACTTGGATGCAAAATATCCACTGACTTGCTATACACATGTGCAACAAGCACTTTGAAAACATGGTCTTTAATGTACATGCTATGTACATCTATGGCTTATGGACAATTGGTTAGTTTTGCTTCACTGTAATACCCTGGCTTTCAAATATATGAATGGAAGTTCTATCCAGTGTCCGATCAGACACTGTGAAATAAAAAAAAATCTTGTCTGAGATTGTTCTGGAATAGTAATGGAAAGTCCAGGCTATTGTATGTGTGATATTTAAAGCCATAGGGAGAGGCAGGGGCAGAAAGATAAAAATGCTGAGTATTTAAAAATTGGATGGTAGCAGACTGTGTATCCCAGTAATGTTTGGACTTTGTGGTGACCCACGGCACTGGCATTATGATAAGAATGAATGAGAGAGGACCATAGTGGGGGGGCGGGGAGAGGAAATTGCATTGATTTGTGTGGGTGGTGATTGTGGGCAGGGGTGGTCTTAGGGGTTCTGGGGACCTGGGCAAAAGTGAAGGATGGGGCCCTCCCACGCTGCATGTGGGGGGGGCTCATACTTGAGTTTTGCTTCCCCTGGCCTCGCTGGGGCCCCTGCCAACCACAGGGGCCCCTGCCAGTCCCCTGATCCCACCAGCTGCCTCACCACATGTCTCCCCATCAGCCTTGCCACAGGCCCGCTGCCTCCTCCTGTCGGCCCCTGCCAGTCCCCTCCCCCCACCCTTGCTGGGGCCCTGGGCAAATGCCCCTCCTACCCACCCGCTAAGACTACCTATGATTGTGGGATGAGTACTGCAGTAAGAAGGTATGTGAGTTTGAGGTTATTTCATCTGCTACTTGTGTTGATTTGTATCAGGTGGGTGGTTATGCTGGGATATTTGTGTTGTTTTGTGCAGGTGGCATTTGAGTGCCTAGATGTAGCAGTGAAGTCAAGTAACACAGCACCTGAGCAGTCTCTCTCATGAAGACAATGAAACTATTCAAACCAAATAACCTATAGTATAAGGGTGGAGATTGGTTGAATTATCTCTGTAAGCGCAGTGGCTTGGACTCTTGGCTGGGCATAGATTTCTGCCTTATGGTAGTTCATAGAGTCAAAATGGCTGAGAACTTAAAAACTGTTTGGCAATAGACTGTGAAACTTGGTGATACTTTGAACAAAAAGAGCCCTTAACCATGCTGATAACTCAGGAGTCTGCAACCTGCGGCTCTGGAGTCACATGCAGCTCTTTGCTTGTGGCTCCAGGATCTGCTGACCCCCACCTCCCCATCCCCCCACCACCACTACCACCATCGGGGGGACCCTGTAAATGGCCCACACCTGGCTCCAGGCCCCATGTTCCACCACTGAGGGACCATGTGGGCAGCCTGCTCTGGGCTCCCCCCTGCATCCCAGAACCCTGTGGGGGCTTGCTCTTGGTTTTGGGCTCCTTCCCCACCTGGAAACCCTGTAGGCAGCCCACACCAGGCTCCAGGCTCCTGCCGCCCGCTCTGGTTCTGAGCTCCCTCCCTATCACCAGGGGACCCCGCAGGAGGCGCCTTGACCCGCTTCCAGCTCCCTTGACCAGGAGGCTATACTCATTGTGGGTCTCAAAATACTTGGTTATTGAAAGATTTTGTGTTAGCTAAAGCTACCAAATGCAACAGTGAAATCTTGTAATTAAGATGTAACCTATCTCTTCAGAATCGAAAGTGGAGCCAGGTAAATGAGTTTGCTTCTGCTATTTATACTAGCTTCTTAATTATGCCTAGCATGACCAGTTCAACTTGATCCTGCATCAATTTTGCAAGTGTAAATGGAGCTAAAGTTTCAAGGGGGAGATCAAGTTTTGCCTTAACTGACAAATATATATTTACATGAATGAAGCCTACTTAACTATATCTAATGAGCCAGGGGACATGTGCTCAATAGGATTGGCAGAAGAGGAATTAAAGTATTAGTTTCTCATATTTTATGATTAATGTTGTCCTTATATAAGATTGAGAAACCAGATAAGATAATGAAAAACATGTTGGGTAAAATCTTCCTTTGCTATATAGTCATTATACCTCAGTTAACCCTAAAGAAATCCCTAATATCAATGCATTTCTAGAGCCAAAATAGGTCAATTCTTGGGCTATTACATTATATTTTATTATTTAAACTTTAAGTGATTAGTTTAGCACTTAAAAGCTTTGGGGGGAATTAGGTCTTTATCCATAAGCAAACCGACATGCAGATGGACACTGAGAAGGCTTTCTCTGCATTTTCTCTTATGGCTCTCCAGTGAAGGGCTATACTAGGAAGTAATTTCTTTTCCCATAATCACTTGCTGCTATTTTTTTTATTCCTCAGCAAATTATGAAAATTTTATATTTAATATGCTGACATATTTTAGATTTAATATGCTAATATGCCTGTGGTCAAGATAGTATTTATTGGGCATTTTACACATTTCTACATTTAGATTTTGCTTGGATTCTGACAGAAATCTTGAGACCTAAGTACTAAAAGGGAGGAGAAAAAACACCATCTCTTGTATCGAGACCTGGGCAACAAAAAGAAACCATGGATGAAATCCGGTCCTTGTTGAAGACAATGGAAGTTATACCACTGACTACAATGGGGATAGTATTTCACCTCATGTATTCAAGGAATGCTTCTATTACAGAAGCCACAAGTAATTAGTTCAACCCCTTTAGATGTTGCTCATACAAGCTCATAAAACAAAGAAATACCAGCAATTAAAAATACATCCTATCTTAAATAGGAAAGATGATAAAGTATTGTTAGAAGGAGCTATTTTGTGACAGGTTTATAGAACACTCAACTGAGGCAGAATTTAAATAGAGTGCATTCGCTTACTTCTGACAGGTTTTTGTTTTACAAACTCATTGTCATTTAAATGTTGACTTTTAATGTGAATTTACTCCCTAATGTATCTTTAAAAGTGTTCTTAAAGTATGTCTACAAACATACCTGCAAACCCCTACATTAAATCCCAATGCTACCTGTTTGGTGCTACTAAATCTTTCAGAAATTTGTTTTTCCATATGCTAGAACTCAGGAGCCTGTTCTGATGCCATTTGCATTAGTTTTGTTTTTTGGAAAGGATCAACACATTTTGGGCCTGTTTACTAAATATAATCTCTTAATTGTTTAATTCTGTGTGGTAAAATTTAGTGCTTGCTTATTATTCAAAAGATATTGCCTTTTATATGTAATATACTATTATTCTTTTAAAATTGGGAAAGTATGTGCAGTTCCTCCTGCAATGCTGTAGAAAATGAAAAACAGTTTTACAGCAGTTCCAGGAATGTTATTGAAGCTGCAGTGGAGCTGCATGTGTAAAAGAACTCCAAAAGCTTCAAATTGGTTCAGTCCCGACACACACTCCTGTTGTCTATACCAGTGCTCCACATGAAAGCATTTTGGGAGTCGTCTTTGTAGTCCAAATTAGTACATATAGCAGTATCACATCAGTGCCTCTAATCTGATAAGAAGTAAGTGCCTTTTTAGTCCATTTGCTCCCGCTGGGCTTTGAATGAATGATTTAAGATATGTCTACATAGCAAAAGTTTTGCATGCATTAGCCCACCAAAGGTAGCTTGAATCCAGCTGGCATACATAGCAATAGCAGTGGAGTCAATGGAACATAGGCTGTAGTTGGAGTACTCCAAGCCTGGCACAGACTTTGGGTATATATTCTGCTTGCTAAAATGTTCCGAAGCCTGTTCTGTGCTCACTTTATTGTTATTACCAGCTACCTAAGGAAGGCCCAGCCCATGCACAGCTCTTGCTTCTTGAGATATCTTTAAACTATGTGAACTAGAAAAGTACTTGTGACCATCAGGTCTACATCTGCCACATGCAGTTGCCTAAATAGTGACTAAATAGTGTTATTTCTGTGTTTGCAGTACTTCCTTACTGTTTCATATTTTATGTATAGGAAAGTGAAGGTGATACTATTATAATGAAATTTAGTTGCGAAGATAAAAATGGCAAGTTTAAAAGGTGACCTGTAGAGAAAAAGAAAAATGGTATGTGTGTGTGTGTGGAGAGAGAGAGAGAGAGAGAGAGAGAGAGAGAGAGAGAGAGAGAGAGAGAAAATATCCATGATGAAAAAAGTTAATTTAAACAAAAACCAGTGAGGAAAATTATCTTTGTCTTCAGGTGTTTAGCATATCTAGAAATCTGCATTGTGTTTGAGCTGTGCTCAGTAAATTGTAAAAGAGCACTCACATCAAGTGGAAAGTCAAAAAACACCTCTGAAAACTCAGGTATGGAGCTGTCCAAATACTATAAAACAATGTTCCCAAATATGAGTTTGATTGAAACTGTTAATTGAGTTTCTACTTTGCAGAGTTATTTTAGAAGAGCTCTGCGTAAGCTTGAAAGCGTGTCTCTTTCTGTCCAATAAAAGATGTTACCTCATCCACCTTTTCTCATATTTTAAGAACATTCATATAAGTGACTTCTTCCCAGAAAATTCCTTCCAGTGCAGAAGGGCAACAAAGAACCAACTTAGTTTTATTCCCAAGTTTGGCCTTACTAACCGTCACAGAGCTCTACTGTGCCCTCTGCACACACAGCCCTGTCTATACTATAAAGTCTCCTATTGGCACAAGTACCATCTTTCCTAAGTGCTACAGCAGCATAAGTGAAGCTGTGCTCCTGCTGTGGTGTAAGTATAGACAAGACCTCAGAAAGTGAGGGTTGTTGTTTTTTAACTTATAAAAATATATGTTGATGTTATGGTACACATCAGAAGTATTTTTCATGGTCATCTTTGATTCTCCTCATGCTGGTGACAAAATTTTCAGCCAGCCAATGATGGAGCAAATACAATCTATGCTCCTTTCATAAAAGCAATCCTTCTCAATTCTCAGTATTGAGATTTCCTAACTGTTTAGCCACTCAACTTTACCTCTTTTAAAGGGAGGTAAACCCTCCATGAAATATGACGGGATTTTTTTTTTATTTCTTCCCGTCTTTTTAGGCTGTTAAACTTCGCAGTTTATTACACATTCTAATTTTGTGTGGCTATAAACATCCTCCAATATTAATAAATTGTATTTGGCTATGTTAGGGATACCTATGCCCAAGATGAAAACAAAAGCTTGCCTAAGAAGTGTTTTGAGAGATTTTGCATATATATCTATGAAGAAAATATGGCTCTTAGCAGCTGAGATGTTTGGGGAACAGAAGAAGATGCAATTCTTCTTAAGGACAGGTATAAAAATACTAAAATATATAACTATGCAAATGTAGGGGAAAATATGCCAATGCTTTATTTAAACCTGTAGATGTGGCCAGAAGCCTGAGTTGAATCAGATTGAACTGAATACTTGTGAAGTTAATAAATGTGCTGGAAAACCTGACCCCTGGGTGCTAAACATTACACTGATTGGGTTTAACTAAAAACACTAAGTGGCATTTTTGAGAAGTGTAACGTCTGTGTGTATTGAGCAGTGGAATTTGATGTATGTAGAGAAAACTTAAGTTCTTTATGAAGTACTGTTTGCAACCATGAACCATACCACAGTGGGCAGTGAGTGCCCATGGCCATCCCCCCTTCACACAAAGACTTTGGTTTTCCACTTTAGGAGTAGCACCATACACACTTGCACCAGCAACATGGGGGCATGCAGTTAAATTATGGTTATCTGAACATGGAATATCTGTATTCTCTTTCCTTCCAATCCCAGATGTGTTCAGGGGGTAGTCATCATTTAACCCACAATATTTTATCTGGAAACTAATGAAACATTTTAAATTTTGTTACTTTGGAAGAATAAATGAAGCTTTTTAAAAAAAAGTCATTCTTTCATATTTGAGATAAAAGGGAACTGGATAAGTTCATGGTGGCTAAGTCCATAAATGGCTATTAGCCAGAAAGGGGTTAAGAATGGTGTCCCTAGCCTCTGTTTATCAGAAGATGGAGACGGATGGCAGGAGATCACTTGATCATTGCCTGTTAGGTTCACTCCCTCTGGGGCACCTGGCACTGGCCACTGTCGGTAGACAGATACTGGGCTGGATGGACCTCTGGTCTGACCCAGTACGGCCTTTCTTATGTTCTTATGAGATGCATCAAGTTACAATGAGCCAAGCATACAAGTTAAATATAACAATCATTTGTCCCAATGTCAATAGAGACAGACAACTGTATTGAAGAGTATATCTCAGTTTGTGAATTTGTGCTTTCATAGAAAGGCATCTTTAAGAAATAGGATCTTAGTTCTGTCTGAACTTCCTACATACTGTGTTGTCATTAATAAATGGATTGTCATATTTTTTTCTTTAAAACAATGTAATTTCATAGCAACAGCAGAAACAGATTGTAAATCTCTCCTCTTTTATGAGTGAAAGAAAAATTCACTTTAATTAAAAAGGTATCCAGATTTGTGGGTCCTCAAGTGGCCTTTGTCTCAGGAACCAGCAGTTGGCAAATCTGGCTTTTAGTGGGATAACTCCATTTTTGTATCCCAAGCACTGGACGACTAGCTTTGTATAGAGTGTGCTGGTTGTGTTAAGAAATTCTTTTGAGTTACGAGTGCCTGGAAAATTTTAAATTTTATAACCATTGTTCTTAGAGCTGGCTGAAAATTTAGCAGCAAAACAGGTCTGCATCAAGGAATGCTGATCTGATGAAACTGAAGTGTTTTTGGAATGCATATTTACTGTCTGAAAAAATTTGTTGAGAAACTATATATATAACTATATATTTTACTTTGACTACATTGTTTCAATGATGCATCCTTCCCAAAATAAAATATTTAAGGTAGTAACAAAATATTTCAGAGTATTTTATTTTGTGAAAAATTCTGAGATTTTGATTTCTAGTCCCAATTCAAGATGAAACTGAATTCAGGGGTCTTGCACTTTCCCTGGGATGGAAATCCTGAGCTTTGTCCTGCTCTGATGATTATTTATTCTTTCATTCCTAGAGAGATGTTAATGGCAGTTCTGGAGAAAAACTTGGTATGGCTTCAAATATAGAGAGCAAAGTAACTGAGTGTTTATCCAGAGAGAAGGGTTAGACTGCATACAAAAGCAGGAACTTTCAATTTGTCTGTATGCAGACTTCAACTTGAATCATCAGCTAAAATCTCTGCTGGTGGAACTCTGCAAAGTCAATGAAGTTACAGTGACAGAGAATTTAGACCACGCTCTGAGGCCATGTCTGCTTTTCAGAGCTTATGCTGACATAGCCTCTAGCACAGAGGCAGTGTATGCTTACAGAAGGCCAAGTTCTGGTGGCACAGTAATGCCACCTGCCTGAACGAAAGCGGTTACACTGACGGAAGCATTCTTCTGTTGGCCTCATTGTATCTAAATTGGAGGGTTTTGCCAACATAGCTTTTATGCCAGTGAAGGGGTGTGTCTGTGTATTTGGATTTTTTTTATTTTGGAGGGTTTTTTGTGTGAATTGTTTGTTTTTTGCACTCCTACTTGGCTTAGTTCTGCTGACATACCTTTGTGGTATGGACCTGGGCTGTTGGCCCACAATCAAATTCTCTTGCAAAAGTAATTTTAAATAGTGCAGTGTCTTTTTTCAGTGAATGACGGGAAGTTTGTGAATATTTTAGCTTTTCTTTCACGAGGATAGGTGCACTTAATCATTACCTTTCCTTGTTTCTTTCTGATTGGAATACCAATTCAATTTTAGCTCAGAAGAAATTTGCATTGTTCCCATCCATATACGGGTACTGACTCACAGGGCTGTGGGGGATGGCATTACCCATTTTTTAATCATCACTCATTAGTAAGGCGGGAAATGTTCTGTCTACAAATAGAAATAAATATTGATGTATGAAATATATTCATACAATTGCTCTTTTATCAGAGCACATCTTTCTATATTTTGTTGACCTTCTTAGTTTGTTGTAAGCTGTGGCACTTTTTGTCACTGACATTCTAAAAGATTCATCTGGCATGTTCTGGAAAGCAAGGAACATGAAAACGCTCTTGCTTGAAATAGGAGAGGGAAAAAAAACAGTTAATTTCAATCATGATGACAGTTTTTTGGTGAACAATAGTCTCCCTGAGTTGACAAGGAGAAGTAATGAATGAATGAAAGGAGAACTGAGTCACAGCTGCACTTTGCAATCACTTTAAAACATCTACACTCTTCCAGCCAAAATACTATTAATACGTGTGTCAGCACAGTGAGTGAATCTCATAGTGTGAACGCATTGGAACAGTTCAGGAAAGAAAATGAAGAATATCCTCAGGGACAGACTTTTCTTTTTCTCTGAGAGACTCTTCATTATTCAGGCATTGTGATACTTTTCCTTTATTTGTGTAAAGATTAAATTGCACATGATTTCTAATGTTTCTGCTACTCCAACTGTCATAGGTCGATGACCTTCATGGAAGTGAGATAATAGATACATCGTCTGTTGTTTGGGCTAGTGCTGTTCCTCCACAGCCCAGTACTTTTCTATTGTTATAAGTCGAAAGCAATTAAATAAAAATACAAGATAAGCCTTCTCAAGTATCTTTAGTATTTCATATGAGCCTTTATGTCCCTGTCATTTAGTATTAATATGAGATATTATCTAATGTTATAATGAGACCTAAAAGTATTGATTGGGAATCTTCTACCTGGGAGACACAAAAAAGTTAATGAAGGAGATGTCCATTTGTACAGGTATTTAATAATATAACTTATGAAAATGAGCCTGCCAATTGTTTAAATCTTGTAACACAATGATTCTTATTTCAGCATGTGGTGTATATGTAAATATGTGTTGGCACATTCATGTCATTTCTCTAAGTAAAAGTAGTCTATCTAAATCCTAGAATTATATAATGTATAGCAAATTGTAAATAAAAAGAGTAATTTTTCTGTGTAATACCTCCTCAAAAAAACCTGTTTGAAAGTCATTTTTCATTTATGCTCCAAATGATCTATTTATAGTAGTTGCACAGCAGCTTTTCTTCTCCTATTCACAGAAAATGGCTAACCTTTACTTTTGTTCAGTCTCATCTTAGTAACTGAAGTAGGTGCATTAAGAAGTACTCAAGCAAAAATGTGGGTTTTTTGCTAAAATGAAGTGCAGTTGACACAGAGACACTGGTTGTGTGAAAACAGTGCAGAGTAGCACAGATATGATAGAGAACCCTGTAAGAGAAATGTAGGAGATACCTCTAAAATAGTGTATTCTTTATTTTATCTACTATCTTTTGATTATTCATCCATCCACACTTCAGCCATATCCTCTGATTAATCATATTTTCTCTAATTCATTCTTCTGACTCTCTCTTCTGGAAAAAAAAATCCGGTTTTTATCCCCTTTTTTTAAAAAAAAATGGTGCTATAACTTTATGGAATGAGTCTTTTGGTTCCCAAAGACATGACAAATAAGAGAACAGAAGGAACTGAAACAGTTTTAAAGCAAATTTTGCCTAATCAAATGTTTTCTTAAAGCAGCTGTAACTGACACATTATTTTTGTTATGATGTTTCAGAAAGATGAGAAAACAGGAAGAAATGGTGAGAAATAAATATATGGATACCCTGGAAACAAACTGTGAAAAAGGTAGAGCGATAAGGAAACTAATCTGTCATGTTTGACACCTTGGCAAAGGGCTTGCTGCAGAGGCTTCATATTGTCATTTCAATGCTACTCTGTATTGCATAGTCGTATATCCCACTCACAAAGCAGCTAGTGTTTCCAAATATTTACAAACTTGTAGTGCATGTTACAGCAAGACAAGCCATTCATAGTTTCCTTTTAATGGTGGTAGGCTGGAAAACCACATATTAATATATGACATGTCAACCGAATGAGGAGGTATTGATTTAGCTAAATTGTTCTAATTTTCAACAATCACATTTTTACTAATTATATTTTTACTGCAGTCAAGATAAAAACAAAATAAAGCAGAAAGTTATATGGGAATCAGAGAATACTGAACATTCTAAGACTGCAGTCAACAAGAAAACTACTACATCTTAAAGTACTCTATAAATATGTTATGCTTTAAAAATAAACAAATTCTTAATTAATATAGTAATAATTTTAAATAATAAAATTTCCTTCACATCCACCTCCTCTTCATTATAAATCTAAATATATGAAATTCTAAAATAACATTTTTGGTGACATTGATTTGAGCATAACTTGGGTACATCTAGTTTAAAGTGGTAGTCAATTACTTTAGTATTTTAGTAAAGCCTCAGGATATTTCTGTGTGCCGCATGCTTGATAGAAATTTTCTTCAGTGTTAATGTGGTGTGATGTTTTTACTGGATTACAGCAGGTTTAGACTTTGATTGCCGTATCTATAATCTTGGCTTTGTTGGCACAGTTGTTAGATTTCAGATATGCTTTTTGTCCATGGCAGACATCATGTTCTATATGCTTAGGTTTGGGAAAGCGAGTCTTTTGGATTGATTCCCAGAACATACAATAGAGGGTTAAATACTGAATCAGTTGCCGATGTTGTATGTATGAAATGGTGGATCAGTGACCAAGTTGGTGTATCTAATAATGACAACTTCTAATAACACATCAGTGAGGGTGACCGATATTTATATTCAGAGCATGTTAAATGTAGAGTGGATTCATCTTCAAAAAAGAACAAAAATAATAAAATCTCTGTATCATGAAGTTTTGAAAATACAGACTTCAAAGGGATATTAATGTGTTTCTGCAAGTGTTTATCCTTCACTCAAATCCAGGAAACAGAACTTGAGATGTATGCTCACAAGTGTTCCTCAGTGCAAAGTTAACAAATTTATTTATCACATGAGCTTTTGTGGGAGAAAATGCCACTTTGTCAGATGCTTTGACGAAATGGGATTTTCTCCCATGAAAGCTCATGCAATAAATAAATTTATTAGTCTTTAAAAGTGCCACAGGACTCCTTGTTTGTTTTGCTGAACTAGACTGACATGGCTACTTTGGAATCAGTGAAAAATACATACAGTAGAACTAGAATCTTGTTTAGATTAGGCCACCATGCAGGTGTTTCTTTGAATTGGTTCTTCCTCAGTTGTGAAATTTCTTAGTTGTGATCATGTCTGGGAAGTATCTAACTTATAGATACATATAAAAAAATCCCTTAAAGTAAATTAAATTTACTTCTGAGTTGTTCAAACATAATGTCACCTTTCAGTTTTCTGTCTTTCAAGGTTAAACAAATGGATTGTTTGATCTATGTTATATAAATTTGCTTCGTAAATTGTCTATGGCCTTTTTCATTCTGAATTGGTAAAAAAACACTAGGGGAACTTGAAAGAAATCTACACGTGGCAAGAAGATTTTTTTTTTTTTTTAAATTTAGGCTGACTCAACAAAACATAGACAAATTATACTCTCCTTTGAAGGTCTTGCTTTAAAGCACATGATGGGGATTGTAGATTTGGTGGAATAACTGTCGTTAAATAGGGGGTGACATTTTTAACCTGAGATGTTCAAATCCCTTGAGGTGAGGGTGGGGAGAACTACCATCTCACTAGACTCTTATTTGATCATATTTATATGAAAACTGAATGTACTGTAGTTGGCTACTAAGACTTCTTTAAGATTTTGTATGAAGGCTTATTTTCATAGACATAAAGCAGATGTCATCTGCAAAGTTATACTCTTTATCATGAACTGCGAGGCGCTGAATCTCTGAAAAATCTTCATCGGATGCTTGAAGATGGGGAACTTACAAAATGGGAGCAAAATAAATGCAGGGGAGCGTAAGTCATAGGATCAGGTCAGATTGTTACAGCAAATCAAAGCAGTTGTCAAGCGTCTGATGAAGTGGAATTTTCTCCCACGAAAGCTCATGCTATAAATAAATTTGTTAAGTCTTTAAAAGTGCCACCAGGAGTGCTTTGCTTTTTTAAGAAAGGGTGCCAGTACTCTGCCAGGGACCTGGGGCTGGTAGCGGCAGGAGCCAGGGCCACATCACTGTGAAAAAAAGTACTCAGTAACCCTGAGTACTATCACAAAAAAAGCCTTCATTGTTTTGCTGTCAGTAGGCCCCTGGGCATTTTGCTTTTTTCTCTTGCCCTTGCTGTCTGCCTGCAGCTGTAACTTGCTTTAGTATTTCCCCATCATAGGGAATAAATTACATTACAGCGCATGCAGCTTTTACTATTTTATGCAACCAGAGAGGAGGAAGAACTAGTCAGAACTACTATCCACTTCACATCCAGGGACTGCGGAGAGCCAGGCTGGAGAACTAGATTGCCTATAACAGTAGTTCTCAGTCAGGGGTACGCAGAGGTCTTTCAGGGAGTACATCAACTCATCTAGATATTTGGCTAGTTTTACAATAAGCTTCATAAAAGCACTAGCAAAATTCATAAAGACAATGACTTGTTTGTACTGCTCTGTATACTATTCTATACACTGAATATAAGTACAATATATATTCTAATTTATTTTATAATTATATGATAAATGAGAAAGTAACCTTTTTTTTCAATAAACCATTTGCTGTGACACTGTTGTACTTTTATGTCTGATCTTATGAGCAAGTAGTTTTGAAGTGAGGTAAAACTTTAGGATTACACATGACATATCAGAATCCTGAAAGGATACAGTCACCTGGAAAGGTTGAGAGCCAATGGCCCACAGAATAAAGCAGAGCTGAAAAGATGAACTGTAAAAGTTGATTGCAAGCTTCTCTGAGCCTAATGCAAGCAGGCTCAGGGAAGGAGATTCTGAACTGGACTACACTGGGGACATAATAGCAGAAACGTGTATTGCTGAACTATATTGAGAGCACTCATCGTCATAAAAAATAGACACTAACAAATTACACATGAATATTTTCACGTATGGCCCATTTGTGTATTTCGGTGTAAGAGGGTTGGGAATGTAAAGTGTTCTGTAGAGCTGATATAAATTAACATTGCAGTAGAATTTAGGAGTTACTGATGTAGAACTTAGGTGTGCATGCTGCAGAATTTGAGCTTATTGTATGGTAGAGGACACAAAATCTGGCTTTTGTAAAAGATTAAATGAAAAGAGCAAACAAAATATATAACAGAGGACACTTTCACCTTGTACCATTCTTGAAAGGATAAGATTTCTAAGTGGCAGCCATTCAAATAAAGAAATGTACCTGAAGAATTGTACAACGGTTTGATGCAAACTATACCTGTATGAAATTAAATTTCTATTACACTGTAAAAGGATAGCTTCTAAGCACCTTCTCTGCAGCTGGTGCTAGAGGAGTTGTTCTTTTGTCCATTTAAAAAGAAGTGATAGTTGATATTTTAAGTTTGTAGAATATTATATATTTAAAAGGTTATAACGTAACTAACAATTTAGAGAAAACAGATTGCAAGCCTCTGTTTTCCTGGTCTCATAACACAAGAACAAGAGGACATTTATTGAAATTGAAAAGTGGCTATTACTACAGAATATCACTGCGATCAAGAATTTATCAAGATTCAAAGGAGTATTGGACATTTATATGGATAACAGAGAGAGATACTGTCAAAGACTGTGTCTACACTGGCAAGTTAGTTCGAATTAAGGAAGCTTAATTTGAACTAACTAAAGCCATGGCTATACTATGCTTTAATTAGTTCAAATTAAGGGCTTCCTTAATTCAAACTATTAAATTTGAATAGGCTATTCGAACTAAGGGTTAATTCGAGCTAGTTGGTTCAAATTAACCAACGTGGCCATGTTAGTTCGAACTAATCGCTTAGTTCGAACTAACCGGCCCATTGAAATCAATGCAAATCGCTAATTCAAACTAAGCAAGTGCCATGAACTAATTTTTTCTAAGTTAATTCAAACTAACTAAAATTAGTTCAAATTAGTTAGTCGAACTAACTAATTTGAACTAATTTTAGTAAGTGTAGATATAGCCAAAGAGTTTTGGAAGAGATTAAAACTATGTTTCAGGGTTTAAACCAATCTCTAACTATTAGAAATTAGGCGAGATCTTCCTGAGAGGCAAGTTACCCCATAACTGCCTACTGTGGAGTCCTTCTGGTACATTTGCTGCTGGTTATTGTTACAGGCAGCATACAGGACTATATGTACCATAGGTTTGGGCCATGTGACATTTCCTGTGGTTAACAGACCCAAAATAAAACTGTTAGTCAGTGTAACCATAGTCCCTAGAATAACACCAAGTTAGTCAATGTAAATTAGCTCTATTTAGCAGAGCTGACTTGCAATTACTTTTATTGATATTTTACCTTTTAGATAAATTATATTGTATTTCATAAGTCACTCTTCTGATTTTTGTTTTTATCATTTTCATGAATACAGTTTCACACAGGAATCAGACAATTTTTCTCTGTTCTGGTGATAATTAGCACATTTGAAATATATGAGACACTGGATACTCCTGAAAAGATTTATATCACTTGCTTCTAATGTTCTCAAGTACTGGAGATTTGCATTTTTTTAACATTTTGTGCTTCATCTGTTGATATCTCTGCTTCAAGAGTCATTACTTGCTCTTCAATAATCTGAGTGATTTTTTTAAGGCTCTTCTTTTGAGTTTTTGTGTTTGTAGTTTGTAATATTTCTGTAGAATTTTTTTTTTAAAAAAATGTTTGATACTACTTTTTAAACCTAAAAGTATTTTGTCACAATTGTGGATATAACAGTCAAGCATTAGAGGGTTATCCTATTCTTAAAAACACATGACTGACTTCCTTTCTAATTTTTTTTTTAAAGGAGTGGGGGTATAAAACAATTTTTTGTGCTCAAGAAATGATGATGGATTTCTTCAAATTAGGCTTTTGATAATTGAGAAGCACCAGTGATTAATTAGTAAAGAGACTTTAGTTTCTACCTCAAGAGCAATTGCCCTGTTTAAAGGGCATTCTGTTTTTTGGTTAGTGTCATGTTTGATGGTCATTGCTCTAATGTATGCCTTAAATATACATAGCAAAAATTCAGGGAAGGGAAGGGGGGAATTACTGCCCATTATCATTTGTTTCAAATATTGCTGTAAATCTCATTGACAAATTAAACAAACACTTCATTTTTAACATATAAATGGAGAGTATGTACTGGGTATTTTGATTAATACATTCTTTTTCTAGCCAGGTGTTTACTGGTGCATGATTTGATACAAGAATCAGATCAGTATTAGAAGCTAAATATCAAATTTCTTCTAGAGGAGGTTCCAGACATAGTCAAATAATTCAATATTTCTGATATGGGACTAGTTGGGTTTTTAAAAAAATCTGGCAGAAAGTTGAGAGACTTATCAGAGGAGCATTTATGTCAGACATTAAGACTGCTAGGCAGCCAGTCAACGTGCCAGAGAGCAAGAGATTGGGTCCATCCACAAAAGATAAGTTAGCAATTTATCTTTCAACAAATAGCAAAAATGTAGCAAATACTTGTTAGTTATATTATTATCTAATAGCTACTAGCTAACTAGGCTGGACCCCATTGTGAAAAATATCCATAAACACACAGCAAATGATGGTTTGTGTCCCCAGTCTAAAAGATGGCTCACAAAAGAGCCATAGAAATGTGGACGCGGTGGATGGCAGAGGAAATAGGGTAGCAAATGTAATAGGATGTGATCAATTCTTAGCTAGTTGGTAGAAGTGATTACAAATTACTTGCCTAATGTTACCAAGTCGCAGTGTTCTGTATGCCTTTTGGGAGAGGTAGATTTTGAGGAGAGACTTAGAAGATACAGAATTTGATGGGAAGCTTTGTCTACTTTTAATGGGTAAGATGGGACAAAAATATCTGCTGGAGAAGTGGAGAATTGGGTGACTAAGGCATTGGTGGAACAAAGATGGAGTAAACCTTGTGATATGATAATACATCAGGTAGGTAGGTAACAGCTAAATTGTGGAAGACTATGAAGGTAAGGCCAATAAGCCCCTGTTTTGTTGTCTTATTCAATCTTTTTCAATGTTTAGACATATTTGGATGCTTCCTTAATGCAGAACATTTTTACATGTTATTGGATGGTTAATATCCTTCCTATTCCACTAAAATCATTTTAAAGAATGCAGGGGAGATGATGTGGGATGTGTGTATGTTGCTTAATGTCTCTATACCTGAAGAATATTTGTTTAAATAGGCTCTTCTGCATATTACAGGTTTTTTTGCCTCTTGGAATATAAGAAAAGGAAATAAATTGTATTTTATATTGGGTTCCTCAATTACTGAATAGGCAACACAATATATAGAAAGCATAGGTTTCGCTCGGGCGGGACAATCAAGCCAGCTTCATGCTTACTGTTGCGTATTCTCCTGCTATTATTATTCTCTATTCCTTCTGGAACTGGAAATCTTTATCCCCCTCCAAGAAAACTGCCTTGAACCACAGTGTCTTTAGTGTCCCAGTTTCTTCATCACCTCATTCCCACTGAAATCTGATTTTCTGACTCTGTTACAATTGATGTTCTTTCCTGAAATGAACAACTCTTTTCTCACTCCTTTGCCTAAATGTCACAGCGGTGTTGTTAGCCTCCTTGATCCCACTCCTGTCATTTCTGTACCTCTTTTTGGCTCTTCTCACATCTACTCTAGTCAGCTCTCCTTTCCCTTTTGAAAGGCCAACATTAACTGACCTCTGACTCCTTTCCTTTTTTTTTTTTCCCTCCTAATGTTAAAGTCTAATGTTCTCTTCCTGTTTCCTCTGCCTCTAATTCTCAGGTTACGCAATTCAGACTTGTACAGTGATGATAATCAGTTTCAGGGCTTGTCTGCATGGCAAGTTACTGTGCAGCAAACCAGGGTGTGTCTCTACACTGCATCACCGTGTGGTGCAGGAGTTTATTGTGATCACTGATATGGTGTAGTGAAAGTCCCAGACTGCTGCTTAGTACAATTCTGTTGGAAAGTGTATGATAATCTGTACCCCAGGACTTTTTGACATTGCAACCTGTGGTGCTGTCAACTCACACAGCCCCTTCTTTCTGCTTATTAACCACTAGATCTTCCACTTTAGGCTGACATCATAGAAGATAAGGATTAGAAAGGACCTCAGGAGGTTACTGAATCTAATTCCCCTGCTCAAAGCAGGAACAACCCTGCAAGAAAAGCATTGAGTATGTCTGTCTGTCTTTTTTCCACATCATCTGTCACTAGGTCGCATCCTCCATTCAGTAAAGGGCCCACACTTTCCCTGACCACCTTGTTGCTAATGTAGTTGTAGAAACCCTTCTGGTTACCCTTTCTGTCCCTAGCTAGCTGCAACTCCATTTGTGCTTTGGCCTTCCTGATTTCATCCCTGCATGCTCAAGCAATATTTTTATGCTCCTCCCTATTCATCTGTCCAACCTTCCTCTTCTTGTAAGCTTTCTTTTTATGTTTAAGGTCATCAAAGATTTCTCTGTTCAGTGAAGCTGGTCACCTGCCATGTTTGGTATTCTTTCTGCACTTTAGGATGGTTTGTTGCTGTACATTCAGTAAGGTCTCTTGAAAATACAGACAGCTCTCCTGGATTCCTTTCCCCCTCGTATTGGCCTCCCAAGAGATCCTGCCCATCGGTTCCCTGAGGGAGTCAAAGTCTGCTTTTCTGAAGTCCAGGGTCTGTATTCTGCTTCTCTCATTTCTTACTTTTGTCAGAATGTGACCATCACATGATCACTACTGCCCAGGTTCTCACCCACTTCTACTTCCCCTACCAATACTCCCTGTTTGTGTGTGGCAGATCCAGAGGAGCTTGGCCCCTAGTTGTTTCTCCAGCACCTTTTGGCTCAACTAGCTCTCATGTTGTAATGACTCCCAAGTACCAGTGTACCTTAATTCTACAATTCCCTAACTAGTCTTGGTTTATTCACATAGCTCTCTTACGTCACATGGGTGTTGAATCTTTGTCTTTACTGTCTAAAATCCTCTTTGGTGCAACTGTCAGGAGTTAAACCAGAGAGGTATTTGGCCCAGTATATCCAAAACAAAATTTGTCTTCCCAATTGACCCATTTCCACCTCTTTCTTTCCTTTTCATTCTTAAAATTGAGCACTGCTTCTACACAAGATTCAGATATGAAATTTCAAAATATCTGTATGGGGCCATCATACTGTAACTTTAAAATGTCCAAACCAGTTGCTATTAGTTTACTTAAATTTCATGCAACTTTTTTTTTCTGAAGAAGCTTTAGCAAAAAGCAAACATTTACTGTCTCATTTTAAAACCTTCCTACATCAGTTGGATCATTTGTATTTCTAAAGACCTATTTATATTAAACCCTTAAATGTATAAGAATATTTCAATTTTGTTTTGGGTGTCTGTTAATATCAGATTCAAAAACCACTTTATGCAACCATGTCAGTTCTGTAGAGATAGGTTCATTATCATTACAATACTAGCTGTCGACAGTACACGGTATGAGACCAGCTTTATGTTGGCAAATTACTCCAATCTTTTCACATAACTGGATGACAAATCCCAAATTATGGTGGGTTGATTTTATAATTTGTCCTTCTTTAGGCATATTGTTGCCTACATGCACTGTAGGGAACAATCCTGCATTGGCAGGGAGAGAGAATGGTTGACTTAATAGGTCTTTTCTGTACTCTAGCTAAAGTAATGCATGTAGAATTGCTACAGAAATGAGAAGAGGCTGTTGGGGTGGGAAGTCCATTTTGGTGACCAAGGCTATACCTAATTAGGAATTAAATGGTATGTTTTTACTCAACAGATCTTTTCATTCAGTGTATTCAGAATCCTATCGCTTTACTTGGATAAAAATGTTTTACTTCTTTTTTTTGTGTTAAGATTGTAGAACCAATGTAGTCAATAAGAAGTGAGCAGAATTCTCTCACTGCCTTCGCATCATAAATAGGATTGTTTATTTAATTCACGATTATAAGACTAATTAGTCTTATTTGTGCAAATTGATTGAAGGGACTGGGTTTACACAGGTGTCACTGAAGGAATACTTTAAATAATCTGGGGCTGTTCCAGTGAGGGCAGAATTTGGCCCACAGATCCTTTACTACAGACATTGAGATAATAGCAAAAGAATGAACCCAGCTTAACTTGACTATGTAAGGTTGAACTTGCTGGGTTAGCTGTTAGAGATGGAGGATGTTTGATGTGGAAATTATTTTACTACAATAAGCCTTAATTCCCACAATGCCATTTTTAGCCCCTGTTAAGACAGCAGGGGGATCTTTAAAAAATGCAAAGCTTTATGTCATGATTACACAAGGAAGTGGATACTCCGAAATTCATGTTCTCTCGGAGATCAGAAAGAAAGACACTAGAAGTTCCCTATTTTATTAAATGAGTGAAGACTAAGAGAAAGTAGTTTTGTAGGGTACAAAGTTTACAGAAATGAAAGTACTTAAACAATGGGGAGCAAAACACTTGACTTCACAAGGGCCACTTGCACATCCTTTCATTGTGAAGAGGGATCCTTTTTTATTACACAGTGTTACTTTGGTGACCATTGCATGCTAATAGATAGCAGCTGTGATGTCTTTTCCAGCAATCAATGGAGAGAGCTTTTCGGGGGAGTAAAATATTATGAAATTATGCATGTGTGTAAGTAAAATAAATCCTGCTAAAGCAAATCTATGATAAAGAACATCATAGAGCCATGCTGTGTTAGATTTGTCTTGTCAAATACTTAGTGCATGTGAGATGTTTTAAAATTGTATATAAAAAGGTTTTAAATAGTGCATTCCTCTCTACTCCATACACACTTTTAGTCTGCAGCATCTTCATACTGCTGTATTGTTGATATTGAAGGAGGCTCACATTTGTGGCATGTCTTTGAAAACCAAGCTAGAGGGTGGGATCTTAGCTGGAGAAAGCAGCATCACTTCTTTTGAATCATTAGAATTTTTTGCCAAATTACATCGGCATATGATCTGGCCCATACAGATCTCATACAAAAATATCTCCTGCTTCCTGTCTCTCTCAGGAAAAAAAAAACAAAAAAAACCTGCAGCACTGCAGGAAACTTCTCTGGAAAAATAAAAACACAATAAAACTGTATAGAATTTGAGAATTACATCCTTTCCAAAGATTCTTCTTTGTCCACTTCAGCCTATAGAAGTTTTTAAAAGAGGGATGTAATATTCAATTAAATTCTATGAGACTTAGCCATGGGGGGAGAATCAAGGCAATAGGACATTTATCACTATCATCACAAGCCAAAGAAGGAATTTAAAGGATAGACTTGGACCGTGTGTTAGAACCTGGTATCCTAGTCAGTTTCGCTGAGACTGTGCTCTTGTGTATACAGTAGTATAGAGAAGCAGGACTTGCATTCAGGTAAAGCAGGGGAATAATGCATGGAGGAAACAAAAATATGGGATAGATGGGCTATATATCTGACAGGTGTGCCAGCCACTCCTGGTTTGTTCCCCTCTTCCTTTTCTCCCTGTCATCCTTACCCAGTCTTTCCACTGTCCTTCCTTTCTTTTTCAAAACTTCCCCCACAAATCCAATGTGTTAATTCTATTCTTGAATTAACAGCTATATAGAGTATATTTGGCTTCATTTCCAAAATCTTGGTGGGTGCTCTGGTTGTGACCCATTCCATTTCTTTCTAAATATGACATGAGTCTGACTGGAAAAGTTTGCCATTTAAACAAAAAATCTACTAACTGATCTGTTTAACTCTGAATGAAAACACAAATTCATATGTGCACCAAGTGGCATGGCATCTTGTCTGGATGCTACACGATCATTCTCGATCCACTTAATCTGAATTTCCATTTACCTCTGGAAGATAGCTTCCTTGTATTCTTATGTTCTTTCAGTATTTTACTTTCAGGCTACATGTTGTTGTCTTATTCTTCTGCACAGGGTATTTAGCTGTTGCTCTGTTGAATATGAGCTTAGTTCATTACAGTTTATAATTGATTCAAACTCACCCACTGAAAAGAAAAGACCAAGTTTGCCCAGGCACACAGCATGTTAAAAAAAAATAAAAAAAATTCTAGCCTCTTAGTCTTTGGTGAATTACAATAAAAATGCACTTCGTTGTTGCTGTGATAAAGAGAGTGAAGTGCTATAGGAGATATTTTTTGTAATCAGTAATATGAATCTGATGCTTTTGTTTTGCTAGTGTTTGTTGCTATTTCCGCCTCTATAAGCATGTTTATCGAGGTCTACCAAAAGCCCAGAAGCCCATAGGTCACAGAACAGCATTTTGATGGATTATGGGATTGTAACTGTCCCTGCCAGCTGACAGCTTTTATTGGCTGGGAGGATGAGCCTGTAAACCTTTATATAATTATTGTATTAAAGCCACTGTGCCTCTGTGTTGCTGGCGCTTGTTCAGGGATCAATGTGAAGATAATTTCAAAAATGAATAGTAAGTATTGATCGTCCCTTGGTGGAGCCTTATCAGTGGCTGAGGCAAGACTACTGTAGATTATAACTTCAATGTCATTTATGATGATATGATACGTATTGCAGAGTAGCAATTTAAACAAAGGGCTGATTTAATTCACAATGGATTTTTGTAGTGTGATGGGTAATAAATCACAATCTGTGTAATTTTTAGAAATGAACACATGTTGGCAGTAGTTCAGGGCAGTTCCTGGGAGATCTGAAAATGACCAGGGAGGGCAAATATCAGCAGAGAACCCCTTCTGAATGATTGCCCCTTACTTGATTCTGACATTCAGATGACCTTCGGGCCTCTGCTGGCAGCTGCTGGTTAATTTTCTTCACTGAGGACACAGTTTAACTTTCTGTCTGTCTGCCAATTACCTGACATTTTCAACTTATCACCTTCCATTTTTTAAATTATTGGAGGCACATCCACATTTTGACACTTTTTTAGGCAAGTATTCGTTTTTGCCTGCTGCTGAGACATCTCTCTGTCAAGCTGCTGTAATACCTCTTTTACTCGATAAATTAATGGATCCCCTAACTGTGAGGTGAAAAAGCACAGACATAATATTGGAAATTACAAAGCTTCCTTTCCTTTCAGTTTAGTCAGATGGTGAAACAAAACAAAAAACCACAGCCAGCTTTTCTGTTCATACATTTGTATGGAAATTGACAAGAACTCAGGGAAATGCCTAATGTTTCTTGTTTGACTTAACTCTACATTATTTCTCTTAGCAAGTATTTTGTATGTAAATTATTAAAAATGGCTATTCTGAAGTAATATTGAGAGTGAATTTAAACCCACATCAGGCAGAAAATCTGAAGCCTCTCACTGAAACTCTTAGATTTAACCCGCCTTATAGTCTTGAGACCTTGCATTATATATGCTGTGCAACATCTAGTGTTGTTAACTCTCCCTGTAACTTCCTGATTATTGTAAAGGACTTCAACCAATAGATATCAACTGCAACATAGAGCTTCAGGCCTCACTCTGAATGTCATGGCTTTTATTTTGCTGCAGAACTTAATGTTACTTATTTTGGGGGTAATTTAAGTTTGTCTACTGATAAGCTGGAAGAAAAAAAAGACCATTGGTAATGCATTAAGCACCAAAAGTAAATATTAAATTTGAGACAAAAATAAATCCATGAAGGGGCCCATTCATGGTATGTGAATGTGCATAACAAAATACCTTATTATAATAAGGAAGTCTACACAATTGACTTTAGTGGAGATGTGCCTTTTTATGCCAAGACTGAATTTAGTGCAGTATGTTTAAAATGTGGGCAATTTGACGTAACCGTAAGGAAATGGTGTATTTTTTGAACACCTGATATAATTTTAGTATTAGGAGCAAGTGACTGAAATGCCATCTTCCTCATATGGGCCCTGACTGAAAGCGCTTAAGCACAATCTTAACTTTTAACTATGAGATGAACTTGGTTTAAGTTCAGTGGGCTTTGATTAAGGGCTTTCCTGAATAGATATAATTTCTGAATTAAAGCCATGACAATGAGAAGTAATATTAGCCTTCAGCTACACTTGAAAGTGACACGGAATGGTATGATGTATGTATGATATCTATATAGCTATGCTATACTATAAAGCTATACTGACATAGAGTAGATGTAGTTAGACTAGAGTAAAAGTGCATTATGCCAATGCAGCTTATTGAACCAGATATAGCAGTATGGGCATTTTATAGCAGCATAACTGCATCAGAGTGTTTTGCTGCTTTAGTGATCCCAGTATAACAAAACATCTTAGTGTAGCCAGTTCCTTACAGGGTACAATTTCCATAGAGCCCATGTGAACAGAACAACATATTCTCAGCTGAACCATTTTAACTGAAAAGTGTCCACCAATTTTTTTCCCCCCACAAATATTGAGGAATGGAACATCAGGATGCCAGGCAGGGAAAATTTCAATTTGAGGCAGACATTCAGTATGGAAAACTTCAGCCATGATGGTTTAAAAAACAATGGCAAAGTTCCAAGCAACTGAAAATGGTGTTTTGTCAGCCCTCCTTAAATGTAGGTAGTGCTCTGCTATAATAAACCTGTGCTTTATGTTGTTGGTCCAGACAAAGCAAGGAACAAAACATTATTACTGTTTTCAATCTCTGAAAAGTATACTTATAGTTATTTTCAGTTAGTTTGAATTACGGCGCTGTGCAAACAACCCCTACTGTCAGTCTGCAGTGGGACTCATGGCATAATAAAACGACATGGTTAAAATTAGCTTGTTACAGATATGTCTTTAAATATAGAGAGCCTGATTCTCCACTGTCTTGCATCTTGTACAGTCAATCAGTCCATCTACAGCCCCTCACCCCCGACAAAAAAGGCAGCCTTGGGGCTGTGAGTCTGAGGCTGTGGGGCCTATGCTATAGAGTTAAAACTGACCTGTGGGGCTTATGCTATAGAGTTAAAAATAGCAGAGTAGCCTGGATTCTTAAATCTGGTAAGGGGGATTGGTCCAGGCACCAGGCCAAGCATCTACACTTTTAGCAAATAGTTTTTAGCAAATAGCTCAAACAAGTCCAAATCAGTTGACCCAGACTGTGTGTGGCTTGCTGGCAGCTGCCACATTTTTGTTTGTGTTGTTTTGCAATGTTAGCTGTACCTTCTTTCTCATAACACAGGAGCTAGGCGTCACCAAATGAAATTAATAGGCAAAAGGTTTTAAACTAACAGAAGGAAGTATTTCTTCATGCAACACAAGTCATCTTGTGAAACACTTTGTCAGAAGATGTTGTGAAGGCTAAGACTATAACAGGGTTCAAGAAAGAGCTAGATAAGTCCATAGAGGATTGGTCCATCCATGGCTATTAGCCAGGAAGGGAAAGGAAAGAAAAACCATTCTTTGAAGTGTTCCCAGCCTCTGTTTACCAGAAGCTGGGAATGAGTAACAGGATGGATCACTTGATGATTACCTGTTCTGTTCATTTCGTTTGATGCATCTGACATTGGCCACTTTTGGAAGACAGGTTCTTGGGTTAGTTGGATCATTAGTCTGACCTAGTCTGGCCGTTCTTCTGTATCCATTTTACCCGGTGCAAAGTGAGTGAAAGGTAACTACATGAGGAGCAAGAGAGCGGAGAGTCAGCTCATTGTATTTATTTTGCCTCAGCGTCTTTCCAGTTCACAGTTCTACCTTGTAATGTTATTTGAAAGTGAGTCTGAGCAATTTAGTGCTCCTTCTCAGGCCAACTATAAAATTTAGAGGAAAAGGCCTACTTAAACAATACATTGGCTGTATATATATTTAAGTGATCCAGCAAACTAATGCTTAATTAACATGCCTAATATTATACTTGTAGAAAGGACAATCTTATTAAAAGAGTAAATAAACCTCAATTATCACAAAAAGCCGAATTTAAGTATAACAGTTTTGACCTGTTGAAATTAAATGTTTATGATGGTCAAAATTTATTATTTCAAGACAGATATTTCTCATACTATGGAGCCCTGTTAGGCAGCTAGAGAACTTGTCCAAGACTAATATTTTGAAAAATTCAAATGTTGTGCAAAATGATTATGCATTAACAGTCTCCTACTGTACTACTTTTAAAACACTAGACTCTTTTAAATTCTTCCAATTTAAGGCCTCATTAACTTGTGTAATAACTTTAGTGTTGCATTTTCAATGCTGTACTGTAGATAAGGGTCAGTAGGCATTTACCATAAATGTTTAAAAAACATTTCTTAAGCTTTATTATGGAAATGCTGCTTGCTGTTCCATAGTTAAAATTGACTTGGGTTTTGCACTTAAAGCAGGAATTCAACCAGTTTATTTATGAAGAGTGTCATTTACCATCCTCAAAATTACAGCACTTAAGCTTTGTGTTCAGAACTAATTTTCTGAGAATTTTCAAGTAAATTGATTTATTTGAGTTAAAATTTAATTAAAAATGAACCCTTTAGGAAATATAGCACCCAGTGGAAGACCATTTTTCTCCAGAATTATCTTAATAGTGGAATGCATATGCTTCAGACTTCTCTTATAGTTAAAATTCAGTGGCATAAAAGATGTTTTTTCTATAAATAATAATCATTTTTTCCATTATTCATCATAACTAGAAGTTTCTTCTTTAGTAGACTGATGAATAATATAACAATAAAAATTCCATGAGAACAATCTTTTTTCAAAATATCTCCCATCTCCTGTTGTCATCACTTGGACTGAGGATGTAAGTTGCCCATGGTTAGATGGCCAGTTTCAGAAAGTAATTCATCTCTCATTGTTTCCAATCAGAAACTCTCGATACTTCAGGTCACAGATTGGTAATAAATAAGCAAAACAAGGAAACCCCAGATATAAACTACATTTCTGTCTTTTATCACCTATAGTGAAACAATGTGAGGGTGGAGTGGAGGAGGGATGTTGAAATGGCAGGAGAAAGAATTAACTGAATTTCTAAGACATTAGATTCTTTCTAACCTGAGCCCATAAATACCAACATACTTCAATAATATTTATGCAATTATTGCATGATATTGCTACAGGACAGAGATAAGGCTATCTGGGTGTCCTATTTGTTCATTTCCATACCTTATTATGCTTAGATGTCTTTTAAATTTAACCTTACCTCTGAATATCCTGGATGTATAGTATTTGGGTTTTGCAATATTCCTGTAATATATTTTCCTGTCACCTACTGGGAAAGTCAGCCTGACTATAATTTACTGATTATATATTTTCAATCCTACCTCCATATTAATGTAGCTTCTGTCTGGGGACATATAGTTGCATAATTTGTATTATCTAGTGTATATGTTTAGCCTCTAAGTGATTTTCTTGCCATCAAGTTAAATGCAAAAACATATATGCATGTAAGAACCAGACAATAACTGCAAAAAAAAAAAATCATTTCAAGGATTGTTCTAAGTCTAATATAATGGTGCCTGTTTAGTTCAAGTGGCTAGCTAGTAGCAGGACCTTGCACACATTCTGGAAAACATTATGTTTTGGGAGAGAGAAACAGTGTGGCTGTGTTTGTGACTGAGACACCACAAAAACAGATGGGCAGCTGAAGAAGCTAGGTGCCTCAGCTTCCAGTCAGGGTCACTGTCTGTTTACAACTAACCTCCCAGCCCCTCTGTTAATCTGCCTGGATTAATTTACACACAGAATGTGGTTTAGTTCTTTGGGCAGTAGCCACAATTAGCGTCAGTGTAATTTTTTAAAAAACATTTTTAAACTACCTAAAGGGGCTTCTTCTGTTAAATCTGAAAGGGACTACTTGGTATACCCTTTGGGTCAAAGAGATCTGAAATTCTCTGGACCCAAGACTCAACTGATGCCAGCCAATAGCCCCTTTCAGGATAACGTCACTTGCTGCAAATTAGTTCACATCCCCTGGGTGAAAGGACAGAGTCATGAAATGTTTTTTTATATTTCATAAAGACATACTAGTACACAACTACATTTTTTCTTTGTCATTTACTTTTAATTTTTTTATTTTCTGTATATCTCTGAAATAATGTTGTAATGTAAATTTTATTTTGCATTTACTTTTTTTCTTTTAAGAGGAAAAAGACTTGCATGCAAAACAAATGTCCATTTATAATGTTAGTGCATCTTCATTTTCTGGAGAAACTCTAAAAAACCCAAGTTTGTTGGTAGGAATAAGAAAATGAACAGTACACTTAAAAGGCTATTGTAGACATCTGAAAAATAAACTTGTTTCATAATCTCAGATTTATAAACTGTGTTATCAGAGTTTACACTAGTGAGAGAGAACTGTCCAACCTATGTGTCAATTCAAAACATCTTTAATTATGATGCTCAAAGGAGCTTCGTGAGCAAACCATAGACTAACATATATATGCATAAAACATTTGTCACATAATGTGGAAACAGTGGAGATTGTGATCTTCCTGAGGACTGTTTAAAGAACTATATTTGAATAAATCATTTGCTGCTACATTGCCAATATATAGTGTTAAAAAATCTTGAGTCAGGTTCCATACAATTATGAGAAGATTGGCTTTACAATCATGACATTTAAAATAAATTTTGTGTTCTTTTTTAAAATGAAACTTTGTGATCTTAACATTTGTTTTGATAAGGTTAAAATGATGAAGGTTTATATGTTTAATTATTGAAACAAAACAATTCGGTAACTTTGTATGGAGAATTTTGAGGAATTTTCTGGTATATTTATTTTTTAAACATACATATATATATATATATATATATATTTTACATTTATTTTCCTTCTTTCAAAAGCACAAAAATACTTCACCACCACTTCCTGCATATTAGTATCAGTGTATAATTAGGCTTTGAAGTTTAGATTTCTTGAATGTGAATGACTACTGGGAGTAAGTTTGTATTTTTGCTGTTGGTTTCGTTTGTTTGGTGTTCTTTTGCCATGAGTTGATTTTCCTAAGGTTGGGTTAATCGACAATGTTTTTACGTGCATCGTGGTGATGTATTTTGTCAGTTGAGAAGGCCTTTTTTTAATGGCAAACATAACCAGAATTATGGAAAGATTGACTATATGCTCATGGTTTTCTTGATATTTTCATACCTGTGATTTTCAACTGCTCCCAAAGCTAAGCACAACACCAATATGTAATGAAGACATGGTCCTACCCCAGAGATCTCACAGTCTATATTTTGTCTTTTAGAAAAGTCGCAGCACATGCATTGTCAGGGAATTACTCAAAGAACTACCCAGACATGTGATTTTGTTCTAAATGGTGATATTAGTTAAAAAACACTTGTTTCATAGATGGCATTCTTCATCCTCTACTTGTCAATCATTTCTTCAGTTTCAGGTTAAATGTATCATAGCTAATGTACTTACACATACATGATTTTGGCAATAAGCAAATTGTGCATCAAGCTACTTATACCAATGAGCATTCTATTCAGAAACAGTTAGGTAAACAGCATGTTGGTTTGTACTTCACTGTTGGAACAGGGTGATGTCATTCCAATGCAGCTTTCCTTAAATGTGTCTTTATTCAATCCAGTGCAAACACTCTAACCTGCTTTACCTATTATGATGGAGCAGACAGTTCTGCATGGTGCACTGGCCCTGCTCTGTGTTTGGAAGGATGGCATGGGGGACAAAGGCTGTAGAAGTGAATTCTTTATGGTGGGATTGAGATACACTTGTAGGGCAGTGCAAAGAGGTATGCATTGCTGAAAATCAGTACTAAACCTGAGCTTTAGATAAAAGTTATTGGCTATTAATAATATAGGTGCTGACTTCTGTTTTTTCTGATGGGCATGCCCACCTTGCTTCTGCTGGGGCCAGTGCCTGGCTTCCCCAAGAGCCTTTCCCTTCCTAGCATCTGCCAGGGGCTGGGACTTAGTCTCTCTCCTCCCCACCCCAGCATCTGCAGGGGCTAGTGGTTGGATCCAGCTCTACCTGTGACTTCCCCAGGCACCAATGGCCACTGGGGCTTTTTCCCTTCACCCTCCTGGTTCTCCCAACCATCCCTGAACATCTGCTTCTGGGGTGCCATCTGGTGCCCAATTTTCCAGGGGCCCCAAAATGGCCATCACTCTGTACTTCCCCTCCTAGCCCGTAAATCTAGTGGTCAGATTCAAACCTGCTGCCAGGAGTACAACCTGGAGCCTGGCTGAGTGTCTGGGAGTGTGCTGAGAAGAGCACAGCAGCCACACACACTGTCTGCTTCAAGACACAGTCATGCAGGTATGAGGGAAGTAGTTGAAGAGAGGTGTGGGCTTGGCCCAGTGGGTCCCTAGGGCAGATAAGCAGCAGCAGGGACTGGCTGGCCCTTTATGCTGATGACCTATAAGAACCCCATGTATCCCCAAGACTTCTTTTTCAGGGCAGGGCATGATTTAAGGATGGGCCCAACCCCCAGTTTCTCTGGCAGGAGCAGCAGCCCCAGGAGTCTGTGCTCTGAATCTGTGCCTCAGTGTCTGCCAGAGAAGGAATGTCCCCTCGAAACGCATTAAACCAATTAACAGTTAATGGGTGCAATCCACAGCGGAGGGGTGGGTGGCACATTCCAAGCAGCAACTGCAGCTGCCTGCCAACAGCCCGACCCAGGTGGATGGGCACCTGATGGGTGCTGAGCACCCACTATTTTGTTTCTGTGTGTGTTTGGGCCCCTGATCACCCCCAGAGTAGACACCTATGATTAAGGACAAATTAAAATAAAATGTAACATATAGTGACAACCCTCCCCCCTTCTGTCTTCAGCCTGCAACTCCCCGTATTCATACCATTTCAGGAAAATATTGAATAAAGAAAATATTCAGAGGAAAGAGTTTATCTAGGTTTAAAACAAAACCCCAGTCATGAACCACCCCAAGTGGGTTTATTACAGGAGCGGGTGGGTGAGGTTCTGTGGCCTGCATTGTGCAGGAGGTCAGACTAGATAATCGTATTGGTCCCTTCTGACCTTAGAGTCTGTTAGCCTATCATCTGAACAGGGCCTGATTAATGCAGGGACAATAGGGGCTGCAGCCCTGGGCCCTGAACTGCAGTCCCGAAGGTCCCTGAGTGATTCGATCCTGTGCTGGGGGTCTGGGGTGCTGGCACACTGGCCATGGGGTGGTGGGCGGGCCAGAGAGGCCATGGCTGTAGTGCTTCTTCTTGCCCCACCCCTCATCAGTCTTATCAGGTGATCCATTGCATAGCTGCCGGGTTTCTTGCTTTGGCCACCTTCTTTAGCATATCAATTGTATTTTCCATGTAGACCTCTTTTAAATGTCAGTGAATCTTAGTAGTCCACTCCCGTAACCCAGATGTGCAGGTGCCACTCCCCTATTTCCTTAGCACAAGGAGTATGAAGCAAGAACAGCTCACAGATAATCACAAGGGCTTAAACGCAAAGAATTAATAAATTCTAACAATTCAAAATTTGTGCATGGACAGATTCCCCAGGTTGTGTCACACCTTTATATTCCAGAGAGAGCAGTGGTAGGGTTTGGATTCTGCCCATTATAGAGATTTGAGACTAAATCAGGGCGCCACTAAAATTCATGCACGTTGTGCTATTGACTTCCATGGAACCACAATTTCACCCAGAAGGTTTGGATCGAGATTCAGAATTTAGATCCAGGATTTTGTCTCAGCACTATTTCTTTTCAAAAGCTACCCTCCCACAGTGTTTGTTTCAGAATAGCTGTGCCTCCATATTCAACATGCTCTCATGACACAGGGAAAAACTCAGTGATGAGGTCTTCAGAAATCTCTCTTGTACCTGGCTCCATTAAGGGAACAATACTGTGGCAGCATTATCCAGCAAAAGCCCATGTAAATAAACAACAGTGAATGCAAATGAGATTGTTTATAAGAGTTTATATTTTTAGTGAAGATCTCACTACAGTTCTTCAAACAATATTCACTGTTGCCAAAGCAAGATTGAACTAATTGTAGTTTAAATAGGCCAGCTTATAAATAATTTGCCTTATTTATATAAATGGACCTGCAATTTATTAATATTCTTATCCTTTATATTTATTGTGGATTAAGTCCGGATACCAACATTGAAAGGACAGTCAAATCAGTGTAGGATGTAAAGGTTACATGAAATGAAATGAATGTATTTAAAATAAGAAGTCAGGGCTCAGGTGCCTGTCTACTAGTGGAACAAGGGTGCATAGAAGGGTCACATATATATTCAATTCAATAAAGGATGACTGTTCTGTAGACCATTTCTGTTTAGGTCAGTGTGATGGGGTGTCCACCCCATACAAAACTTGAAGAAGTTAAGGTAGCTCAGTAAGCCAATTAACAATCCAAGACACACCTGGAGGAGGAGCCAGGGAGCAGGGATTAATTAGAGATGCGACTTGGCTGGACAGGAACAGGAGGGAGGTTTGTATAAAGCCCAGTAACTGAGAGCAGCTGAGGGAAGCAGTCTGCAGTCACTCCTGGGTAAAAGGGAGGTGTATAGTTGAAGCCCAGAGAGTGCAGGGAGAGCCAGAAAGGTGAGAAAAGCAGGAAGGCAAAGGATAGAGCAGAATTTAGCTTCTGAAGGGAGGGCCCCAGAGCTGGAACTCTGAATACAGGGTAGGCCTGGATTCCCTTACAAGCCACTTGGGAGGTAGCACAGATCAGGCAGGGGAAAGTGGACTGCCTGGGATAGTTTGCTCTTTGAGAAGGGGAGACTCTCATTAACCTAGCTGGAGGCCCCCAAGTCACAAAGAGTAAGCTGCAGATCCTGTAGCAAAACAGGTTGCAAGATGAGAGAGGACAGTGGGCGGAGAGACGGCCAGAGGAAGGCACAGCATCTGAAAAGAGCTAATCCCCAGAGCAGCCAGGACGAGACACAGCTAGCAGTGAGTGACCCTCATTACAGCTGTGATAGTTTCACAGTGAGCTGTCTAGGAAATGGAAACTTGATTAAACATCTCTCTCCTTCAGCCCTGCTGAATGTAGTGTAACTTACAAATGACCAAAAGAAAAATATTTTTTGTGGCCATCCTTTTGAAACTCCATTTTTCTTTGAGTCCATTGGAGGCTTCATCTCTGTCTATAACTCAGAACTTCAGTCACTCAAACCTTTGAAGCATTTTCTTCTACAAAAGCTTTGTTTTGTTCTTTTTGTGACAGTCTTTTAGTGACATTGCACTGATGTAATAATAGTGTATGTTTCTGAAAGTAAGATAGGGTTGAAGACAAAGTAATATAAGTAGTAACGTTCCATCTTATCCTAGTACAGCTGATCCCCTGAGAAGAAGCTGACAAACAGGCCAGCATGTTTATTTGTAAATAGACAAATGTCCACTGAGGATTTAAGTGGGACTGTTTATTCATTCCACTTTTGTTATAAGCTATATCTCTTTGTATACAGCAGACCCCACCCAAACTAACATTCTGCTGCTTAAGCAGGTGCAATGCCTGTTTATTTTAGTGATTGAAAACAGGAGTTGATCTTGTTCACATATGTATGTAACCTTTTGGTTGTGCTTATTTGGTGGCAGAAAGAAAGACTATTTGTACTACATAGAGGTGTGAAGCTTCAGGAAGTCACACAGATGCCACCCAGACCCGTTCAGATAGTTAACATCAAAAGGACTCAATTTGTTTCAGTGCAGGCTACCCATACAATTTACATATTGTGACTCATGCTTATTCAATAATGTGTATCCATTACAGTACAGCCTTGGCATAGTGGAAGAAAGGGAAATAAATAGTTTGGGAGGACTTGTGTTTGAGGGAGGAGCTTTCTGGTAGGAGGTGCTGGAGGGGGAAAAAAATCCATTCAGACCACATCTGATGCCAAAATGTGATGCACCAGAGTGCAGCTTGCAAACATTATCTGACCACAGGCAGCAAAAATCACCACATAGGGACTGAACAAAATCAGAAAGGTGTCTCATGGAACGCAACGCAAGAGTTCCCTCATTCTGAAAAGTGATGCTAGATCCTTCACTTTGAAGAGAGATTCCATGAGACTCTTGCCCAGTTGTACCTCACACTTTTCCTTCTCTTCTCATCTCCATTTCTTGATTCACTGCTGATTCTCTTCCCTTGCCAAAGACTTTTCTTTGCATTCTAGGGTTCCCAGGAGCAGATGTTGAATATGCATAGCAAGGACATTTTCTTTTACCCAGTCTTCCCCACTGGTGAGAGAGAAACTGAAGAGTGAATGAAAAGAGAAAAATATCTTGAAAGATTGACATAAGACACATCATTCTGGGGGGGGGGAAATCTACACTTTTTAAAAAATGTTAATGAAATAATAAACAAAGGGAAAACAGATACTGAGGAAAAGAGTGGGGAACAATTATGTGGAAGGAAAATAATAGAAAAGGATTTGGAAGAGGCAAAGAACAAAACAAAAGAAGATTCTAGTACTTGCATTAATAGAAATTTTGAGAAAAATTTAAGGAAATTGATAAATTAAATACAGTTAGTATTTGAGACTGTGGTGAGCAACATTCTACAGACACTTTTGTTGTAAATGCAAATTTGCACTCCACTGCTATTCTGTCAGTCTGTAGCTGGCTCTTAGCCTATAGACCTGTAAGATTTCCCTAATATTTGATGCCCTGGTGTCGGTGCTGAATTTTTCTCTTTGTTGCTGTCTTGTTATTTAGTTCAAGCGGTATAGGTTTCTTGTCCCATACTGCACATGGGGTAGAATCTCTTGGTACATTTAAAAAATAGTAGACACAGCCTGTAATCCAAGCTCCATATCAAGGAGCAGAAATAATTTTAGTTCCTGAGCCATGTTTGTACCTCCCTACCTCTTTCAGAAGTACCTCTGTGGTGATCCTGCAATGGAGTTTTTTGGGAGCAGGAAATGCAATCTTAACTCTATGCTGTAAAGAGTTATGTGCATTGACATAGATGTTTAAAAATAATTTTGCAATGTCTTTTTGTGCAAAGAGAGAACTTAGAAAATGATGCACATCATGAGAAAAAAATCAGTATCTACTTTTGCCAGTGCTGACCATCATTCTGTTTGTTTTAAGTCAGCTTTATTGAAAGTTGTAAGGGGTTGTTTTGGTTTGTTTCTGGGAAAAAAAAAACAACTTTGAATCTTGATTAGTTTTCTAAAGTATTTTTAATCTACAAGGTTATGCATGGGGGAAGGAGGCACATATATACAGGTTTTTTCCATGCTTTATTTCTTGTTTAGCCTTAAAATGCAGTATTTATCAGTCTGCAGACCAAAACTGTGTGCATGCCATATCATTACTAGCTCCAGGGGAATCATTCGAACCAATGTAATTTACTCAATATTGGTCAGTTTGACTCCTGACCCTAGTCCCTTGACAGTGTATCCTTGGCAACCCTTGATGTGTGTTAAGTCAGGATGTGCTTATTGGTCTCATCTGTGACTGTGACAGCTTGCTAAAGGCTGCTTAACATAGCTTGGTCTTTTCAAAAGAAAATTAGAAATCCAATAATGCACTGTATTCTGCTCAAGATGATATTTATACAAGCAGAGAAACAATATCTTTTAAGTTTAAAATAAAATTCTGAGAGGTTCACACTTTATTTCACATTTCAAAATGAAAAAATCTAACAATTGTAAATGTATTGTGTATCAAATGCTAAGTGAAGTTTTGGAACAGTAATCAGAAAAGCAAACAACATGGGGAATATACTGACGTAATTTATTTAGAAAAAGTTCTTCCTGTGGGACATATGAGTCTTCATATTCCAAACTTATTTACCAATTACATAAGCAGAAAATGAGCATAATTATTTTCTTATTTACACCAATTCAACCCCATTTAGGTCAGTGGGTTACACCAGTTTAACTCAGAGGTGGTTTTAGCTCACTGATCTAAAACCCTAGGACCAGATTCTCAAGCCTGCTATAGCTACTTTACACCACAATGGCTGTGCAAAGCTGCTGTACCATCTAATTAGCAAGCTGCCTGACGATTACCAGAAGATGCAGAGCCAGCATGACATCTTCTTGAGCCCATACTGTTGAGAGTGTTCATGGGGAAAGAGAGATGGTCAGAACGATCCCTTTCTACCAGTATGGCCTACTAAAGTCTTGGGTAGTCTGATGTAATTTAGAATAGGACTGAGATGGCCCTGAATTATGCTGTGGGCCAGTATAGTATCTGAGAAGCCCTGAAAGGACATAAAAATGGTGTAAAGATACCTTTGCCCACCTCTTTCCTGTTCTGACCACAACATGGCTGGAGTTGAGGATCCAGCCCCTACTCTATAGCACTGGTGTATATTAGGATCCGTATACTAAAGGCAGACGTTGTTCAGGCAACAATCAGGAACCAAAACAAACAGGTCACATGAGAAACCTGTCACAACACTCCGCTTTTTGTCCTTTTATTTCAACTTTTACCTAAGTACTATTCTGCCATCTCAGCACTCCTCTTTAAATGCCACATCACTTTTTTTTAAAAGAACCTTATTGTATGTTGTTTAAATAATTCTAGAGAAGCAAGCCATAAACCAATACTGTTGCCAAATGTGTTGTCTGAGCCTGTGCACATTTCCATGGATTAATTATACAGTAGTTGTTACCATTTAGAAGGTAACAGGAAATTTTGGCAAACACTACTGAGAGTATAGATTAATGAATAGGTCTGAAAACTTGATTAACTGACACAAATTTTACTCACCCCATAACCATACCCTTTGTGAAGTTTGAAAAAGGTCAGTTAAATTACAATATTTTAATTTTTGGATTTTTTTTCTATGTCTAGTGCTAATCCACATTTTAACCAGAAAATATTGAAATATTGCAAAAAAGAAAGTGACCACGAGCAATTCAGCTTCATTTGTCAGACACAAGGGCTATGTCTACACTAGCAAGTTAGTTCGAATTAAGGAAGCTTAATTCGAACTAACTAAAGTCATGGCTACACAAGGCTTTCATTAGTTCAGATTAAGGGCTTCCTTAATTCAAACTAATAAATATGAATAAGCTATTCTAAGTAAGGGTTAATTCGAACTAGTTAGTTCGAATTAACCAATGTAGCCATATTAGTTTGAGCTAATTGCTTAGTATGAACTAACCGGCCCATTGAATTCAATGCAAATTGCTAATTTGAACTAAGCAAGTGCCATGAATGGCACTTGCTTAGTTCGAACTAAATTTTGCTAGTTCGAATTAAGTTAATTCGAACTAACTAAAAATAGTTTGAATTAGTTACTTCAAATTAACTAATTCGAACTAATTTTAGTAAGTGTAGACATAGCCAAGGACATTGTTTCCTTTGGATTAGGCCCAGCAAAACAATCATACCTCTTCAGAACTGAACGTCAGCATTGTTCAAACTTTGCCCATCATAAATGGAGGGCTTTTTTTCATTACAAGTATCCCTTGTCTTGTTCGCTAAGCACCACCTAAATATGCAAAAAATGAGACAGGGATCCTACAGATAAGCCTTCTTTACTTCATAGCACCAATTCATTCCCCAAGGACTGTCCATCCTATGCACTGAATGAGTCAGGGGTCTTCTGCAAGTTTACTGGAGTCCTAAGGATACTGTCTTTCCTCTGTATGGTAATTTCTGAAGTTGTGTATTGATATTGAAGAAGACTACATTCCTTGTGGATGTTTTGTTGTGTGGAGCTACTTGAAGATTTGAGCTTCATGGAATGGACTCTGCTGGAGCTGCACAGCCTATCTGGACTTTATGGCTTTAATAACATCTGTGTATCCCGACAAGGTGCTCAATCCTTTCAGAGTGATCACCACGTCTTTGCCCTATACGAATGAGAAATCACAGAATCCACTGACATTACCACAGAGACTACATAGGGATTTGTATTGTCCTAGGGTATGTCTACGCTGTTAAGGTGTCATTGATTGAGCAAGTCTGTGTAGACCCACTTAGTCGATCGGAGAGCACTCTCTGATCAATTCAATTAGTGTCAATGGGACATACACAAGCTATGATACATCATAAGTAAATCAACAGGATATATGAAAGCTACATATTGTAGCTTGCATATGTCCCATCAATCACCACTGCTAGTGTAGACCAGCCCCGTAGTCAACATAAGATTGTTCCTAGTATGGAAATCTATTTTCTTCTGATCTGAGGCTCAAGAATTTTTCCTAATAATTTGGTGGCATCTACCTATTGAATAACATTGATCCCATTAGGTCTACTTATTGAATCACATTGATCCAATTATTATATAAACTGTTTCCATATTTATAGCATGTAAACTATGCATCTTGTACATGTTAAATGATCTGTTAGAAGCATGTCTCTTTTACCAACAAAACTTAGTCCAATAAAAGATACTATTTCATCTACCCCTTGTCTCTCTGCTAGAACATATGGTATGATTTTCTTAGGTGTATGAGTACAGACTCAATTAAATATATCCATACCCTATAACTTATCGGCACTCTCAGATACAACAAAAGACAGAGTTGTGGGGCATTCTTGCTAAAGTTCCAGCTGCACTTTCCCTCTCACTTGTTGGTTTATGCACACACCATCTGTGACCATGAAGTCGTGGGACCTTCTCCTGACCCTAGCCAAAATCACCATCTATAACACCAGGGAAAGGAGGTTGACTGAGGAGGGTATCCTGCGACTGTGGGGCTTATTTAGTCTGTTCACACATCTATGCAGAGTTCCTCTGGGCAGTGTCCACCGGCTCCCTAGACGTCTTCCAGGAGCAGTGGGTGCTGTCCAGGGTTCTCTGCTTGGTGCCCCCTTCCAGTTTCCTTCTTCTGTACTATTGACCCCCCCTCCCCATTCCCATTCTTGTTTTTATCATTTGTCCCCCGTAATTAGTTGAACCCTGGACCAGTGACTCCTCCCTTGGGCTGAGGGAGGGATATTTAGCAGTGAGAGGGCTTGTGCCTGTCAGGTACCCAGGTTTCAAATAGTACCACTCTGGTGACAAAAAGTAACTGTTAACCTGCCTTTTCTCACAAGTTAAAACAGGTTTATGGCTGCCTTGCATTACCAGAGTGGTAAAACACTGTAGTGATGAATCTGGCCCCAAATGTATAACTTATCAGAAGGCCTCAGTCTTTCAGATGTCATGCTTGCTACTACTAATAGGACTAATCCCATTTAAAGTAAGTAGGACTATGCACTTGTAAACAGTGATTTTTCTGGTTGAAACACATGGTTTTCAAAAGTCACTGGTAGTTGGTGCTCAGTACTACTTGCAAATTATGCCCCTTTAAGATGTTTCAAATTGGGCACCCAAAATCCCTATTCACTTGTGAAAACACTTACTTTATATGCTCAGTAGAATATAGCTATAGTATTAATCCTTTAATGAATTTATTTATTATGATGCTATATAGTAATACAACTCTTAAAAGAAATCAGATCACATAGCATTACATTTATCTAACACTCATTCCTGTGTTGTGGTACATTTTCTCACCTGAATAAGATTACTCAGGTTAATACACCACATTACCACTGTACTAACAAACAGCGTACAAACAAATGTACTTGGTATTAAAATATCTATTTTTAACATGAAGAAAAGTATCAAAATAGTTAAATTTTACAATAGGAAAGAAGCGCAGAACTTGCACACTTAATTTGCTAAAAATAAAATGCTCCCAGATCATGAGACCTTGAATCCTTTTTTAATGCTGTGACTTTTCAGGAGGAGGGGGGGTGTCTGAGTGGGGGGAGTGAGGGTGGATGGAAGAAGGGCAATGATGGGGGGAAGAAGTGTAGAATTCAAATACATAATTTAATAGCACCTACCTGTTATATAGTGCTTCTGTTCCATAGATCTCAAATTGTTTTGAGGTTAATATCATTTCCATGTTACAGATGGAGAAACTGAGGCACAAAGGAATTTGACTTCTCCAAGGTCATATAGCAGGCAGAGCTGATTCCCAGTCCAGTGCTCTATCCACTAGACACCACTGTCCATTATATATATTTTGTTTAATATATAAAATCCAAACATCATGACAATCTAAAATCCACTATTAAGTTAATTTGGAATTTCATCTTTTTCTATAATTTGTCATCTTATCCTAGGAAATCTTTATTTTTGCTAATTAGACATTTTTGAGGAAAATATTGACTTATTTTTTCCATTTTATTCTAAGACAGCAAACACCAGAGCAACTGCCTAGAAATTAGTTCCTGGTTTATGTACACATATAGTTAATGATATTAGTAGGATGGTGTTTATCCACTTACTACAATTGCAATAAATATTGCATGATGTAAATGGGCCAAGACAGCTAAATTATTAGTAAAGTGAGTTAAAGTGCTCTGTTCTACTCACACTGTAATCAAAGACAAACAATGGAGGAAAGAGGAAGATGATAGTAATGAATAAGAATCAGAAGTTACAAATTTTGTCTCTTTGCTTCCCTTAGCAATTTTTTTATAAGGGAAAATCTATGGCTGACAGAATTAAGGGCAGGGAAGAGGAGTTTAAGTATGTTTAGGAACATAGAGAATCCTAACAGTGGTACTGATACTTTACTAGATGGAAATGGTGGAATTATCAATAATAATGCAGAAATTGCTGCAGTGTTGAATAATTATTTCTGTTCTGTACTTCGGAAGAAACAGATGATATAGTCACACTGTTTGATTACACTTTCCATTCCATTAGTATCTTAGGAAGCTATTAACAGCAGCTACTAAGCTAGATATTTTAAAATTTTTTGGTCTTGATAATTTGCATTCAAGAATTTTGAAAGAGCTGGCTGAGGAGCTCTCTGGACAGGTAACGGTGATATTTTTTTTCTTCCTGCAAATAAGTCCTGGAAAATTAGAGAAGTTCCAGAAGACTGAAAGAAAGCTAATGTTGTCCCACTGCTTAAAAAGGGTAAACAGGATGACCCAAGTAATTATATGTCTGTCAGTCTGACATTGATCCCAGACAAGATAATGGAAGCAGCTAGTACAGGACTTAATTAATAAAGAATTAAAGGAAGGTAATATAACAAATGCCAATCAACATGGGTTTATGGAAAATAGATCTTGTCAAACTTACTTGATATCTATTTTTTATGAGATTATAAATTGAGTTGGTAAAGGTAATAGTATTGATGTAATATAGTTAGATTTTTGAAAGATATTTGATATAGTACCACATGACATTTTGAATAAATGCATTAAATAAATAGAAGGATATAAAATTAGCATGGCATGCATTAGATGGATTAAAAGCTGGGTAGCTGATAGGCTCTCCATCTGTATTTGTAAAACAGGCAGTCATCATCAAATGAGTACTTTTTACTGGGTTTTTTCAGGGATTCATTCTTGGCCTTATGCTATTTAACATTTTTTAGAACTTTTTATTAAACCAAAGTTATAATAAAATGTTAATGTACTACATTACTTTTTACTTATTCAAGATTAAGTTAATATTCAGAGAATTTGGCTAAAGATTCTGGCTTCCTGGCTGGGCAGTGGCCTCCTCTGAGTATGCTTATAGAAGTGACCAAATTTCTGATTACTTTTTGGTGTTGCTTTTATGTAGGTAGTAATTGTGAAAGTTTTTTCCAGTACAAGGACACTCCATATTTTACTAGACCACAATTCCATATCAGTAAAAGTCACATTTTTTCCAATAATGTGCAATACAAGGTTAGTCTTTATAACAAAAAAATTGTCATTTTGTTTTAAAGAGTAGATCATTTACTAGAGTATCAAGTAAGCAGGTCAGGGAATCTTGGGGAACTCTGTATTTTGTCATAAAATGAATGTTATAATAGTTAGATTTTTTTAGGGAGGAAACTTAATTCCTGGCAGTCATACCAAGAATGTTCCAAGTATGCCCCTCCATCAAAGTGCCTTCTGAATAGCAAAAATATGATGGATCTTAACTGGAAGGCTTATTTTAAAAAAAAAAAATTACTTATCAGGGGTGTGTGTGTGCATGTGCTACACCCATTGAAGATGTTTATTCCCTTTCCCACATAGACACCTACTCATCCAGGAACAATTTTTTGGTCCAAATTCCACTTCCATATTTTCATTTGGATAGGTTTATTTTAATAAAAATCTATTCAATTAAAATTTTATATATCTTTAGAAATTAAGATATATATGAGTGCTCCATATTGCTCTTGGGTCAATTCCTCAAATGTGGTTAAAAGACTAGAGAGAACTGTCTTGTTTCCAAATCACAAAATAAAATGTTTGACATGTAAATATTTACAATAGAGGCTCTTAATACTATTCCATTATTATATATGTCTTAGTATGATTTCAAATCAGGACCCAGGAATAGCTGTCTGAATTGAATAATCTCAGCTCTTACCTCAATGAGTAGTCACTTTGATATTTCAAGTGATAAATTCCTGATTAATAATGAATGTAGCAATGGGAGAGGGCTTCAGTGATTGGAATTTTAAAAATTCGTCCAGAGCTGCCAAGGTGGGTCTGAATGAATAGGTGATATATTCCGGAAGCAAAGAGAGACCTAATTCTATTTTAACCCAAATACAATGAATAGCTATATTTGGACTCCTGTCTTGTTTGAATTTTACCCAGTGTTTGATTTAAAAAATTTTAAATTATCTGAAAGAAAACATAAAATCATCATTGATTACACTGGAGCCAAACTAGATGATTGCAACAGTCTCTCCGGGCCTTGGAATCTATGAAGACCTACTGGGAAAGTGGCTCAGATGATATAAATTCTAATACCCCATTGAAATCTGTGGGGCCATTACAATTCTCTTGAGCTGAGCATCTGCTCTCACTGACATGACTGGGATCAGTAGCATGTTCAGGGAGTCCTGAAGTATACGCTAGTGGTGCTTATCCACTTTCTTAAAAATAGATACTAAAATCTGCCACAATTTGACCATGGACAGAACCAAATTAATGCAGCAGCTTTAAAGGTTGCAGTCCTGACCCAAGGGGGCCCCACAAAAATCTGGCCTCAGCCCAGCTCCCAAGGAGCCACCACTTGCAGGGAAGGTAAGAGAGTCCTCCCTTGTCTACCCTGGCCTGTCCCAGGGAGCAGCACCTCCCATTCAGACTCTGGCTGCAGGAGGAGATTTTGGCCCCAGGCTGCTTCCAGATGAGCTGGTTGTGATTTCCACCCCTCCCCGCCCCAGCTCTCCCCCGTATCCCCGTTCCCACTCCTGTGCTCACCTGGGGAAGCTGCTGTCAGCTGCCTTTGTAGAGCAGGGGAAGCAGCCTGCACTGGGCTGAGGCTGGGACTGTGACCCATGGGGACATAGAGGAGTGGGAGCTGGAAGGGGGTTGAAGAGGGGTGGGGGACAGAGAGGGCTAGGCCAGAAGAGGGGCCAGGGATGTGAAGGACCAGAGGGGGTGATGGGGGATGGAGGTAGCCTGATGGGAGGGGGCAGGGAGTAACCGGTGGGGGCTGGGTTGAGTAGATGCAGGGGAATCAGGGCAGAGGCGGCTAGCGGAAAGAGATTGGAGTAAAGGGGGATGTGGGGAGGGGAGGCTGTGAGAGCAGGAGCCCCATTGCCCAGGCTGGCACAGCTTGCCGGCTCCTGGGGCATCCTCCAGGACTTCCATCCAGGGTGCAAGGATGGAACCATGGAGCTCCAATTGCAGGTAGCTGGCTAGGGTCCCCACAAAATCTGATAGCCTTGGGACTCCAGGGGCGTTAATCTGGCCCTGAGTATGGTATATACTGACTTTATTCCAATCAGCACTAATAATTCATTAGGTTCCACCCCAAAAGTAAAGGTAATATTTACTCAGATTAAACAGAACTGCATGATGTATACCAGTGTTTCCTCACCTTTTTGGCTCAAGGGCCACAAATATTATTTTTACAACCAGTCTATCAACTCATAAAAAATGTATTGATGTATTTGTATACAGTACAGAGTACACCATTAGGGATATATAGATATATTTAAAAGTAAATATTTATATAGTGAAAAGCAAACTTAAAATTTTTATTTTAAACATTTTAAAAAATTAAACTGTGTTTTTAAAAAAGTTTTAAAATTTAAAATAAAAAAATTAAAGTCTTATAAACAGTTAATTTCACGCAACAAAAAGCTCTAATTTACAGTGCCCCTGCTCCTTGGGTAAGATGCGTTGCTGGGAGATCTGGGAGCAGTAGGCGGGAGGGCTGGAAGCAGGCACCAGGGAGAAGGAAGGTGTCTGTGGAAGACTGGCAGCTGGCTGTGCTGTGCATCTGACAGGGCTGCAGGCTTGCAGCTGCAGCCTGGGTTCAAGCTGTGCACTGGGACTGTGCTGGAAGAATGAGCCACAACAGCCCTGCTCCTGGACCCTGCAGCCTGGCTCCTGCTCCCGGCTGCGTACCAGACCCAATTCCCGGCTCCACACTGGGACCGGGTGGAAGGTGGGCAGCCGCAGCCTGGCTCCCAGTTGCATGCTAGGACTGGGTAGGATTTGGGCAGCTGCAGTCTGGCTCCCAGCCAGCGACTGGGGAGTGCGGGTCACTTTAAAAAGCCCTGTGGGCCAAAGGCGTTTGAAACCCCTGATGTATACTCTACCAAAGGAAAACATTAAGATATCTTATTCTCTGTAGCTATAATTGCATTTTGATGTTAGTGTCTCTCCTAGATTTACATAATACAATTCAACTGTTTCTCTAAAGCTGGGGAACATTTCTTTCTGGTAAGTAACAGTCGATGGAAACATGTAAATGGGGGGGGGGAGAGGGCTATAATCCCTGAGTGTTGGCCTGGCAGGGGGGTTAATGCAGTAGATAATGAGATGGGGGGAGTGCAGGAGATTTGAGGGGCAGCTAGATGTATCTCCAGGGCCAGGTGAAGGAGGGGAGCTGTTGGTGACTAGGAGGAGGAACTCCGTCCTCCCATCCCACTACCTCCTGGCCAGGGGGGTGAAGGTACCCTGCCAGGTAGGGGGAGCTGGAGCCAGATCTCTTCTGATTTAGCTGCGGGGCTGGAGGAGGAAAGGTGGACACCATGGTGGGTAAGTGCAAGGGAGCGATGGTAGAGCCACCATCCTGAGCCCTAGAAAATCCCTGGGGCATGTCCCTCTCAGGAACAGCTATCTCCCTTCCCAGGACAGCTGGGGGGCTGTGCCTTGGGAGCCGGAGACCCCTCCTGCCTTGTTTGGGCAGGGCATATGAGGCTTTGGGTGGAGGGCAGAGAGCAAATGTAAAGCGTTGCACCCTAGGTGCTGGAGACCCTGGGGTGCCACCTGCATGTAAATATAAACACTTTTGTATTATCTTCTACTAGGGATCAAGGCCTTGAAGCAGCAATGGCTTCACTAGGCGCTTAACTTTATTCCCCTGAGTAGTTTCATTGACTTCAGGGAGACTGCTTACATGCATAAGTCTTCAGCGGTCTGTAAAATACTGTGTAAGTGAATGTGTCTGGTTACACTCTCTGTATGTGAATACTATATATTTAACTAATACCCACACAATAAAACCTTCCCCATCTCCCTTTTCAAAGCCTCACCCAACCAATAACAAAAATAAAGCAATGGAACTGAAATAACATGCATAATCATTATGAGCCATTATTCTCTTCACTCTTTGCGTACATTGTACACATTCCTTAACCGTATGCCTGCCTTGCCTTTTTAGAGAGCATGCTCATCAGAGCAGAGATTGCCTAATACTCTGTTAATAGGACACAGGTGGCCTGATTCTGGTGGATCTCTAAGCATTTTCATAATAAATCATTATTAATATGGTGTCTTTTTGTCTATAGTATATGAGAACATATGTTCTATTTTTTCCCTTCTGTGTATGTATGTACTAGTGTTGCTTAATTGTACAGTACTACGTGAGGAAGAAAGTTTAGTCCATTGAGGATGAAGATATAAGAAATGCCAGTGTGCAGCTATTTTTGTTCAGGGTGTTTCTGTGTGAGCATCTAATGAATTTACAATAAAAATAAAGAGTGCTTTTAGCAAGTCCAACTTGTCTAAGAAGATTGAACTAGTGAGATTACCCTTTCATCAACACACACACATTCTCTCTGACTCACACTCGGACACACATACAAAAAAACCTTGTAATGACTGGGCACTTTATCAAGGCCTCTCTCCATCACTCATTAAATGACAGAAAATTGCTCTTTGGTGAGTTTGTCAATGCAGTGTTCCCTCCCAGAAGCCCATTTGTTTCACATGCTAGCACAAAATATTGCAGGAATTTGCAGATTTTAAATGGCAAATGTGGCTAAGTTTACTCTATTTTGAAGTATTCTTTTCTTAGTCTGGTTATATTGTACAGTACTTCTCAAGATAGGACTGAAGTTTTTATTATATATTGTAGATCATAATACCTCATTAATACAGCAACATTGGGGTGTGTCTGGCAGATGTCTCTAACAGATTCTTTGGGCCAGAAAGCTCTCCTTTCTCTAGATGGTATGAAATACATGGCCACTCTAAAATGGCAAATCTGTTCTTTCCCTGCATCCCTTCTCTTCATTAAATCTTATTGAATTTGTCATTTTTGTTTAATTGCACTTGCATGTAATGGAGGTGAACGGAAATTTTTATGAGTTAAAAACTTAATAGTTTGACACCATGAAAGGAAAACAGTTTTTTCCAGCACCTTTCAGGAAGGGAGAAATTTACTAATAACAGCAACTGTGTTGCTTTGTTAAAGTAACACTTTGATGTGTAGGATTATAATCAATGTAAATTATTGAGTTTTACTGCTGTGTTATGTTGAAGGTATAATGTGTTACTTTGTGGTTTGTTTGTGCAGTCATTATTAATTCATGCCAAAAGATTAACCACTCAACATATTTTTCTGAAATTCTATTACCTAATTCATTCATATTTGTGTAGTTTTGAATCCATGAGTGTATCTTGTCTAGGATTCCACATACCAATAAAGATCAGGTCTCATTGACACAATTACATATGCTATGAATTTCAATCCAAATAAATAGAGAAGAGATTTTCAGGACAGAGCCTGCAGCATGGCGTGTCCTTTAATTGCCATTTACATAGCAGAGGAATCATTAATTTCTAATTCACCTATTATTCACCCTCTTTAGTATGCTATGTCAATGTCGGGTTTGGGGCAATGGAATAAATGTGGCTTTTGCATTGCTTTAGCAACCTACCTTTGTATTTTTCTTTTAGTGCTTTTTTGACCTTAGCAGAATACTACTTGGACATAGACAGCTTAGGGCTCTTGTTTAGATATGATTTATGGTGCTACATTAACCCTTCATTGACCTAGAAATGCCCTAATATTAAAACAGTTTGACACATAGAAAATCAAAAGCCCTTTTATTGGAAGTGCTATTGTCCGCATCATAAGTTTCCCCAATGTGATGCCACAGTCACACCATCAATTTCCTACTACTATTGAACACTGTATTGAAAAACTAATGGACAGAATCCTTTGTCATTTCTGTCCCAGTGACCAGCAAATAGCTCAGTGAAATTCTTTCCCTTCGCATCACTTAAGGCATTTCTAAATGACACATCTAAGATACTAGCTTAGCATTTTATGAAAGGCATATGGGCCAGTTCCTGCTGGGACCTGCATAATTCCTTGGTTTTAGCACTTCAGTCACCTCTCACTGATTCCGATAAGAGCTGAGGTTGTATAGTACCTCACAGAACTAGGATCTTATGGACATGGGGGGGACCACTGGGTCCATTTTGTATACTTACATATTATGTCTTCACTCTACCTGAAATATTTTGGAAAGGAGGAAAATACACTTTGGAAAAAAAAATTCAATTGAATTTAATAGAGAACAAACCAAGAAGAGTTGTACACAAATGTAATAGGGATTATTGAAGTTACTCTAAAGTATATTAATTTAAAAGTGAAGGATATTTGATCTATTGCAGGGATACTAATCTACTCAATTCTATAGGATGGTTCTACAGAAAGAATATCATTCTGTTATATAGGCTCGTAGCATCGTGTTGAAAATAATGTCCTAATAAATGTCCTAATAAATATATTCTCTGTCATTATCACATTTTTGTTTTATAGTCATAGGACATTCATATACATTTCTAGCTTTTTACCAGGGCTTTTTTGGTGGTATTTCTCAGGGGTACTGAGTACTGGTGACTTTTTTTTGTGATGGTACTCAGGGGTACTGAGTACCAACACCTTTTTTCACAGCAATGCGGCCCTGGCTCCTACTGCCGCCGGTGGTCCCAGGTCCCTGGCCAAGTACTGGCACCTATTTAAAAAAAAACAACAACAACAAAAGCACTGCTTTTACAGTAAATACAAAATTTAGTGCAGTAAAATCAGACCCAGACAGAGATTTCATGAGTTCTGCAGAGCCAGCTGATAAGTTGAATTGAATACCTACTTTCAATAAAATGTACATTATACATGATAATAAGAAAGTATACCTAGCAAAGGTATTATAAAACTTTCTTTCTGGTACTTGTAAACTGATGACACAAAATGTTTAACTATTACAGTTGACAAATACTTTACATAAATATGTACTGCATATCCAAATCTGTTATCTTTTTAGCTCTCAGTCTAATAATAATTTCTGTTTATATTATTCTGACCATAGGGGAGTATATATGTATGTGTGGGACAGTGGGAGCAACTCTAGTCCTCAGGCATAAAATTTAAAATTGGTCCATGTCAGATGATAGTAACTCAAGTGTAATTCTAATTGTGTAGATGACAACAGCCTAATTAGTAAAACTAGAGACTGTCACCCATGACCTTTTGGGTCACAAGGCAATGTACTTCCTCTTGTTTATTAGCTTAACACAAAGGATCATTATGATGATCCACCTCTTTTTTTTTTTTTTCTTGCTGCTTTGATTTTTGCTAGTAAAATCTTTATGAATAAATATTTACTGATACATAACTGAATATTAACATTAGTATTAATTCTATCTCTGAATTCCATTAAAAATATGATAGCAAGACCTTAATCTTTTTAAACGATCCTGTGTGTGTGTGTGTGTGTGTGTGTGTGTGTGTGTGTGTGTGTGTGTGT
>ML685766.1:35073754-35096254 GCA_007922175.1 Pelusios castaneus
TGTGTGTGTGTGTGTGTGTGTGTGTGTGTGTGTGTGTGTGTGTGTGTAAGTAAATGTGATTTCCTATCAATATATTAACTTTTCTATTCAATACAGAAGGTGAAGGTCTAAATTTACAGATAAGGATTTTAATTTCTTTAGAAAGTTAAAGTTTATAAGTTTAATTACTATCTCATTTATTTTGTGCGTAGACATATTTTTGTTGTACTGTACTAACCTGCCCTTGCTGTTTTATAAAGGCTGAGTATTTCACTAAGCTCTTGCAATATTGAAAGAATCTATATTCTGAGAATTTGAAAACATGTCAGCCCACCTAAATTACATATTGATCAGGTTTAATTGCATGCCACCCATCAGTATTAGGTTTGAAAATTCATAAAAGAGAAATAATGTACTCTTTGTGGATGATTACTTCTGGGGCATTTAAATGAATTCCATCACTTAACCCTGAGCCGAGACAGATTATTGAGCCTTGCAATCTAGCCAGTCAAAGTCCAATGCAGCCGTTTTCTAACTATCATAGAATATTAAAGAACAAACAATATAAATGTATATAGATTTTTAAAAGAAAAAACAGCAAAGGAAAAATAAAGGTAAACATATGTTTTTATTGTTTTATGAATGTACTTCTCATTGTTTTTACTAATAAGTATTCATTTTTTAATTCTGTCTCTAGTTCCTATGCCATATGTAAATCCAACTCATAATAATCATACTGAAATACAGAGAATAACTGTAGGAATTTTTTCATCCACATAGTTTAATTTTAAAGGTTAGATTCTTCACAGATATGCAACTACTTATATCTTTCTTAAAAAATAGAAGGTTTGGGGTTTCTTATTCATTTCTCAATTGGTTTTTAACAAGTGAGATGTTCTTGAAGTCTGTTTTCTTATGAAGGTCACATTGGCTGAGAAAGTGAGGTGATCATTAGTTTGCAGGATGTTCTTTACATTTAGAAATTATGTTTGTTGGTATTGGGCATGTTTTGAGAAATTGTGCTTAGTATGTTTTTCTTTACAGATTATCAATACAGAGTAAAAAGGACCAGTTAAAATCATTGGGTTTACTTGGATAATAGTTTAAAAGCTACATTTTATTTAGACACTTTGAGGTAATAAATATCTGTGAGCATAATTAACTGTCTTTTATCTAGGTCTGCTCCTTAATGATGCCATTTTAGGACCTTTACTATTGTTTTCTCTTAACATTAATGTTCTGTTTGGCCTTGAAAAATATGTTAGGTGCTAAGATATGGCACCAATATCTTAATATCTGTTGGTTTGTGTAAGTACCAATTAAATGGATGTGCCGTTCAGACCCAAATTTCACATTTTATCCACAAATATATTTTATTCCACGTGGAGCAAGGTTACAGTTCACTGAGTGAACTCACATGACTTATCTGACTTCCTTGTTTATTAGGCTGAAATGGCAGTTGAGACGTGAAAATAGCTTATCAAATTACAGTGGACATAGTTATATCTTGTAATCTTTCCCTACTATGGGTCAAATCATCAGCTGGTATACACTGGCATAGTTCCTTTGCAGTGAAGCTACGCTGAATTACACCACCTCAGAATATAGTCTGTCATCATTAGATAGGGTTTATTTGATATATTTTTATGTAATTACTAAAAGTGTAATCTCCATAAAAATATTTTTGACCTGAGTCACATAGAAGGTTCCGGATACTTGCTTTAACATACTCAGAGGAAAAATCAGCCAGCAGTTACAGTCCCAAAACAAATATATATGCATATCAGAGCTCTGTGATGAGTAACTGTTGATGGGGAGGAGAATTTGTGTAAATTAGGCACGTTTGGCTCCTACTAATCATGATCACTGAAACAGACTGTCCCATTTTCTGCTATCTATGGTCATACACATGAATTGTACCACATTTCTGACGCCATTGGTGGGAGAGGGACAGCTTTGGGTCCAGCTCTCAAGTGGCTGAGTGAAATGCTAAGGCAATCTAGAAGCGCAGAAGATCATCTGCTATCTGTAACCCTGGTCACTAGTTTTATGGGGAGCAGGGGCTGATCTTCAGCTGTAGTGTTGACAATCCAGGAAGAATCTCTAACTTTGGCCTTTCAGTCCTTCTAAAACTCTTTCCTGGCTGGCCAACATTAATGTTAGTCAGGACTGAACCTGCTCTAATATTTGGACATCAGAAGATAACCCTCAGTATATCTGGCAAACCACTATTGCCATCAAAAGTGACCAGACCCTTGGAATTAGAGCCTAGCCTTGGGAAGGGGTCAGCTACAGAATGTTTAATTCCTTTGTTGCTAGGGCAATTGTCCTCAGAACAATCTCAATGACTATGCAACCTTGAAGAACCATAGATTATCACAGGGTTTGGTGTCCTTTATTTCTTCAAATAATTTAGTAAATAGTTAGTTGGTTTAAACTTGCCTTTTATGTTTTTTTTAATTATTATTATTCCAAGGTGAGAGTTCTGTACTATGTATAAAGGGCAAAATCCTAGTCTGATAGGAAGTTGATTGGAATTTTTCCATTGATTGAAATTATATTAGGAATTTTCCCTCTGTGTATATATGATACTTAATAGAGATGCGTGAATAATGAGGAACATTGCAAATATTTTATGGACTCCAAAAGAAAATTAGGCTTTGACCAAGTGCACACCCTTTTTATATGCCTCTCACAATTATATGCGCAAACGAAGATTTGTCTGTTTACAGAAAGTGAATACCATACCTGTAGCTGAGATGTATCTTTTACTGTACCAAAGTAAATATATTACCTTGTCCATTTGTCTCTTTAATATCTTGTAATTAACATGGCTATAACAACATTGTAAACATCTATTTAATTACTTTTTTTTAACCTCTTTTGAATAAATAAAAATCATTCCGCATAAAAGTGATTTACACATGCTAGATCACAGAGTCAGGAGATTATACCCTGTAAATTAAGTGACAAAATAGTTTGACAGGTGAAACATGAATTTTGAATATTGGCAAGAATACCTGAAGCAAATAACGTGCAAGCAATACACAAATTTAAAGTTTACATGAAATATTTATCAAATTGTTTTGAATAACTAACAAACTTATAAAATTGCAGGCTGTTTGCAGAAAATTAATAAGCAGGAGAAAGGGCTAAATTTCAAGACTAAACAGTTGCAAATTGATAGCCTAGCTCTAGTATTTAACAGAGTACATAGCCTGCCCCTTTCTGATGCTTAGTGTGGAATCCAGTGTTACTATTTATTTTTACTTAAAATGCTTATTGCAAAATTGCTATCTAATGTAAGTAGTTATTCCATGCAATATTTGTAGTTCTTTAAGGTAATGCTTGCTTACTGTGTATTGAAAATCTTTATTTGGATAGAAGCTCATTATCACGACGGTGTGTTCTGTAAATATTTCCCTCATGGTGGCTTTCATTTCTTTAACCGTGTTCCTGAAGTTTCTGTTTTCTTTGGGGTTACAGTACCAATCCACTTTTCTTCCGCCTGTGGACAAATCAATAGCAAATCACTTATTACTCACTGAATACACAGGAAACAAATCTGTAGACGTCTAGATCAAAGAATGTGCTTATGGTCTTCCAAATTGAAGCTTACTGCCTATAAATCATCACTACCTGCAGTCTGTGAAGAATTCTGGTCCTTCGTCTTTTGCCACTGCTTGCTTGCTTGCCTCCCACCCAGTCTGCCAGATACTGAATCAGACAAGTGTGGTGTATCCACAGTATTTTTTTACCCCATTAACCTTACCCCACTTCCTGAGGCCTGTATCACAGTCTCCTTTAGCTGTCAGATCTAGCTCTTAGAAAGCTGTCGATGTCAGTCTATTACAACTTGGCAGGAGCCATCACACTCTATTACAACTTGGCAGAATCCTCTCTGTCCATCCTCTTCCAAGCGCCTGGAGCCCCTGGACCAAAAAGAAGAAAGTGAAAGGGAAAAAGCTCTTACATCTAGTTAAAAGAAAAAGACAAGCAATAAAATTCAGAGTGATACTTAGTCTCAAATTGTAACTTATTTTGTAATGCACATAATGGTGGGAATTTGGGGTGAAATTCTAACCATGCTGAATTCCATGGAGGCAAAATCTCACTCTCTATGTTTAGACCTCTAGCTAAAGAGAAACTCAGTAACTTTCCTCTTGTAAAATAGTTACCATGTCACAGGGCACTAAAGGATTTTGATTCATCTTGTGCAACAGAGATAGGGTGACCAGATGTCCCAATTTTGTAGAAATAGTCTTGATATTTAGAACTTTTTCTTATAGAGGCACTTATTATCTGCCTGCCCCACCCTAATTTTTCATACTTGCTATCTATTCACCTACCCAGAGGGGATTCACTGTGATCAACCTCTCTCCAGGCAGACTTTTTCCAGTTAGAGGCTTTCACGGCATGGGCTTTTCCTGCTTACACTGGCAGAAGCCCAGGAGTAAATCTAGCAATAACTTTACATCAGACTGAAATGATCTTCTTAGCGCTAACAGTAAGTGTTGCCAACTGGAAATACACTGATGCTGTGTCTTTTGTTTCTGAGATGTGTTTTGAAAACTGATAAAGACTTCTGGAGTATTTTGTTGGTTTATTAATCTCATATGTTGCTACTCAATGATATTAAAGGATTAGTCTCTTTGGCTATGTCTATACTTACTAAAATTAGTTCAAATTAGTTAGTTCGAACTAACTAATTTGAACTAATTTTAGTTAGTTGGAATTAGCTTAATTCGAACTAGAAAATATTAGTTTGAACTAAGCAAGTGCCATTCATGGCACTTGCTTAGTTCAAATTAGCGATCTCCATTGATTTCAATGGGCCGGTTACTTCAAACTAAGAAATTAGTTCAAACTAACACAGCCACATTGGTTAATTCGAACTAGTTAGTTCGAATTAATCCTTACTTCTAATACCCTATTCGAAGTTATTAGTTTGAATTAAGGAAGCCTTTAATTTGAACTAATTAAAGCCTAGAGTAGCCATGGCTTTAGTTAGTTCGAATTAAGCTTTCTTAATTCGAACTAACTTGCCAGTGTAGACATAGCCTTTGACAACAAACTTACTGGTGGGAGGTAGAATTAACTAACAAAAACACAACCAGAAATAAGATCAGGAGAAGTTGTGTGTTCCTATATTTAGTGATGGTGAGCTGATGTATTTATTAGTTATTAAATATACATTTACAATGTTTCACTATATTTAGTATAATTTCTTGTTGCTGTGAACTAACCTGTGCCAAAGGCAAGCCATTGTCATCCATGGTCTTTATCCCAGATATTTAAAAGGTCTTTTAGATATCCTGGTCTTAGGTCATGGACCTATTGCTGGCAGTTGAGTATCTATCACCTGACCATTTCACCTATTGGTTGCATATAGATGCTGAAAAGGACAGAATGAGAATTGATCTTTGTGGGACTTCCCAAATGATGGTTCTGGTGGTGTTGGTGCTGTTTCTCATAATTACTCATTGGGTACATTCCTCCAGGAAGAACACAACCCTTGCATCTTACCTGGACCAAGGAAGACAGCAGAATCTCATGGTCAGTAGTGCTGAATGCTAAAGAAGGTTTAGGTGATAAATGAGATTAGGTGTCCTTTATCTATTGACACCAGGAGATGAGCCATCAGAGCCACTAAAGCAGTTTCAGTTCTGTCTTGGCCTAAATACAGATTGTGCCAGAGCTAAAATGCTTGTTTCAGTTAGATGAGTTTGTAGTCAGTATGGTGCTGGCAGATCAGATTCCAGCTCATGCCAATGTTCTCAGGTCTCAGCTGAACACTGACAGATGTATGTGGAGTTGGTCTGGTTCATATATGGGTTAATATTAATAAAATAAGTATTAGAATGCTAAGAAAGTGTTTAGACTTTATTTGAATGCTTTTGAGTTGCTGCCTGCATTAATCTATCTTGTTGTATCCATGTTCCATATTGTAATGTAATATCTGAACTGTTGTGAGTCTCTGTGACTGTATGATTTGCTGTACAGGAAGGAGTATTAATACTGTAAAAAGCTGCTCTTCTTGAGAAATAGTTAGGCCCTACCCAAAAGAGGGTATTAGATGGATTCTGATTAGATCTTACAACTGGAAATTCCCTACATCTGGACTGAGAGATTAGTCCTTTTGTTGACAAAGACTCTTATTGTTCTGCTCTCCTCCCATGGAGACGAATCATGCAAGTGGAATCCCCATCAGCTGAATTTGCAGCTCAGAGCAAATGGCAAGAGAAGGATGCAAACCCAAAACAAAAGTAACTAGTTATTTCTATGCTGCTTGGACTCAGGGTGGCAGTAAAGTGTTTCTTTGCATAGGCAAGAGATCCTCAGCTACTTGACTTGGATAAGCCTTAAAGGACAAAGCTTTCTGATTACAGAAACCTATGTATGTTTTTAATCCTAAAATAACTCATTTACTTGTCTATATTTGGTTGCTTTAATCTTGTAAATAATTCTCTACTTTCCTTGGTCTATTTAATACATTGTCATGTAGTTTACTATAGGATTGGCTATAAGTGTTCTCTTTGGTGTGAGACCTAAAGTGCAATTGACCAGGGATAAGTGACTGGTCCTTTGGGATCAGCAGTAACCTAAATATTGCTCTGATTCTTGGTGTAAGGGACTATGTATTACAGAGATACATTCACCTGGGCAGCAATTCACACCAGAGTATTCATGGGGACTGTCTGGGATTCCATATTAAGGCTGTCAAGGTGCCTGAGAAGTTTACTCTTAGACTTGTTTAGAAAGAGCCGCAAGGGTCTTCTAGTCTAACCCCCTGCCAAGATGCAGGATTTGTTACATCTAAACCATCCAAATCAGATGGCAATCCAGCATCTTTTTGAAAACTTCCAGCGAAGGCGCTTTTACCATAACTTTCCTAGTCAGTTTGTTCCATTTCCCCACTATTTTTATAGTTAAGTAGTTTTTCTTGAGATTTAATCTAAATCTACTATAATTTGCTTTTCGTCCTGCCCTCTAAAGCACAGGGCACAACTTTACTCCATTTTTATAGCAGCCTTTCAAGTATTGAAAGAGGAACATGATAGTGGTCTTCCATTGCCTTTTTTTCCCGAACTAAACATACCTACTTCCTTCAGTATTTACTCATATGACTTGCATTGCAGTGATCTTTTTCACTTGCCTTTGGATGCTTTTCAGTTTCTCTACATCCTTTCTATAAAGTGGTAGCCAAAATTGGACACAGTACTCCAGCTGATGCCCAACCAGCACCGAACAGAGTGATACTATTGCCTCCCATTACATGCATAACTATCCCTCTGTTAATGCAACCCAAAATTGCATTTGCCTCTTTTCTTTTTCTTTTTTTTTCTTTTTTTTTGCAATAGCATTGCATTGTTCATTCATGCTTAGCTTGTGATCCATCACAACTCCCACATCCGTGTCAGCAGTGCTGCTGCCAAGCCGGTTATCCCCGTTCTGTATTTGTGCATTTGGTTTAGCTTCCTTAAGTGTAGCACCTTATAATTGTCTTTGCTGAATTTCATTTTGTTTATAGACCAGTTCTCTAATTTATCAAGATCCCTCTGAATTTTAGTTCAGTCTTTCAAGGTGTTTGCCCCCTAGCTTTGTTATCTGAAAATTAACAGTCTGTTCTCTATTCCTACATCCATATCATTAATAAAGATGTTAAATAACTCCAGACTAAGAACGGATCTCTGTGGACACCCACTTGAGACCTTCCTCCAGTCTGACATCAGTCTTTGTTCAGGTTTGTTTAACCAATTGTGTGTCTACTTAATGGTAATTGTATCAAGCCTGCATTTCTCCAGTTTAGTTATGACTATGTTGTAGGACTGTGTCAAAAGTCATGCTGGAGTGCAGGTATATTATGTTCACCACATTTCCCCTATCCAGTAAATCAGTTATCTTGTCAAAGAAGGAAATCAAGCTATGGCATGATTCGTTCTTAATAAATCCATGCTGGCTGCTAGTGATTACCCTTTATCCTCCAGATATTTGCTAATTGAATGTTTTTTTTACATTGCTCTAGTAGCTTCCTAGTTATCAAAGTCAAGCTAGCTAGTCTATAGTTTCCCAGCTCATCCTTTCTCCCCATTTTATAAAGACGGGCATTACATTGGCCCATGGGTTTGCAAATATCATTGCCAGTGATTCTGAAATTCCCTTAGCTAATTCCTTCAGCACCATGGGGTGAACAGCATCAGGCACTGCTGACTTGAAGTCTTTCGAATTTGTCATATTTCTGCCATGTTTTTTACTTATCCTAATCTGCATCCCTTCCCTTTTGTCCTATAAATTCGTCAGTCATCCGGTCACATGTTTTTTGTGTGAAGCAAAGTAGTCACTGAACAGCTCTGCCTTCTCATCTTCTGCTCATAGCTCACCACCTCTATTGAGCAGCAGATCCACATTATCCCTGATCTCTTTTTTTGTCTGGAATATTTGTAGACCCACTTTTTGTTGTCCCTCTCATTTTTGGCCATTTATAATTCATTCTTTGTCTTGACTTTCCTGATTCTGAACCTACGTGCTCATGCTATTACCACATATGCTTCCTTAGTGACCTGTCCCCTACTTCCATTTCCTGAGCGTATCCCTTTTGGTTTTTAGATAGCTAAAAAGCTCATCATTCAGCCATTTTGGTCTCCTGTGGCTCTTCTTATCTTTCTTCTGCATCAGAATAGCTTCATGTTGAATCTCTATTGTTATATCTTTTATGAGCTGCCAGCCTCTCTTGACTGTTTTTCCTTTTAAGTTGTCTTTCCATGGGACCCTGCCTAGTATTTCTCTGAGTTGATTGAAGTCTGCCTTTTTGAAGTCTAGTGTCCTTGTTTTTCTTTCCTAATAATCAGCTTGGTCTAGTCCGTTAGTGGAATCTAAATTTAGAACTTGCAACCAATTTGTGGTTTGTGCCCTAGTTTTTAACAATGTGCCCTAAGATTGTTACTCACACTCTTCTGTCACTGTTGGGAAACTTACAGTTGGTGTTTGGTAAACTTCTCTATGAGCTTGCTCAGGAATGATAAGATTAGCACTGGTCCATAGTTTGCTAGGACTGAAGTATCCATGGTGGATTTCCTCAGTGTTGGTTGGTCTACTGAGTTTTTTAAGGAGGAAAGCAAGATTCCTTTTTTTGAGCATAATATAGGTTATTTCAGTCATGAGTGGCACCAGTTGCTCAAATGCCAAGAAAGGCATGGATAGAATTAATGAGTCTTGGGTTGGGACTTCTTTCGGATATCCAGAACTACTTGATGGGTAAAAGTATTGAACAGTAGGAATGCAGGTGGAGAGTTGGTTGGTGGTTACAGGTGGAATAGATCCATGCTGTTTAAGAAGGCTGCCTAAATGTTCGTCTTTTCAGGAAAGGAGGAAGATAGTTCTTCCCAGCACTTGGTTCTTAGCTCTGACAAGGAATGTAGGTGTTGTCCTTTAGCAGGCTTTAGAATTTGTTGGAGTCCATGAGTCTTTGTGGTCAAATCAGGATCATTGTTCTGTCTTGTTGCCTGAGTGCTGGAAGATCTCAGGGCGCTGCCTTATTGTGGTAATGGGGTGTCCCAGTCAATGATGGTCATAATGTCCTCTATCCTCATATATGGGCCAAAAATCAGGCCCAGGTTATGTGTGGGTTGGACCTGCAAAAGTCTTAGAGAGGCAAATAAGAGAAATGTTTGGGTTTTTGCATCTGCAGCCTTGTCAATGGGTCCCAGGACATCAAATAAAACATGAGGTCTATCAGACAGAATTGGTGGTAGTGGGTTAAGAGCATAACAAAATGGTGTTTATAAGCGTATTAAGTGATTATTTTGCATAAGACTCTTGTCTGAGTGGAACACTTTATCCACAAGGAATATAAATGCAAACATATGTACATTTGGGTTCATAATCCTTAGCTATGTCTACACTTGCTAAAATTAGTTCGAATTAGTTAGTTTGAGCTAACTAATTCGAACTAATTTTAATTAGTTCAAATTAGCTTAATTTGAACTAGCATGGCCATACTGAAACGTTAGTTTGAACTAAGCAAGCACTTGCTTAGTCGAATTAGCGATCCCCATTCATTTCAATGGCTGGTTAATTCAAACTTAGAAATTAGTTAGAATTAACATGGCCACATTGGTTAATTACAACTAGTTAGTTCGAATTAACTCCTTAGTTCGAATTAAGGAAGCCCTTGATTCGAACTAACTAAAGCCCAGAGTAGCCATGGCTTTAGTTAGTTCGAATTAAGGAAGCCCTTGATTCGAACTAACTTGCCAGTAGACATAGCCCTTGATTTGCTTGTTTAGATCATTTATCTGTGAACATTATCTTGGGCATCTGCAGGTAGATGTGCCTATATTTCAAAATCAGGTTGCACACTTTTTTTGCTTTGTGCATTGTTAATGTTATTGTACTTGTAACACAATCCAATTTAATTGCATATTGAACTAGATTGTCTATAAAGAAAGCTTTTTTTCTAACTGTATTGAAGTACTGAAGAACCTTTTTGATTCCAAGAAAATTAAACTTTTTAGTACTTCTGAGTATTTAGCTTATGGAGTGATTGCTGACTTTTTGGATTGTTAAGAGTATTGGTGGTAAAGCACCTGGTTTGCACAATGAATTTAAATACAGGAACATATTGAGCAAAATGTTTTTGGTTTACATTTTTTTAACTAAATTAAGATCTTTCATACACTGGAATCTTCAGCAGTTAAAAATATAGTACTTAATTACCATTAAGCAGTCTCAAAAGTTATGAATTTGTTTTGGCTTATCTTACTAATTGAATGATAGTACATATTGCAGATGAGGTACATCTTAACCTTATGTACTCCATCACTTTAAAATGTCTTTGGGCCATATGTTGACATTGATCAATGGAAAGAACGTACATTAAAGGCAAAGGGAGCTTTGTGCAAAAAATTAAGGGAGAATATAAATTTAAGCTTTAATTTCTTTGGTCCCTGATCATCTGTACTAAAATTTGTCATCACTGAAGAAGAGACCCAAGTCACTAGGTCATGTGCTGGTAATCAGCCTCTTGGAAAGCATTTTGTTTTTATGTTTTATACTTCAGTGAAAGTGTCTGATCAGAAGAATACTATGTGTGCCATCCAAATCTCCTACCTGCTCTACCATTTCCTTTGCATTCCCTTTAATCCTTTGTGCTACTGATTGTTTCACAGAATTAGACTTATACCCTTCTAGTCATCCACTGACTTTTCACCTGTTCATTTTTTACTTCTGACGTATTTCTAAATTAACAGAAAAAGAAATAAGAGGTATATTCTGTGTTCATATACTGATGTCGTACATCTTGACACTTAAGGAAAAGTCTTAGAAAGAAACTGATCTTTTTAAAGAATATTCACACAAAAATATGCATGAAGGAAGAAATATGTATTTGGTTAACAGCAAGCAGATAACATCTCCTTATAAATTAGGAGGATTATTTAGACCCACTTAATTCTAGAAGGCTTACTGCCATCCTGTGGTATGCCCTGAAAGAGTTGGGTGGGACTCAAGATCGGATGTTTCTCTTCCAGATTGGATACCTTTCTAAAAGATCTGTTTTAGCCGTTATTTTGGGAAAGTTTCATGACTGATCAGAGTTGAGAAATGTTGACGGCATCAGAATCTGAGCTATCAGGCCAGCTCTAGTAGTCCAGTAATCAGGGATAAGTATGGGAGTGCAGGTAGGGCCTAGCACCTTCTTGTTCCGCTTTTAGTAGCGGAGACATTGTTGTCCACCCCTGAAATGAGTGCTCTCCTTCCTGAATCAATCTACTTTATCCACTGCATGTGATTCTCGCTTGCTCCATCAGTATTTAGGGACCAGACCAGGACCTGAGAATTTTATACACATGCAAAAGGAGCTAATTTGGTGGCAAACTAAGATTCAGTTTCAGCCAGTGCAGAAATATCCACCTTGTTTATGATCTCTTTTGGGGACAGAAATAACAGAATATGTCACAATATACAGTGAAACCTGTAATTGCCATTCTAAATTTTTTATTCTTTCTGCATCACATTGTATGAGTACATATTTACTGTGATTTATGCTTCCATAATATTTTAAATAATGCTAAATATTGCATGAATATTTTCTGACATTTCTATTGGTCACATAGGACAAGTAAAACTATGACCATTACATGTTTTAGGTGCTACTTGACTTCTAGACAAGCAAATAGTTTTTGTATAATTTTATAAAATGTACTAATTTGTTTCAGCTAAGGTAAAACAAAATTCTTCTTGTGGGATGAACCTGTTAAATATGTTAATTTAAACCTGCAGCAATAATCTGATAAGAGAGTAAAATCACTGAATGGAATCCTGAGAGATGGTGGGTGGTACACACAATTTTTAGGTAGTGTAATTTCTATACCTAAAACACATCTCCTCTTTGCAGAGCTGGCATGTGAAACACAACTTTTATCCCTGAGTATGATCCTGTGACTAGAATTGCCATAGATGCTGATCTTGCAGCAATACTGGAGTCAGACTGGATCCATTTATAGGAACAGAGCACTAGATGTCCTTGTAGCTACATATAGCTTGGAGAATATCCTATGAGGTTTTGGGGGTTTGTTTGTTTTTGTTTTGTTTTGTTTTGTTTTCCTCAGGGAACATCATTCTATTCTTCTGGAATGTATCTCTTAATCTTAAAAGCATATAAAAGATCTTTTTCTCTTTATATGTATATTGGTGAAAGAGCCTCATTGCTATATTTATGGAAGCTTTATGTTCAGCTGAATCGTATAGCTATATTATGTAATTTTATGTTAGATACATGCAAAATCAGAAGAAATATACTGTCACACAATCTTTGCTTCTCTAAGTGAAAAAACATACAAGGCATTTTAAGGCATTTTAATATCAATACCATAACTTACATTACTTTTTTGTAACTCTTTACTTAGGCCTCAATAGTCCATTCGTATTCAGGAAAGCACTTATCCACATGCTTATCTTTCATAGGTCTACCTAAGTCCCATCAAAGTCAGTGGAACGGCATGGGGAAGCACTTAAGTGTGTGCTTAAATGCTTTTCTGAACTGGGATCCAAAAAAAGCCATTTACAATTTAGAGCTTACTACTGAAAATCAATATGACTTTTACAATATATAGCATCATGTTATTTTGGTTTTTAATGTCGCTTTTTACCAAAGTCTTAGCAAAATGTCACAATAGATTAATCTGTGCTTCCAGATTGCCAATGCAGCATGATTTTAGCCACAAAAAAGAACTAACTCTCAGAACTACCTTAGTTAACAGACAGGCTTGTTATATTCTGCAGCTCCTGATCCATCTGTTAAAAATATTCAACCTGGAAACAAAGTGAACCAATAATAAACACCCCCTCTCTGATCTCTATTTGTTTGGGCTTTTTAAAAAAAACTATTATTTTATTTATTTTGACCCAACTGAGTGCACTTTGTGTGCTCACGTGGTCCTGGACGTGTGCAGGAAAAGTCTTCCTTTGGTTTCCTTCATATAGCTGGTGTTTTTAGGATTGGGTCTGACCCAGTCCCACTTGTCATTTGAGCATTTATAGCTGTAGAATCTCTCATGTTTTTATCAGTGTCCTTCCTGATCAGAATTTTTTCTTTTAGCATAGTTTGAATTATTGGCCTCTGGACATTTAATTGCTAGCTCCTTTCAATAATATCTGCCCACCATCTTACACATTCTTAGTAGAAATTTCCAGAGGAGTAGCCGTGTTAGTCTGTGTACAGCAAAAAACCAACGAGAGTCCTGTGGCACCTTATAGACTAACAGATTTTCTTTGGCATAAGCTTTCATGGGCGTCTGACGAAGTGGTTATAGCCCACGAAAGCTTATGCCGAAGAAAATCTGTTAGTCTATAAGGTGCCACAGGACTCTTGTTGTTTTTCACATTCTTAGTGTCATGTCTCCCTCAAAAGAAGTCTTTCATTATTGTCTCAGATTTTTCCATGATAATGTGGTTTTTTTGTTTGTTTGTTTTTAACATGGTCTAACTGTCATAACTAGTTTGGATATTTTTCTTTCTTTGAAAAATACTTTAAACTCTCTCTCTGACCCCTTTTTAAATTAATCTTCTTTTTGTGTTGAATCTGCTCTGGAATTTGGATGGTTAAAAGTAATCTCGGTGGAGATAGATTAGTGGGCAGAGTTCAGGTGAGGTTGTCAAAGGTGCACAACAAATGTGATATGGAACACATGGTCCTGCAATTTATTGCATTTATATCATTACCGTCTCTTAAGGAGGAATTGTAAGAAGCAGCAAGGTCCAAATGGAATTGACATTAATACACTGCCACAGTCTCAGCGAGGAGCCAGTCTAAAAATGAAAAAATTTCAAAAGTCATAAGACTTAGATTCTGGTCCTATAAAGTGGTACAAGGAACTGCTGGAGGCCATATATGGGACGGATGTTAAATACTAAAAGCATGTAATTTTCAAGTCTATTTTTCAAAAAGCTTTGAAATTCACAGGCAGATTCAGCTTAGCATGTCAGTTTAGAGGGTTGGGGGTACAATTTATGGTATGTATTTGGAGTTGTTTGGCATGCTGTGCTGTGCCAACAGCCCCACAGTGACTGCTCCTAAGCAGATTACCTTGAAAATCACTGTGCTGCATTAGGATTTAGGGCAGACTTTGTGGTGTAAATTTGAGGTCCTTTGGTCAAGTCGTTCCCTGGCATGTTAACCTCTACCCCCTCAAATCCTGTTTTTAATAACTAAAATACTCTTAAATGCATATGCAGTGACAGATTAGCCTGAGTTAGTGTTTTGCCGTTAGGGGGACTAAGATAAAAGTCGGGCTTCAAATTTGCATTATTTGGTCAGCGTATTCTGAGCTACAGATTCCTCCCTCACCCCCAACTATCACTTGCCTGCATCTTTTGAAAGTGTCATGCTTATGCATAAACAAATTGTCTTGAAAATAGTTATGCCACTTCATCTCCCAGTATAAACAGTGATTTGCACACCAATGTGCTGACATTGGAACATGCATGGAGCTGTGCACAAAAAAAATTGTACTCAGGTGGAGGCTCCACTCATAGCTCAGGCTCCGGTGTGGTGCAGGCTCCTCATAGAAGAGCTCAGTGAGTAAGAGTTTGACATACCATTTCAGCTGCTGTCATAGGAAGAGTGGTGTTGATCTGCAATCCCAAAAAGTACTGTCTTGAAATCCCCTCCTTAGCTGAGCCCTGTGATTATTTCATGCATGAGAGCTCTACAGACTCTGCCTAAAACAATTGGCAGTATTGGCTTAACAATTGTGTCTTTGCACCACGCTTGAGCTCAGATTGTAAGCTCCTTGAGGCATCTCTGAGGTTTGCCTTTATGCGCTGAGTAGAACAATGAAGACCTAATCCATGATGGTAGTTCATAGGTGCTACTGCAATACAAGTAATAAATAATCATAACCTGATGCCTGGCACCAAGATCCATTCCAAAGAGCCCAGATCTGCTGGGCCTTGATAGGGAGTAGGCAATTCAGGGCTTCTCATGTTCCTGGTACTGCCTCCAGCTGGTAGCTGCGGAGGGTGCTGTGAGACACATCTAGGAAGCCTCTCAGCAGCACAGTTTTTCTCCTGCATTTGCCACTCAGTTATGTCCCTCGCTGTCCTATTTTCAGAGAAAACTAAGTAAAACAAAAGCCCCATACAATAAAAAACAATCAAAGAACAAAACTGATGGAAATTCTTCTGCCAAAAAAAAAAAAAGCGTTAACGTTAATATAAGGTTGTAAGTGCTTAGAATTGCCCTGTGCTCATCCAGAATACGTGTTCAGTTCCTAAAACTCAAATGTTGGCCAACCAGAAGACAGAATTAATTGTCCTTACATGCCTCTTACAAGAAAATTAGTGTTACAAGGAAACACAAAACGCAAACATGGCCATACCAGCTTTTCTCTGTTCTCTTTGATTGCTACCGTATGACGTCTCTAAGGTCAGTTATCTTATTCCCAGCTCCTGCAAACTTTTGCCAACCATTATATAGCAAATATTCCCTGGTTGATAATGCTGAACAGAACATGGTACCAATGCATTGCACCAAAAGAATACGAGAATATATATGAATCTGGTGTTGTACTGGAGTCAGGTTTAGTTAGGGAGGAATAATTTGCTGATATATTTCCAGCTCCTATTGCCAGCCCCACATGAGCAAAGTTACAGTTGTGATGCTGCATCTGTGCTTTTTCATGTACTGCTCTTCTTTTTGCATGAGAAACTGAACTCTATATTTGCTAGCTTGCTAATATTTGAGTTTTAAAAACTAAACTGTCCTGTTTGTGAAGATCATAGAGCACCTATCTAAACTCCATGAAGTATTTTGTGTGTGCCTATGGTCAGTGTGGAGGTGTATGTTAACATACACATTCGCTTTTCCCTCTCTTTCTGTCATATTTTCCTCTATCAAATAATCAGAAGGCAAGTTCTACTAGAGTAGATAAACTATAATAGAGTTTTTAAATTAAATTGCCTTTTACCCGAGGATTTAAAAAGAAAATAACTATGTAACTAGTATAATCCTTGTTTGGCTAAACAAATGTAGTTTATTTTTCCTTTTGTGAGACATACTGTCCATGAAATAGATACGACTTCAGCAGCCAGACCTAGATTATTCATCAAATGTTGCCAGTTTAAACACGTTATATCTGGAATTATATCTCTTCACAATTGGAATTGTCTGTCCGCTCTGTGACATCAACGCCAAGAACCTCAATTATTCTTTGATCTTCCCCACAAGCAAGATAATAATTGGAAGTTGACAAAATTCATGCTCAGGTTGGAGGATATTGATTTCTGTTTGTCTTGCATCTTAGCATCTAGAATGCAACTGTCATGTATACTAAAACATGAAATTTACTGTCTTCATAAAAGTTTTACTAAATCAACCTCTATAGGAAGAAGTTATTGGCAGCTTTTTCATTACTAACCATATTTTTGTATTTAGAGATTCTGGAGTGAGTTGTATGTTCACCAATACATACTATGTCATTTAGAAATTCTGAGTATCGTTTTAAAACCTTGTTATGTTTAGCAAGATCATTACAAAATTACTTTCTATTTGCTTGTTAGTATCAAATTCTTTATGCTTTCCATAAAAGTCTTGAATATCTTACCTTTTAAGAAACCATATAGATTTCAACTTTAATCTAGTCCCAAAAACAATGCAAGATGGAAAGAGTAACAATAAATGACTCCAGAATTATCAATGTTTTCATTGTTCATTTTAGAGATTAAAGCACTAAATTTCCCTTGCCTCTATGCCCCATCTACCGCCATCGCTCCCTCCCCACACACACTCCAGATGGTATTTTCCATCAATGGTACAGTGACTGCTTTCAGAGTTAGTTTAGATATCTCTTTGACTTCTCTGAGATTTTTGCCTGCACAGGGAATGTAGGCTCAATCTCTTAAAGATAGGCTGTCATGGAAGTGGAGTGCAAAGGGATGATGTGTGGAAGAGTGGAGAGAACTTTTGCTTCTATCTGATTCTTTACATTTCAATGTTAAGTCAGCTGCCAGTTTCCCTGGACTTTTGAGACCTGAGTATAAGTCAACTCATGAGCCTAGGCTTGGTTTTCTTCTTTTAGTAAGCTATTGGGACAACTCTGCATGTCCTATAATGGGTGGCATGTGAGAACTATTGTATACATAATGGTGTGGTTTTGAAATGGCATTTCTTAAAGGGTACACACTTCAGGACGGACACCAGGCACTACTGTATTATAAATATTCAGGAATAATTGTAAACTATTAATACCTTTACAAAGAAGTATGTAGCACTCTTCTAGAATATGAGAACAAAAGGTTAGTTAGTAAAATTAAAGGGAACCCAATTAAGAGCAAATGCAAGAAACACAATTGTGACCATTTGGACAAGTTAAAGAGAAAAAGGATGAATGTAAGTAGGCAGGGAAGAAGGCTGAGGGAATAGGGCCCATCTCAGCTAGAGTAGGTTGCCTCGTCAGGAATGATTACAGGAACAAATCATTGAATTTCTTAGCCTAAAGCCTTATCTACACTGCAAAAGCTAGTTATTGTTGATAATGGGAATCAATGGTTGCAACTGAACTAGAAGTGAACACAGGTCCTCTTGTCTATACTGGCAGCTAGATCACATCCCATTCCGGCTGCCCCTTTGGCTAGCATTGACTGTTGTTTATAGCTCAGATAAAGGCTTAGGCCAGAGCTTTCAGGTTTTATGAATTGCGAGGTACTTCCTGTATTGAATTCTTCCTACTTCCTTGTCCTACTGCACATTCTCAGTTGGTTTTCTGGGCCCTGAAGTATCTAGCAGGGACATTAAGAGGAGCAGAAGAACTTTCCTCCCTGGAGCAGAGAGGTGTGCAGGTGGTAGCTGGTTTTTATAGGGGAAGGGGGCAGGGCCAACACCATTTTCACAGAAGGGGAAGAAGGGAGCAGAAAGAGTCCAGCAGGTCTGTAACCTCTTCCTCATTCCCCTTCGAAAAAAAGGTGTTGGCTCTACCTGCTTCATCTCCAAAACCACCATGTGATTCTCCTGGCCAGGTCTGCTTCTTCCTTCACAGGCCTCAGCTCTGAGAGAAGACATATCATTGGTTTATACATTGGCATTAGCAGGCATACAATATTCTCTTCTAATTCCTTATCCAACCTAACATTTACTTAAAAAACATTGTGTACACAGAGTAATGTTTTTCATTGAGCTATTCACCATGATGCACAGGCCTTTCTCTTAAGTAGCTACTATTATGTCTTCACTTATGGTACTGTCATGCTGTCTCAGAAAATATTTAACAGAAATAGAGGGGGCTTCATAGCTTGGTGATACAAATTATTGAGGTACAAAAGACTCCTATATGAATAAAAAATTGAGTTCAAAAAGAGACGTGAGAGAGGTATATGAAATAATCCATAACAATATAAAATATAGAGGGTAAACTGGGCACTCGTTTTTACCCATAATCACAACACAAATTCCAAGGGATATTTAATGAATTTGAAAGACAACACATTTATAACTGACTGATGGAAATACTTTTTCATCTAACTATTTATTTTTCCCTAATAAATTGGATGTGTTCCTTTGCTTTAACAAGCCAGTTGAATTGGGGCTTTTTCTAGCCCAGTTGCCCTGACAGTTATAATTAGAGGTATATGCCTAGTAGTTAAAGGTATCCAAATGCTAGCAGCATTTGCTTTGGCTTTTTTTCATAAAGAAGCAACCAGGTCATGTCCAATAATGTGTTTTGTTATGCCTTTGCTATTTCACCATGATGATAAATTGCACTAGTTAATTAACAATAGTAAATGTCATAAGTTACATACCATAAATCCCATTTCAGTTGGATGATCTGAGCTATGGAATAAGAAATGTGATAATTAAATAAATGTTATTCAAAAATTAAATGTAAAGAGAGAGTAGGCTAATTAGGGTGAAATTACAGAATACAAAAGGTTCTAAATTGTTTTAAGATTGCCTGTCATGGAATGGGAAAGCAATAGATGCAAAGGAAGCATGGTAAAAGCTCTTCCTTGTCCAACTCTCCTTGATCTCTCCGTTGCATGGAACAGGTAGTACTGTCACACTTCTCCCTGTAGGTGATCTTAACTATGGGACAGTCTGGTCAACTCTCCCAGGCCTCATACTTGAGGGGAGAGGGAGATGTAACAAGGCAGACTCTCATTAGAATCTGTGCTTAATCAAGACGTGGCAGATTTCACCTGCCCTTAATATTGACCTATAAAAAGGCAGAAGCAATCTCTTTGTGACACCAATAACAATAGCAGCCCATAGGCACTTTTAGGTCTAAATTAGGTGATAATTATCCCCACAGAAAGTCCAGCCCAGCTTTGGAAGTTTCAGGCTACCAATTAGGTCTACATAATTTGTTACATACTAATACTGTGCCTGGATGTTAAAAAAGCCCAGGGCATGCTGTACCCCCAACACCCTTAGTTCTAGCACCTATGACTTTTTTTTTTTAAGTTATATAAAACCATAGACTACAAAACAGATTCCAAGTTCTAGACTTAGACCAAGATTCCTGTGCATCACAGAAAAATACAAGGTGGAGCAGATTTAGCACAAGTAATTAGCATACATCATAAACATTTAGCATGTATTGTAAGGGACCATTCAAGGAAGAATGGCCCATTAACACCTCTGTAGTGATAGGACCAAAAGAGGGAATTAGTGGGTCAGTTGTTGTTGTTAGAAACAATGAATCTAATGGTTTCTGTTCATTCCACGCTTTTTTAGTGTCTAGTAGAGCAATGAATTTAAGCTCCCAGGCTCATCTTCTGAAAGTATTGTTCTGGTTTCCTTTCGGGATGAGGACTGATAAGTAATCGCTTTATAAAAAGTAAAACAAACAAGGAGTCCTGTGGCACTTATAAAGACTAACAAATTTATTTATTGCATGAGCTTTCATGGGTATAATCCCACTTTATCAGAAGCGTAGAATGGAAACTGCAGTATATAGGTGAATATACACATGCAGAGAAATGTAAGTCAGAAGGTCAGTTCAGACTTCAAAAGTGTTTTTTGTTGTTGGTTTTTTGGGTTTTTTTTTGAGAAGTACAGTAATTTCTTACAAAGCCAACTATTACTATGGTCAAATTCCAAAGGGGTAGCTGTGTTAGTCTATTCTAGAAAGACAACAGAGTCTTGTGGCACTTTTAAAGACTAACAGACCATACCGTAAGGTTTTTTTCAATGTAAGTGTTCTCCACTTTCTGGCATCTGATGAAGTGGGACTTCACCCATGAAAGTTCATGAGAAAAATAATCTTGTTTGTCTTTAAAAGTGCCATTGGGCTCCTTTTTTGTTTTGCTATTCCTTCTAGCCTCTATTTCTGCGATAGACAACACAAAGACAGTTCATGAAGGAGCTTGAGAAGAGAGTAAGGTCAGACTTCGTAGTCTGATATTACATTTCATAAGGCATGCTATATTTAAGTGTCAGCTGCAATTTTAGCATAGTGATTTGAAAACCCTGCAGCTGTGAATGCTCTTGAATACTAACTGTGAATACTTTAGAATGTTCTAATCATCACACTTATCATTTTGTAGCTATAAATCTGAGACTGCTGCATTTTGTCTGGTTCTGACTCTGTAAATGGCTTTCAGAATACAAGAAAAAACAGTAATCACTTTGCTCCTTGAGTTTTATGTGAATTAAATTTTGAAAGCAGTGAGTAGCAGCTTCGATAACTATTTTTGTGATTTGAGAACCTAGATCTCTTCATTATAAAACTGGCAGCTTTTCTGTTACATTCTTCAGAGGCCTCAGATATTTCACGTTGCAGTTTTGTTATTGCAAAATTAATCCGTGATAGCAGTCGTGATACTTATTGATTGTTCTTCATCTTCGAAAAAAACAAGGAGTCCTGTGTCACGTTTAAACAGAGGCATAGTCAGCCCCTGTTTCCTGGCCGGGCAGGGTGAGCCTGGGCATGGGCAGCTTCTGATCATGTGACTGGAGCTGCCCCTCTGAGGGAGGAGAGAGCCACAGTGCTCAGGCCGGCACAGCGTGAACTTGGTCGCCGCAGCTGTGGGGCCAGCCAGCAGCTGGCTGCCATGGCTTCGAGCAGGGGAGAGGTGCTGGTGCCTCTGCCCTGCTTGCAGCTGCGGCTGCCAACCCCCACAACTTGCAGAGGCATTTGTATTGGTGCTGACACCTCTATCCCACTTGCGGCTGCTGACTACTGGGCAGCTCACGACTGCTGACTGCTGGGCAGCGAAGTTCATGCTACTGCCGGGTACTAAGGTGGGCATCCTCAGGGCCAAGTGGGTAGCCAGCCCACCCGAGCTCACTCGTGGCTACGCCTCTGCTTTTCAAGGCTAAGAAATTGATTTCTCGCATGAACTTTTGTGGGTATAATTCCCACTTCGTCAGACGCATGATGAAATGAAAACTGCAGTATGTAGGTGAATATATTGTTTGTTTTGCTGAAATAGATTAACAAGGCTGTCCCTCTCGGGCTTGTCATCTTGGAAACGTTCTCAGACACTGAAGGCTTGACTGAGCTTTTGCTCTCTTCCCTGAGTAAAGGGTGGCACATAACTGCACCATTCCAGTAAAAGACCGTGTCTTTTTGACTTTGTCAAAGGCAGTTCTTATGCACTATGTTTTTACTGAGTGCAGATTATTCTACTGTTGTTGCATACGCTGCCAACTTTGTTAGCCAGTCCATAGTGGGGTAGAAGGGACAGAGTCATACTGACTGACTTCCTGTGTACCTGTTCAAGGGTAGAAGAACATTCATGAATGTGGCCCCCCTCCTCTTCTCTTTGCAGGGGACTACTGACATTTAGGGAGAATTAATATGGACATATAGGTCCTGGAAAATTTTACTTTCTCCCTTACTTATGTGCCTGACTGTGCTAGGCTCTGCAAGTCTGATTCATTAACCCTAATGATGCCCTGTGAAGGAGACTGTTAGCATGAAAAGTGTTGTAACACTGAGTGCATTATATGATTTGATTTAACATTTTGAGCTATCTATATGAATTAAAAACAGTAGGTCTACATAATCTGAAAATCTGTGTCCT
>ML685766.1:35101254-35106254 GCA_007922175.1 Pelusios castaneus
AAGAAAGTACATCTTGCATTCTTATTATAAAGTGTATGCAGTGTTGATCTTAAGCTATACAGAGCAAGAACGGTATCTTGTACAGTACCAAGCACATTGGTACTATGCAAATAATACATATTAAGCAAAATTCCATTGCTTTCAATAGTAAATGGTAAGGACTCCTTTTTTGTTGTTTTCACTGATATACAGTATTTTAACTCTGTTACATTCTGATCTACCTTATCAAACATAATAACTCATCAATAGCATTCTTAAGTTACTATCCAAAATTATGGCAAAGAGTCCTTATAATGTCAACAAAAGGAGTACACTGGGATTAAAGTGCTTTACAAACATTATCTAATACTCAACAAACTCTGTGAAGAAGATGTTAACCTTTTTATTCAGATGGAGAAAACTGAGACAGAGGTCATATGTGACTTGGTAAGATGAAGCATTGAATCAATGGCAGTGCTAATATAATAAAAAATTCAGTATGTATCACACAGTCCTGTGCTCTAAATACTTAGGATACTGAAACAGAGGCAACAATCATCTGACATAGTAAGGAGTTCTTGTGTTCCTAAACCATCAGCTTTGGCAGCAGCATCTTTTGTCTCTGAGAATGGCCAGTACCTGTTGCTTCAAAGAAAAGTGTAAGAAACTTTATTGTGAACAATTATGGAATAACCTGCCACTGGAGAATTTTCTTTCTAAGCTATGTCATTATTTATTTATTTCCTTAAGCATGAATGAATATTTATTATACAAAATAATAAATTTGTTTCTATATCACATACCAAGAGAAGAACATAATATCATGTGCATGTGAAGTAAACCGTATTACCCTCAATAAAAATCAGAGCACAGTTAATGAAAAAGATAATTAAATGTTAACCTACAGTAATAACATGTCACATAAATTGAATATAGATTAACAAAAAAAGTTTAATATTTAATTTAAAGTAAATCTAGAAAATTAAGAGGTCATACTGTTATTCCATCTCTGCCCTTTTTTGTTGTGACCAGGTACTGCAATTAGGGATAGTGAAATAATCAGACTTTAAAAAAAAAAAAAAAAAAGCTGGGGGGAAGAGCGAGGGAGCACTTGAACCATCACCCATTTCCAGAAGAGTTTGAGGTTTTGAAATAGTTTGATTACATAGGGTCTGGCTTGTAAAATAAGTTATTCTTCTAAAAATGCCTGCATATGTAGGCAAAATAGAATGAGTTACAAATGGAAGAGTTCCCTTTACTCAAAGAAGCATATATTGCCTTTGAACTGCAAGCACATTTCCATTGCCATATGTATCCCATGCAATACATTCATGCTATTGTACTTTTTAAGAATATGCATTATATTTTTATGTTTAGAATCAGAATTCTTCTAACACTCTGTTAGCTTCTTAGCTTTGAGATTCTTGTGAGTGATTTTTGACTTGTAAGAACATGGCTAGTGTAAAGCCCAACAAAAAAGTTTGTAACGCAAAAAAAAAATGCAGTAGGTGAAGGAGCTGTTACTTCACCCTGACTAAAAGTTAACCCTGAGCCAAGCTGGCACCATCAATTTTAATCAAAGTCATACTATGCTCTTGCAAAGTAGCAGATACAACTTGTAAACTCTAAAATAATAAAATAAGACTAAAGCAAAAAAAGTTATAAATAAATGTGAAAAACACCATGTCTTTTTACCCACTTAGCAAGTTTAAAAAGTATAAAAATTAGCAAGTAGCTCCCCCCAAATTAGAACCCCATCGTTGGAGCAACTAAAGAGTTTGCCGCCACGAGTCATCGTTCCCCACCGCTCAGCGTCCGCAGTTGTTTAACTGGGGTTCCCATCTGCCAGGGACGTAAGTGTTGGTGCTTTCTTATCTCTATTTCTCCCCCCCCCCTCCCTTCTTGTCAGTGCTTTTAATAAAACTGTTCTGTTTTAACCCTTTATATGGCCTCCCCGTTTTGTGCTTGCTAGGTAATCGTATTTTTAAGAAATTGGGTTATTTGGGGAATTTGATTTAAAAAATTTTGCAGGGTTAGGAACATAATTGCTATGCATATAAAACTATTATTTTTATTATAAATAATTGTTTTATTTAAAAAGTGTTTTTGCCATTGGCAAATTTTTGATTGTTGTTTAAAAGTGCAGAGTTTTGGATGCGGCATTACAGTGGGACACATTTATTTTGGTGTTTATTTTTTATAAGTTTGTAAATTAGAGGTTTGGTTGGTATATGGATTAATTTTTTTAAATGAGGATTTTTAAATTTATGGCTTATTAAATGAGGAAATATTATATATTTATATAATTATTAAAAAGTTGATTTAATTATAAGCTAGTAAAAAAGTAAAAGAAACAAGATCGGTTAAACTGCAAGGTATTTCACTAGATTTTAATTTAAATATATTGGGAAATATTAAATAATTTATGAGTTTATATTTTATTTGTGGATAATTTTAAAATTAATGCATGCATTTGTTGAATGGTTATTAATTGAGAGGTTATATATATAGTTATATTAGTGAACATTTAATTATTGATTTGGGAATTTTTTATAATGGACTATGCAGTTTGATTTAATAAGGTTTAGATTTTTTTATGTTTTTTGTATTGTTTTTAAATTAGTTTGAAGTTTGGTGGGGAGCTATTTTGTAATTAGGGACAAAGAATTTGCATTAAGTGAGCTTAGTATTTGTAATTTATTGTGTAGTATTTTAATATTATAAGAATTTAATATTTGTTTTGGTTTTAATTTTTTAATATAGTGGTTTTTAAATTTTTATGCATTTGAAATAATTTGGGTTATTGTTGATTTAAAAGGGAATTAGCTTACGGCTTGTACTAGGAATTAGTTAATTTAATATTGGCTGAGGCTATGTTTATAGTTGCTTATATTTTTATTATTTGAGGTGCAATCATTACTTTATTGTAGGTGCCTGGTAACTGACTTTTGTGGGGGAATTTGTTGGGCTTTAATTATAATACGCTACCATATATTAAGATTATTAATGTTAGTAGAATTTTAAGCTAGCTATGTTGTATTAGTTAACAAGGTAACATGGGTTACATTTAAAGCAGGCTGAAAATTAGTATTATACAAATCAGTTATATTTTTATTGTTTTAAATGTAGGTTGTATTAGTTACACAGGTTTTAATTTATGAGGTTTTATTTGCTTATTTTATTTTAAAAGTAAGGGTATTATTTGGTTTAATGATTTAAAGTTTGGACTTAGTTTGGGAGGTATACAGCAGGTAACATTTTGTGGGGCAGTGATATGTTACGTTGGCTATTTGACAGTTTTGTTTATAGTACTTGTCACAGCATACTTTTACCTGAAATTCCAAAAGAACAGAATACTTTACTTTCCTCTAGTTAGTTGTAAGTGTATTTAATTTTTAAACTCTGACTGAAGCTATTTGTTAGTCAAATGTATAAAATGTATACAATGTGTGTCTCATATGGAAAAAGATATAATATTCATAAAGTCAGGGAAAACAGGATGTGGATCGGGGCAGCCTCTAAAGGGGATGAGGCAATAGTGAGAACTCAGAGAGGTTGTATTGTATTGATCTAGAATAAAAGCCAATTTTAAAGGATCATTGGTTTTTTTGGCCTAAAAAATATTCATCATTTTCAATGTTTCGCCCTTAGGAGCAAATTTTGCCCTCACCTTCTTAGAGATGGAAGTCCCCCAGGATGAAACCAATTAGGTTCTGATATACAAAACAGGGAGATGGGTTTGAGGAGGCTTTGTAGGTGTGTGCTTCTGGTGTTGTATGGGTCCCACACCGCAGAGTCTATATGCATGGCAAAGTGCAAGATTTGAGTGTGGGGTAAAACATGGGCTAGAAATAGCTGTGTCCATCCCTCTAGGTCCACTGTAGACCGATTCTTACTTTTATGGTTTGTTTGGGTTTTTTTTAACCTTTACAAAGGAAAACCTGATTGAAGAGAAAGGACGACAATTTCTGAGTCAAGATCAGACATAATTGAGATGTATGCTTAATGAGTCACAGTGTCCTATAGTGCTATACAGTATGTGGTTCATTTTGTGCATGTATACTTAGAACTTGTTGACATCATGGAGTGAATTATTTGGAAATAGAAGGAGAAGAGTGAATATTGGTGGATACCAGAAAAGCAGATGCCATTTAATGGGTTATATAATATATTCAGAAAAAAGATAAGTATGAAAACATCATAGTGAGCCATGTGTTTTTCTAACAAAGATGAAGAACTGATATTAAGGGCTGCACGTACTGCCAGTGGCCTAAAATTGGACATTGGATGTGGCGGGTTCTAAGTTTTATTACAGGAAATTCTTTCATTTTTGTCGGGCTTGTGACACTTGCCCTCATGGTTAGGGTTTAACTGATAGCCATATCTGGGGTCAGGAAGGAATTTTTGCCCGGGGCAAAGGTTCTGGGGGCTTTTTGCATTCCTCTGTAGCATGGGACGTGCTCACTTGCTGGCAGATTCTCTATACCATAAAATCTTTAAACCATGATTTGAGGACTTTATAGGTTTATAAGACAGTCATAGGTTAGAGGCTTATTACAGGCATGGGTGGATGAGGTTTAGTGGCCTGCATTGCGCAGGAGGTCAGACTAGATGATCATATTGGTCCCTTCTGACCTTAGAGTCTGAGACTACTTCACTGAACGCTATATGTGTTTGTGACCTGTGAGCACAGAAGCGTCAGGTCTCTAGACTCTTGAGAATGGGAGAAAAGAATCCAGCATAGATTATTGGGGGTTGTTTATTTTAATTCCCATAGTGTGCAGTTTGCTAACCTCTTAACATGGATTATTCTTTTGTTTGAAATATGAAGAATTTGAGTCCCAGACACACATCTTGCACCTAGAGGAATAGTATCCATATTACAAAACCCACCACTGTATCTGACACTAACAGGCACCTGCATTCAAAAAAGAACTACTGAGAATGAAATGGATGGGCAGTCAGTTACGCCATCCCACCTTAAAAGTGCTCCCTACAGGCTAAGGTACACTTACGGAGGG
>ML685766.1:35111254-35175413 GCA_007922175.1 Pelusios castaneus
TCACTTACTCCAGAATAATTGCTACTCCAGATCTTACATGTCAACTCTGGTAGCCAATTCTATAGTAAACTAATAAAAGCTTCATTAGCTAAGAAAAAGAAGTAAAAGTTATTGAGAGGTTAAAGTATGTAACATGCATACGCACAGAAGAGTCTCTTTGTAATTCCAAATGGTGACAGTGATGTAATAAACTTTGTTTCCCAAAAGTCTTTACAGAGTTCCCAGATTGTCTCTGGAGATCTCTATTTTGCATCTAGTACACTTCCCTGTAAGCGTCCAAACAGTCCAGAGATAAAGTATCTTTCCCTGAATCCATAGTTAGAGCTTCTTTTCACAGAAAACAACATGATAGTGGATTTTTCCTTTGATGATGGAGGGTGAGGAATGTGTTTTGAGTCTTTGACCTATGATCATCACACACAGGCTATGTCTACACTTGTAAATTTAGGTCGACTTTAGCTAAGTTGACTTAGCATGTCTACATCTAAATTTAAAGTCGACTTTGGGGGGAACTTATGATGTTGACCTAGAGCATCCACACTGGATGCCTAGGTCGACTTCTAGGGGCTAGGGGGACCTAGGGCAGGTCCACAGGGACAGGGGGGCACCCCTTGCCCAGTGCCAGGGGGCTCAGCCTTTGCCCCATTGTACCTTGGTACAATGGGGCAAAAGGGGACAGGGACCCTGGCAGAGCATAGGGGCAGGGTGGTCAGGGCTCTGCCCTGCCCTGTGGGGGGGCATGCCAGGCTCCCCCTGTACCCCCCCCCCGGCAGGGAGGGCAGTGGTGGAGTCCTGGACTAGCCCTAAATCGACTTAGGGCTACTCCAGGTCTACACTGGCCTAAGTCGACTTTAAAAAGTCGACTTTAGGCTTAAGTCATATTAAAATGAGGTTTAATAAAGTCGACTTAATTTTCATTAAGTCGACTTAATTTTCCTGAAGTTGACTTAAGCAACGTGCTTAAGTTGACTTAAGGAAACTGTAGTATAGACGCAGGATAAATTTAATCGACTTAAGCAAGCTTAAATTGACTTAATTTACAAGTGTAGATGCACCCACAGTGACCACTTGCTTTGAAGTGAGCACTTGAACAGAAAAATTCTTCATTTGCATTTCACAAGACTTTTTTTCTCATTTGGTAGGTCACTTGATGGGTTATTTTGTTACAGGGTCATACATGATGTTAATGTCTACTACATTATAACAGGATACAGATGAATTAAAACAATGCATGCAACTAATTCACTAGTTTTCAGGAAATTTAAGCAGCAAACACACTCCTGTGCCTTTAACAATCACTTTGATCTACGTTAATACACAAGTGAATTGGACTAGAGAGCTGGCATGAGTTGGCATTTGGTCTGCCAGTGTTACTGCCATGTCTGTGCTATGGGTACTAGACTAGTACAATTACATTGCTATAGCAATTCAGGCACAGCACACACGTAGTATACACTCCTGGGGGGAGATTTTTGTCGTTGGTATACGACCACCACCTCCCTGCATGATGGAAACATTCTTCTCTCAACATGGCTGCAACTATGATGTGGGTTAGGTACATTTTGCGACCCCCTGACCAATGTAGATTGTTGAAGTAAATTTTAAATGTAGATCAAGCCTGAGTCAAGTGCTCCAACTGTATGCCTTCAACACCCCATGGAGACAGATTTTAGTTACTAAAGCTATAGTATTATGAATTTCTGAAATTGTATTTGTGATTCCTTGTGACTGTAATGTGAATACCTTGTAAACATTAATACTCTTATTCTCCTAGTTCCCTGTCAAAGTGGTACTATCCCCATTTTATAGCTAGAGAACTGAGACTTTGACAGTTTGTGATTTATTCAAGGTCACAAAGGAAGTCTGCGCAAAGTTGGGCACAGAACCCTTGTCTCTTGAGTGCTAGTGCAGTAAGTTGACCACGCTTGGTTTTAAGGTAACGGTGAACTCTGGTTGAGCTACAGTATAAAGGTTTATACTTCTGGCTATTTTCTGAGTGTTGAAGAAATAACACTCCAAATGTTTATTACTTTCAAATGTGTTTTATTTTAATATGACGCTGTGTATTCCTTGTCTCTTGAGTCTGCAACGGCGGAGAGTTACCTGGGCTGTTAGGGCCTTTTACCTAAAATATTTTTTCTCATGGCACAGGTGCAGCTCCACAGCTGGTAGAAATATTATGAACACTAGTTGATACCACTGCTGCTATCTTTCTATTTTGATCCTCTAACTCTTTACCTGGCGTTGGATGACAGGATGGTACAAATACCTGCGTTTTGTCTATTCTAGTGCTCTCACTATTCCTATCTCTGGTGGAGCTGCACTTGTGCTTGTAGAATGGTGGAAGATTTTAGTTATTATAAAGAGATTAACTACGGTAAAGGTTAATCAGTATCATATCTCTATTTTGCCTTTCAAGTGAAGATCATTAAAGTGAAGGCCAAATCCTACATGACCTGCACAGGGAGAATTATGACTTGAGTTGGCATTTTACCTGGGCCTTGAAAGAATGAATAAATATATGTTTAAGACCACTGTGCTGCTGCTGGTGGGAGTCTTAATTTATAAGTAATCTCTTATTTTCTTTAACCCAATAATGGTTTTCCCTGAGCACTGTACACGGCTGATGCTAAATAACTTCGAAAGACTTCAGTGCAGAAGATGGGCTTTTTGCTTTTAAGTGGGAAGGTCAATATGCTGCAAATGCTTACATCAGCAAGGCCAAAAATTTTCTGATTGTGAAGTCAGAGCTTTATAAACTGTTTTATAGAGATGGAAAATGTGGTCATCTTTCAACATGAATACACACACATACACATACTTTCACAAAGTGCAGCATTTGTACTGCCAAGTTTTATTCTTACATCTTGCAGCCTAAATATTGCTCTTTCCATCCCCATCATTGAGTTATAATTATATTAAGCCTCCCTAGTGTTCATAATGTTTCCAGTAATACTAAAAGAAATTCAGAAATAGCAAATATGTCAGAAACTAATAGTGACTTTTGACAAGACTCCAGTAAACCTAAATAAAAATGCCAAAGCAGTTCATTTGTCAAAACTAGAATTATGTCAATTCATTTTTTTCTTTCTCTTTCTATCAGATTTATTTCTTGGAATGTATTTCAGGATTTTAAAAGAGAAATGGTCATTTCCTGCCTCCATCCCATTCAAAAAATGGCCTTTTAAAATCAGTTGAAGGAATCTGATCTTCACTATCAGGAGCTTTTAATTCTTTTTATAGTTTAAAATCAGGAGGGTTTTTTCCCCTATGTTCTTAATATAAAAACTGGAGCACAGCTATTACTTACAAAGCTTGAAAGAAAGACACGCGCCAGTGAATTTAGTATAACATACTGGTTCTTTTAGGCTTGGAAGTAATGGCAGTAGCCTGATTTTAAATATATAAAAAGACTGTGATTCAAAGAAAGAGGAAACTCAATACTTGACTGGTTTTCAAACAGGCATTTTGAGCTCTAATGGGCTTACCATTCTTATTCCAAAGAGAGCTGTTCAGATGTAAAAGCTTTTAAATACTGTGTACATAACCAAATATATCAGTGAGCTCAATCCAATTTATCTGGGGGAAGGAGTTTGCAAAAGGATTACGTGTAAACAATTTTCTTTCATGGAAATATGAATCATGTAATCACGGGAGTGCTCAACATGCAAAACTTTGATTGACATTAGAGGGTTGGCATAACCAAGTGCTTGGGCTCTGATACACAAGGGGGTGGAGCAGCTTCAGTGCCTAATAGCGTCATTGACTTGGCTACTACCTGGATCAAGTTGCAAGCTTGTGTCATAATATGTATATTAAAAGGAAAGCTCAAATTCTGTGTTTTTGATAATTGGCACAGTCTGTCAACTGGTGTAGCACCAACAAAGTCAAACACCAGCATGGAATTTGTCCCAAAGTATTTTGACCTTGAATTGAAAATTAAAAGTCTCTCTTATTTTAGGGTCAAATTCCTCTGTATTAACTAAGCAAAATAACTGGATAACTAGAGCATAAAATGTTTTAAATAAAAAATGATTTTCCCTTTAACTGTATATTTATAAGTGCTCATGTTATGTTGCCCCATGTGATTTTAGAAAGTGTGAACTGTTCTCTGTCTCATTCTGATGGTAGCTTAATGTCTATTTTTCTTCTATGAATGTAATAAACAGCATTAATATTTTAAAAAATGTTAGTAAAGAGTTAGTTCCTGTAACATTTGTATACAACAAAAAGTTCAATCCCAAAGTTCTAGCTCAGGAAGAATGGCCACCACATTGTATGAATCAAAACTAAGGATCAGGCTGGCTAATAATTATTTAGGCAGCCCCATACATATACACTCTTGTTTTCATTTATAGCATAACTCCTTTTGGTAAAGGATGCTAGAACAATTTGTATAGTGGGGGTGCTGAGAGCCATTGAACCAAACTGTGAACAATCTATATAATAAAGCAAACAAGGAGTCTTGTGGTACTTTCAAAGACTAATACATTTATTTAACTCGTAAGCTTTTGTGGATATGATCTCACTTCACAAAAGCTTATGCATTAAATGCGTTTGTTAGTCTTTAAAAGTGCCACAGGACTCCTTGTTTGTTTTGCTAAAATAGACTAACATGACTACCCCTCTGGAACGCTATATAATGGAAGCTGCTTCAAGCCAGGGGGTGTGGCAACCCCTCCCTCCCCCCAGCTCCCCTAGTTCCTGCATGTGTGTGGCTGGTCATAAAATAACTACACAAGAGACAAGATGATGAGGTAATATCTTTTATTAGACCAACTTCTAATAGAAGAGGCAACTGTTCAGGCTTCATAGTGCTTTCAGGTCTGGGGAAGGAAAGTAGCTTGAACAAGCTAAAATACAAGGCAGCCAAGATCTTGCCAATACTTTAAAGCTATGTCTTCACTAGAAACATTGCAACAGAACACAACACTTCAGTTCTGTTGCCATAGTGCTTTAATGTAGACACTCACTACAGCAAAAGGAGGGATTCTCCAGCAATCAGTCCACCAAGAGGCGGTACTTCGGGAATTCTTCTGTTGACCTAGCACAGTCTACACTTGGGATTAGGTGGGCAGAGTTATGTTACTCAGTAGTGTGAGTTTTTCGGTTCCCTGACTGATGTATCTGGGCTAATCTGGTTTTTCAGTACAGAGCTGGTCTTAGGTCCATGTTTCACTTTATACACTGTGGGTAGTCACATTGACTTCTATGGTACTGCTCACAAGTGAGTAAATTAAGCATAAGACTGAATTTTTGCAAGATTCAGACCTTATTTTAAAAATACTTTTAGCTTTAAAGAGTCTTAGAATTTAGAGATGGGTAAACAAAACAACCCCCCTATCATATCATAGCATCCATGCAACAGATAGTATGTTATACATGTTATCATTCAAGGCTCTTCCAGAAATGGATATGAAAGAAACAGCATGTTCATTACACTCGTTTAGAAGCCATTCATTTTCATAATATAAAGAAGTGTTCTACTAGTTTGCTATATTAATGTCCTATTTAACTGTATAAAGGGTGTGTTTGTCCATCCTATTTTGAATAAATAATAATAGCTCAGTAAACACACTTAAATTATTTACATAACAAAAGTTGAGACAGACTGCCCCAACTATGGGAAATCTGCCTGTCCTGAAGCTCATAAGATCTACTGAGTTAATACCTACTCTACCTAATTTTATGATGCTCCTATAACTGCTTTACTTTGGGTTTGCTTGTTTTTTTAAAAGGCAAAAAAAGCCCTGCTTTCTTTATACAAGCTGTAAATATGCATTCACACAATTAAACTAAGCTGAAGCATTTTCTTCTTTTCTTACAAAAAGAAAACCTTATAAAAAAGCAGAACAAAAGAAAGGAAAAGAAGGAAGTCCATTGTTTTAATGATATTAAGGTTTTAGCCCAGTAAATTTAAATTGTCACACATTGGCTATGTCTACACTGGCAAGTTAGTTCGAATTAAGGAGGCTTAATTCAAACTAATTAAAGCCATGGCTACACTAGGCTTTAGTTAGTTCGAATTAAGGGCTTCCTTAATTCGAACTGACAACTTCGAATAGGGTATTCGAACTAAGGGGTTAATTCGAACTAACTAGTTTGAATTAACCAATGTGGCCATGTTAGTTGGAACTATTTTCTTAGTTCGAATTAACTGGCCATTGAAATGAATGGGGATCGCTAATTTGAACTAAGCAAGTGCTTGCTTAGTTCGAACTAACGTTCCAGTGTGCCCATGCTAGTTCGAATTAAGCTAATTCGAACTAACTAAAATTAGTTCGAATTAGTTAGTTCGAACTAACTAATTCGAACTAATTTTAGCAAGTGTAGACATAGCCATTGTGTTTCTGATAAAGATGAACTGAAAACTTTTCTGCTACCAAGATGCAAATTCAAGATTCAGAATTGCTCTTGCAGTTGCTGGTGACTTCACTAACACCAAAAACAGGAGATGTTACTGAACTCCCTCCAGTGTCTTAGGGGTCTGTGAGGTTTTCAGTTTTTGCAGGTGACTTGAAAAAGAGAAAAGAAAATCGTTTGCACTTCTTTTGACTTATAGAGAAGATCTAAGAATACAGTTGTGGGGTTTTTCTATGTTGAATGCATTAGAAGTTCAGGTTTTGTTTGTTGAATTTTTCCTTAAATATTCTATGGAGAGCTGGTAGAATTATGTTGTAATAGGTATTATACAATTATGCCTGACTAATTCAGCAGGGAAGTGATTTATAATGAGACTATATAAAGCTATTTATCTTTTTATCTTATTTTAGGTCCTATTTAATTCAAAGCATTAAAAGAAAGAGCTTTGTTAAAGGTTCAGCACCTCCAACTCTTTAATTAAGAGCTCTCATGATGTAGCTAAAACCCTTAACAAGTCCTCCAGTAAAATCAGGGAATACTTGACTTGACATATCTTAGTCTGTGGTATAATACAGAGAAAGCAGACAAACAAATGAAAAAACTTTTCAGGTCATCTTTATATATCTGAAGGAAACAGGGTAGATTGCAAACCCTTGGGTTTCCCCTTTTCCCCAGATATCCTGATCCTGGTTAAATCTGGGAATCTACGCAAAGGAAGAAATAATATTTCATTTTAAATTTCCAGAGGGGTAGCCCTGTTAGTCTGTGTACAGCAAAAACAACGAGAGTCCTGTGGCACCTTATAGATTAACAGATATTCTTCAGCATAAGCTTTCATGGGCTATAACCCACTTCACCAGATGCATGAAGTGGAAATCACAGTGGAAAGTATACATACACAAGACAGGATGGAGGAGAGCAAGAGTTAGCAAGGTCAGTTCAGAGAGCAGATGGGGCCTGTTCACACCAGTTGATCAAAGGGAGAGGATGTGTGAACAGAACAGAACAATCACTTTTTGTAATGTGCTAACCATTCCAAGTCCCTATTCAGACCCAGTCTGAATTGTGTCAAGCTTGCAAATCAGCTCCAGCTCTGCAGTTTCACGCTGAAGTCTGTTTTTGTAGTTTCCTTGTGGGAGTATGGCAGCTTTCAGGTCAGCTACTGAGTGTCTGTGGAGGTTGAAGTGTTCTTCTACAAGTTTATGGATGTTGCCATTTTTTATGTTGGATTTGTGTCCGTTTATCCTTTTGCGCAAGGACAGTCTGATTTGGCCAGTGTACATGGCAGAGGGGCATTGCTGGCACATGATAGCACATACCACATTAGTGGATGTGCAGGTGAATGAGCCCCTGATGGTGGCTGATGTGCTTGGGACCTGTGATAGTATCACTGGAGTCGATGTGCGAGCAGAGTTGGCAACGGGGTTTGTTGCAAGGATAGGTTCCTGGATTAGTGTTCTTGTTGTATGGTGGTCGGTTGTTGGTGAGTATTTGCTTCAGGTTGGGGGGCTGTTGGTGAGCAAGGATAGGCTGTTCTCCCAGGGCTTGAGAGAGTGTAGGATCATCTTCTAGAATAGGTTGTCGATCTCTGATGATGTGATGAAGAGATTTTAGCTGGGGACTGTAGGTTATAACCAGTGATGTTCTGTTGTTTTCTAGGTCAGGTCTGTCCTGTAGTAGGTGGCTCCTGGGTTCCCGTCTGGCTCTGTCAGATTTGTTTCTTCACTTCCCCAGGTGAGTACTATAGTTTTAGGAATGCCTGATAGAGATCTTGTAGGTGTTTGTCTCTGTCTGAAGAATCAGAGCAGATCCGGTTGTACTTTAAGGCTAGGCTGTAGACGATGGATCGGGTAATATGTGCCGGGTGGAAGCTGGAGCACATAGGTATGTATTGCGGTCAGTTGGTTTCCAGTATAGGGTGGTGTTAATGCGTCCATCCCTTATACATACGGTAGTGTCCAAGAAGTGGATTTCTTGTGTGAACTGGTCCAAGCTGAAGTTGATGGTAGGGTTGAAACTGTTGAAGTCCCGGTGGAATTCTTCCAGGGACTCTTTCCCGTGGGTCCAGATGATGAAAATGTCATCAATGTAACGTAGGTAAAGGAGAGGCAATTGTGGATGAGATACGAGGAAGCGATGTTCTAGGTCGGCCATAAAGATGTTGGCATACTGTGGGGCCATGCGGGTACCCATAGCTGTGCCACTGACTTGAAGGTATAGCTCATCCCCAAATCTTAAGTAGTTGTGGGTCAGGACAAAGTCACAGAGTTCAGTTGCCAGGTGTGCTGTGTCATCATCTGGGAAACTGTTCCTGGTGGCTTGTAGTCCATCTTTGTGAGGAATGTTAGTGTAGAGGGCTTCTACATCCATAGTGGCTAGGATGGTGTTTTCTGGAAGATCACCGATGGATTGTAGTTTTTTTTCAGGAAGTCGGTTGTGTCACGGGGATAGCTGGGAGAGTTGGTGGCTCTCAAACAAATTGACAGAGCCAGACAGAACACTTCAACCTCCATGGGCACTCAGTAGCTGACCTGAAAGTTGCCATACGGAATGGAGAGGAGAGCGGCCCTTGGTGATGGAAAGTCAGATTAGGGAACACTTAAAGAAATTGGATGTGCACAAGTCCATGGGGCCGGATGAACTGCATCCGAGGGTGCTGAGGGAGTTGGCGGAAGTGATTGCAGAGCCGCTGGCCATTATCTTTGAGAACTTGTGGCGAACAGGGGAGGTCCCGGAGGACTGGAAAAAGGCAAATATAGTACCTCTCTTCAAGAAAGGAAAAAAGGAGGATCCGGGGAACTACAGACCGGTCAGCCACACCTCAATCCCTGGGAAAATCATGGAGCAGGTCCTCAAAGAATCCATCCTGAAACACTTGGAGGAAAATAGAGTGATCAGGAACAGTCAACATGGATTCACCAAGGGCAAATCATGCCTGACCAACCTGATTTCCTTCTATGATGAAATGACTGGATTTGTGGATGCGGGAAGAGCTGTTGACATGGTATACCTTGACTTTAGCAAGGATTTTGATATGGTTTCCCACAGCATTCTCGTGGGCAAGTTAAGGAAGTATGGGTTGAATGAGTGGACCATAAGGTGGATCAAAAACTGGCCAGATCAATGGGCTCAGCGGGTAGGAATCAATGGCTCGATGTCTGGTTGGCAACCGGTAACGAGTAGAGTGCCCCAGGGGTCGGTCCTGGGGCCGGTTCTATTCAACATCTTTATTAATGATCTTGATGATGGAATAGACTGCGTGCTTAGTAAGTTCGCAGATGACACTAAGTTGGGGGGAATGGTAGATACTCTGGAGGGCAGGGACAGGATCCAGGGAGACTTGGACAAATTGGAACACTGGGCTGAAAGAAACCTCATGAGGTTCAACAAAGACAAGTGCAAAGTCCTGCACTTAGGACGAAAAAATCCCATGCACTGCTATGGGCTGGGGACCGATCGGCTAAGTAGCAGCGCTGTAGAAAAGGACCTGGGGGTTATGGTGGACAGGAAGATGAATATGAACCAACAGTGTGCCCTTGTTGCGAAAAAGGCCAATGGCATATTAGGCTGCATCAGTAGGAGTATTGCCAGCAGATCGAGGGATGTGATAATTCCCCTCTATTCGACACTGGTCAGGCCACATCTGGAATAATGTGTCCAGTTTTGGGCTCCCCACTACAGAAAGGATGTGGACAAATTAGAAAGAGTCCAGCGGAGGGCAACAAAAATGATTAGGGGGCTGGGGCACATGACTTATGAGGAGAGACTGAAGGAACTAGGCTTATTTAGTCTACAGAAGAGAAGACTGAGGGGAGATTTGATAGGAACCTTCAACTACTTGAAGGGGTGCTCCAAAGAAGAGGGAGGTAGGCTGTTCTCGATGGTAACAGAGGACAGAACAAGGAGCAATGGTTTCAAATTACAGTTGGGGAGGTCAAGGTTGGATATTAGGACAAACTTTCTCACTAGGAGGGTGGTGAAGCATTGGAATGGGTTACCTAGGGAGGTGGTAGAATCTCCATCTTTGGAGATTTTTAAGGCCCGGTTAGATAAAACCCTGGCTGGGATGATTTAGTGGGAGTGGTCCTGCTTTTTAGCAGGGGGTTGGACTAGATGACCTCGTGAGGTCCCTTCCATCCCTATTATTCTATGATTCTATGATACTCAAACAAGGTAACTACAAAAATAGACTTCAGCGTGAAACTGCAGAGCTGGAGCTGATTTGCAAGCTTGACACAATCAGACTGGGTCTGAATAGGGACTTGGAATGGTTAGCACATTACAAAAAGTGATTGTTCTGTTCTGTTCACACATCCTCTCCCTTTGATCAACTGGTGTGAACAGGCCCCATCTGCTCTCTGAACTGACTTTGCTAACACTTGCCCTCCTCCATCCTGTCTTGTGTATATATACCTCTCCACTGTGATTTCCACTTCATGCATCTGGCGAAGTGGGTTATAGCCCACAAAAGCTTATGCTGAAGAATATCTGTTAGTCTACAGGGTGCCACAGGATTCTCGTTATTTCATTTTAAAGTGTTCCCCAGAAACTGTACTAGATGTTGTGAATTAATGTGATTTAAAAACCCCAAAGATATTTCACAAAATGCATTTTATTCTTCTGGTAGTTCAGCTTTAATTATTTGTGATAATTCCTGACAATGTATACCTGTAGTTATTTTAGCAATTTGACAACTCATCACAGTATCTGCTGTTCTACGTTAGCTGCTAATATACTCGGTTCTTTCAGACTTACTGTTTTTTACACATACACTTTTCTTTTACAAATTTTTACAAGATTGTGCATATACAAAAAGTGTTATCTTCATACTAAATATATTCAATATCTTGTTATTTCATAAATGCTATTGAGCCCTTTAATTCACACTGTGGGCTCCAAGGCTCATATGTAGGGCGGTATGAAAGTTCCTCACTACTTCCTGGCAAAACCAGGGTAAACTTAACTCTTGCAGAACTGCAGTTTCTAGGATTGCTTGTATGAGACCTTGGGCCCACACCTGGCCAGGGAGCATGCTGCTCTTTGACTAAATGATGCTGGTAATAGGGTGCTGTCCCTGGACATTAGAGAGACAAGGTGGGTGAGGTAATATCTTTCATTGGACCAACCTCTGTTGGTTTGAGAGACAAGCTTTCAAGCTTATAGAGATCTGAAGAGCTCTGTGTAAGCTTAAAGCTTCTCTCTCACATCGATAGAAGTTGGTCCAATAAAAGATATTACCTCACCCATTTCATTTCTCTAATTGGTAGTCAGGGACTGACAGGATTCCAGTGGATCCCAGCATTCTCATGGGAGTGAGATGCTGAGGGTAAAGCATCTATGACCAAGGCATTCCTGTTCCATTCAAGCTAGACAGGTGAATGTGAATTAAACCAAAGAAATAATAATAATAATAATAAATGAATTAATAACAACAACAATACTAATAATAATAACAATAATGAAGTTTTTCCAACTCCAGAGCTCTTGCATGTATGTTGAAAAATTTGTTCTATGCTTATGTAGTGGGAAATACCGTCCTAGTGCCCCCTTTTGGGAGAGGGCAGGCATTGCTCTTGTCTCTGAGCTAGAGCACTGCACTGTCCTCCAGCTGTCTCATTCAGGGTTGTTAAAGTAGTTCACATAGAAAGTCAGCATGTTTCTGCAGCCCACAAAAAAGCAGGCTTTCAGAAAGCTACGGAGGGGTGGGGGTGGGGAGGAAGAGAAAGTACTGGTCCATTGCCTTTTGTGAGATGGCTTGAGCAGCCAAGGCTCTCAAGATATATCCCTGGTCAGTAGCCCCTTCTTCCAGGGACCAGAGAGCTGTGAGTTGCAGATCTGCACCTTTGGAATCCTGCCCCACATTGAGCAAGTAATCCTCCCTTTTAAGGACTCGCACTTCTCCAGGATTGATCAACCAAGCGGGTATACAGGATTGAATCTGTTGGTGCTCAGAGGAGCTTTTTAATTCCTTCTTAATTGGGGTGGGGATAAGACTCAGGACATCTGGTTTTAAGTCAACATTTATACATGGTTACAATATTCTACATAATTTTCAGAGCAGGTTAACCTAATATTTATGAGTAAAATGAATCTCTCTACAGAGGGATAGCAGAAAACGTGTGTGTTATCTAAGTCACCTTCAGCCAGGGTTACAAAGGTATTTAGGTGCCTTAAGATAGAAACAGCTGCCTACCAGAATTCTTCAATTACAATTAAGTGGGTTTGGAAGTTAGACACCCAACCTGTTTAGAGGCTTTTGAAAATTCCACTAGGCTTCTATGTGCATGATAAGATTCCTAAACACCTATGAAAATCTAGTCCCTTGCCTCTTCACAGAGGTAAGTTTCAGCCTCTGAATAAAGGTTACAAATTTAGCCATTTTTAAAATTTGCATAGGGAATTGACTGCCAGCCAGTCCTGGGTTTTTTATTATTATTATGTGTTTTTAAGATTTGGCAAAATAATTTCAAGGAATCTTTTTCATCCTGTTTGTGATTTGTGAGCTGTTCATTTTGATTATTTGCTGTTCACTGTGAATGATAGATAACCTATGCCACATGGTCTTATTTCTTCTTCCTGATTGGATGAGTGAAGCTTGCTCAGCAGGGGAATAACAAGTAATGAACTTTCATACTGAAATTTTAATTGATGTGAAAATTTGTGAAACTTTTGGGATTCATTAACATTTTTTCAAGTACCCCCATGGTTGTCAAAGTACTGCAAATAACAAGTAATATGACACCATGAATCATACCAAAATGAGTTCAATGTCTTTATTCATGAAAATTTTCTCTAGTTTGTTTTTAACTCTTCAGTTAAATTCTGATAGTATTTATGCTTGTAAGATAGGCAATAACTCAGCTACAAGATATGAGACTACAGAACCTAGATGCACATTTAGACTGACTGCTTCAAGTGACTCACAGTGGTTTTGTGTTGTCTGAGTTAAGAGTAAGGGAGAAGAACAGAAGTTGTTCAGCAGTCATTAAACTTTATTTTATACCTGTTAGGAATTCCATATCTGTGAATTAACAAAGGCCATATATATATATGGCCTTTGTTAATGTTATACATAAACATCTCCCAATCTTATATGGTAGGGAAGTGCTGCTATTTACATTTTACAAATGGGGAACTGAGGCAGAGAGACTAAGTGATTTCCCCCAAATCTCTCTGTCTGTGGCGAAGCATGGAACTGAATTTGGGTGTCAGGCTAGCACTTTAATCACTGGGCTATCCTTGAGGAGTGACCCTCTTTAATTAGTATAGTAATAAGGCAGTACCTGACATTTATTTTCCTTTCTCATACAATTTCAATGGCCAATAGTTTTTAATTCCTTTAATATGGAACTATTCATTCGTATTCACTACCCAATTTTTGTCATTACTTATATGCAAAGGCAGAAATAAATAAATACAAATTTATCACTGTCTTCTGCTGCAGGTTGTCCTTTCCTCTTATAGCACAAGTTAAAGTGGTATGCTTTTGTACATCTGTGTCCCAGCCTGGCATCATCAAAATCTAGTTGCATTGTTGTTTGGGTGGGTTAGAGCGGATCGTGCCATGGGGCACATATGGAAGGATAACTAATTGGCAGGCAGGCCCATATCTTTTGTTCAAAGAGAATTTCTACTGCCATAGACTTAAGGATCAGATGCACAGAGTTTTGGGACCTTCAGGGAACAATGATTTGGCTATGAAGTATGGACCTTGGAGCCAGTAATGCCAAGTTATCTGAGTGTATTCATCCAGCTCATGGACCACTGATCTGCAGCTGCTAAGGTCTCTTTGCCTGTAAAAATTTATTTGGATGTTTTATTGGGTTATTGCTAATGTAGTTGGAGCCTGGTTTTGCTGACTTTAAAATTGTCTGCATCCTCAAGCACAAGTATGCATACAGGAAGAAGGGAGAATTTGTCCTTGTGGAACATGCCATGGTGTCCACCAATGAATCTGATGGATCGTGCAATGAATTCCTGGCCTTCTAGAGGCAATTTGCCCTCTGCATCAGCTCTCCTCCACCAGTGCCTTGTTAGTTTGGCTCCATTGGAGCCACACTTTATCAGGACCCATGGAAAGATGTTCTACAGAACAAATAATATAGCCGAAGGCTATGTTAGCCCTTCTGCCTAATCTCCACAGGATTGCAAGAGGACACTGTGGGAACGTCTACACTAGAGAAAATCCCACTTCGTCAGACGCTTCTTCAAAGCATCTGACGAAGTGAGATTTTCTCCCACGAAAGCTCATGTGATAAATAAATCTGTTAGTCTTTAAAAGTGCCACAGGACTCTGTTGTCTTTCTACAATAGACTAACACGGCTACCCCTTTGGAATTACACTAGAGAAGTTAAATTGACTTTTGTTAAGTCAACTTAAATAAGGTTGACTTTAAGTCAACTTAAAATCAACCTTATTAAAGTCGACTTAACAAGTGGCAACATTTTAACTCGAGTTAGTCCACTTTGTTAAGTCGACCTAACTGCCCTTAGGTCGACTTAATAAAGTTGACTTATGTGTCCACACTGGGCTTAGGTCGACCTAAGAAAGAATTAGGTCGACCTAAGCAGGCTTAGGTCAACCTAATTAGTGGTACTTATTAAGTCAACTTAAGCTTTCATTAAGTCGACTTAAGGAATTTCTTAGGTCGACTTCATGAAAGCCTAGTGTGGACATGGCTTAATTTAAGTCTTAAGTCGACTTAACTTGCCAGAGTAGACATAGCCTATGTGATTACTTGTCCTCCCCACTGTTCTTTCTTTTTCTATATAGAGTCTTCAGCAAGGTTTGATGGTGGAAAGAGGTTCTGGGTAAATAGTAGGTAATAAAAGCCCCTTTCTACTTGGCTGGGAGAAAACTGAACCACATGCAGATCTGGTGTGAAGGATATGATCCCACTCCATGTTTTTTCAGGTTTGTGTTAGAAGTGCTATGTTCTCATTATTGAGTATTTCATGTGCACAAAAAAAGTGATTTCCTCAGTTAGGATATGTCTACACTAGAAAAGTTAAGTCAACTTTATTAAGTCAACTTAATAAGGTCGACTTTAAGTCGACTTAAAGTTGACCTTATTAAGTTGACTTAATAAAGTTGACTTAACTTTTATAATGTAGACATAGCCCCTTTTCGAGCTTATTAATTCGATTTAACACTTTAAGTCGAGGTGTTATTAAGTCGACTTAACTTTTCCTTAAGTCAACTTAAAGAAAGCCCAGTATGGACGTGGAGTAGTTTAGGTCGACTTAAGCCTCCTTAAGTTGACCTAACTTTTAAGTGTAGATGCACCGTTAGAGATTTGATATTTCCACTAGAATGGGAGGCTGTGTGTGTGTGTGTGTGTGTGTAAATAGCAAATTTCTAAATGGGCAAACCATCATTTTTCTTAATGGTTTGACTTCCCCTCCCCCTCTCACAGTTTGGAGAAGATTCCAGATTCTATTGAGGAGAATCCAAGAAGACTATGCCATTTTGGTTTGCTTGTCCCATGCTGATATTCCAATGTCTTTTTTCCATAATTTTCTAATGCCTGATGCCACCCAAAATGGTCTAGTGTCACCCCTGTTCCTGATTCCTATTATGGACTGGAGATCAAATACTATGCTGGTATCAAGTTCTGAGCAAGTCATGTTAGGTACCAGTTTGATTTCCTGAGACCTCTAACATGCTGAATATATTGCATCAACAGGAGTGCTTTAGAAAGTCTGTGAGAATGTCCAATGGTATACAGTGGCTATGGAAAAGCCCATTTTACAAGAAGTTGTTGGATTGGGCTTTGAGTCAATGGCAATCTGATTTATAATTATTGCATCTGGGGAAATTTTCTTGGATTTTAAACATCATGGCATCTCAGGGGGGAGCCTCTATATTTCTCCTTGCTATATGTGTTGGAATGTAGTAGCATTTTTAAAGTTGTGGGTTAATTGTTTGGCTGAAAAGTACAATTTATTTTAATGTTGAATTAATAATTATTGGGCATAGTAATACTTGGGCATATATTCTTTAAAAAGAAAGCAGATTAGCAAATAAATTCTAAAAATTTAAATTCTAGTAAATAAATTCTAAAAATATATGGTTTGAAATAGAAGTGTAGTGAAGCCATACTATAACAAGGCACAGGTTGTTATTACATAAGTTAAGCATCTGTTTTGTGTGTTGGAAGGCCTGTTAAAATTAGGACCTAATTCATGTAATACTCACCCATTATTTTTACAGCCTTTATGCTCCGTGGAGGCTGAATATTTTTTCTGCTTTCAAACCCATTCATTTTTCAATTCATCTATCCCATACCATCTACCCACTCAAATGGGCATTTCACCTTCATGCTGTTTAGGAATGTCGGAGTTCAAATTTAACTAACTATGCTAGTCTACATAATAACAGCCTGCACATATAATCATTACAAAAATGGCTTTGGGGGCGCTCTAGCATGCCAGCAGCTTCTTTCAGTAGCATCCCTATGGAACCCCCCCACGCTGCTGCTGAAAGAAGCTGCTTGGAGAACCCTTCCGCGGCAGGGGCACTCCAGCTGTGGACGCTGCCAACTTCTCAGGTGGCAGTCATTTTTTGTGACAGAGGGGACTGCCAGCACCAGCTGAGGGTCAGGAAAGAGGGTCCAGCATGGGGGTTGGCAAGGGTTGCCAGTCCCTAAGGACATCAAGACAACTCCTGTGCAATCTCTCTCTCCTTTCTCAGTGCCAGGCTGAGTAAAGGGCACAGATGAATAAATATGGCTGATGTTTTAACCCAGTGTAATCATTAGCACAGAACTTGTCCTCCATGTCAGCTTAGGCATTTCTTCTATGTCTGTTGAGTTAAATTGAAACTTAACCCAACAACTCAAGAATGCAATAATGAAAACATAAATACTGTAAAAATCACATTTTGCAATGTTACACTTCTAAAGGAGAAGGATATACAGTTTCTGGCTGCCAGAATGCTGAAGCCTCACAGAAATGGATGGATTTTTTTTATCTGTTTAGATAAACCTTTTTGCCTTTTTAAAGCTATTTTTATAGATAAACCTTTTTGCCTTTTTAAAGCTATTTTTATTCATTTATTTACTTCAGTTAAAACAAAAGATTGCCCACTTGAAGATCTTGTGTCCCCCAGTTTCATCTCAGATAATTTCCATGTTTCTGTTATAAGCTTCTGAAAACCAAGGCTTTTAATGGAAATGTCTGCTGATGCTATTAGAACTGTGCAAAAATTGACATCTGGTCTTGGTGTCACTGTGAACGTTAAAACCTCTCATCCAGATTCATTGCATCTGTTGGAAGATTTGTTTGGCCCATAGTCACCCCAGGCTGATCAACTTCTGGTTACATACCCTACAGGAATCTGCTCTCACCCACATGGTCCCCTTCCTCCTGTGAGCAATAAGCCAGCCAATTGTTGCTCAGATACTTTAAGAGGCTAGTTGTCTTCTGTTAAACATCTAAAGTCTGCCATACTCTTGTTAGGAAGGAAGTTTTTGGTTGGTTTGCGGGAGGTAGGTGAAAAGAAGCTTTGTGGAAGAGCACTGCTGTTGAACTTAGTGGCTTATTATAATTTAGTGAGATGTTTGTTGTATCTAAAAAATTGACTCGTTTTGACCAGATACTTTGACCACATGGAATGTTTCTGTTCTGTGACTGGTAGAGTATAACTCTTAAAATCAGGTTTAAAACTTAAAAAATTCTGTTTTATTAAACATTCCTGTTTGTAATTGCTTTTCCTACAATATTCATGACAGCAAACAAAAACATAGTAAAAGAATGTGTTTACATAATTGAAGGGAGTGGCTATGGATTTTTCTTTTCAACGATTGCCAAGCTCCAATAGCCAGAAGGAGATAAAGAATTGTCCTCAACTCTCCTTTTCTTCATTTCAGGGCGGTTGTATAAATAACTAGAAAAGTTGTGCTGTACATCCAACTGGTGCCAGAAACATTTCCTAATGAACTTTTCATTATTTTCTTGTATGCTTACACTAAATAATGAAAGATAAAGGGCCTAGAGTATTCTTGGTAATATGGAATCTGCCCAGATAGTCAGAAGGCTGGTGGATAGAGCTTATTTTCAGTCCAGTACTACTTCAACAGCTGTATGTTTATAAATCTCTTCTATGGGACTACTAACCACTATACACACAGTTAATTTGGAGTGCTCGGTTCATATGATGCTTTGTCCTATGTTCATTTTCATATCTGAAGTATAATGGTTGAGGGTGTGGCTATTTATAAATTACATCTCATCCCGGATGAAGCCAATGTTAAACAATAAGGTACTTAAGATACCACATACGGTAATAAATGACACATATGTAAATGCCCTTTGTGGCTTCCCTTTGGGATTTCATATATAGATTTAAATATCTGTTGCTGAATTGTAATGACAGTATTTGCTATATCTTGGACACTGAGAAATGAAGCTATGCCTGGAAGAATGTGCATTGAACCAGGAAAGAATGAATAACTTCCATCAGGTTTACGTATATTTTATGTCAAGGCTCAGTCATGTTGTTTGGAGGAAAATCCATTTTAAAAGATGCCATCCATAGCAGCTAGATGAGCCATAGAGAAGTATGTCAGCTCTTTTCTTGAACACTTTTGGACGCCTGAGGATGAGAGTGTGTCAGGGCTTTAGACTTTAAAGGAATTGGCAATGACACAATGTTGCCTATAGAAATAGCTCTCTTCCCTTATGGAACAAAAATTAAGTGCTCTGCTGTGGCTATATTAGGATTTAATTTGTTGTCAATGCATTTTTGCTTATAAACTCACCCCGTTCAAGATAATCTCTATCTAAGCTGCCATTTTCCTTTTTAAATCAGACATACAAAACCTACCTTGGCTTACTTCTTAAAGATTGAGAGCAGAATCACCAAACAGCAGCTTAAATATATATAATATAATATTATTTATTTTAGAATCAGGCCCTTACTCCTCTTCTTCACTTTGCTTCCATTAGCAAATCCCCCTTGTCCTTTTTAATTTTTAATTACCATTGTCTGTTCACCTTTGTTTTACCCATGACATCTTCAATTTAAACAGTATCAGAGAGGTTGATGTGAACAGTTTTCTTTTCAGCTTAAGTGACTGCAGCTCGTTTAGTTGTTAATTATGCAGGGAGGTTTGCATGGCTGCGGCTGGTAATTTGAATATGCTCCCAGTGTCAGGTCTGTGTCTGGGCGGCTGAGCTTGTAAAAGGATTATGATGTATATGTGGTTCATGGCTAAAAAGGCTAATGAAAGTACCTCATTTAATCAAACCCAATTAATTAAATGAACTTATGATATTAACCCATCTTTCCGTGCATGTATAATTTATATTAATTGATCTGCTGCATTGAAATTGACCAATCAGGTAGGCTGCTGACAGCCTAAGGAACAAGGAGGTACCATTAGCATTAGTTTGATGCAAACCATAATTGATGGGTCAGTGTGTTTTAGGGATGTAGCAAAAGCTTTGTTAATTGTCATAAGAAGTTCAAATTGATTGTGTCTGCATTAGTACATAAATTTAAATTGATTAATGTTTTGTTCTAAAATTAATGTCTATACTGGATGGGTGATACAATGCTTTATTTATTGGATTCATTAATGCAGTCTCAGGAAAAATAGTATTGAAGTTAGGTAACTGAGAGTAGATCGTTAAGGATGAGTTCAATGGAGCCATTTGAGAGGAAGCATTCCGACACTGAGTCTGAGCTGCCAACACTAAGCCCTGCTTTTTAAAAATGTTTGAGTACGACAGACTCCAGTAAGTGCGAGCTTGAGTATTTAATTAAAGCTCTTCTGAAGATCATTACAATAGAAAATACCTTAAATATCACAATCCAAGAAGTAGAAATGATATTAAGAAACCCTAGAGTTGGCTCTATTGATATTAAGAAACCCTAGAGTATGGTATCTCATATGACATTAAAAGCCAGCACAGTCCAGATCAACATTATCCAAAAAGCACTTCTTGTAAACCTGTTTCCTCTAAATACTGCATCTAACCTTATTTGGATCTTACGCTGGAAAGGAAACTGAAATCACACAACAGTAGGTTTGTTACAACAATTCTGTCTGCCTCTGTTCTGTATGTGGCCACTGTAAGGTAAAACTATACACAGCTTTATAATTGGCAATCCCTGTGTTTTACTCAGATATTTGAACTGCACAAGTTTGATTTTATGTTACAAGACATGTTTTATGGCAACGGCACTTTGGCACAATTTGGACTCTTTATACTACATTATATTTCAGATTGTTTCATTTTTGACACACAAATTGCTAGAACAAAGAAGAGTAGGAGATCCACTGAAAAGTCACTTGAATTCATTTATAACACTCTTTTTTTTCTTACCAAAGAAAACTTAACATCTGTTTCTTATAAACTGATTTAAATAGAAAATGTGTAATGCATCCTTTTACCAAATGGTTCTTTCTTTTATTGGAAGAATAAAGCAGTTTGACTGTTCTGCTTTTACTACAGTGCATTCATGCTCTTAGAAATGGAACATCTCCATTTTCACGAGGAAACATTTTGAACTTCACACAGTAGAGAGAAGATTAGATATCTTTTTCTGCTGTCTTACTGAGGTACGGTATGCAGTGTATTATTTACAGAGAGTTTCCCTGAGTTTATAATGGTTGAATTATATTCAAATATCACTCCATGTGGTGGCACTAGTGAGTAGCAAACATCATAATTGGTCCCAGAGCACAGCTCTTTACTTTCAACTTTTTGAGGTTATGTTAATGGGTACCTTTCACTTGTTTTTTATTGAGAGAGTTTAAGAACAGCAATTCAAAGCTAACTCATGTTGTTTTGAGGACAACAGTGGTGATATGGTGATTAGTTTTGTCACGTATAGCATTATCTGCAGTTTTGACAATCTGCAGAAATTAACTTATTACTTGTTTAAATTATGTTTACAATTCTGCTTATTTGCCAGCTTTATATCTACAGTTCTTTTTATCTGTATCTACATCCAGATATACATGCACACATGGCTAGTTTTCAAGTTTCAGGTGCAAAAACTCTGACTAATCTAAATTTTCATATTCAGTTTATAGCTTTATTTGAATTCACCTTTACTATTACAACTAACTGCTGAAAGCAATTTGCTCTTCAATATGTTGGTTTCAAAGCCATGTAAGATTTTACATTGCAAAGATTTGACACTAATAACATAGGAATATTTGACCAAGAGTCAGCATCAGTGAAATGGACTTGTGCTGTGCATAGAAAAACATTAACAGCTTCCCTGTGTGTTGCAAGAGGAAAGGGAATAGAAAATAAAACGAAGAAAATGTGTGACTTAAATTACTTAACATTTGAAAATCCGGCTGTATGCTACCACATGATGCACTAGAAAAGAAAAGAAAAGAAAAGAAAAGAAAAGAAAAGAAAAGAAAACTTAACGTACTGGTGGTATATTGTGCCTATTGGCCAGAATAAAATCAAAGGGTATGTCTACACTTACAAATTAGGTTGATTCAAGTCGACTCAAACTGCTCCCCGTCCACACTGGGCTTTCCTGAAGTTGACCTAGGCAGTTCCTTAGGCCGACTTAAGGAAAAGTTAAGGCGACGTAATAACATCTCCTTTTAGGTCAACCTAATGTTTAAGTCGACCTCATTAAGTTGACCTAAGCCAGTGTAGATGCAGAGTAGCCCTAAGACGACCTCCATGACCTCCACACCTTTCTCCCTGACCTCCCTCCCAGAGGTCCTGGCACAGGAAGAGCCTGCCCTGGCCAACCACAGGGCAGGACTCACCCCTGACCACACTGCTGCTTGGGAGCAGGACAAAGCAGAGCAGAGCCAGCGCTGCAGGCGGACCTCATCCTGGAGCCACCAGGGCAGCCTCGACCTGCTAGCCATTTGGGGGGATGAGGCAGTCAGCTCTCAATTGCCAGGCAGCCATCGCAATCACAAGGTGAATGCCTCCATCTCCCAGGCCCTGGCTGCCAAGGACCACACCCGGGACACCCAGCAGGTCTGGGTCAAGATCAAGGACCTTCGCCAGGGCTACCAAAGGCCTGGGAGGAGGGCTTGGGGGATGAGACTGTGGTGCTGGAGCAGGAGCAAGAGCAGGAAGATGCCCACCGGAGGATTGAGCAGGGGCTGAGGAGGGGCAAGCACAGGATGCTCGAGTGCATGCTTGACCTCATGGAGCAGCAGACTCAGTCCCCAGAGCACCTGGAGGAGCGCTTGTTCTCTCAGGGCCCCGCCCTGTGCCCCAGAGGCAGCCTGGAACCCACCTTCTGGAGGCCATTAGCACCAGCCCCTCCCTCCTGACCCCGCTCACTCCCCCTGATCCTCTTCACTCCCCCAAACCTCCCAACCCCCATTTTCCCCTCTGAATAAACACCCTGAACATGTTTATACAGTGTCGTGCTTTTTATTGGTGTGCAGACGGGGGAGATGGGTGCGTGGGGGACGGGGGCAGGCATGGGCGGGTGGTGGAGGTGATGGGGGCTGCTAGCAGGCCCACTCCTCAGCTGCTCCTCACTGTCGAAGTGGGCCCTCAGCGCACCCCGGGTGAGCTGTCCTTGCCACTGGCCCCACTGAGTCCAGGGCAGGGTGTCGTTGGGCTGCACATACTGCACAGTGAGCCACTTGGCCTCTGCTTCCCAGATGCGGGAGAACCTTTCCTCCCACAGCTCACAGAGGTTGTGCAGGCCATAGCATAAACTGACGACCACTGGGAGGTTGCTCTCACCAAGCTGCAGGTAGATCTGGAGGGCCCTCCAGTGGGCCATGAGATGACCGAAGGCACACTCGATGATGCTGTGACACCGGTTGAGCCTCTGATTGAAGAGGTCCCTGCTGGCATCCATGCAGCCCGTGTATGGCTTCATCAGCCAGGGGAGCAAGGGGTAGGCAGCATCCCTGAAGATCAGGCAGGACTGGCACCTTCATGTCCCCAATGGTGATGGTGAGGTCGGGGAAGAAGGTACCTGCCTGCATGTGCCTGTACAGGGTGGAGTTGCACAGGATCTGTGCATCGTGTGCCTTTCCCAGCCAGCCCACATAGATGTTCTGGAAGATTCTGTGGTGGTCCATGAGGGCCTGCCGGACCATGGAGTAGTACCCCTGGTGGTTGACATAGTCCCTGATGTGGTGTTCCAGGGCTCAGGTGGGGACGTGGGTGGCGTCCACAATGCCCCCATAGTTGGGGAAGCTGAGTCATTCGAGGCCGTCGAGGAGTTCATGCAGGTTGCCCGGGGTGACAAGGCAAGCTAGCAGGACCCGGTTAATTGCCCTGCAGACCTGCATGAGGGTGGTCCCCACAGTGGCCTTCCTGATGCCAAGTTGCTGGGCCATGGAGCAGTCAGAGTCCTGGGTTGCCAGCTTCCACACGGCAACGACCATTCACTTGTCTACGGGCAGGGCGTGTCAGAGTCGGGTGCCCATGTGCTGCAGAACTGGGATGAGCTCACGGATGAGCTCAAGGAAGGTCCGCTTGCTCATCCTAAAGCTCTGCAGCCACAGGTTGTCATCCCGGGTGGTGAGGACAATCCGCTCCCAGCAGTCGCTGCTGGCCTCCCATGCTCGGAGACGATGAGGCATGGAGCGCAGTGCAGTGCCTGCAGCAGGTTGCTGGGGCAGCTGGGCAGGGGACAGGCTGTCATCTATCTCCACGCTGGTGTGTCACTGGACAGTCACTGCTCCATAACCAAAGAAGCCTTACCACTAGCTGGCAGGTGTCGCTCAGCTGGCCGACAAAGCACAGGAACAGAGGTAGATCCATGACCTGCTCAGGCTCCAAGTTTCCAGGCACAATGGGAAAGGGCTGAGCCCACTTCCTCTTTTGAGGTGTGGCCGGGGGAGGGGAGACCATCTCTGCTGCCACACTTCCCACGATGCATCCCTCCAACGCTCCCCAAGTCGAACGATTTGGGGCCTTTCACTGGAGACTCTCCATCTTGAAACAACTTCAAGCAAGATGACCTGCTCAGGCTTCGAGTTGCCAGACAAAATGGGAAAGGGCTGAGTCCACTTCCTGTTCTGAGGGTATGGCTGGAGGAGGGGAGACCTTCTCTGCTGCCACACTTCCCGCAATGCACCCTCCAACCCCCCCCCCCCCCAAATCGACTTAAGAGTCTAGTGTAGACTCTCTATGTCAACTTGATAAAGTGTGCCTTAAGTCAACTTGGGAGTCTAGTGTAGACTCTCTACGTCAACTTGGTAAAGGCAACTTACTATACTGTAGTAAGTAAGCTTTCTAGGTGTAGACATAACCAAAAGGAGTTCTTTTGGGAGTCATTGACTTAAGTAACAGAAATTGTGTGAATTTATCTAAAGTCAAGATGGCTATAACAACAACAACAACAACAACAAAGAGACTGAGATTCAACATAAATTTGCCTTAGTTTAGCAGCTTGTGAATGGGTCACAGATAGTCTAAGAGTGGAAATTAACTTTTTTTTTTAAACAACCACTTAATTATCAGCAGAATGCAGTGTCACTTACAGTAATTATTTTATTAATTGTGTAGTGTTTTAGGTTTCATCCAGAGCAGTACTCTTTGCTAATGATTAGTATTGTATGGACTAAAGCATCTGAGGGCTGGAAGAGAGAGATCATTGGCTCCATCTAAGAAGGTTAGTGAAATTATTGTGGTGGAAAAGATGTAAATATAATATATGTTGAGAAGGTAAATTTAAAATAAACAGGGTAGCTATAATATAGTTTGTCAGATCTTCTGCACGCATCTTCCCTTTTCTGAGAAAGGAATATCTATACATGACTGATGAAATGGGTGGCAGGAGGGGAAAAAGGCCCAGGAATGATTGGGGTATGTGGGAGTGCACATGATCATGTGGAAAATTTTCATTGTGGGTTCTTCACTCACATTGAAATGTTACAACATGCAATGAGTTGGGATGGCTTTCTTACCATCTGTTGAGCAATTCCATCATCAGCCTGTATCATTGCAGCCAGTCAGAATTATTAGAGAGTTGGAAGAGAAAAGGAAGTTTATTCTGTTGGCAACAAAAAGTGAATCAAAATATTGAACAGGTGGAACTGAAATATTGCCTTTTAAACATCATATTATGTTATTTTGAATATAAAGAACATAAGAATTAAGAGATTCTCCATCTCTGTGCGTGTATGTATATATAATGAGAGCTGTAATATTGTGTGTGTTTGTGTGTTAGTTACAGCTCTTTCTCTCTCCCCCTCTCAGTCATGGTAAACCTCTTGTCCACCTTCTTGGAAAATATCCTCATGTATAGTTGAAATAGTCTTGTACTGAATTTGTAGAAAGCCAGGAACAAATATTTAATTTAGTTAAATCAAGGGAAGGAGCAGTTATATTCAAAACTGCCAGAATAGTGTATGTGTTTCAGAAAGTTTATTTCCAAAATTTATAACACAAATTTATAATTCCATCCCAACAGAAAATTATTTCTTAAACTGTTATATGAATTTATGGTTATGATTGTGGCCCTACCAAAAAGAAAACCCTGTTACAACTACAAAAAGAGATTCTTTTATATTAAAAACTCATTAGTTTTATGAAAAATCATACAGTAAAAGCTCAAAGGAGAGCTATTAAATATTACTACATATTTGTGTAACATAAAGGCACACCACTGGAACATTTTTCACTTAACCACTGTCTAACTAACCTATAACTAACCTAAAACCAAAAACATTGCATTGAAGTAAACCCAACAGGTGATGTTATGTTTTAGTTTCAACTAAATGTTGTATATGCTGACAGAATCATTATTGGCTCCCTGAATTAATTCAGAAAGTGAAAGGAATCTAACTGTACACCACAGCACTATTAAACATTTTTCTCCTTTGGTGTTTTTGTTGTGTAGTCCCGTTCTTAGCAGTAGCCTACAAAATAAGTATCCTCTCTCCACTGCCAGCTTACTTCATATCCTCACATATTATTCTCTCGTTTGTTATTGTTTCTGTAGTATAAATATAATAGAAAGGCATCCAGTCAGAATTATTGTTATAAATTGACATATGAGACTGTCCCTGTGTTTTCAGTAGTTAATCTTAAATTAATATAGTTCCCTGTTTTTTAATCTATACATTCAGAACTCAGTCCATCCTTAGGCAGGCTGTTAGTACTTTCTGACGCATGTTCTTATACCTAAATCCAGATTCTAAACAGTAGTGGTTGGTTGTCACACAGAAACCAGTTGTACGTTGATCTGACCCAGAACTGACTTTCTGGTCAGTTTAAAAAGCTATTTGTAATCTTCTAAAACATGAATTGGCACTGAGGCGATTGGAATATGACAAGCACCATTATGGTTAACTTCAAGTGGAATATAAGGCAGAAATGTTTATATGATTATTTTAGCAAGACACTTTAATCTTTTCAGTGTTTTTATATTAAATAAATATTGTTTACTGTAATCACAGCATATAGCATAAATACTCAGCACATGTGAAAGAGACAATGGACAGAGATTGAGTTGGAATGAAAGGAATTTATTCTGAAAGGAACAGTTTGATCAATTATACCATTTTATTTGTTTATTTTTTGTTCCTTTGTGGGTATGTATGTGTGGGGGGGAGGGGGTACTTTGCCCAAAAGAGAGTGCTGTGTATTCTCTCCATACATTACAGGATAGTTTACCAAATTAATTATGCAGTCAAGGGGCTTGGCTTTTGGGCAGAGATATGGTTATAGTGAAATGAGAAGGGCTCCAGAATTAAGTAGAATAATTTAATGGGAGAAGTGTGGCTGTTTGGTATTTAAATGGTCATTTGATGGCCTCTTAGAATGAAAGTTTTGGATTTATTTTTGAAGTTATAGTATGGAAAGGATTTGTTTGTGAAATTTGTTTTAAAATTAAATTACTGAAATCAAATGAACCAAAATGTGTTTTCTCCTTCTCATCACTTCTTCCCATCACCAAGGACTCAATTCTTCTCTTTGAGCTTGATTTTGTCATCCTTAATCACTTTGAGTAGTATTTTAATATACAAGCAGTTCTATTTGTTCTGTCCAGTGGTAGATCTAACATACACATATTTTCAGTGTGCACATGTGCATGTGCAAATTATACTAAAAGCATGTTAGAGCTCATAGACCTAATAGCTGACTGATTGCACAGTTTAGTATTCCGCCTAATAAACTCTTTGCATGTGTTTATGTAGAACATAGAGGGAGGATTACCATTTCTTTGTGTATTCTGTAGTTTGTACGCCTATGTTTCAAACTAATTTAACTTTGTGTGTCAGTAAAGTGAATAACATTGTGGTACATGTTCCTCTTTATGCATTTATAAATCCTCTTAATGCTAAGTGACATATCTGTGGAAAGAGTCCAATCTTGCATAAAGGTGAAACCCCCCAACTTCCACAATTTCATTCATTTTTGAGGACTAGTCCTAACAGAGTAGGTTATTCTCCCATGCTGCTGCTTTGTTACTTGAACATTCAGCTGAAGTTTGTCTATTTAAATGTTTTTTTTTTACTATTATACCTGAAGAGAGAGAGAGAGAGAGATTAGTTCTGTGTCTAAAAATTGGTTGTAGCTTTTTATGAAACTTCCCCCAATGGAAAACTTTCTGGACAGTCTTCTTGTTACTTGGTGTCATCTAGTCAGAATCATATTTGTTCCTTTGTCGTGTTACTTTAGCAGGCTATGTTGAGTAAAGGGAACAGGTACCCTCTTGTATTGATCAGTCATCATGGCAAGGGCCTATTATTAGATTTTGAAGGGGAAAGAGAAGGCATGAGAAATGAAGAGGGTTAAAGTGGGACAGGTTATTGATGATGGTAATAACTGTGTTCACTGGTCTCCAAACACCAGAGACTGTAAAGCTGACCAGATGAGGAGATCAGTACAGATATGCTGAGGGGAAAAAGACAACATGGAGAAGTATGGAGCATAGCTTTTTACCTGGCAGAGTTATTAAAGTTCATTGAGGGAAGATGAACTGTTTCAATATGTTAAACACTTGAGGCTGTTAAGAGAGAGTTGCTGTCAGAGGAAGAGGCATTGTTTGGGGAGCTTTTTCTCTGTTTATTTTTTTCTTCTTTATTTTTTCCTCGAAATTTGGATTTGTTTCCATTCCTGTGCAGCTGTATCTCACTGCCTACACAGAAATTAAAAAGATAGCTAACTAGTTCCTCTGAGTCGGTGAGGCCACAACTCTATTAGTCATTGATTTTCTGAAAGCGGGAATCATCATCTTGTGAGTCAACCAAGATCATAAAGTTATCCGGTGCTAAAATAGATATCTTTCTGGTATCACTTCACTCATCCATTTGGTATGACGTCTTTCTCAGCTACAGCTTCATTGTAGTCAAACCCTGCCATAGTATAGAAACCAAGCATGCTTAGTGTGTAATGAGATGCGCTAGCCAACAGAAATTAAACCCAACATGATTCAGACTATGCTACTTTTATCCAAACAGTGACTCTAATATCATTAATTTGGCGGTAATAAGAGGCAAAAAATGTAATTGTACATTCTGCTTGATAGTAAGAAGTGCACTAAATTAAGAGACAGTGAACTCTCAACAGTAAATTTTGCTTGAGGGTTAAACTCCCTCTTCAACTGAAAGGTCACCACATGATTCAATGTTTTTAATCCTTCCACAGTGTAATGACATTTTAGGGGTTGTTTGCAAACATATATCAAAGTTGTCTATACAGAATCACATTTGATTTCAATGCCTGGAGAAGGGATGTCTCCTCTGTTGTGTATAAAACACATGTTAATTTAAACGCTGTCATAGGAGTTTGTCTTACATATGTTCTAGAAAATAAACTGAGACTTTTGAAACAGATCAAGTTTTATTGCACAAAGAAAACCATTTATATGATTATGGACTACCAGCTAATTCATTTGTGGAATGAGCTATTATATAGCAGTCTTCCCTTCTCAGGTGAATATACATATTTCCTGTTAGAGTGAGAAGGACTAATGTGAAATATAAAAGGAAAAGCAAATAAACTTTGTAAGTTCAGTGCTGCCCTTGGATGTACTCCACTAAAGTCAGTGGGAGTCCCACAGAGTTATGCATTGGAGAGTAGAATCTGGCTCTTAATATGATGTGGTTACTCATGAGAAGGATCTGCTGGTATCCCTTTAAGAAATAAAAAGTCCAAATAAAAAAACTGAAGAAATTCTCCTGTTTAATGTATTCTGTGTCCTAAAGAATTTAATCTTGTTAAAAACTGCATTTTTTGTTTAAGAGCCAGAATGTGGTTGACCTTTGTGCTGCGTCATAGAAGGAATAGGCGATAATTCAGATGGAATGAGTGAGTAGTATTCCCACTCATACCCTTGTGCACCTAGAGCAATCACAGTTGTCCTTGAGCTTTGAGGAATGCAAGAATTACTCCTGTGTGCCTAGGGATGTGACAGGGACATGTGCTGGCTGATCTCCCTACCGAATTACAAGATTGGTTGACTGCTCCATCCAAACAAAAACCAACCAACCAACCAAACAAACAAACAAACAAACCCCTATAAACTAGGAAGCTTCAGGAAGAATTGTGCTCCCTGAGACATATTGCCACCCAGAGTCACTGTAGCAGCATTATGCAAAATGTCCCTTTCTCAGTTTAAGTATTTTCTCAGTCTGCTTCTGGTCTTAATTGGAACCAGGAAATGCAGAGATGTATGAAAACGAAGGGAAAATAATAACTCCCCTTTTTGATCCTCAGTAGGCATTTGGCTCAAATTTGGTTTCAGGGATGGTGATTTTGGGGGGTTTGTTGTTAATTTTTCTGATTCAGTTCCTTCATCTTTAGCTGAAATGTTTTATTTATGTTGAAGTGACCAGATGTGTGTACTCCTAGTCACTGTTTTGGGGGTGGGGAGAGTGAGGAAGAAGGCTTACTCAGTTACATTTCTGATTCTCAAAGTTTTGGTCAGAGTCTCTGAGACTTTCTCTACTTCAGCTTCCAGGGAGCTTAAATTATGATGTCAGAACTCAAATTCTTCAGCTTCTCACTGGTATAGTTTTTCAACTTATATCTACATCCCTGGAATTATCATGGAAAAGGAACTGTGTCCTACTGTGCCTGTTGATGGAAGATATCCCACACTAACAATGTATCAATGACTAAATGAAGCATTCACTGAAGGAACAGCGATGCACCAACATGCAGGAGAAAGTGGATTGCCTGAGTCCCGACATTTTGGCGATGTCACGCTAACATTTTAAAAAGAGAAACCTACAAGCTTAATGCTAATAACTATAGGGTTAAATGGCATTTCTGGGCTTCAGTTGTAGGAGTCAAAAATCATTGTGTCAATCTACTTGAAATCAAGTGGAGTTTGTGACTAAGAGCAAGGTGTTATCTTCTATATTCCTGCTGTATGTTGCCTATTCTAATGTAGATGGTGCATGAGGTGGGGTGAAAGGACACCAGGCAAAACATCATAAGCAGATTTTTGTTTTTTTTTTCTCCAATAACACACAATATAGAATAAAATGAGAGAATTGTCTCTTCATCATATTATTCATTCATTCATTCATTCATTATTTCTTTATTTAGACTTCTTGATTCTTCTGATTCATCTTTGTCCTCTATTGCCATAGGACTGCTTCATTTCCTCTTATAGGAATTGCCCACGTTTGCTGGGGTCTCTCAGGAGCATGCTGTTATACAGTATTCATTGTTCACATTAAATAAGTGCCCTTCTACTTCATCTTTCATTCCCAAAGTTTTCAGGGTTTTTGATTTCCATTTATCCTATTTATCACATAAATGTGATCTACCTGTAATCAAGAGTGAAGGAACTAGTTATTTCAGTGTTCAGAGATGCACAGAGGTAGCATTCTCAACAGAAAAAAAAAACCAAAAAACAAAACAGAAAAAACCCCACCACTTTCTCTGCTATGAAACTGCATATATAAACCCCTGTTAGTCTGGCAATTATGCCCTAAGCTATGACCAGTCTGTGCCAAACAGTTGGTTAAATTGTAGGCAGCCAAGAATCTGGGTCAAATGTGTTTCTTGAAGGCACCAGTTCCAGCTCAGACAACTCCTATTTCTCTCTCTCTCTCTCTCTCTCTCTCTCTCTCTCTCTCTCTCTCACACACACACACACACACACACACACACACACACACACACACTCTGAGAGTACCATTAAAAATTGTGTGTGAAGTGACCATTCATGTATTTTCATAATAGGAGGATGGTGAAGAGAGATTGTCCCTTAAAGGGCTGGCACTTTGTGTGTGTCCATGGATGACCTTTATGAAAAGAGAATTGCTCTAAAGATCTTATACGCATCGGGTTTTCACACTTCAATCTCCTGCTCCAAGAACAAGGCAGAACTCCTCTTGCTTTGAGGAAGTGATGGAGGAGGTATGAGGCTCCCTCTGGTGGTCAGTCATCCATAATCATAATGCCACTGTTTCAGAGCCTCTTCTGGTAAGTTACCTTTTGACCATAGTCAGGCAAGGAACAACCTTTAGGGCCCACAACAGATGTTTTTGTCTATTGCTTATCTTGTTCTGCTGTTTACCTGCTTTTTGAATACTCTTTAGTCTCTCCTCTTCCCCCATCATTATAGCCAAACAAATAAAATTTGGCACTAAATGTCACTTGTCAAGACCCATTAAAAAGTAAATCTTCCTCTGTAACATCTGGTACTGGCTGCTGCTGAAATGGACGAGGGGGACCATCGATCTGCCTTGGCATGACAATTTCTGTTTCTAAAAAAAAAAAAAAAAAAAAAAATTATCTGCTTACCCTCCCACCCTCCAAAATGAATTATTTAGAGATTCAAAACATTGTACAACCACATTTGTATCTGTGAATGTAGTTTCTATTTGCAGTTAAAAGGACTGTACAAAATTGCATGTTGTTCTCGCTTTTAGAAATCTACTTCGGTTTTAATTCTGCTCATCCTAGGACATGGAAACCTTTCTCCAGTGTTAGTATTTGTTCAAGTGAGAATCGGTTGATACTGGAAAGAAGCAGACAAAGGCCTCATGTTTTGCCACTGCGAAATATCATGCTTTCTCCCATACCATGTATATTGCTGCAGCCCCAACTTGCCTCCTGTGTAGTGCGTGAGGTCAGAGACCAGGACCTGACAGTATTGGGGAGAGCTCAAGGAATATGTCACTATGTATTGTATTTTCCTTTCTTATGCTAGCTGAAAAGTGCAATGTACCTTACTGCTATTCGAGACAGTAGTAATTACCTTTCTGTGACTTTACTTACCTCAGAGGGGATTTGTATGTAGCTAGCAGGTAGCAAGCCCATATCAGCTGGTAGAAAAGCATGCTGCCAGTTCTGCAGCAGGGTGTCCCAAGATAGGAGTGCAGATGTGCAACTCAGTGGGGAAATTGTCTAACATCCCATCATCCTTCACATCTGTGAATTTGGAAGTCTCAGATTTCTCCTTTAACTTCAACCCTTATCAGCCCAGTGTTGGGGGAAAAGCATTCCCAGGCACTTAGGGAATGCAAGGCACTGGAATAAGACTGCCCGAACTGTGCCTTTGTACATAGGAAGGTGAGGCTATATGCCAGAGGGCAGATGCTAGACGTTTTTCCTACTTAGTTTTGCTGGTGTACCAAAGCTCTGACTAGTAATGTCTCTGCTATTATGGTCCTGGACCTCCCTGAATAAAGACTGACAGCTGTGCTCAAGTGTGTGGTCCTGTGGTAAAATGCATCTGTACCAAATGGAAATCAGACTGGGATCATCACACTCAAATCATCTAAAAAAGAAATGCTGTTAAAACTCCAGAACTGAAACTCTATTGCATTAACTATGTATACAGCATAATTTTATTCTTTCTTTTTTTCCTTGAGAGGGAGAGCTTATTTACCAGTCTGGTTATTCCAGGTTCTCACTACTCTACTATTTTTATGAATCCTGCAAATTACTTGGGCAGCCTTATATGAAGATGTTAGTCCAAGAAAGCACATAAAAAAGGAGATTTGCATGCTAAGGAACTGCTGATAGCTAACTCACTCATCCAGTGGGTTTTTCTGAACTGTATCGTATGCAAGTTAACACTCAGATCAGGCCTTTACCCATCTGACATTCTTGCCTGAAGTACAGGGACTTTCTAGTAAATAGTTCCCTTAAATCTGATGCTTTTCTTCAATATTTTAAAAGAAACACACCCAACACCAGCACTTGGTCACATTTGAACCTACTTGTATAGAGTTCTTTTAATTTGACAGCAGTTACTGTATGTGGATGCTCTATTAATCTTTCTATATGAACAGTTTCTCTGTTTAATTAAATTGGGCCCAATGAGCCAGTGCATAGCCCTGTGATAAGCTCATTCATCTTTATTTGATTCTTTGTTGACACCTGAGTTGCCCTATGACATAGGTTAAGTCATTGAGTGGCCATTACCTCCTCATTTGCTCTCTCATGTTGCTCCTAATCACCTTCTTGAAGTCAAATCCAGATGATTTGTGCCAATTTCATGGGGGCACAAACTGGAACATCCGATAACTTTCTACATGGCTGATTTTACACAATCTCGCTTGCACATCTCAAGCTGCTATGTCTGTCAAAACACAATTTTTCCCCTCCTCCTTATGGGCTTTGATAGAGCTATGAGTACTAGAGGTCTCAATTATAAAATGTCATGACACTGCCGCACAATTTTTACAGTAATTTCACAGTGTTGCTTTGTGATTATTTCAGGATAGCTTTGAACCATGACTGAAATGAATTGTGGACCTTGGTGTATTGGGGATACAAATTGTGAGCTGGTGTGACAGAGAGGCAGACGTTGTTAGGAATAAACTCTGCTTGGAGAGAGAGGAATCATGCATTTTTTAGAAAGTCAGAATATGGGGAAAAAATTAAAAGTAGGAAAGCGGTGGAAGGCAAACGGAAGGGGGGAGAAATATTTACTTGTAAAACAAACATTGGGATGTACAACTTTAAGTCAAATGAATTGTTAGCTCTAAACACTTTTTTTTTTCAAACTCGTGAGAGCCCAACATCTGAAGGCCAGAATTCTACCAGAAGCCTTACAAAACTCTGGTATGTTTATTGTGTGTCTCCCGAGAGTTAGACATTTGACAATAGAATGATTCTGAAATATAGACTAAGAAGTTGGATTCATGCCTATAAAATAATTGCTGGCGTTGGCAGTCAACTGTATCATTTTATATTACAGCTTTGAGTAGTTATTTGTATGGAGAGGTCCTTCACAAAGAACTCCCTACAAAAACTACCACCATTTTGTTTGGAGTGGTGACGTACTACCATTTGTCCTGCCTCAAGCCTTCTCAAGAACTGGGCACGGGCAAGCACATATCACCTCCACTTCCTAAAGCATGATGGGAAATCCCAGCCTAAGGGCCCAATTCAAGATAACCTCTTTATTCAGGTAGGGATGTAAATGTTTTCCTGACAATAATAGATTGAAGCATTGTGCTTCGATGCTTTTTTGAATCAGGACTTATGACATTTAACTTTTTGTGCAGGTTTCCCCACCACAGATGCACAGAAACCTTTTCTTTTAAAAGGGTGTTTGTGGCATGGCTCTAATAGAATCATCCTGTGAGGGAGCTCCAGGAGAGCTAAGCAAAGCTGATGTGGGGAGACAGTGCCGCTACGCATATGATCCTGACGTCCTATGGATTTCTCAGGATCAGTGGGACTGGCTTGATTAACTTTCATGGGCTTCTTCAGGGGAGCAGCCCTGAAGCAGCCCTTAATTCAGCTAATAATTCATAGAAAACTTAAAAAGGAAATCCTTAAAAAGGGAGGGGAAAAAACAAACAAACAAAACTCCCTTTCCTCACAAATACTTTCTCACAGGCTTTATTGAAGGGCGGAAGATCAGGCTCACGATTGACTTTTTTAGTAGTATTTTCATATATTTAGTGCTGTAAGTGTTCATGGCATTTAAAGGACAAGCAAAAATGACAAATACCCACCCAGAGGAATTTACAGTCTACATTAGACATAATGAAGCAAGGGATGATCGTAACCAAAAGTTGGGGAGGGAGGGAAAAACAGACAAATAAAGGAAATTATTAACTCTTAATATGGGGAAATTTCTGTTAAATTTTGCTATTAGTTTAGGAAATTGGTTCTGCAGTGATACATGATAGCAACAAAAGCTAGAAGTTGCTTGTGTTTAAAATGGTGTTTATTAGTGCATTCCTTGTATCGGCCCTCCCTTGTTTTATTCTGTGGATGTACTGATGTTTTGAAATTAAAACTTTTTCCTACTTGGGAAAAGACACCTTGGACTGGGACTGTTGCTAGGCTTTTTTAAACCAATCTTTTATATGTTCTGAGGGGGGTTTTGAAACACTTCTGCCCCTCTACATCAGTGGTTTTCAACATTACCCTGTCACCACACAGTGGTAAGTGTGCAACGGAGAACCGGCAGGGAGATAGCTGGATTTGGCCCGAACAGGGTGGGCTGGTGTGCCCTGCAGGGTCATGATATGACTCTAAGCATGCCGCAGCTCTCAAAAGTTGAGACCACTGCTCTACACCACCAGACTCTCAGCACTCTATACAGGCTTGTATTTTGGGATCTATGCTACAAGGCTTGGAAGCAGTTTCCCTGTCTGTATACCTGCGCTGGGAAGTGTGCTCTGATCTGCTGTGTAGATATAGCCTTTGAGAGGTATTGAGCACCTCAGCTCTCATTGATGTCCGTGGGACTTGCTGGAGTTCAGCACTTGGAGTTCAGTAGTGTTTGACTCTCTCTAACTTTTCCATGCTGTAACGCCTCTGTTCTAAGGGTCCTATTTTATTAAAGAGACTCTATCCACTCTGAGTCCTGATCCAGCAAGAAACTTGGGCACACAAATTGCCCCACTGAAGTTATTGGGGCTAGTCTGGTGCTGAAAGCTGTATATATTCTAGGGACCTTGCTGAACTGGGGGGACGGTGCTTGTGTAACATGCTGGGAGTAGTTCTGTGTACTTCCATGAGCTTTGAATCAGGCCCAGAACATGTTATTTCCTTCTCACAAGATTAGTCCACATAGAAGGGATGAGCCTACCACTGCTACCAGTTAACAGGGCTACTCTATTGAGTTCAAGTGTTAGGGGTCCATGATTTTGGGAGCAAAGGACCCTTCTGATGCACATGGATTACACACAGTATTGTGAAGTCCAGTGAGGTTATTCACAGTTGGAAGCACTGTATCTGGGAGCAAATGTTTGCATAGTCAAGCTCCTATCGCTTAACAGGAGCAATAAATTCCAACTGAAATCCAAGTGAGAACTGAGTTTATTTTGTTTATTTCAGCAACTTTTCCATGGCTCTAAATGTTTTTACCCAAAATGTGTAAAATCACCAAATACCTAGCAGGGAATGCACAATTGACTGCCTTGAAATTAGATGCATCTGAAATAATAAAGTTCTAACATAATCACCTTGTGGCTTCCACACCAGAGCGCTCTCCTAAAAGCAAGAGAAAAAAAGCTAAGCATTGCAATTGACGTAAAGATTAACAAATCCAAGCTGTGCTGCACCAAGGCAAGGAATGACTTTAGAAGTCATACACCTTTTAATAAACAAATAAATAAAATCCTGCCACCTAATCCCTCCCTTTTTAAAAGCAAGGAGCTATTAGCTTGAGCGCCTCACTAAGGCAGTTTCAAATGGGGGACAGAGAGTTGATATCACAGTAGGCTGGATCCAAATAATTTAGAAATGTATAGAATAAGACCAATAACCTTATGCTCCCTCTACCCTGATGACTACACTTGCTACTTTGTGCTTTAATTTCTTAACTTCACTGTTATTGACTTAAAGTTCTTAACTTAATTAAGGCTTTTTTTTAAAAAAAAAATCTGTCATGCAGGTGTTTACTACCTTTTTTGATGTTGATCTAATATTGGTCCATTGCCTTCACCTTTTTAGGACAAGATTTTCCAGTTGTACAGTTTTATAGACTGATGAGTATTAAATCAATAATAAAAAGAATACAAGATTATATATGGCAGGTAAAGTAAGGAACAAGATTGAGAGCAAATGTTAAAGGGGGAATTGCTTTTACCCCACCTATCCCACATCCCTCCCCTCCCCACTTCCCATTAATGATTTTTTGATGTAAAGTACAAGCCACTTGTTGCCAGCAAAACCGGTCATCTCATTTAGTCCGTAAAGCTATGTACTTTCACCCAGCACTGATAACATTACTTTATATTGCAGGTTCAAGCATTTTTATTGTTACATAGAACAAGGGTAACCTTCTTAAATCTAAAACTCCTGTGCAATCTTACAAGAAAACTCAATTAATCAATTAGAATACTGTACTCAAATTACAATGGAATTATGTGCCTCTGTTGCTGAGACTATTGGAATTTGTGGTGCATTACATCAATTAAGAATACTTAATTTCTAAATGGCACAAATGAACAAAGTATGAGTCATAGTGAACGTTTACTCCTTAAAAGCCATCAGTGCTAATGGTTTTGTAACCTTTGTAAATTTAATATGGGTTTCATTGATACAGCAAACTAAACCCACGTCAGGATGGTGTAATATTACTGCTCATATACACAGAGCTTTATGCAGCCACACACTTAATTGCATAAATAATAAAGGTAGGTTTTGAAGTAGGCATCTATTTACACTACTTTTTGTGAGCAGATATGATCATACTATGCTATCATACTCCAAGAAGTGCACTTAAGCCAATCAATAAGTAATGATTCATAACATCTTTCTTTTTTTCAGAGAGAAGTTATGATAAGCAAAGATCAGGATAACAAAAGAGCATATTTCAGTGTCCAGTAGGTCATCCTGCATGTGTCTAAATATCATTCCTGCTTGTTTAGAACTTCGTGCTGTACTGTACTTAAACCTTTTTGGTAAACTTTTTTTTATTAAAATGAGCTCAGTATGAATGACCGTATTACAACATTGCAAACTTATCTTTTCAAAGCTTCTGGTGGCAGATAGTCTTAGTAATTAATATGTTCTTATTAATAAAGTACCCTCTTACTCATTAACAGATGACATGCTATTATAACAGTACTGATTGTAATGAGCATGTTGGCAATGACTGTGTATTGTAATCTGTTTTCCATATCCTTTAAATAAGGCATTATTCATGAGCATAGCCAGTAATATTTTGTGTGTATGTCATAGGTTGCTTTTTAGTTATAGATGGCAACTAAAATACAACTCTACAATGTTATAGCCAACTCTTACAGAACCTTGCTACAGATCAGAGAGCTTGCTACCATGATTAGAATGGTTTTGTTCACAATTGAAGCACTAAAGTCAGGATTGCAATATAAGTCCCCTGGCAATATATTTATAGAGAGAACTCTTCTCACACAGTCCTTGTTGAACCATTTTCTCCATTTTCTGGACCTAGTGGAGGAAAAGTGGAGATTGAATGGCCTGTAAACAGGGGAATCCAAGGTAAGGGAATTCAATGGAGCCATTTCACGCAAGATGAGAGAGTGGGTGGGTTATTTTGAAGGTCGAGGGTGTTGTCTTCTGGCTGATCAACCAAAGTGTGTATTACATGAAGATGGGCTCCACAGCCTTTTTTCCCACAGGGCACCTGATCCTGACTTACATTTTCCTGCCTTTTTTCCCCTCCCATTCTAGAAGTTCCTCATCTTTATGCATCTGACAAAGTGGGATTTTCTCCCACGAAAGCTCACGCGATAAATAAATTTATTAGTTTTTAAGAGTGCCACCAGACTCCTTGTTTGATTTGCTGATCTAGACTAACATGGCCACCCCTTTTGAAGAAAGACCTGGGTTGCTTGATGAGTGCTAGCAAGCAATGTGCATTTTAATACAGCTGAATGTAAATGTATACACTTAGGATGTAAGCAATATTAATGCAGTCTTTAGACACATAAATGGGAATTTCCAGTGGAAGTAGAGGGGTATTTTACATCTGAGTTTGGCACTAGTGTATTGCTGGAATGCTGTGGCCAGTTCTGGTGTCTAAAATCAGAGGATGTTAATAAATTGAGTAAGATTCAGAAAAGAGGCACGGGAATGACTAAAGGATTTTAAAACATGCCATTATTGTGATAGACTGAAAGAGCTCAATCTATTTAGCTTAACAAAGAGAAAGTTAAAGGTGAGTTGATTACAGTCTGTAAGTATATACACTAGGAACAAATATTTAATAATTGGCTCCTCAATCTATCAGAGAAGAAGATATATAACAGTTTGTTGGCTGGAAGATGAAGCTAAATTCAGACTGGAAATAAGATGTACATTATTTAACAGCTAGAGTAATTAACCATCAGAAAATTTACTAAGGGGTATGGTAGATTCTCCATCCCTACCAATTTTAAAAGAAAAAAAAATGGAAATTTCACTGAAAGGTATGCTGTAGGAATTATTTTGGGGAACTTCTATGGCCTGTGCTATGCAGGAGGTCAGACTAGATGATCACAAAGGTTCCTTCTTGCCTTAAAATCTAAGAATCTATATAACATGCCTTTGCAGTCCATTGGAATGTAGCATGTCAAAGACGATATAAAATAGCTGATACTATGAGCCTCACTGGAGCTGCATTTTGTCCTGTGTACCAGCTGTGCTGTTACAAACAGTTATGGAATAGGCTTAAATTGTTTATAGAAGTAGTGGGTCAAATTCTTTGCTTGTGTAGATTGGCACTGTTTAATTCTCTTCAGTGGAATTGTCTGTTTACACCAGCAGAAACCCTGGCCTATCATGTTTTAGTAGCTGAAAATGGGACTGGAATTTAGCAACTCCCAAGTTCCAAAGCTGGCTTTGACAATGACTTCCACTGTGTCCTGGAAAAGCATAGGCCAAACTCTTCAACAGCATCCATGAATTCTGCTTGCCTCCATAGAGTTGGATGACATTTTTTGGACAAATATTTGTTTGCCAGTTTTGGTTTCGCTGAAACTGTTTGTGAATTTGATACAAAATCACCTAATAGTTTTGGCTAGGAAAAAGAAATGGGGATAGATTAACAAAGCAGGAAGATGGGGAGCCACTTCTTTATAGCCAATATTCCACTGGTTAGGTCGCTTATCTGAGATGTGTGGAAGACAGGTTCAAATATCTGCTTTGGAGAAAGAAAGTCAGACACAGGCTCTCCCCCATCCCATGTAAGTTCCACAACCACTGGGCTATAGACTATTTTCCATTGCGGGGTGCTCTCAATCTCTCTTGTTGAAGTTATTGCATTTTATATAAATAATTAAATATTCTTTGGAGACGGGAATAGAATCTGGTTTGCTTCCTTTCAGATGAGGGCCCTCATGAGCACCACTGATGGTCATTTTATGCCCAGGAAGAAAACATTACGTGTTGATTGACTTGTATCATTCAGCCTGAAATGGACTTCATTATCTTTCAGCATTTTTTGATTCAATTTGGATGAGACTGATTTCCCCGCCCCCTCCAGCACCACCAGTGAACTGAAAAATCAGTGTTTCACCCATTTCTATGCCCCACTTTTAAGGGCCAAGTTTTTGAACAGCTGGGATTGGTGTTCAGCAGTGTTGAGTATCCCAAACTCCCATTGTTGTCCACTGCATTTGTGTTTGCTCAGCTATTCTAAAAAAATTGTTTGAGGCACCCCAAAATCACTGACCACTTCTGAACATTTTTGCCACTGGATTTTTAAAAACACAAGTGCTGTACACTCTCCAACCCTTAGTAAAATCAGTGAGTGCTGGGGTCTCAGCACTTGTGAAAATAAGGCCATTGATTTCTTTGTGTTTATTTCTTCACCTGCAAAATTGGGATATTAAAAGTTATCTTGTTACCTAGCTAGAAAATTGTGAGGTTTAATGAATATTTGTACAGCATTTTGAAGGTGAAAAGAGTATGTAAATGCTTTTCATCAGCAAAGAATAATGAATGGTATGAGTTGATTAAATGCTAATTTTCTGTCAGTGGAATCCTCCTTTCGTTTGATGAAAATCTGAGCAAAAAGTAACAATATTTTGTTCTGTTTCTCCCAGCCCATAGAAACAGTTTTCCTTCAGTTTTCCCATCAGTAAGTATATTTTCATACATGTGGCATCTGTAAGGTAATAATAAGTCTATTCTGTCCCAGTTCAGTGCTCCATATTTTTCTTATATGTTCCTCTCCAAAACTTTTCTGTAGTTTGAATGCCCAGTTAGATGGATGGCATTCATTGAAAGATGGTCATACTATCTAGTAAGTGCTTGATTACCCATTGGACATCAATATTTTTCTTGCAAAGATATTGACATGTCATTAATTGTGATTGTAATTCTTGTGTCATGCCCTTAGAAGTAATATATTTGAATTCCAGATGCCAAACAGCTTAAATTGTTTGTGAAGAAGATATTGAACATGTTAGCAAAAATTCTGACCTAAGTTACCCTGATGTAAATCCAGAGTAACTCCCCAGAAGCCAATGGTGTTATTCCTGATTTAAACCACTGTAAATAGGAAAAGAATCCTATTTGTACTCTTGTGGCCTTATGAGGGAAGGAGAAAAATATAACTGTATCTACATTTGTATGTTGTGGTTTGTGCTCACACTTGACTCTGAAACCCCTAATCTGAGTTCAGTGAGAACAATAACTGTTTTTAAAATGCAATGCAATGCAATTGTTTTTAAAATGCAATGTTTCACCAGCTTGTATACAGGGGAGAACAAAGGAGAGAGAATGCAAAAAGTCACTTTTCCTTTCTTACCCCATGATTGTTGTCATACTATTATGTCGTCAAGTGCTCTTCCCTCCACCCCCACCCCCGCGCAATCCTGCACATAGGTGGTTTTAACACTGATAGCAGCATTAGGCTCACATACACCTATCAACTATACCCCAATCCATGTTGGCCTTCCTGATAGAAAGTATTGCACAGTGTCAAGGGGTAGAGTGACTGCACAATCCCGAGCTACTGGAGGCTGTGACAAATTATCTTTGGCAGCTACCATTGGGGCGGTGCATCTTTGCATGCTATATCCTATTGATAGTGGTGTCTTAAAATTACACTTGAGTCTACAGACCTAAATATGAGCTGGAATCCTATGGAAACAGTGTTCTTAGCATTATCAATTTAGGTTTTTTTAAATGAGTAAAATAACTCCCATTGAAAATAAAATCTCAAAATGTAATGTTAGATTCATAACAAATATTTATATGCCCTTAATGTATCCTATACCTATGGAACAATGAGGGATTTGAACATTATGGCTGGATGAAGCGTGTCAATCTTGATTAGCACATGTAATTCTAATTAATATTAATGGGAGCTACTCACATTCCTCAATAAGAAAATACATCTATGAATGATTTGTGTTTCTCATAGACTTTAAGGTCAGAAGGGACCAGTACGATGATCTAGTCTGACCTCCTGCAAAATGCAGGCCTCAAGATCTCCCCCACCCACTCCTGCAATAGGCCACCAACCTATGACTGAGTTATTTACCTCCTTAAATCATGATTTAAGGACTTCAAGATACAGAGAATTCACCGGTAGGTGAACCATGCCCTGTGCTACAGAGGAAGGCGAAAAACCCCCAGAGCCCAGGCCAATCAGCCCTGGGGGAAAATTCCTTCCCGACCCCAAATATGGCGATCAGTTAAACCCTGAGCATGGGGGCAAGTCTCAACAGCCAGTTATCCAAGAAACAATTCTCTGTAATAACTCAGAACCCACCCCACGTACTCTCCCCTCTTAGGCCACTTGTAAATCCACCACACGTAGCCAAATATCAGTCAATTTCCAAAATAGGCTAATCATACCATCCCCTCCATAAATTTATCAAGCTCAGATTTGAAAGCAGTTATGGTTTTTGCCCCCACAACTCCCCTTGGAAGGTTATTCCAGAACTTTACACCTGGTTTCAGACCAGTATACATTCTATTTTGTCTTCATTGAATCTCTCCTGCCTCAGCTTTATAATGAGGAGATACAGGTGATAAAAGATGGGGAAGAGCAGATAATGAACACTCTATGCTTCATCATATAACTAAGGTGTATCAACAAACAGAACTTTAGAGAACATTTTCCAAAAATCCAAGGATCAGATACAGTGCTTTGTTGCAGAATCTGCTTAAATACTACTTTATTTCTCCACAAAAATTTCCCATGTAGGAAAGAAGCAGTTTAAAATGCATCAACATTTTAATTCATTACAGCAGGTTATTTTTTAGCAAGGTCCAAATTTCTTGGTCAAGGTATAGTTAAGGTCCACATGCCAGAGAAAATAATAATAAACTGTATTTTTTTTATCATTGATAATGATAAAATAAATCAATAAAGATTTGGAGTCTGTTCAAAAGCATCTGGCAGTCTGGATTTGGCCCACAGTCTGCCTATTGACTCCCCTGCACTACAAGGATGTAGGAGGTCTTTTACAAGCTCAGGAAACTTTTTGTTTGCACTTCTTTTCCTATCTCTTAATGTATTTCTTTAGTGTATTCGGTTATTCTAAAACACAAAGATGCTAAGAGAAGTATTTATTCCACCTTAACTATTTTAGACTTGAACCATTTTCACATTTTCCAGCAATCCAGATATTTGTCAGTCCTTTACAGTAATAATAGAGGGATTACTGAGGCCAGGTGACTAAAATCTTACCTTGTCCTTTGGCAATATACCATACCTCTAATCTTCCCATAAAAGGAACCAGGAGGCTCTGCCAATAACCCCTTCTTTCCCACTATACTAGTGTCTTGTGTCACATCCATTCATTATCTAGGTACTCTGTTGTCTTTCTACAATAGACTAACACGGCTACCCCTTTGGAATCTATTCTTTGAGTTTGAAAGGCATTTGAAGGGAAACAAAGAGGTGTCCCTTAATAAGATTCTGCATTTTCTTGTGCTCAAAACAAAGTTTGTTTGTTGCACTTGCTTTGCTGTTTCTGAGGAACCTTTGTCCACCTGCTGGAAAAAACATAGTGATGTACAGTATTTGAGAATTTTTGTAAACAGTAAATTGGTTTCCACTCTCTGGATGTCTAATTAGATAGACTGAAGTGAGTATATTAATTTTGTGTTTCTTTTTTACTATTGCTATAAGATGCCAATGTTGCATCATAACACTCCAAGGAAGGTGGTATCAACATCTTGGGTAACCATTTAATATTTCACCAAAATATTTTATACTAATAATACATGAATTACTCTAGTCTGTCTTTAAGTGACAGAAATTACAAATGTGAATGAATAAATTGGCAGCCTGCCGCCAGGGAACACTAACACAATATAGCTGCTATAATTTCTCCACATTTTAGCAGAAAAACAGCATTTGTTTATGTGCTGGATAGAATTTAAATTTGCTCAGGTGGTTCTTGGGGCATCGGATCAAATAAATAATTATTCACTCTTGGAGAAAAGGTCCTTATCCAGCGAAAGAAACTTATTCAGCATATAGTTATCAAGATAATGAAAAAGAGAAAATTGTGACTTACAAGGTAGTTATCAGTAAGCTACATTCTACCTTAGCTCAAGTGTTCCATTCAGATGCATGGTTTTATTTCTTTTCTTTTTAAAAAAAAAAAAACCCAAAATCTTGTGCTCGGGTACTATGGCTGATGGAGTCAGATTAGGCAGATGCTCCCAATAGTTTGTCTGAATTTTTATGTTGAGCTGCTCTTTATTTGTATATGGATTCTGTGTTTCAGAAAGAAACCTCTATGCTCAGGGGAAAAAGGCTTCTTTTTGAAAAACACAGCTTCTGATATTTCTTGAAGGTCATATTTAGAGTAGAAACAGAACTATGTATGTAGAAGGAATGGAAGCTGCAATCTTGGGGACTGCATATTATGATTTTATGACTGTATGGGTTTCTTTTCTGTTGGTGCAAAAGACAGTTAATTTTCCTTTAACAATGGTATTGTTTTCCAAGAGGTTCACTATTAGTTTTGCATGTCCCATGCATCATGAGAAGATTGAGATTTGTTTTCTTCAGCCTTGTTTCTTGTACAGATAGCAAGAAAGCAAGACTGTCTGTTTTATCATGCCAGTTACAGGGACATAGAAGAAATACCACAGACATACGAAAGTCTAAACAGCGTAAATATCATAATACAGTGGTTACACTTATAAACTTTCCACTCTTGCTTTCGATAACTAGACAACTTTATCTCAGTATTTGCTGTAATCCCTGCACTTTATATAAGGAATAGGGTAATCACTAAAGTAATAGTTTGTGTATTTCTGATTGAAAAACAAAAGAATAATAAACATAGCTGTGGTCTTATCATTCTGGTTACACGTGTCTTAGAACAACTCTGTCCAGTGAAATATATTGAAAGACTTTGTACCCAGCGTTTTATATTTTTGCTGAATAGCCACCACTTACTACATGTTAGTATTAAAGTAGACAGTTGGCACAATTAATATAATGATTTACAAGTCAGCTTGTGTGGTATGTCCAGCTCAAAGACAGCAGCTATTATTCCATGCTGGCACTCTTTCTCTGTTTCCGCCACCAGAACGAGAACAAAGAGGGAAATTCTGACCAAAAGGTTCTAGGAACAAGGGAACCTCTATGTCCCTTTGAAGGGAGTGGGAGAGTAGGATACCCACTAGAGCCTGCCACTCAATACTGGAGGTGAAAAGCTACCAGAAAAGTTTACAAAGGAGGAAACAGAAAGTTGCTTCTCACCCCTGGAGGGCTTGAGAGAGAGCAAATGAAATCCTCCTCCTCCTTAGCAGCTAGACTGATAAAGGAGATCAAAAAAGACCTGGAGTGAACTGTGTAGTAAATAGAAATTTTGCTGCTGTCAGTGCAGCCAGGATTTTGACCCTGGCTACTCCCAACCTGCCTAGCAAATGTTCCCACAGTGCTCCAACTACCAGAGCCCTGCTGAACTCACCTTTATAGCAAATCACTTCTCCCACTTCCAGAGTAGACTCAACACCCTAAAACACTGTAGGCCTCTTTCTTAAAAGGTCGTTCTTCCCTGCAATAGATAAGCGATTCTCAGGGTTGGGTAGAAAATACATTACAAAGCAGAGGATAATTCTATGCTAGTAATTGCTGCTGCATACAAGATTTCTTGGGGCACTGACTCCAGAATTCAACCATGTGGTTGGTTGCTTAGTTAGTCCCCAGTTATGATTTTTAGGGCAGCAATGAAGCTCCTCCACTCCTGTCTGTTTATGGCAAGTCTTTTTCAATGGGTGCGTCTACACTTGTAAATTAAGTTGACTTAAGCTTGCTTAAGTCGACTTAATTTACCCTGCGTCTACACTACAGTTTCCTTAAGTCGACATGTACAATGGGGCAAAGGCTGAGCCCCCTGGCACTGGGCAAGGGGTGCCCCTCCACCCCCATGGACCTGCCCTAGGTCCCCCTAGCCTCTATAAGTCAACCTAGGTGTCCGGTGTAAGTTCCCCCTAAAGTCGACTTTAAATTTAGGTGTAGACATGCTAAGTCGACTTAACTAAGTTGACTTAAAGTTGATTTAGTTAAGTCGACTTAGCTAAAGTTAACCTAAATTTACAAGTGTAGACCTAGCCAATGGTTCTACACTGTGTCCAAAGTTTTTCAGCTTCCATAGCTTTTTGCCATTTTGCTTTTGGGACGCTTCTTTTTCACTTGCCTTCAGGTGTCCGTCTTGTTGCTATTCTGGTGATGGAATCAACTTCCATCTAAAACACATGGCCAATCCATTTCCAGCACCTTCTGGGAATGATGGTACTTATATTTTCTTGAATACACTCTATAAATAGATCTTGATTTGAGATTGTTCTGGGCCAAAAGATATGGAAAATTTTTCTGAGGCAGGTTGTATTAAAAGAAGACTGCTTGGACATATCATACTTTGCCATTCCCCAGCGTTCTGCACTATAATGTAGCATTGAAACTAAGCAACTCTGATAAATCTCAGGTTTAGATTTGGTGTTCTGTTTTGATAATTTCCAGACTGTATTTAAACTCCTAAAGGGGTTCCTATCTTTATTTCCAGAGGGGTAGCCATGTTAGTCTAGTTCGACAAAACAAAGAAGGAGTCCTGTAACACTTTTAAAAACTAACAAATTTATTCTGTTCCAAATGTCCTGATTTGCTCCAGCATCCTGGCTCATGGCACTGCCCAGCTATGTGAATATTTCTACATATTCCTCTCTTTGTACTGGTGATGTTCTGGCAATATTAAAAGTTATTGTCTTATTATGGTTGATTTTTCAGTCCAGTTTGGTAGCTGAATAAGCTGTTGGGTTGTTTTCTTTTGTATCTGCAACCTGTGGCTCTGTAGCTGCATGCAGCTCTTTGGCTGCTCCCTTGCAACTCTGGTCTGCCCCCACCAATGGGGGACCCTGTGGGAGGGCCTGCTATTGGTTCCAGGCTCCCCCCACACCACCAGGGGACCCTGCAGTGGGCACCCTGGACCAGCAACCCCACCCCACGTCAGGAGGCTACAACCATTCTGGTTCTCAACACACTTGGTTATTGAAGGAATTTTTTTTTAAATGACTTTTCTTGTCTTTTGGATTGCAGACCCCGGGATGGTGATGGGTATGTGATAAAAGAGCAAGATCATTTGCAAAGTCCAGGTCTCCAAGGGGTGACAAGGATGTCCAGCTAATACCTCTCGACACGCCTTCTATTGTAGGTCACATTGTTAAATGTCAATGTTAAAGAAGATTGCAAACATAACACACCCTACTGTACTTCTCAGAACTGATCAGTGTGACCCACATTACAGGTAAAGTTGGAATCGACGCTTTTAATTATGTTAATTATATGATGAGGGATTTTGTAATCCTGCAGAATGTCACATTGGCTAAGCCTGTGAATGCTACGTGGATATGTTTTATGTTACTAACCGCTATCCAAGTATTCTAAACAAGGGGCTGGCAACCTGCAACGTGTGCCAAAAGTGGTAAATGCGCCAGTTTTGAGCAGCACGTGGCACCCGGCACTGCTGCCAGAAGGGTGACTGCAGACAAACACTGCTACTACCGCTGGAATGGGGGCTTCAGACCTGCTCAGTCCCCTCCCTGCTGCCAGCCCTGGGAGAGGGACAGGGAGGAGACTGGGCACAACCCTTCCTAATGGTTGCCGACCCCTGCTCTAAATAAAGATGGTCACTTAAAGAGAGTTGATGCTGGAACCTGCTTTTCCGAATGTTGTGTATTATATCAGCAAATACAACTGAATGAAGGCCTTTGAGTACTGTCTTTTGAATGAGAAAAAAAGCTTCCATTGGAGAAAGGTAAAGTATTCATTACTGGAATCAAATAACAGTCTAGCAGAATTCGTCTGCTCAAAAGGGGTAGGAGGAAGTGAACTATTTATTATGCAAATCTTGTAGCACTTTGACTATTAGGTTTATCAGGTCACTTTGAAGGAAAAAAAACCCCACAATATTTCTGACTACACTTGTCTTGATTCTTTGATTGCTTTCAGTGCCGAAAGTAGAAGCAAAAGAGACTCTGCCAAAGAATGAAACATTGCAACTGGGAACATTGAATTAGTCAACTCTCATATTTCAAAAGTGTGAGATCTTTGAACTGATCTTTTCGGCTGCAAGAATTCACTCTTTTATTGGATGAACCTGAAGAGGCTTGCCAATACCTGGCTTGAGATGTCTGTCTATATAATCTGAGATTCTTGAATGGGCACACTAAAAAATGTAAATAGGAAGAAAATTATTTCACTGAGGACCTCCATTGATGAGAAAATCTTGAAAGATTTGAGATTAGAATTTCAAGACAGTAAAAATTTATCCTGATGGCAGCATTGCATTGTTTTTAGAAGACTTCCATTGGATATATGCTGTCTTTCACATGCCATATTTAAAAAATGCCATTACTACTTGTAGTAAATTATAATAATAATATCATGATTTTATATGAATTGATGCTATGCAAGAATTATAGAAATCATAAATTGAGTACAACATGTATATATTAGAACTATGCAAGCCATTTGCAACAAAAACAGAGAGCATGGTTTCAATACAAATTCTAAACTGAGGTTAGATATAGCAGACATTTTGAAAACTTCAGTTTGTTCATGGTCTTCATCATTGAAACTATGACTTTTTTCAGTTCATGTGGTTTTAAGATGAAACCAGGTACAACTAATTCATTTCCATATGTGCTTCACTTTGAGAGTTTGGCCAGTGTGAACACACAGTGGTCAGAATAAAATGCCAGGCTTGTTCTTGCAATTACTTCTTCTCCCACAAAGACAAAGTTTAGGTGAGGGTTGGGAGGAAACAGGTGAGAAGAGGTAGTGAGGACTGAAGCTGATGGAAGATCTTGAGGCTTGTCAGGTTTAGATTGAGGGGTTGGATTTCCAGTAAATAACCATGACTGGTTGGGGAGTTAAGTGACAAGCCTAACAAGCCTCTTGGAATGGTGAGGGCAGATGCTGGGTCTGTGGGAAAGTTTGGCAAGGGTTGAAGGCTGGTGTGCAGGCTGGGTATAGAATCCATCTGCTAAGCGGTGGGATTGCTTTCAAAGGTGTTGCATCACATCTCCAACTAATTAAAAGAGAATGTGGAAACTGACTCCTCCATCACCTGAAATGCTAGTTTTCCTAAAGCTGTGTGTGCAAGTAGGAGAGTCCAGAAGCTGCTCTCATAGTGGTTTGGGGATTGAGCAGAGAAGGCAGTAGCAGCAATAGGAAGAATGGGGGGGGGGGGGGTGAGAGCAAACTTCAGCTTCCATCCTCTAGCCTGACTCCAACTACATCCTAGCAATAATGGGATTTATGTTCCCTCTCTTTCTGCCCCCAAGTGTGGGGCATTTCTTTGACAATGTCAATCTGGAGAGAAAGGAGGGAAGCCCTGGGGACCCACTTTCAGCTCATGTTTCCCTGAATGTACATATTTCCATGTAGCCTCTTCCTCCCCTTGTTTTACAGTGTCCCAGCTTCACTGAAGTGTTTGTTCTTAAATAATGACACTTTTTGAGATTTTCAGTAATGTTACATTAAATTTTCAAAAGTGAAAACAGCTGACCAGAAAACAGATTTTCCTTCCCGTGAAAACGTTTTTTGGCGAAAAAAATTCAAGCTGAATTGGGATGGAACATGAATAACTCAAAATTTTCCATAGCAAGGAAAATCCACACTTTTTTGCGGGGGGGCTTTGCCAGCCATGCCCAACTTAAGATACCTGCCTAAAGAAGCATATGCTTTCAAATGTCTTAAATTAAATGAAAAAACTGTAGCACATCTGAAAATTTAGGCCGGATATTGGCTTGAACAAAATTTGCATCTTGCAAAAGATTTACAGCAGAGTATTTTCTAACTGAGAAGAGAAATGGTTCATCTTCTAATTCATTCATTCATTCTATAAGATTTTTTACAGTAGCAATAGGCTCTAAATGATACATCTGTCATCTTTATTCACCTAAGAAGGGAAATAAGTGATATAGATTTAATAATTTTATTCCTTAAAGGCAGGTACAGAGGGTATGTTTTGTTGTGTAGGGGCCTCCACTAAAGTAGTTTGTATTATTCAGGAATAGAGCATAGGATAATTTTTTTATGAAGTAGAGGAAAAAACTTCATTTAATCTAAATAACAAAATCTTTCTCAAGGGCACCTACTACAGTACATTTAGACTCTAAGAAAACCACAACTATTGACGTCTTTAGAAGACAGAGGATCTATATAGAAAAAATGCTCTAATTATTGGCTGCCTTTGTAATTAGAGAAAGGCAAAATCAAACCATTTGTTTGAGCTGATGGGTAGTGACTGAATATATAATACAAAGCAATATAAATGTTACTACCATATCTTCACACACTGTAAAATGGTAAGTGTATTGCTAGCATGAAGTTTTTATTACTAAGTAATGTTTGAGGAAGATTTGAATACAAGCTAAGACACCTGGTGAGTTTCTTGCCTCATTTTATGGTGCTAGATATTGAAAATGTATTCCACCACAGTTTGTGAGGTGATACAAAGAAATGGACAAATGAAACTAGTCCGTTGTCTATTATTTTTTATAGTACATTATAAGTGCTAGGATTTGTCACTAGGGAGTTTGCCCAATAGGCAAACATTTCTGTTTTCCTTCCTGTTTTCCTTCCTTCCTTCCTACATACAGTTATGGTGTATATATACTTCAAAGCTAGATCTGTTTAATTGATGCCATACATGCTTGTAATTAAGCACCTGTCACCAAATCATTATCTAACATCACAGCTGGAAACATGTTATAGATAAATCTTTTCACTTAAAAAAAAACCTAATAAAAACCTCAATTGGTGTAAATCAGCATGAATGCTTTGACTTCCATAAAGTCTGTAGATTTCATCAGGTGGGGATCTGGCCATATAATTAAAATCTTGAGTCTGACTGGAAGAAAAAAAGTCTTGAGCTATAAATATTGCATTTTAATTTTGCTTTGAATGTAGTAGGATCTCTTTGGGTAACTGTGATATTACTGAGATGAAACTATTCTATTAACATTGTGATCAAGAGAGAGAAATAAGAAAATATGGATATAGAAGGGATTTCCGTTTCAGATTGCACTCCCCTTTTTCTTATGAAGTGTTGACAGTTACATTTTTGGTGCATGCATAGTGTTACAAAGAACAATGCTTTACAGGACTCTCGTATCTCCTGATGTTTAGGCAAGAACCCAGATTATCCATAGCCTTATGCTTTGGCATATCAGAAGATGGATATAGCGGCAATATGAATCACTAATATACCATTCAGTTAAGAGGAAAGTTGCAAGTTGTCTAGCTGTTGCCCATAAGAACTCAAACAGAAATAAGCACTGTTATGATGTAAGGATATGTTCTAAGGAACTCCTCTGAGGAGAAAGTTATGTTGTGAAATTCGGATATTGTTGGCAAACCCAAAATAGAAGGAGGATAGAAAGCACAACCTTACGTGGTGAAAAACTTGGATGCTCTGTCAGTCTACAGTCTCAAACCTGAGACTGAGCCAAATCAAATAAACATAGTACACTGGAATCTCCTATTACGTGTGAAGGAATTAGTAGTGTCCCTTATAAGATGCACAATTGTGTATAAGTCCTGGGTAGCAAAAAGGGTGCTGAATGAATCTACCACCCAAGTCATGCAGTAGGCAGCCTGAAGGTAAATCACGACTATCCTGTGAGTCTGAAAGTTAGTGTGAAGAAGAGATGCTACTATGGCATATCCTAGAATGGATTCTCACCTCAGTCTGCTGACCCCTGTGTGAGCCCCCCAACCTTAAATGGATACTCACCAGCATCTACAGATCAAACAACAGAAACATTAAAGCAGGAACATATTGCTGCAACAGACCATGCTACCAACTTTGCCCTCATATCTACACTAAAGACACCATCACAGGACCAAATCAAGCCACCTACTTTATTAAGGACTCACTCACCTGCTCATCCACCAATGTGATTTATGCCATCATGTGCCGGAAATGCCCCTCTGCCTTATATATTGGACAAACAGGACAGTCTCTGCACACAAGAATAAATGCACACAAATCTGACATCAGAAATTGCAACACTAAAAAACCAATAGGGGAACACTTCAATCTCTCTGCTCACTCCATTGACGACTTGCTAATAGCTGTGCTGAAACAGATGAATAACAAATCACAGCTTCAAAGAGAAACTGCAGAACTAGAATTTATATGCAAATTCAGCTCAGTTGCCTTGGGGTTAAACAGGGACTATGGATTTTTCTCTCATTACAGCAGGTGATTTGACCTCACCTTCCTCTATGTGCTGTTCCCTGGTGTTTGAATCCTAACATCTGTTTTGATTTGCTGTTACAGCCTGACCTGATCCTATGTCATACACTCCCCTGCATTTAATTTCCTCCCATTCTGTAAATTTCCCATCTTCAAAACATCTGACGAAGTGGGATTTTTTCCCACGAAAGCTCATGTGATAAATAAATCTGTTAGTCTTTAAAAGTGCCACAGGACTCTGTTTCTTTTACTTATTGTTTGCATACTGCTGAGGCCCATTGCTGCTGTTTTCCTAAATTAATGCTATGTTCCCCTTAGTAAAAGGATTTTTGTTTTGTTATACAGATATTTGTCAATGGAAGTATTGCATTTTTAGAGGCACCCAGGGGTGATTTGGGGGGTTTCCCAGGCTCTGGGAAGGTCTGAAACTGGTTTTGTATTGTAATTTTAAGAGGATCCCCTTGATATTGAATCCAGCCCTTGTTGCTGCAGACACCACATTGCAGAAGGGTTACAAATAGTTGCCAGTTAGAGAAATGGAGGAAACCAGTTGTCAAAGAATGATCTGTTTGCTTTTTCTGTTATGTTGGTAATTTATATTAAACAACTAGCTATCCACAAAAATAGTCAATATGCAAAGAAGAAAAGTCTTTTAATCCAGAGAATACCCCAGATAGAGCAGGAATCCATACATTTCCACCAGTACCACTGATATTTGGCGATAGATGGTATGCCACATGACAGATCCCTTTGCTGGTTTTATGTTCAACAACCATCAGACATCAAATGGGGTTAATTTCTGAGCTGAACTGAATAGAGAAGACACACATCTCAGCAGAAAACCAGGGAACAAATATTTTCATCGTGGTCTCCCTTCCCAAGTGAAGAGATAATGCCTCAGAATACCAATTTAGCCTCCTTTCTGAATTATGTTACTATTTTTGCACTCCAGAGCTTAAATAATATTTTTATTTAAAGAGAATATATATACTTTTTAATCTTCAAAGCCGCCTCAGTTTGGTCTAGATGAGTTTACAGCAGCCATCTTATTACATGTATTGGCAAACTGTTTTTGATGAAGACGGAGCATGCCACTGATGGATACACAGTCTGGTGAATTCTCTGAATGATGGATTCAATCTCCTAGGTTTCCCTTTCCAAAAACTGAAGAGCACCTTCCTTTTATGACACACTTGGGACCATATAGTACTCCCAGTTGGTGGACATAACTCCTACTGATTTGAATGAGTTGCATGGGTAGAGGACAATATATGCAGTTTTGTTTCTCTGGGTCATGAACACTCAGGCTGATCTTTACTCACAGTGATGAAAAGAAAGAGTAATGGAGTAAAATCTGTGTGAGATCAGAATTAGGGTCTTCAGCAGGAGTTAGGTGCCTAGGCATTTTGAAAATTCCACTAGGTGTACCTCTAGCTTCAGGTACCTACCTACTTTTAAAAATCAAGCCCTAAGTGTTCAGTCCTGCACTGAATTATATACCCTGTGCCACTCCAGTAACTTCAAAGGAAGTTATCAGGGGGCATAGAGCAGTACAAAATTTGGTCCTAAACTTTGGATCTGTTCTCAAGCAGGAAGACTATATCTAGCAGAAAGTCACTTTGTGTTGGTTTTTATGTCTCCTGAAACCAATTCTCCATCTCCACAAGGCTGGAATTCAGAGAAACACACAGTTTAGACTCTTGGTTGCATTGAAGTAATAAAGTCTGCTCGTTCTGTCAGATCGAACCAAATATTTAAACAAACAAACAAAACCCAACACTTCACTTAACATACTGGGTAGATTCCCCCCGCCACCCTCCCCCATGTTACTGTAGTCTTTAAACAGCATGACAGAAGTACACTTCCACTTCAGCTAATGGATTTATCAAATACCTTATTTCATGCTTTCTGCTTTTGATTTATGAATTTTGATCCCAGAGACAAGGACCCTGTGAGTATTGATTGTGGAAAATGTCAGACTAACAGAAGTTAATTTCACTCGTACATGTGGAAGTCTCTGATTCTCTGACAGCGCTGTCTGCTGAGAATCAGCTGTCACGGAGCCCCAGTGACACAATGCCGTCACAACAGGGAGCCTTTCCACCCAGCACACCAGGTTTACACTGCCTGATGGAATAAAATGACACACAAATATGTATCCAGAAGTTGGTACAGTTTGGTGAAGTGAAAAAATTAAATGAATTTATGAGAGAGTTCCAGGCAGAGAAAGAAGTTGTGAGCCATCAAGCAGAGGGTGGAGTCTTGCCCTTTGAGGTTTCATGTATTTGATTGCAGTATGTCTGACAGGATAATGGAATGTCATTCTGCCAGCTCTTTGGGTGATTAGGGACAGTTTATTTATTGATTGGCTTTCTTTGTAAATTATAGGTCCTTTTTTAATACTCAAGTCAAAGTATTACTTATACAGTAGACCATTCGAGCAGCATAAAAAAAACAATCCTTCCTCTCCAGCCCCCATATGCATTGTTCATTGTTGAGACATGATTTCAAACCCTTAATTTCAGAGAGTATATTCATGTTGAATTTTAAGTGAGAACAACTTTGTTGCTGTTGGGTGTAATGTTAGATTATAACAAGCTATGAAGAACAGGTGTATGCGGAAGAGCAAACTCCCATGGCCTTTTACTTTGCTGGATTAATGCTAATTATATACAATACAGAGGCACATGTTTTCATTGGAAAATAGTGGGAGTTGCTTAATAGATACTCTGAAGTCATTGAAAAGAATCCCATTGACTTCAATGGTGAGATATCAGGCATTAGGTTAATTCTGTAAAAATAGAGTTAAAATGCCTTTATTTTTTATTTATTTAATTCTGGGGAGGTGGAGGAGAGGGAGTAACCCTAGAGCAAATAGAAAGCAAACTGATATTTTTTGTCTGAAAAGTTTAAAAAACAAAGTTAAAGTGGAGTGAAGCCTGGGAGAATATATCAAGGCTTTTGGATAAAATGTATTACAGAGATGTTATGATTTTCTTCAAACCAAGCGCTATAAAACCAGTACATTCAGAGTTAAGGTTAAATGCAAAAGAAATTCAGACATGTTAATGTATGGAAAAGCACAGTTAAGGAAACAAATCAATCTTAATTGTGACCATTGGTGCTGGAGTGGAGGAGAGGGAAGAAATAATATACTGTGACCTTAAAAATCAGTTTAATCTAGTTCATTAATACTAAAATATAATAATCATATGACATGGCATGGTATCACTATAGAGATTATCCCATTTTGGATATCTCTTTTCATCCTAAAATATCTCAGGGGTCATACTAGGAGTTGAATGAGGTACCAAAAACAGATTGAATATCCCTAGTTGCCCTTTTTAATTTTGAAGAACACAAATGGAAGGGACTTGTGGAATGGGGAATTATTTTTAAGATGGGAAAAATGGATCATGAAGGACTACAAAAATGTTGCTATGGTCTACCAACATTCATAGACTTATCTCTTCTATTACCATTCTTGAGGACAGGAAGCATTTCAAAGTAATTTTTTCATACCTTGATCCTCAGAGTTTCTGATCAAAGTTTTGAACAGGACTGTAGGCTGTGGATGGGAAACTTATATATGGGTTTTTTTTAACCTGACGATAATATGTAAATATTAAGGGAGTTTTAAAATGTCCTATGTAAATATATACATAAAGATTTTGAACAGCCATCATTGACTGTTCTTATAGTTCTTGCGCTATCAAAAAAACCTGAGAATTTACTAGGTTTGTGACCACCTCCTATACAGAGGACCATGAAGAAAGGAAAAGCACTTTACAATCTCATCCCATTTGTTCACCCACACAGGGCCAATCAAAATATGTTCTGTAAAGTTCGTTAATCATATAAACATGCAGTCTCATTTTGTTTCCCATTAATTTCAGCGTTCACTGCTAAATCACATCTGAGAGAATTTTTATGATGGGTCATGTGGAATGGAAAGACCCAGCTCTGGTATGCAGTGGTAAAACATCCTCCGGTTCAAGGACCTATGGCTATGTCTACACTGGCAAGTTAGTTCGAATTAAGGAAGCTTAATTCGAACTAACTAAAGCCATGGCTATACTAGGCTTTAATTAGTTAGAATTAAGGGCTTCCTTAATTCGAACTAATAAATTTGAATAGGGTATTCGAACTAATGTGGCCATATTAGTTTGAACTAATTGCTTAGTTCGAACTAATTGGCCCATTGAACTCAATGCAATTTGCAATTTGCTAATTCGAACTAAGCAAGTGTCATGAATGGCACTTGCTTAGTTCGAACTAAATTTTTCTAGTTCGAATTAAGTTAATTCGAACTAACTAAAATTAGTTTGAATTAGTTAGTTTGAATTAACTAATTCAAACTAACTTTAGTAAGTGTAGACATAACCTATGAGAGCTGACTACATAACCAAACGCTCTCCCCAAAGATAAAAGCTTTATCCATCAGGGCTTAGCTCAGAAGAGGAAGAGGATGTTTTGTTTTGTTGGTTTGGTTTTTAATGATATCATATCTTTGGATTTTAAACACATTTGCAATCTTACACAGTTTCTTCTTAGAGCTACAGCTTCCTTTCAACTTTCATTTTGCAGTCACTTTAATTTGCTGTGTTGCGCTTCTTTCAATAGAAAGGTATTGGTTTGTTGGTTAGATTGGGAGAGGAAAAAAGTAAAGGGTGTTCAGTAAAAGTAACAGAATCATGGATCACATTCTTCAAGAGTTTTCTTTAGCAGCCTCCAAGATCTGCTGTACACCCCTATGGCAATCCAACCAACAAATAGCAGGCTTTGAAATAACTTGGACACTCCTGCGAAGCACCTAATGGCCTTTATATCTTGCCCAGAATCCTTTACCATCCTTACCATGGAGGAGTACTGAACAGCCTGATCATCTCATGTACAAGAGGTGGCAGGCCTGTTCAGATCTTGGCTTTGGATCTATCCTCATTACATTGATTTTGTCAACTTCACTCACTTTTTATTTGAGAGTTTGATTTTTTTTTTTTTAAACAGAATGTATTTATGTCTGCTGTATGGAGAAAGAGAAATCATTACTATGCATGATTTCATAGCAACCTAAATGCCATCTTGGCAATAATCAAGGAGTTAATGTTGATATATATTCTGTGTCTTTTATGATATATTCTGCTGTAGAAAGAAAATATTTTCTGAGCATTATCGAAATGATAGCTTTCCAGAAAAGTACTCCAAGTAATATTTGCCAGCCACAGGTTAGAGTTATGTTAACATATGATCCTTTAAAGGTGTTTTGATGAAGTGGATAGAGCCTCTCCACTTCATTCAAAGAATAAAAATAGCATCTAATAATATCAATTATTATTGTCCTTTTATTTTAGTATCATTACAAAAAGTTAACTAAATTAAATATATTTCATATAAATATCTAAACATTTTGCAAGTTTGTGGCTGTATGATAAACATATGCTATTTTTATACAATTCTGCAGCGGTTACTGCATTATTTTATATATGCATATAAAAGTAGTGATTATATTATAACATATAAAATGGGTGAGGGGGATTATGAAAAAAAAAGTCAGATGGAGATTTTGTGATCAGCTTATCTCTCCGTCTTTCTAATGTATAGAATATATTATGATGGTGCAGAATAAAAGTTTGATACCAATTTAAGTTTGGAATAGCTTCATTATATACAATTAGTGAAGCCACTAGTGAGCTATGCAGGTCATCACAAAAGAATGTGATAAAATGCTTATGCTTCTAAAAGCCATTACATATTCCATATGTCACTTTTCAAAAAAAAAACCTATTTTAGTAATTAAGTAAAGATTTTAAAAATGCAAGATTTTTTTTTTTCTATTCCTTCATTCCATACAGAGAAGACCTTTAGTTTCCATGAGTCTGACTGTACAGGACACACAGAGAAAAAATAAATTAACCCCAATCAATGTAAATCACTTCTAAAAATGAAGATTATAGACATAAATATAACTGGATTTAAATGTTCAATAATTATGAACCTTCCAGAGCTAGAAATAATGTATATGTCATTTGAATGGGGAGGATCTCCATTTTTCAGTGCTATAAAACTCCCATTTTTAGCCATAAAGAACCACAAGACAAATGAATCTTAAACCTTCTTCCTGTGACAGAAATGAACATTGCCCCCATCAGGGATGATGGGCCAGGGAAGTTTATATGAGAAAATTCCAACATTTGGAGAAAATGAAACATTTTTGAGGCAAGTTGATCTCAGAAGATAGTGGTTAATGTAAGCCACTTGGGTGTGTGTGAAATGTGAGGCATCTTAGTAAAAAGAATTTAGTTGGCATGATGCACAAAAGATAGTCAAAGATGCATGAAAAATTGTAAGCCATGTGATAAATTGTATTCATCATGTACCTCTGAGCACCTGATCTGCACTTGCTCCAGTAATCCATCTCCCTTGGACTTACTCTAACATTAAAAACATCTGAGCAGCCCCAAACAGCAGCTTAAAAACAAAACAAATCCAAAAGGGGGAAATAAAGTACTTAGCTTCCAAAAAAATGCTTCTTTTCAATCAAATGTGAAATTTTCCATAGTTACATAAGCCCAATGATCAACATCTGCAATATTTAGGCTTGAAATAATGGCTGGTTTAACATCAGATAGAACCTTTCCATTTGTGAGATCAGGAAATGTGAGCCTTGTACCACTTGGAGAGTCCCAACTGTCCAGTGAGAAAACAGGATTCTACAAGTGGTAGGATATGAACTATTGATCCTTACTATTCAATGTCAGACAGATGAAAAATCTATTTTCTCAATTTTTAGAAATGTTTTAAAATGTATTATTTACGACTCTCCTGTCTCTCTCAGGTTTGTACAGTTAGAGTCCTGGTACTTGGATAACCTGGATTTTCACATTGAAGGATATAAACAATGCTTTAAAAAACTCAACAAGTTATCTAAAATATTTCAGCTGCAGAATATATATGAAATGTGTTACCTTATCTATGGATTGTGTATGAATTATATTGATTATTTAAGAGTTCCCAATTGGGCTACAAATGCATGATGGTATCGTGCATGTTAGAGGTTTTATTGGCAGATCAGGAATGACCTGCATGATTCACTTTACTCATCAGTAATGCAATCATCCCAGACTCATTTAAAAAAAAAAATCTTAATGCCACACCATTTATTCTTCCTCACACTTTTTCTCTGAGATCTGTAAAATTATACATACTGTGTAATAAAATATACAAATCAGTACAATAAGCCTTTAAACCTCACCGTCATTTGTCCTGTATATAATCATAAATTTTACAGAAAAACTATTTGAGACATACTGTAGAGAGTTTCAATAAAACACATTGGTATGATTTTTCTATATCCCTCTAGGCACCTTAAAAACTTAAGGCTCCCTAAGTACTGTGACTTTAATTGGGCAAGTGTGACTATGTGCCAGTCTCCAGAGGATATGAGTTGATACAGCCCCTAGCTACAGAGCCTTTCATCTTTAGCTCAAACTGATGCTTTTAAGCCACTTTAATCCTTGGTGTGTCAGTTAAGATGGTGACCATCAGATAAGCATCTGAGAGACAGGGAAGTCTCTCATACATTTAAATCACTAATCTCTTATACATTTAAATCACTAATACATTTAAAATACTTCTAAAATTAACAGAACATACATGCATTTAATAGTCACATTTTATTCTCTCTTTGAGCCCCACACAGCTAGACAAAATGTCTGCAGGGCCTCTATCATGAAACTATTTGCACCTACATGGACTTCTGTGCCCACACAATTCTCATTAAAGTCCATTGTGCTCCACACTGGCACAGCAGTTGGCCTGCTCACGCAATGTTGCAGGAGTTTACACTTAAAACACTATGGTAGCACAGCTGCAATGCTTAAATGTAGACCCTCACTGCAGCGAAAGGAGGAGTTTTCCTATTGCTGTAGTGAATCCATCCTTGCAAGAGGCAGTACTAGCTCATCAGAAGAATTCGTTATTGACCAAGTCCTGTCTACATCAGATGTTAGGTTGGCATAATTACATCTCCCAGAGATGTTGGGTTTTTACACCCCTGTGAGATGTAGCTATTTCAATGTAAATTTTCAGTGTAGATCAGCCCTGAGACCCAAGATACTTGGCTTTCCAGGTGCAAGGAAATACACAAAACAATCTCAATTTTGTTTTTTAAAAAAAGGCATTAAAACCATCTCTAAAACCTAAAATAGCTTTTCTGTACCACTTGTACAAGATACAAATATTTGATAGTGTATCATGCAGGTTTTATCTGCAATTGTTTAGAATGATCTGCGTTTATCTCTCATGTGACCTTAAACTTACGTTAACAGAATCTTCAGCTAAAACCAACAAGTATTTTGTACCCATGTGGGAAAAAATAGCACCAATATATATTGTTTAAAACTATTATAACAATATTTCTGATTTTTTTTGTCTGTGTAACATCTGGTTATATCCACCTATCTATATACATATATATCTTTCATCTTCTCTACATGAATTGCAACATTTGGATTGTTTTGCTCAGTTTGGTTAGCAGGCCCTGGCAACAGAATGCAACAGTTCAGAATACAATGTAGTATTGTTTGCACAGCTCTAGTATACATCTCCTTTTTTCCTAAATGCTTCCATGGTGGATATGGTTAACAAGCCCCACCAGCTGGCATATCTGTGCAGACATAATTGCACATGAATAGCACAGGGAGAGAGGAATGAGGGAAGAAATAAAACAGATAACAAGCAAAGGGAAAAAGTAGCACTGTAAACAAGCAGCATATTTTTTTCCCCTCCACAGCACAAGCTTTTGTGACTAGAGGCTGTATCTGTGTGCAGCTTGACTTCTAATCCATATCGCAAACAGCTTCCAGATGCCTGAATCCCCACCACTATTCTGGCATCTCTGCTCTTCACAGATGCCTCTCTATGAGGGGGGTCTGTCTATAAGTAAAATTGGGTGTATTTTACTAATCATTCATTTCCAATCTTCCTGAAGGGAAACTTTTATTAATAAACTCTTTTCATCTGTCTCTTTGATTAGGAGGAAGATAATCACTTAGTCATGTGAAAGGGGGAAAAAAAGATTGCTGGGGGGTCGCCTTTTTTAAATATGCTTGAGTGGAAGGAAACAAATAAAAAATGCAGAACAATGTAAGTACTAAATGGTTCCAGTTGAGTTTGAGCAGTGGAGTGCAGTTTGAATAGAAATCTTGGAAGCTGGATTGGCCTCACAAGGCAAGCAGAACTAATTCTTCTGATCCCAGCTACTTCATGGACAGAAGGCACTGGGGCTGGACCTGTGTACACTGATTGGCAGGTGCTTTCTACCAAGGGTGGTGAGAATGGCAACAGAGGAGGCTAGTTCTGCGTACCTAAATCAGACGGGGTGCAACAGCTTAGGATTTGGAAACTAAGCTAAAACTTGGGTTTGAGATTCACTGAAAATTAATTCAGGTTTTTCCTCTCTGAAAGTTTATTCTGAATACATTCTCATTTTAATGAAAGCTTTACTCTGTTCACCCTTGTTAGTTCTGAACGTAACTCTCCAGCCCCCTTACCATACACTTTCTCTCAGCTTCCAGTGCATTTTTATTTTACTAGACACAAAAATAATATAGTTCTATAACCTTCAGCAGTTAATTATAAAGTTCAGCTTGTACAAGGGGGACTTAAGTATTTAGTGTGCATTCCTTATTTCAGAATTTTAGCACACTTTTTATACCCTAACCTAACTAGTCTGGTTTTGCAAACAAATTGAGCCCAAATGCAAGGCTGATTTTAATAAATGTGAGATGCCCGTATCTAAAGGATAATTATAATGGGACCAGATCCTCAGCTGGTGTAAACTGGCATAGTTCCATTGGGGTCACTGGCGCTAAACTGTTTCACTCCAGTGAGACTCTGACTCATGCATATTTTTAGCTGTAAAATTCTATGTAGCTTATGCAACTGACATTTTTTCTGACTGCCATGTCTTGCAAGCTAAGCAGTCTCCTTCCTCTTTCCATATAGCTCCTCCTCAAGCTGGATATAACTTTTTGGTTATTCTGTTTAAGGTTGATTTTTTTTCCCCCCTGCAGTTGATAGATTTTGCTAGAAGCAGAGATACTTACATTCCAGCACCATTCAGCAAAATATTTAAATATAGGCAGGCTGCAAGGCAGAATGGATAGACCACTAGACTGGGTTTGAGGAGATCTCTGTTTCATTCTTGAGGCAGCCGTTGACCTTCTGCCTGACTTTAGGCAAATCTCTTCACCTCCCCATGGCTCAATTTCCTTATCTGTAAAATGGGGGTAATGAAGCTTATTTCCTTTGTAAAGCATTGTCAGATCTACTGATGAAAAGTGTAATATATGAGCTTGGTGGTATATCTATTACATAACTTTAGTATGGGAGTAGTTGGGACTATTTTGATGCTTAAAGTTTCCTGCAGGCTTTAAGTGCTTTGCTAATATTGGGGCCTAAAGATATTATGTGGCAATGAAGACTTCTTAATATTTTTTCTACTCCAAGACTGAAAAGTTATTCACGACTTTCACAGTATGTTTCATGTTTTAATAGTGTATTTAGCTTATGTATACTGCAGTTGTGTAATAAATAGATAATTCTGAGACTACCTTCTGGTACATACAGGGAACATGCAAAATTCTATTATGTTATTTTAAACCAACATAGTCACAGAAAAATCAGCAAATTTTCTGCACTGATAATATGTATTTGAAGGAATAGCACATAGAGTGATCAGTCTCTCCATAAATGAAAGGGATGTATCATATATAAGCTATTTTATCATTGAGTAAGCAGTGTTCTCAACTCACACAATTTGATCATGAGTCTAGCCAGGAATATTTTATTGTTTTCTTAAATTCCCAGCTCCATAGATGAGGAAGAATTCATTTTTAAACAAGAATAAAGCCCAGTATTTGGGTGCTATATCCCATTACTTTCAATCAAGGTTAGGTGCCTTGCTACCTTTTAAGAAGCTGGCATAAGTTCCTAACCCATATTGTGTAACTCTAGTGCTTTGAAATCTCATCCCAAAGGTCCTCTATTGTGATAGGAATTGTACAACTGCATAGTGAGAGACTGAGGATTTATCACTTTCACCCACTTCACATTCACACTTCCTTTTCTTCAGCCCATTTTGTGCATTTGCCTAGTGTTTGTAAGTGTCCCCAAACAGACGTTCCATTTTTACTCCCTGACATATTGGGAAAAGAGATAGTGACCCCATAAAGGGAGCAGAGAACCAGGCAGCCTCAAAGTTAGGGATCCTATTTCTGAAACACTTTGAGCCTGAT
>ML685766.1:35175423-35193858 GCA_007922175.1 Pelusios castaneus
TTTGCACTGCACAAGGCAACAGGGGTTCAGGCCATGGTGCACAGGGAGCTGCTTAATTTTTGTACTGTTTCTGGCAGTGTCAGTTGTTGGGAGATGGGGGCATGGGTGAGGGTCTGTTTCTCTGACTTTTCTCTGAGTATTGTTAAGCTGCTTTTAATTCATAAAGTATTATATGTAACTGCGGAAAATGTCTCTGCAAAGAATTTGCCTGGAACCCCATAGAGAAACTTTGTTATATAATCTAAACCGTTATATATAAAATAAAATAATCTGGAAGAATACCCATCTGAGTTTTGTTCTAATGTTAAAAAAGATACTAGCTCTTATACACAGGTAATAATTCACTGCCAGCACACAAGCTACATTCCTTTTGCCTTGTATTATATCCACATGTACTTCCATGTGTGGGAAGAGAGTTCCGGTTAGTTTTTATATGGAGTAACAAGACCTCTGGGCTTTTTTTTCTCTTAATGCTTTTTCCCTTTGGCTCTCAGCTAGAAAAGGAAGAGACTAACCTAGAATTCAATGCGTATAGCTATCTTACCTTGTTAAATTTGCTGCTGATAATTGATATACCAGAAAAGAATAAGCAATAGATTATTTTCTTCCCTCTGAAGCCTGGTACTTTTGGTCTCTCTGGAAAAAGTTTTAAACTGTATTTGAGACGATAAAACTAAATGTATTACTGTGTTCTGTACATTGATAAAATAAATGTGGTTTATTTTGATTTATTATGTACTAGTATCCAAACTGACTTGATATCTGTTTGAGAAGGATAAGTAACTTTTGGAAAAAAGAGAGTTATTTTAAAAGTCAGCATGCTGCCTACTTTTAAGTGAAATTAATGGTAATGAAAGGTGCTGGAGACTAGAGCAGGACAGGAATTCCATAAGACCTGCTACCATAATAATGGGAGGAAGTAAAATGTACTTCGTTGCTCGTGGGATTGGGTGGACGAATAATAATTAATAATAATAATACATTTAAAAAATTAAAAAACAGATGGCAGTAATTTGTGGGAAAACACTTTTGTGTTTTGTGGGAAATTTTTTTTTGTCAGTTTGCCATAAATAGAATTTCAGCAGTATAAGGCAAGATTTTTTGTCATTTTTAAAAAATAAGGCTTTAATATTTAAATTTAAATTTCAGTGAGGGATCAAAAGAGATATTATGTCTGTTATAACAGGAGTTAAATTAATTTTACATGGTTTAAGCAAGATTTGTCTTAGTCTTTTAATTGCAAAAATTGTGTCTGAATTCCATTTCTATGTAATGTATTAAATGACCATTTGTTGGTATTTTTTTAGTTGCATGGGGGAATCTGATTCTCTTGTGGGTTTTGCAGGACCTAAGAGCGGAATAAAAATGCAAGAAACAATGTGGGCTAGGCTGAGTGTGGGTATGAGTACTAAAGGACTGAATGGGAGCGGGATTAAAAAATAGTGCTGAGCTGGAGTCTGTTGGAGACTGCAGTTATATTAAATACAGGATAGGTGTGCCTTAAGCAGTGGAAGACACCCCTTATTGCCTCACTAGCATGCCTCAATCTTATATAGAGAGACCATGTTTAGGGTTGAGGTTAAATTGATCTCTGTGGTCATTCATCTTTGCCAACATGGATGCCAGTTAGTACAAAATGTGCTTGGTAGTTTTGTTATATGAGTATCTGTTCATTAGGAACTAAGAGACCACCATCTCATTATACCTCGGTCACCAAAAAGTCATCAGGTGGTGATATTTGTTTTTTAACCACTATTGACCTATGTCAGATTCAAACCAGTTACCTAGATAGTTTTCACTGACTGCCTGTTCACCAAGCCATCCAATCCATCATCTGTACTGAAGTGAATGGGTATAAATAATATTTAGGCTATTCCCATTTCCTAATTTTTAGTTATGGAAAGATAATAATTATTTCATTTTAAGGTTTTACATATAAATTAATCTCAGCATAAAGTAGCTCTCATACCCCAAAATTTTCTTTTCTAGTATTCATTTAGTCTGAGGGAGAGTTCTCCCCAAAGTTAATGAATGGGTGACTCCTTGAGCCTGCTAAATTGAGGATCCTCTCTTTATTTCAAGGAATCAGATTACCATATTTGCTACCTACTTTATATCATGTACTACAGTAGACCTAAACTATGTATCAAGATCCAACAGAAAAACACATGCTCTCTTTCTCACACAAACATAAGAAGGACCACACTGGATAAGACTAATGTCCATCTAGCTGAGTATCCTGTCTTCCAATAGTGGCTAATACCAGGTACTTCAGAAGGAACGAACAGAACAATCATTGAATGATCCATTACCTGTCATCCACTACCAGTTTCTGGCAACTGCACTATGGACATCCACACCATGGGCTTGCATCTCTGACCATCTTAGCTCACTGCCATTGATGGACCTATCCTCTGTCATGAGGAGACCTGATGCTACAAACTTTCCTTCCCTTTGTAGAAAGGCCAGCGTGCCACCACTTAGAAACACCCTACCATTATCAGAACCTGCTGCCACAAATCACCTCTAGAGTGTCTCTTAAGAGCCTGCACAGTAAATATGTTAACGTTACTTCACAACAACCCTGTGAAGAAAGTGGTTAACTAGTATTATCCATACTTAACAGAGAGGGAAACTGAGACATGATGTAACTAGTCCAAGCAGGGCCAGCCACAACATTTTGGCACCTGATGCGGGGAGCTCAAATGATGCTCCCAAACCCCCCTCACTTGGGCCAAAACTTTGAAAGGTCCCAATTCTGCCTTCTTCTTGTTCTACTACTCTCATGGTATTGCTCTGCTACCTACCCCAATAAAGGAGAACTAACAACTTAAAATGCCTTGTTTAAAAATTTTAAGTAACTTTCAAAGGCCTGAACAGCAAATGTAACTTTCCTTGTCTGCATAGTAAACACTGGCATTTTTATCTGTTTGAATAATCAAAGTGGTGCTTTCCGTGCCTTCTTGGTTTCAAAGATTTGAACTGCTTCATGAAGGTCCACAGTCTGGGCCAGCTCATGCTCTATTGAGATGGTTGCAAGGCCAACCAGTCTCTCCTGTGTCATTGTGGAGCATAGATGTGTTTTTATTAACTTCAGCTTCGAGAAGCTGCATTAAAAGTATGCGCAGAGCAACAAAAACATTTGGAAAGAGGGTGGTCATCTTATTTGTGCACATATATTCTAAAACAGCCTTTGAAGTTGATCCTGCCGAAATGTATCTTGAAAGGGCTTTCTGTTCATCACCCAAATCACTCGCCTTAATATCGCGCATGTCATCATGTGTCAGCACTGTCTCTAGTGCCCTGCATTGCTGGTGTAGGTCTTCTTCAGGTATAGTGAGGAGTTTTGTAATATCATACAACATCCCAAACATAGTACTGTGTTCCTTGAGCTGCATGAAACATTCTTCAACTGACTGTATTGCACAATCTAGCACCTGGTTAAAGAATTCAACTTTGAATTGTTGTTTGGGGTATCTTATGGGATTATCCCGTGCCTGGTAATCAAAATGTCGTCTTCCTCTCTGACTCTTGTATTCTTGAATGGGTGGGAAAATAGCTTCAGTGTGACGTTCCTCTGCCAACTACTGTGCACTCTTCAGAGCATTTTGAAATCCCTCATCTGACTGGTAAGACTGTAGGTATGACTTTGCTTTGTCCAGTTGTTCCATTTCTCCAGATATATCAAGGTCAACACCTTGGAATCTCTTGCTTACAACATTTATTTCAAACAGTATGTCATGCCACAACACTAAGCTACACAGAAATTTGAAGTTATGTATGTTTCTGGTAATTCCATTTCCCTCTGCCACTGTTCTCCCATGAACAGTTCCTGTCATAGCATTATCCTCCCTAATGGCAACTATGGCATCATCTATCTTCCCAATTTGGCGTTTGATAGGCTTTATCACCTCCACTCGACTTTCCCATAGTTTGGCACTCAGTGGTTTCAGTGTCAGAGAGAATGTTCCCAGATGTTGCTTCAAAATTTCGATGAGTTTATGCAGAAAAAAATACATAGATGCTTTGAATTACATTAAAAAAACTCAGCAGCCTCACTAGAAGCTGATGCTGCATCACTGACCACCAAGTTCAATGAATGAGAACTTCATGGAACAAAAAAAGCTTGAGGGTTTAACTCTCGGATCCAGGTCTGCACTCCTCTGTTCTTTCCTCTCATGTTGGCACCATTATCGTAGCCCCGACCTCTCATGTCAGTTATCGCAATTCCTGTATATTCCAGCTTTTTAAGAGGCACATTTGTTATACCAGCTCCTGTAGTATCATCAGTGTCAATAAATTCTAGAAAATGCTCTCTGACAGTCACATTGCAGGGACATTTTCAGTAGGTTCTGTTGTTGTTACAAAATGCACCATTAAAGTAATTTGTTCGGTATGGCTGATGTCAGGTGTGCAGTCCAGAATAACAGAGTAATATCTTGCTGACTTCAGATCTGCCACAATCTTCTGTTTTGACTTTTGTTGCCAGTAACTGTATGAACTTGTTTTGAATTGTTTTTCAAAGGTAGTAGTGTGTGTAGATTTTTTTGGGTGGTGAGTCTTCTTAGATGCTCCTGGAATAGATCATCAAACTCAGCCATCAGCTCCACAATTTTAAGGAAGTTTCCGTTGTTTGGCACATACACCTGATCTGAAGTGCTAGGTTTTGGGTAGCAAGCATTCTCACAATGGCAATGAGCCTTTTCAGAACATTTTGTCAGTCAAGAGATTCTGATGCAGTCTTCGCTTGATGCTGATCATCTATGGTGCCCTTTAACCTAGTCTCAGCTCAAGTCCTTTCCACCTATGGAATGCTGTCTGATGATTTGCTGCCTTCTCATGGCATGCCAGGTTGTGGCTGGAACATTAGACTGGATGAGTTTGCACCAAAAAGAGTATGCAGCATTCTGGGTTTTTAAATACATAAGCCGTGGCGCCTCCACTTTGTCACCATTGAGGATTTTACGCCAGAGATGTGTTGGATGGAAACTACTATTTTCATTGTCGTTGGGGAACATAAAGTTTTTCTCTTGCTGTGGCCCATGCAGTACAAGGAAGTCCCTCAGACTACTGCTCAAATGGGTCCACAGTCCTGGATCATCTAAACTTAAGGAACTAAACTCAGCAGCACCTGTTTCTTGCACTCCATCACACTCTTCTCTGATCTACGCTTTTCTTCAGGATGTGCATGGTTACATCCATTTGAGATGGAGATATGGATGCTACAGTAGCTGCCAGGTCACCGGCACTCTGACTAACTGGAAGATCAGGCATCTCCTCACCACTCACATCCTCACTGGGGCTGGAATGCTCACTGTGAACATTTGTGTCTATGTATCTCAGGTGAGCTCCTTCCTGCTTAGATATAAAAGCTTCCTTTTCTTTCTTTCTCTTTCTGAATGCTGCCCCAGAGGGGCATTTTCTTCTTTCACTCATGACTGCTGTTCTGTGTCAGCTATAATGGTTCTCAACATTCAATTGAGGGGGACAACTAAGCAGGTTGGTAGCAGTGCCTGAGTGAGGGAAGTTATCAGCGTCTTAAGGGCCTAACTGGCTCCTACTACTTCAGTTGATTGCCTGTTCTCCTCAAGTGGATTCAGGGAAGCAGCAAGAAACAGGAAGCTCCCTTAGAAGCTGTTGTTAATCAGGCCAGGCTCCTGCAGGTGCTAGAGAGGTACATAAGAGGCTCCTTCTCCTCTCTCTCCATGCAGCTCCTTTATTCCTTCTCACCTTCTCTCCTGCTTGCCTGTTGTGTCTCTGGTGCCCTCCTTCCTCCAGCACAGCACTCCACCATCTCTGTGCACCTAGAGCAGAGAGAATATATATGCACCAGCAGCAGACACACTAGTCCTAGTGTCCCCGTACCCCTCCCCCGCCAAGTCTGTCACCTGAGGGGGCCACCTCAGTTCGCCTTATGGTAAGGCCAGCCCTGAGTCCAAGTTTACTCTGGATGACAATGGCAGAGTCAGGGCCAGAATTTTTGAGACCCAAGTCTGTATTCAATCATCTAACTAAAGAAGATGTTTCCCAATTAGATGTAAATTATACAGTTTTATATATTATGTTTGTTAAAAGAATAAGCAAATAGCTGTGAAAAGTGGCAAGATGGTTATTTGTGCTATCTCGGTTTCAGCTACTGCTACAAAAGGGGCATACTATCAGCAGTTGTCTTTAAAAAGAGCATTTAGAATAAAATGATTAGTTTAATCAATTTAGACCCATTTTCTTAAACAAATAGAACTTCTAGAATAGCTGTCTCTCTTAGACTGGAAGAAGACCTCATATAACTGAAAAGAAGGCCAATTTAGATGGTGCCCCTCCTTAAAAGGAGTAAATTGCTTCATTTCACATAATTAAATTTATTACATTTACCAAGGAATTGAAGTTACTTTTTTTTTGACAGTCACTAATTTATCTGCTGTTAGTACTCTGCTGGTAATATATATAAATTATTTATAGGGGAAACATATTTTAAATGTCCAGATAGCTGATTATTCATGAAATATTTTCTCCCTTTCTGAAGTGCTTGTAATTTGCTAAGTCTTTGAGAAACCATTTTGCATGTATAAAGTGGCAAAGGAGATGCCTTGAAGGGTAATTTAACCAAAAAGTATACACAACTACATTGCAATATACACTCTTGATAAGTATAGTTTTATCTTCATGCTTGTAATTTTTAACAGTACATAAACAGTTGAATGACACTATAAGTGAGGCAGGGACTTGAAATGTATTGTTGGAAATTGTTGAATTTCTTGCCATAATCACTTAATCTGTTTCAGGTCAGCTAGGATTTTCTTGTGAATAAATATCCGTACAGTAAACTCATTCCCAAGGATAGTTTCAGGAATAATGTAAGGTGTACATCACCTTCACTCTCTAGGAGCTTCATGCTTGAGTTTCAACATAACTTCAATAAATATTTTACCTCAGTAAAGTCAGTCACTAGTATCAATCATTAAGGATTTGATCCAAAGCCCACTGAAGTTGGTAAGAATCTTTCCATTGATTTCAATGGACTTTGGATCATGCCCAGTGCATTTCAGATCTTCCTCTGTTTCTGAAATGAAGCTTGATTTGCTGTTTGCAGAGCATAACATTATTCTGTTGTCTTAAGCAACTTGTCTATGCAAAACCATTTAAACTATGTTTCTTACGCCTACAAAGTATGAGGGAACGTCCTTTCTAATTCAATTGTTCGCTTGATACATTAGCAGAGTATTAATTTCAAGTGCTTTGACATTTTTATAAACCATTACATTACACTCTTTTAATCAACAGTACTCACGTACTTATCAGTATGCTTTGCATTATGGTGGGAGACATTGATTAAGATGTTCTTAATGGATTATCAAATACTATCTCCTGTGCAATTTGTAAAGAATTAAGTTAATTTTCCAATCTTGAGATCCCAGGAAATTTGGTTTTCTTTAATAAAATATGATTTATAGTCAGGGCACACAAATTATTAGTTTTCTACAGGATCTGAGACTTAAATTTATGAATGAAGTTCAGACATGTAAGGTTAAAAGAATATAGAAGAAGGCTTTCACAGAAATCTTGGAATTCAAAACTAATAGATCATAAATTATTATTTATAACCTCTTAAAATAATTTAAATGGTTAACTAGTCTCTTAGTTTTCTAAATTACAACATTCACACTGTCTAGGTATTGTTGTTTTTATTATTATTTATTTTATTAGAAAGAACTGAGAAAATATTGTTCAAAGACATTGAAGTGTGGCTCTTTTCAATAACCTAGAACAGTGATTCTCAAGCTTCTTTCATTTGTGGTCTTTTAAACAATTCTGAACCGAGTTGTTGACTGCTTTGGAAATCTTAAATGTAGTCTGTGGACCACCAGAGGTCCATGGACCACAGGTTGCGGACCATTGGCCCAGAGCACACCGAACATTATAAATTTCCGACTAATGTTGAACGTTTAAGTGTGGTATGGAATGTATTAAATCACAAGGGTTATAAGTCATCTTTTTCAAATAATACACAAATTTCACATCACTTATAAACAACCCTCTATTTTAGTGGTTTCTTTTTTGGCAAATTCTTTCTTCTCATTTCTTTCTCCTTCCACTCTTTTTTGGCTTATATAAAGATTCTGATAATGTCTTCTAAATCTTCCATTTGGTCACAAATAGGGTCAAATGATAATTGAAGTGCCAATATCTGGATGTATTGTAAAAAGTCAAGTTAACAGGTAAAAAAACTCAAACTTCACTATAAACTGTATTGAATATCAACTTTCCAAGAGTGAGTTTATATTTCTTTTTTTCTCTTCCTTTAAATTTATTTATCTTTATGACAAAGAGCAAGGTTCCAAAGCCTTTTTACGAAGCATGGTCACCTTGTACTGAACAAAATTATCAATATCAGAGTCTGAGGAAAGGCACTAAAATTCTGTCCTCTAGTTCTTGTAGGAAGATTTTGTCCCACAGATATACCCTGACTTCCATGGAATAGGAGTACAAAATTTGGCACTTCCTTCAAGATGATTAGCTAAAAAAAAGTAGAAAACAATGTTTTTTTGCAGTGGAATGTAGATGCGTCGTGGAGAGCAGTATTAATATTCTGAGTCAGGAAAGCTGAAATGGCGGAGGAGAAGAGGTTGAATTAATTGGAACATCATAAAAATATAGAAAGGCTGTTGGACCAGTTCCATAATGGTAAATATATGCTATGATTTTTATACTAAGAGGGAAAACTTTTTTGTTGAAGCTCAAATATAGATTCTTGCTATGTTAGTTCATGTTTGCATTACAGCATAACATTGAAAAAAGAAGGCTTCTCTTTGTAAAGTGTGATTACTCCAAACAATTGATTCAGTTCTAAACATCTGAAACACTATACAAAACGACAGCTGCATTTGGGTAAATACATCAAATATACAGAAATGTATAAAAGTTAATCATGTCATTTATAGTGTGGCTGTTAAGCTGCAAATTGCATTGGAAAACATGTTAAACATAAGGGAGTCACCTTAACAGTCAGCCCATACTGCTCCTTTACATTAGCCTGAAACTAATTCTGCATCAGCGTGAAATGAATTGGATTTGGTTCATAACCAGGACTTGAATATTATTTAGTTCTTACCAAGCCTACAGACAGAGCTGTGGAAGTGTCAGTCATAAATCATGTTTGTTAATGGAATTGCTAGGAAGAGAGAGATTCTTGTTATATGGCCAAGAGAGAGAACCGTAGCTTAATCAACTTGGTAAGTGAAACACGTAGAGTATCTGTAACCAATATTGAAAGTTATCAAGCTAAAAACAAAACAAAAACAACCCCCCCCAAACTAACATAAAACAAACAACCCCCTCCAAATTTACAAGAAAATCCCAAAATGGTGGGTGAGGTGATTTTTTCTCAGACCTGAAAGGACTTATTTAATGTAGAATGAGTCCTTCTAGACTCTTAAGATTTTTACCAAAGCTTTCAGGTTCTGCTACTTACTCATTTGGTAGGGAATGAAAGGCAAGCCTGAAAACTGCCAGTACTAAGACACTTCTGTATAAAGATTTCACTAATGTGGTATGAGTGAAACTATTCTACAAGAGGGAAACATTTTGAGATCCTACCCCACCAAATTACCAGAGAAGATGTAACTAGGAAATCACTCTTTAATAATAGACTCTCTTTTGATTCCTGAACTTAGAGCCTTTGAAAGAGAGGCAGATAGCCCAAGCTGTATTTTTCCACATACTCTTTTCAGTTATCAGAAGGATTCAGCTCCAAATGAGTCTGCATAAGAGTGGAAATTTACTAAGCCATGGATGTACTCCTCATGGATAAATGATTTATATGACAGTAATTTGGAGCACAGGAATAGAAAAACAGAGGAATTATCGTAACACATGCTAGATAATTTTTGACCACATATCTCTGCAAAATAGGGTAATGCAGCAGAGGCTTCTTACGATGTTCTTGAAGAGTTTGAATTTGGGTCTGTTTCAAGATTCTCCTCTTTATCTTCAAAACCTTCAAGAAGCTAAAGCCCAGCTATTTGAGAGACTCACCTCTGTTTATTATTTATTTATTTATTTACTTTACTTATTATTATTATTATTATTTATTATTATTTGTATCCAGTGACAACTAGATGTAGCAGCAGAAATCACAGACCCATCATGCTAAGTGTTGCCCATACAAAAAGCAAAAGACAGTCTATGTCCTGATAAGTTTACAATCTAAACAGACAAGATAGGGAGAAAAAAGGAATAAGTTTTATCCACCGTCTCCACACACACCCCCTTTTATAGAGGGGAACTGATTCACAAAAGGAGAAAAATAATTTGCCCAGGATGAAGTCTGTGGCAGAGGTGGGAATTGAACCCAGATCTCAGGAGTTCTAATTCAGTGTTTTAACAGATGCGTGGTCAATTTGGGGATTAAGGCCACTAACACTTTGTGGCTAAAGGGTGGAGGGGGGGGGGGGGTTGAAAACTGTGATAGCATGGATTCCTGAAACTTTTTTCAGTTGTAATATTTGGTCACAGGATGGAAATATTTGAAAACCACTGACTTAACTATAAGACTGTTCTTCTTCTGATGTCCTCAACCTCACTTTACTCATTCAGGGACTCTCATGGGGCCAGGATTCAAACTTATGGGGCTTAGGGACAGAAAGTTTCTTGTGAAAAGACCTCAGATTTTTAATTCTTTGGAAATCAGGGTAAAGCTAAATCTTGGCATCTTTAAAATTCAATTGGAAGACACCCCTTTCAGGAAACCTGTTGCATCAAGTTCATGAAATGAGTTGCAAAATGACTCCTAGGAGCATTCTCTAGGAAATAACCACCTATAGTTGATTTGTATAAGTAAATAGATCTAATTTGTGAAGGAAAGGATCGGTGCTTTGTGTCTTTTCTGGGGAAACTGGCATAGTTCTTAATTTAGGGATTGATGGCCCACTACTAATGGGATAGGTACTTTAAAAATAACTATAATACATATATTTGTAAAAGTTCAAAGTATAAAGAATATTTCCCTGGTACTCAAGAAGTTATTAGAATACAGAGGGTATGTTTGCTGCACAAATCTGCCAATATATAGCCACAGTTCTCTGAACAAACAGTATCACGATGTTTCTGTTTTACAAAAAAAAAAAAAAAAAAATGGATGCTGGCCTCATAATTTTCAGGGCCTCAAATTGCCAGAGAAGTGACTGAGTTGTGAGTTGCTTGCCCCTACACACCTGCAGGTAGAGGGAGAGATTAAGCAGCCAGTTCCCTTCCTTTCTCTACCCCATCCTAGGTGTGGACATACAGGATGAAATCCTGAGTTCACTGAAGTCAGAGGGAGGGACTTCATAGGGCCAGGATTTCACTGAAAGTCAGGTCTGTGAGTTGCTGAGTTAAGGTAGTGGGTTCTGAGTAGTAACTTGGGTTTTCTCGCCAAAGATTGGCCTCAGTCCATTTCTAATTAATTTGGCTGCTTTTTTTTTTTTTTTTTGTAATAGGATACCAACAAACATAAATTAAACTGCATTGTCTCCTGATAACCTAACAGTTGGAACCAGTGAATGGTGTGCTTCATTGGACAGTATGGAAGCATTATCAATTATGAGCAAGTTCCAAAGGGGTAGCCGTGTTAGTCTATTGCAGAAAAACAGAGTCCTGTGGCCTTTAAAAGACTAACACATTTATTTGTTTCTGTGGTAATTTTTTGGTACTGATTTTATAGTCTTGACCACTTTTAGCGTTTGTCACTGAAACTGTGAAACAAGCACAATTGTTTCTGGCAGAAGACAGTGAAGAACACAGTAAAGCAAAGCAAAAAAGAAAAAAAAATCCACAACAAAAGCTGCAAACAAAAACAGTGCACATTATGCAGAAATTGCCTTGGCATGCAGGTCATTGGTGATTTCATTTGTAAGTAATGTTTTGATTGTCACAGATTATATGTTGCTCTCATCCCCCTGACATTTGTTGTACAGCGGGATTGATTTTTGTGCTCCAGTATGAAAAGGTCACTTTGATCAATGCAGTGTAATTGGCACTAAATTAGGATCATATCAGGTTATTTTGCTATTTAATGATGAAATATTAAAGAATAGCATGGGAAGATTGCAGGCTCTAAAGTGCACTTTAAACCTGCTGTAATGATGTTTTATTTTGTAGGAAAAATGGAGAGAAAAACAACTAAAGTGCAGAAAATGACTGTGATGTATTGAAAGAGTGGCCTGGAATTATATATTTTCACGTGAAATAGACTGAAAGCTCCAGACACAAAACACCAAACCCAGCAGTCAGTCCTGCATCCGTTATACAGAGAGTATCCTTCTATGGAAGTTTTAATGATTGTGCTCAGTACAGAAGCCTTTACAATATGCATATGCTTATTATCCAACACTCTGAAAGTAGATGTCTAAAGTTAGGCATGTTAGTTCATATTACATACATGGCTCTAGATTCAGGTCACCACTTAAACACAAAGCATCTGATGAAGTGGGATTGTCTCCCATGAAAGCTCATGCGATAAATAAATCGGTTAGTCTTTAAGGCTATGTCTGCACTGGCAAGTTAGTTCGAATTAAGAAGGCTTAATTCGAACTAACTAAAGCCATGGCTACACTAGGCTTTAGTTAGTTCGAATTAAGGGCTTCCTTAATTCAAACTAATAAGTTTGAATAGGGTATTCGAACTAAAGGGTTAATTCGAACTAACTAGTTCGAATTAACCAATTTGGCCATGTTAATTCGAACTAATTTCTTAGTTTGAACTAACCGGTAATTGAAATGAATGGGGATTGCTAATTAGAACTAAGCAAGTGCCATGAATGGCACTTGCTTAGTTCGAACTAAGTTTTCCTAGTTCAAATTAAGTTAATTCAAACTAACTAAAATTAGTTCGAATTAGTTAGTTTGAACTAACTAATTCGAACTAATTTTAGCAAGTGTAGACATAGCCTAAAAGTGCTGCAGGATTCCTTGTTTGTTTTTGCTCCAGTCCAGCATGTGCTTAAGTGCTGTCCTGAATAAGGAACAGACTTAAGCATGTACTTAGGTGCTTTCTTCAATTAAGGCTCTAGATACGTGGCTTGACTTTTCCCGCCGCCTCCCCCCCGCTGGCCCCCCCCCCCCCCAGAAGTACTGAACAAACCCATTGCCCATTGAAATCTATGTTATTTCATTTATTTTTGCTGCTGTTTGCTCTCTGTATAAGGTTTTTTTTTTCTTTTTTCATTTGAGAAAATACAGTATCCCATTATTAGTATTTGTAGGATAGTATCTCTAGGGTAGAGGCAAAGTTAACATCTTAACTCTTTAAGTTCATGCTGCAGACAAATAATATATTTAATGGGAACAAAACTCTAGTAAGATTTCCTGCGACATCAGCTGCCTTTAAAGTGTGCTCTTTTGATTAAGAAATTTCCAGGAAACGGATGCAGAAAACACCAACATTTTAAAGCATAATTGACATGACTTTCAAAAGTGGGTGCAAAAATTAGGTATCTAAAATTAGATACATCTGTCCATGTTTATGCTCTCTGTTTGATTTTAGTGGAAGTGTGAGTGTCATAGAATTCAAGGCCAAAAGGTACCACCAGATCTCGGAACTTCTAAAAATGGCCTGATTTAATGCTCACTGAAGTCAATGGACTTTTCTCTGTTGACTTCAATGGACACTGGTTTAGGCACCTACATCTGGCATTTACTTTTGTCTTAGGCTTTCACTTTTGAAAATGTTAGTTAATCATTTATAAAATCATTGGTATGTTCTGCATCTATTCCTTAGACCATTTTTTCCAAATGTTTAATTGCTTGAGTCCCACAGATTCAGATGTCTTCTATTTACTGTAGATATTTTTAGAAAATGGCTTTTGTCAATATTTTTTTTCAGACTTTGCATCTAAAGTAATGATAAGCATCATAAGCGGTGTTAATAGTGTATGCTATTTTCTCCACTGTAAATACATGCACTCTCCAATTATGCTGAAATGTTGCCGAACAAGAGCAAGCAGCATAAGATTATACTTTTAAATGCAGCTAATGTTGCAGGAAATTTGTTTGGGGCTTTGCTGCCATTAAGTATATTATCTAGCTGCAGCGTGAACTTATAATGGCTAAGATATTAACCTTGTAAATACCTTAGAAAGATTCTTTTACAAATATTGATAACTTACTGATTAATGAAAAAAGGAAAAGGAGACAGATTACATGCAGTTATAGTCATACAGATAAAAAGTACCAAAATGACATAATGGTTAATGTGTGTACCATGAAATGACTCCTTACTGATTTCACCTGGACTATTCATGTGAGTAAGAGCTACACACCCTTAACTGTTAATAGGATCAGGTCCTAAATCTGAAGTGCTTGATCCCCAGTTGGTGTAAATCTGGGTAGTGCTCCATTGAAGTCAGTGGAAATAAAACTATTTACCACAGCTGTGGTTCTGCCATGTAATATCTTCTTAAATGATAAGAGTTTTAAAGTATGATCTTGCCACACAAACCCAAGCTTAAAATGTATGAATCATTTTATGGTACTGAGGTTTTACTCAAAGCAATACTGTCTAATGCTTAGAGCAAGAATTGGTATTAGTTTTCCAACTTTGTAAAGTGGTCTGAAATCCAGGAGTGAATGGTCCTGTAGAAATGTAGATTATGGTGATGATAGGAAACATGGCTATGTCTATACTTAGGGATTTAGGTCGACTTAAATAAGTTGACTTAAATAAGTTGACTTTAAGTCAACCTTATTAAGTCGACTTAGAGAGTCCACACAGGACTCCTAAGTTGACTTAAAGTGGACCTTACTAATTTGACTTAGAGAGCCTATACTAGACTCTCAAAGTCGACTAGTTAGGTCCGGGGAGAGCCAGCCCCACACGGGGCTGGCTCTCCCCGAGACAGCAAGCCCCGGAGTGATCCAGGGGAGAAGAGAGCATGGAGCTCCCTTCTGCCCCAGACTGCTCGGCTCCTTTCTGGTCGGGACTGCTGAGGTACTGGGCAGAAGGAAGCCCTTCTAGCCAGGACTGAGTGGTCCCAGGAAGAAGGAAGCCGGCGGCTCCCCTCTGCCTGGGACCCCCACGGGTCCTGGCAAAAAGGGAGCCACCGCTAGAGCTGGAGCGCAGGCAATGGCCGGCACGGTGGAGCTCCAGCTGCCAGGCAGCCTCCAGCGGCTCCCCAGCGGCTGGACCACCGACGAGAGCACGGGGCTCCCTTCAGCCAGGACCGCTCGGGTCCCAGTTAGGAGAGAGCCCCGTGCTCCCTTCTCCATGGGACCTGAGCAGTCCAGGGGAGAAGGGGAGCCAGGACAAGCTGCAAGCGGCTTCCTGGGAAGAAGGGAGCAGGGGTTCCCTTTTCCCCATGCCCTAAGTCGATTAAGTTGACTTAGGGCATCCACACTGCTTAAGTTGACTTAAGAATTCGACTTAAGCATTAAAGTCAACTTTAAACTAGGTTTAATAAAGTCGACTTTTAATTTCCTTAAGTCGACTTAAGGAAATGCCAGTGTGGACACAGAGTAAGTTAAGTCGACTTAAGCCTGCTTAAGTCGACTTAATTTACTAGTGTAGACACATCCCATGAGAGTTGCAAGTAATTGTCAGTGATTGCTATAAAAAATGTTCTATGTAGAAGTAACAACAATTATACATTTTCATCTGAGACTCTCCAAGTGTTTTTCAGTTAAGAAAGCCTTAAAATATCTCTGTGACATATTCTTCTTCTGCCCATTTTATAGCTTGGTAAATGAGGCACAGAGACCCTAAGCAGGTTCCCCACTGTAATGATGACAGTTGAGATACTGAAAAAACAGGGAATGGAAGCTAGACCCCCTAATTCCCCACTTCCATACTAGAGCCAGTATACAGGGTCTCACCCTAAAACTGTCAGACTAAAGAAACAATGTTTTGTCTCTTTTTACATTGAATCAATCATCCTCCTGCCTTTTGCACCAACAATGCCAGCTCTAATACTCCATTTATATATTTCTCCACAACCATCTCTGTGTTTTCATACTTCCTGTTTCTTCCCTCTCCCCCATCCTGTGCTTTTGATACCTTTGCTGAGTTGATATGCTTCCCTTCCCATCTTTCAAATCAGAAGGATTGTGTCCCCTTTCTATGCAAAGGTTGAATTAGTCATATTCACAATGGGGGAGAGGAACTAAAATGGGAGGGATGATGGCATGTAAGGGAGAGTGGGAGTTTACTGTTGGGAAAGAGTGAAGAGAGGAACACATGAATGACAAACTAAAAAATGATTTAACATAGGAATTGCCCTAGAGGATCAGTCCTTTCCATATCAAATGGTATCTTGCAACCAGCAATGTTCTGGACCTTCATCTAAGTCAGTGGTTTTCAAACCACGGGTCAGAACTCAGTACTGGGTTCCAGACCTTCACGTACTGGGCTGCAATGCTGCCGCCACTGAAAGACCAGAGTGCATTGCTGAAAGATGTAATTGTTGGGTCGTGGAAATGAATGCTTTTTTTTTTCAACGGGGTCCCAAGAAAAAAAGTTGGAAAACCACTGCTCTAAGTAGCTAGTCCTGGCCATTATTGGAAATAGGATGATAGACCTGTATAGCAAATTTTTACATACTTGGGTTCTTACATTAATCCCTTTTCGAATATGCCACTTCCTAGACTTGCAGTGTTTTAAAATATTTTTTTTCAGAATATTGAGGCTGTAGGAAATGGTCCATTCTACCGATTTAATGTCTTTCAGCAGTAGAAAGGATACTAAGTAGTAAGACGATAGCGGCTCTACTTTAAGGATGTTTGAAATAAGGCTGATGGGGCCAGTTTCCTTTTTTCTTGTTCTCTTTAGACACCAAGACTATGTTGGTAAGGAAGTCTGGTGGTGGCTTTCTCTCTTAATGGAGACATTTCCCTCTTCTGCACCATATCTGTGTGTTGGTCTTCATAGACTTCCCCCTTAGTAGACTCACACTCTCCCCTATGTTTATTGTATCTCTCATCTCCACTTCCTTCTCTACCATAGTGAATGTCCCTGAGAGATAGAAAATACACACTCCAAAAATATGATGCTACAATGGCCGTGTTCCATGATGGACCCAACTTCATCTGATGCATCCCCTGACACTTCATAAATGCTGTCCTCTGAGAGACATTATACTTCCCCATGAAAAGAGTTTTCTTCTCTTCTTTCCCCACCAAATTATATACAAGGTTGTGTCTATGACCATGCTGATTTACACTGTTGCAAGACAGGGAAGGAATAGTGACTTCTTATAACCTGAATTTCCATGTCTCCATGCCAAATAGAAGAAGTAGGAAGCAAAGATACAGCTTCTTCTGCATTAACTACATTGAAAAGAGGTTCAGAGGTTACTTACCTAAAAATGAAGTAGTTGCAAATATATAGTTATGTGATTATAAATTGCTTAAAAAATGGTTTCTGACACAGATAATTTTATGCAAATCAAAACAGCATTGCTTCCCATAGAAATTACAAGATCCCATAAGGTCACAATTTTTCTAAATATCCCTTTAAATGTATAACTATGATACTGTGTTTGTGTTGATCTGTGAAATGATTATTTGACAAACATACAGTAGATGCCAAAAATAAGTGCATTCCTACCACCAGTGACAATTTCACTCCTTTGTTTCAGCTTTTTAAAACTGTCAGAGAAATAGATTAGCATGAAGGAGCACTCAAGTACGTGGATTAAATCCAGGAGTGGTGTTACTACTATTGGCCTAATGGGCCAGGATGTTTTCAGCAGGAGGGGTCTCCAGAGGTTGTTTTGAGATGCAAGGGCTTTTTCAATCAGTAACATAGGAAGCTAGAATTCCCTTTGACTCTTGGGACTTTTCCATCTTTATAAGCTAGTTGAGCTAGCTTCCAGCATTCGGGCACAAACCCTGTTCAGGAGATGAAGGAGAAACACTGAAAAAATTGTGCCCAGTTTTCTCCTGCCTGTGCTCAGGAAGTGTGCATGTTGCACCAGCCATTAGGATGATACATGTTTCCAGCATTGGAGGTCAGTGAAGGTCAGGTCAGGGCCATGCTACCACTCCTCTCAGATGTCTTTGTACCTGACAGGATAGTAAGAAGAAGCATTCCTTTAGCTTGCCAGGGCAGGGAACAGAGGGACTGGTTTTGTAAGCTGTCCCTTCAATATCCATGCAAGGAAAAGAAGATTTACTCACTCCTTGCCAGGGTGCAGCTTCATACATGCTGTTGACAAGCTGGATTATAACGTATATGCCAATAAACATACATGTCAGTCTATCTGTACTGTGTATGGTCTTCCTCTGACAACTGAGAGTGACTTCCTAATGGTTGTTAGCAAGGAAGTTTGAATATAAAAGGATGAAGCTAAATATATTCCCTGTTGAGTGATCTATTGTATACTATTTTATACAATATTTCCCACTTCAACCTGGAACTTTACTCAGACCGGGGGGGGGGGGGGGGGGGGGGGGGGGGGGGGGGGGGGGG
>ML685766.1:35193958-35213958 GCA_007922175.1 Pelusios castaneus
CCCCCCGGTGATATCCCTACACTGGAAAGAGAAAACATTGATTTTGGATGGATGGATAGAGAGAGAGAGATTTTGAATGAGCTATTTCTTGAAGTTCTATTGATTCCTTTTTGAAAATTTATGGTTTTAATAAGGATTTACCCTCTAGATTTCTTTAAAGCTGTATTAACTTTGAAAAGTTAACAAGGAGATTGTTTCTTCTTCTAAACAGCAATCCAAGTCAGGTCATCTAAATTACAAATTTGATTAATTGTTGCAACCATAAACTAAATGATATGTAAGTTTCTTTCAACATAAAAATGCTGTTTGATCTGACATATTTATTAAAGATCTTCAAAAAGTTCCCTTTGCTAGTAGAATGTCTTCTATAACTTGAGTGGAATAAAGAAATGCTATAGTAGCAGCAAAATGTTAAGAATAAGAATAATGTTCAAGAGCCTGTGATGCAGAATTTATATTCATAGGAGCCATGGCATTAGTTGAGTTAGGTTGGTAAAATTAATTTGCAATATCCTTTGTAACTTATTTGCAATGTGGTGGAGCCAAAAAAAAAAAAAAAAAAGATGTTGGTAGTGTTTTGTGTTCAGTGGTAATTTTTTCTCTTGAGTTGCCACTGCTGTCCTTTAAGAAATTATTCCATTTTTAAAAGTTCTGTTGTTTAGTAGTTTCTCCCTCAAAGCTGAAAAGTTAGCTTCTCTGTTGGTTCCTGTAGTTTACTCTATGGGATATTTTGTTTATCTCTACTGAAAAGCACAATAACTTGGGGAATGGAATGAGAAGGTCAGGGTAAGTCTTTGTGCTATTGAAATTTAAAGTCATATCACTTTGATCACCCTCTTAGTTTTTTTTACCCACTTCAATTTTAACGTGATAGTAATAGCCCATATTTCACAAACCATTAGATACAGGGAATTATGTTTTATGCTGTTGTGCGAAAGTTGGGTGAATACTTGGGAATAAATTTCCCATGAATATTTGTTCAGATTTAAATATGAATGAATGTAAAAGGTGCTAATCTCTTGTTTTTGCAGAAAGCAATCAATTTTTACTCAAGTGCTAGCACATTTTCAAATTGCATATGTTGGTGGTAGCAGTGGAAGATGGAGCATTGCTGAATGCAACAAGCAGGCAGAATTCCTAAAATCCCCTCACAGGAGCCCTGAGATAATGGTTGGTAAATGAACCAGGAAAGGACCTGGCTTCACCCTGCAACACCTTTGTTGTGTAAATATGAGAAGGCCCAATTGCATCCAAAGAATCTTTTGGTAGCTTAAATGCCCCAAGAACAATGTATTGGGCTAAGAAATTAATTGAACTTTTTATTTTCTCCAAACCCCTCTACATTTCTGCTTGTCCCCAAGATGCTCCAATGTAATTTTCACATCCGCCTCATAATTTTAAAAGTCACATTTATTCAACCAGAAAACAGAACAATTTCATGTGGTTTATGCAATCAGAAACAAGTAGAGTTTCCTTCCTGATCCAAGCACTATATGCACAAACTGACTATGATTCAAAATTTACAGTGTCCTGAGGTCTGCTTTTATCCTTAATTAGCCCTCAGTCCAGCAAAGATTCTGCATGCACTTAATGTTACACTCCTTGAAGTTGGTGAGATTACTTATTATGCATAAAGTGAAGCAAGTATATAAATTTAATTTAAGGATTGGGGCCTTAAATACTTTCTCCTGGACTTGCTAGTTCTTAGTTGTTAACTTAAAATACCTCAGTCTCTGTCTGCCTCAGACTGGCATTCTAACCTCTCTTACATTCTGGTTTGCAACTAATGGGACCTATCTACGGGAAGAAGCCAGCAAAAATATCTGCATCTTGATACTAGGTCCTAGAAGTAGACAGTAAGATGTTGGCAAAAAGCTATGTGTGAATCCTATAACCTGTCACTCTGTTACAGTGAACAGTTGAAGCTAACATTGTTTAATATTGGGATATCAGGTACTCAGTGATCATCTCCTAACATTCATTGCATAGAGTTTATTTGAAAAAAAAAGCATAGAGAAGATCTGAGAAATAGCTATCTGACAGCAGACAATCCATGTCTAGAAAAAACAGGCTAAAGTGACTGGGTAAACTATTCACTCAGCACTCAGTTGGAAAGTGGTCAAAGAATAAAAACAATTATTACTTAATAAACTCACTTAATTAAGCCAAGAACTAGGAAAATTGAATAGACGCAGGGAAGGTCAAGAGAGAGGAGTTATTTTCATTATTTTCAGTGGGGTAGCCATGTTAGTCTGTGTACAGCAAAAAACAACGAGAGTCCTCTGGCACCTTATAGACTAACAGATTTTCTTCGGCATAAGCTTTCATGGGCTATAACCCACTTGGTCAGATGCACGACGAAGTGGGTTATAGCCCACGAAAGCTTATGCCGAAGAAAATCTGTTAGTCTATAAGGTGCCACAGGACTCGTTTTTTATTTTCATTATTGTTATCCAGGGCTTTTATTAATAAAAAAAATTAACATGTGGGCAGGCTGCAAGGAGGACAATTAGAGGATATAGCCCAAAGCGCAAAACTTTATACTAAACATTTAAAGCAAAATTAAATACACAAGGAAAGCAACTGAAATAGTTTTTTCCACAAGTTGTTTCCTCAGCTGCATGCTCAACTATATATTAACCCTTGAACCAATCAATCTATACAAGAAACACAAACTCTAGGACCAAAGTGGTAGGTTCCTTAAGTCATTTTCAGACAAAAAATAAATAAATAAAATGCTGGTTGGGTGACCTGCTATAGTTTCTACAGAGGATTTTGGGGGCATACTTTGCTTGGAACAACTACTGGAAGCATCTGCTGTTAGATACACTTGAGTGTATTTATTCATTCTCATGGCAAAAACTGTGAGCCAGAGATAAAGTCAACCCTTGCAAGTGTGGTTTAGCACCCTCCTTCTAATTCAGCAAAGCATCTGAGCAGTTGCTTCAGTTCATCCTTGTTCAGCAAAGACCTTAAGCATGTACTGGATCAGGGTCACACAGAGAAACAAACTCACCAGAGGCCAAGAAATTGGGCTACAGCTGGGTGATTTGCTGAGGGAGCATTGTGCTAAAAGAATCATTTCAGTTGATTTCTAGTCATTTATTTAATCTTGGTTTGTCTGAATTAAAGCTGTCATACCCAACATCTGAAAAATGAACCTCATGGTTGAGTTGAAACAACACTGGGCAATAATAATAAATACCCTAATGTCCCAAGGGCTATTCCTGGAACTTGTGCTTCTATTTTGTCCTGGAGCATTCTATCAGAATAGGTGAATTAACACCTTTCAGGAGGTATGTCCAACCATAACTCTCAGACAGAAGAGTCTGGTCCTTTGAGACTGTTTTAACTAACAAGCTTACCCCAAAATTATTTCCACCTAAACAAATACAAGTCAAATCAAATTGAAAGCAGCATCATTTCATGCCTGGAAGCAGCTATACCTTCGGTCCCTTACACAGGTCCATCTGATGCTACTATAACAAATTGCATCCCCAAGCAATATCCTACAATGTATACACTTGACTCTAACCTTAAACAGAGATAGTAACTGAAAATGAAAGCTCCACCTGTTGTAACTAATGGCTTGCCTTCATGGGAACAGCCAGGAAAATTAATCTAAGTTAACTTAAAGGTGTGAATATGAAATGGAGTAATTAAACCACATTAAATTCCTGTGTTGTTCAGAATTAAAGTGGCCTTCATTCAGTTTATCTTAATTCACCTCCAAAGGGAGATAGGAGATTAGAAGCAGAAATGGAAGTGCAGCCATGGGGCACTGAGCAGTGGAGTAATGAAGGGAGAAGAATGGCTCCTGCCCGTCTTGTTGCCCCATTCAGACAACACTACCAAACCTGAATCCCTAGGGGTCCTGGGAGCCATCCCCTCAGGAAGATCTTGAAATGCCAGTGTGACATTCACTGCCGATATTCCAGTGCCACACGACTTTATGGCAGAAACTTAAACTCCTGCATAGTTAGGATGTTTCCCTCTTTATCATCCCAGTTGCTGGGGTACATCACATGTTTCCTTCTTCTTTTTGAGAGAGGAAAGTGGAAACCTGTATTCATTGTTCGTCTGACTCCCTGCATGCATGCACTCAGCAATTCTGGAGAACATGCCTATTTTCTTCACCTCATCTGACTGAATAACTCCTCCAATTGAGACAGCATGGGAACATGGGTGGGACAGAAGACTGAGCATTGAAATTTGTAAATTAAATTATAAATTCATTGAGGCAGAAACCTTCGGCAAGATTCCGATCTGTACCACCAGCATAAATCTGGAGTAACTCTACTGAAGTCAACTTGTTTAAAAAAGATGTAGGGTCAGATTCTGCTTTCTTGTGTAATGGTATTTTTATGGTTATCATCCATAGATAGTAATAAAAAATATTTTGCCAATTGAACTGTGACTCTCTGTTCAAAGTCTGTGTAGTGTTTGGGTTCATATGGGTAGGTTCATGTAATTTGATAGATGAAGCTTAAAATCCAATAAATGAATACAGTAGAACTTCAGAGTTACAAACATATTGGGAATGGAAATTGTTTGTAACCGAAATGTTCCCAACTCTGAACAAAATATCATGGTTGCTCTTTCAAAGTTTACATTGACTTATTACACCTTTGAAATATTAGTATGCAGAAGAAAAATGCTGCTTTCCCTTTAATTTTCAGTGGATTAAATTTAACACAATACTTTACTGTATTTGCATTTTTAAAATTTTTTGTCCGCTGCTGCCTGATTGCATGTTCAGGTTCCACATGAGGTATGTGGTTTACTGGTCAGTTTAAAACTCCAATTTTCGTAACACTGAGGTTCTACTGCATTATAAATATCACTTCCGTTGATTATATGGGATCTTATTACTTTCTTTATATGTAACATGAAAGACTCTAACCCCTTCTAACATTCAGTTCACTCATTCTTTGTGCAATATATTTGCAAAATATGATAGCTGTCTTAGGATGTAAATGCTTTTATACCACCATGAATCTATGCCTTTAAAAAATCAACTATAAAAAATACAATCCGATGCAATATGATATAATCAAATGCACATTTTTGACAGTTTCATTCTATTTCTTGTACTGGTATTGTGATAAAACTAAATAAAAAGCAGCTCATTGCAGTGGCTACAAGGGAAAAGGATTCAGGCTTCTATAGAATATAGTGAAATCAGCAGGGCAATGACACAATAAGATACAAAGTTGTCACTGTTTTAATAACATCTGCTTTTTCTTCATGGTGTAATATGTTTAGGTAACAGACTAGAATTCGCAGGAAGAATTTAATTATATTGTATTTGTAATCTACTTAGTTTGTATGTGTTTCTAAGCAAGCTTTTTGCGACATAGTGTGGATAGTAAATGAATACCGTGCCTACATAGAGAGCTGTCTCTATATTTATAGTTGGAGTATGTATCTGTAAATGGAGACATGCTCAGAGACACACACACAATCTTTTGCTTGAAGCATATCTTATTTCCAGTACAAATTTGAAAATCTATGAACCACACTAATATTAACTCCCAGTTTCTGTGACCTCTCATAAAACAAACGAAGAATTTAGTGGTTGGCTAAAAGGATTCTAATGATGCCTTTAGACTCTTACATTCACGTAATGACTGGTAGAAGATTTATATGCTCTGTATAGGTATAATTAGACACCCACAAACCCATTTGACCCTGCTGAGGTGAAGAGCTCTCCTGCTTTTTGTTTCAGCAGATGAATCAATACTTGCACGTTTTACCACTGTGGAGTGAAATTGAGGAAATGAAAATCTGATAATTTTGCTCCCAGTGCAGTCTAGACAGAGGAGAACAGTTTTAGTCTTTGACAGGAAGATCTATTTCCAGTTTCTCAAAAGGCTAGTGTCAATTTTGAAACTTCTCCTATTATTGATTTTCAGTTTTGTTAAAAAGGGTGTTTTATTAGCAATATTAGTCCCAGTGACCATGTAAGCTTATGTCTATTTCACAAGTTGATGAAATCATGCTTTAATTTTGGTCTTATGTGCATGCTTGAATCACAGAATCTTTTTGTTCAGTGATGTTTGTAGCAAAAAATGCAGTCCAAAGAAGTTAATTACATTTTCTTTTAAATCAGTGAAGAATTTAGCTGAAAATGTGCCAGATTTATTTAGAAAAGATACATAATGTACACAAACTACAGTGCCAGCAATATGTCTAAAGAATAACCATACTTTGAGAATATCATCAAATTCATCCAGCGTCATAATTGCTTTAAAATAGATATAGTTAAACTATATTTTATATGATGACAATGGACACCTGAACATAAAAAATATAATAGACTTAATCTTATATATGTACTTTAGGATGGGATCTCAAATGTTATGCACTGATATAAGCTTATAAGGAAAAATGTTACAGTATAAACAAACACAAAATATATAAATAATGAATGTTAAAACATTTTAATTTTTAATTACAAAAATAATATTGAAAGTATTAGCTTTCAGGCTCGCAGTACCCAAGCTATATGGTGCACTGTGAAGAACTAATATTTATTTTTGTTAATTATCATTTATTTTACATGTTCAAACTAAAATAGTTCACTGTTTTTAAAAGTCTTTATCACTAGGATATCATATTTGGTCATACTCTGTGCCTTATAGACTATTATTGTTTACACAAGTTCACAGGATGATGGATATATGGACAGCCATAACAGATCTGGGAAACTCAGTAAAATTTCAGAAGTACCAAAGAAAAATCATCAGGGCTGCTTGAAAACAAAACAAAAAAGTCTTTTTATATACAGTACATTCAGACTAAGAAGCTTAGGATTAGAATAGCACAGATGGTTCAAGTATTAACTAGAAATTACTTTTTGCAAACAAAAATGTGTCAATAAGAAAGCTACTATCCTAATTTATTAAGACAACAGGGAGAATGCAAGAAATACATTATTTTTTTAAAAAGCTCTATATGGGGGAAAAGGGAAATCAAGGTTTAATATTTTGTACATATTTATGGTTCTGAAATTTTTCAAGTATGTTAGTATCTCTTATTGGCTCAGCAATTGGTAATGTTTTTTACCTTACCCAGATCACTTGACATCAAATTAATTTTCAATATTTCTCTTCATTTGCTTGTGCCTTCACCATGCTCCTCAAAGATGCCTGGCTTTTTTGACCCAGAAATTGATATTAAATGTACACATCAAGACAGTCACATTTCCCTTTACAGCTGCATTTCTTGCCAATGGAATTTTATTAAAGCACGAATTAATGAAGCCTCAGGAAGCACAGTGCCTGCTCCCACGAGACTTGTAAAAGTAAAATTCTACTTTACTGAAGCTTTCAAAAAAGGTGGTGGTTAAAAAAACAACTACTAATCTTTATGTTGCATAAAATCAGAGAAGAATTTCTTGCATATATTGCATAGGTCTTCATTGAATTTACTTGAAACCATAAGTATTGGTATGATGCCTTTGGTAATATGTGGTTACAAACAAGCTATTGTGAATTTGTTAATTAAAAAGTCTGAACTCCACTCCTTTAATCACATCTATTTGTTTATCTAATGTAGGAACTCTTGAATATATTTTCACAGAAATCCTGAGGTTAAACAAAATTTCTAACTAATCTTTATATTTCATTTGGATTTCTTTTTTAATTTTTTTTTTCGTGCTGTTAATTCAAAGTATTTGAAAATCATGGTAAAATTTGTTTTAAGCATTCTAACTCAGCCTTGAAAATGAGCTCAGGAGACGTATTAGTGAATAAAGGGGCAGGTTTTTACAAGATACAGAGTAATGTACTTTACCTAGATGTGATGTAAAAAAACAGGGAAAAGGCGTGGCTAGTGTGTGTGTGTGTGTGTGTGTGTGTGTGTGTGTGTGTGTGTGTGTGTGTGTGTGAGGGAGAGAGAGAGAGAAAGAGAGAGTGGCTAGAAGCAATTCTGAAAACAAAAATGTTTCTTAACTGAGCATGGTGCAAGACAGAAAAATAAACAATGCTCCTCTTCCCTGAATAGTTTAATAGCTACATGCACCAATATTTACTTGTGCAAAGGTTTTATCCTTTAAAGGGGAACCATGTAGGACAACAAGATCAGGAATGAAGGCCAAGATTCACAACATAGTAGACAGGAGGACTAATCCCTAACACAGCCTGTTGTTTTCACAATTACATCTCTCTTCCAAAACATAAAATATGTATTATTTCTGGCCTGGAACAAATTTAAGCCAAAAGAAATGTGCTGCACTGTAACTCCCCCATCTGGACACTGCTTCACATTAATGTAGCTCTGTTTGAAGAGGACTGTGTTAACATGAACTAGGAAACTTTTAGGTCGCACCTGCATCATCCATAAAGGGAATTAAAGAACAGCACTTTAGTGCACACTATTATTCATGCCTCCGAAGTCTGAACTGCAGGACAGTGTAGACAAGCCCTAAGCTGTATCATTTGTATTTGATTTGAATAATTCAAAAAAATATTTTAAGAGCTAAATTTAATGGTATGGAATCAAGACTCTATTCAGCCAGGCATTCAGCCATATGCACTTAAATTTAAGAACACAAGTAATCCAATTCTGATTTCTTTGGGACTACTCATATACTATATTAGAAAAGTGCTTTCCCAGATCACAGACTTAGTGAATCCTTTAGGGACCTGTGCAGAGGATTGGGCACCAGGCTCTCCCAAATTGAAATTTAACCTCTGACCATGGCTGTCTGTATTGCCTAGAGCAATACACTGTAGCTGAGCTTTCCCATCTGTAAAATGGAGATAACACCCACTCCCATGCTTCAGAGAGCTGCCATGAGAACTAGCTAATTTTTGTAAAGTACGCTGAACATGGACATTGCTACACATATGCAAAATAGTTCTATTGGTCTATAAGGTATACTTGTTTTTGACTTTTTAAAACAAAAATGGAAAAAGTTCCCACATTATTTTGGCTTAGAAAAGTACTCTAATTTCTAACTTTTAAGAGAGAGAGAGAGAGACAGACATAAGAACTTTGAATATGTCAAAGGCACCCACATGCTCCAGAAAGTCCATAGTCCTGCTAAAAGAACTTTTACAAGTCTATTGGATCAATGGTCCAAGTATGAACAAATTCTCTAAGTAGATCTAGAAATGAGCTACTCTAGTGGCTCAACTATCTAGTAAATAACATGTTGTAAAAATATATTTAATATATAATTGGGCAGTAAGTCATAACGACTTCTTATGGACTAAGGAGTGAATAATGCACATTTTCGATAGTCTATAATTATGAACAATTGGATAAATAGATTTTTGGGATTTTAAAAAAATGTGTATTGCACGTCAAGTGCCACAACAAAAATATAGCTGGAAAATATAAAGTGATGTGTAAATAATATTAATAGTTTTAGTGAAATTCACAAATGTGAAGCAATTTGGAGTTCAAGCAAAACACTGAATGGTAGTTAGCTCCAGAGGCTTCATCTGTAGGTAGCAGAGGTTATGAGAATAGTGTATGGTATATCTTAGCATAGGGTATGTGCTGCATTTTCTGAGCACAGTTAGGGAACTAAGGGGCATATCATGCCCCCTACTCTATGGCCATGAAACACACAGAAACAGCCATGCAGTAGAGGAAACCAGGAATGGGAGCTAAGGACCCATCATTGCTTAGATTTACCAACAATTGTCCTCACAGAGTGCCATGTGGAAGCCCATAGGGCAGCTAAAGCATGCTTCCTTACACCTCATGCCCCATAAAGACTCCCAGGGCACTTGGGCTGTGTACTGGGTGCAAGATTTGGACCTCATTGAGGTATTGTATTGGAGGGGATTCTTGCTGTTACCTGAATTTCTCATTTTTAAGGACTGGCAAATAAGTTTGGCTAAAAGAAACTGACCTGAACTTTACCAGTACTTTGAACTGACTCCAAACCAAATCTTTTTTAAGCATGTGAAAATTTTCATAATATGATAATACAATCCTTAATATTATTTATTTCTCATTCATCCTCCTAGGCCTGCAATAGAGTCCACTTACTTCCTAACAGTCTACGCATGCACTATATTCTGGAATTCAGAGTATATGAAATTAGAAGTCACTGAGAGGAGGACCCATCCCAGCGGCTGTCAGGCATCCTTTGTCCTTCCAAAGTGCTCCTTATGGCTGCCATCCCTAGTGCTTCAATAAGTGCTACTGTTGTCAAGATAGGTGAGGAAGGCCTTTGGCTTATCCCAATGATGGTGCAACCCTAAGAGAAGGCTAGTCACATGGCAGTCTGGATATGGAGGATGTAGAAAGGTCTTGAACTTCTCCTAGTCCCCAAAATCAAAATGAAGGCAACTGAGGGCTGGTTATCTGGCAGTGTAGGAAGAAGAGAGTTAAATGTGAGTGAGTGCAGAGTTAATAATTTAGCAAAGCAATCTGGTTCCAGACTTTTGATGTTCATTCTTTGCTAGCTGAAGCCAGACCCTTAACATTATTCTCCATCCTGTGTTTCATGGATGACTTTGATATACATATTTTTCCATGAAATTAAACTTTCCCTTGATTTTCATGACCATTTAAAGTAAAATTGATCAATTGTATTAGTTAAAACAGAAATAAAATACTGACTCTCTACTGACCTTGACATTACAATGGAATCTAGGCGAGTTTCTCTTCTCTAATCCCATTTTACCTTTTCTGCGTTTATACGTTCTATCAATAACTACTTTGGACATTCATGTTGTAAAATTATTTGTTCTAAACCTGAAGAAGAAAAAAGTAGGGGTTCTGCTAGATTCCAGACTATGAGGCTTACTCTGAAATTTTTTCTACTGAAATAATTTAATGGCACCATAACTTTCTATGATAAGGGTTAGCATTCATCATTGAGCTAACTATGTAGGCTTTCCTGGGGGAAAAGACTACTGCAGGATCTATTATCCACAAAGGAACAATCAAGCACAGAGATAAGGAGATTTTTTGTTTCCTCATGCATATAAATGCAGAAAAGATATATGGTTGAATTTTAGGTATGTAGTGTAACATGTTGCATTGAGGTAAAGAATAGGGTTAGGAATATAATAACGAAAAGTGGTGAAAGGAAAAATCCATATATACTAGCTTTGCAAAAAAAAGTGTTTTTTTTTTTTGTCTAAGACAGAAGTCTCATATTCATAAAGTAGAGTAGAGTAGCACAGGTCAAATGTTAAAATAAACTTGATTAAATATCTTGTCTTATCTTATGAGGTCCAAAAGTTCTCCTAAGAGCTGTCATTGTATGCACTGCATTCTTCATGCACATAATCATAAATTAGTAAATTTCTACAGCTCCTCACAGACTTCACACAGGCATTAGTAAGCATATCTTCTTCAGCTTCACGTTTGTTCCTTACTGCCCATACTGGCATCTATAAAAATGCAGAGCTAATGTCCAGCTTATCATTATCTGGCACAAATATGCTTAGGCTGTGCATCCAGATTCTTATAATTTCACTTTTCCTTTATGTTTTTTACCTGCTATCAGAGCTGATATGACTTCTCCATTACCTCTCCAGCCAAATAGTTGAATGGTTTTCTGTGTCCTGGTGATGAAGGTTTATTAGGCACTTTGGTGACTGTACTCTATATAATGTGGAAAGAAGTTAGAGTTTTGGATGAGTCAGGGTAACGGTTATTCTATGCTTTATGAGACTTGCCTTACTTAATGCCTAATACATCATGCCCTTTATCCAAAATTAAATTAAAATTAAAAGTAAAATTACTAAGAAACTGATAATACTCTTGTATGATTTTGTACTGTGACTAAAATCTTTAACACTTAACAAGCATTGCCTGGTTTTCTTCATGCTGTTCTCCTTTATTTACTTAATATTTCGGTGGTCAACTTTGGGAACAAGAGCTGTGCAGTTTGTAGTCTGTTACATGATGAGAAGAGTCCAGATGAGAAGGAAGACAGTAGCTTCAAAGTAACAAGTAAATCTTATCCTTTTTGTATGTTAACAACCATGCTTTTAAAAAGTAAATAAATAAAGGCTGGGGGGAATTCCATTGCTTTGCATAGGAAACAGAAGATACTGAGCCTTCTGAAATTTCTCTTTAAAATTCATTGTTTCCATACTATTCAAAGAAGAGGAATGTAATTTTTGTTCAAGCGGAAGGAATGATCTACAGTTTGTTACCCTTTCAATTATGAAAATGGCTCAGTTATGTTAGCTAGTTACCCAACCACTTACCAACCTACATTTCTGCATACTTCTATGACTGCCACAATTATAATATTTGCAAAGATTAAAGGGAGTATCTCACTCTCCCTTCCTCACCCAAAGGGGCAAGTTTGGATAATTAGGGGAAGTTCATACACATATGCTGCATGATAAAGTTTTAATGAGGGAAAGGTAAGTGGAAGAAATGAGTTCTGCAAATTTCTGAAGGCAAATCTTTGATCATTCTTCTCCCTTGCATGAGTGAGTTTCATAGTCTAGAATTAGATTTGGGTCTTGGGCAAGTTCAGGCCCCTGCACTCATGGGTCTTGTTTAATTGTTCTACTGCAATGTAACCATTGTGGAAGGTAATGGTGAAAGAAAAAGAGCTGATTACTCTGGTAGGGTGAGTCAATTTCATAGAAAAGCACTGAACATCAAAACACAGGTGTTGAACTGAATGCTGTATTCCCTGAGAAAATACATGAGTGTGCTCATGAGTATCAGTCTTCCTAAACAGAGAGGCTGATGTGTTTGGTTCCAGTTGTATGATTTAATTTTTCCAAATAAAGAACAGCAAAGAAGGCTGTGGATTTCAATCTGCAGACAGCTGTCCTCAGTGGATGGGGATGTTATGATGGAGCCGTATTTTTCTCAATTCCAGGGGGGATGTCATGTTAGTCTGTATACAGCAAAAACAATGAGAGACCTGTGGCACCTTAAAGACTAGCAAATTTCTTCAGGTTTCCGATGAAGCAGGTTGCAGCCCATGAAAGCTTATGCCTGCAGAAATTTGTTAGTCTTTAAGGTGCCACAGGACTCTCATTGATTTTCTCAGTGTTTCCCTATGTCTACTTGCGCAATCGGGGTTTTGCGTGGTTTCTGCTGCAGCCAGAAAGTCTTTTATCTATATACTGCTCTCATTTACGTATTGGGTAGCCGGAAGATGTTGTCAATTATTGTCTAGCTGGCTCCTTCAGTAGATATTGAAATAAGTATGGAACAGGATTGAGTCCTGTGGTACTCCACAGATGAGAGCTCTCTTTCTCTTGAGAGAGGAATAGTTGTTCATCCCAATCTTCTGAATGTAGACTGAGAGGATTTATGTCATTTCATGATACTTCTATTCATCCCTGGAGTCTCCTGAAGGTGGTACAGAAGTCCTTGATTATCTACTTTATCAGATATATCAGAGATTTAGCAGGGTAAGTGCAAATGTTCTTCACTTTTACATGAGAAGAAAATCATCCACCACATTCTAGCCTTTAGCATGACTGAGGGATTCAGATTCCAAAGGGGTAGCCGTGTTAGTCTATTGCAGAAAAACAAACAAAGTCCTGTGGCACTTCTAAAGACTAACAGATTTATTTATCACATGAGCTTTCATGGGAGAAAAATCCCACTTCGTCAGCGTCTGTTTGGTTTTTTGAGGGATTCAGGTTTCTGATAACTAATGTGTGTGTGTGGGGGGGGGGAGGATTCTGTTCTTCTCTAGCTTCAAAAATGCATTTGTGTAGAAAACAGAGTTTAGACAATGGAGGAAACTGGCAAACTTAAGAGCAGTTAATGATGGTTTCTTTAATACTGGTCAGACTGCTGTGTGCTTGTAATGGTCAAAGAGAAAATTCTACCTTCCACCCTACACAAAATTAAATAAATCTGTGACCAGATTTCAACTGAGTTCATCCTTAAATCTGTTTATCTTGATAGAGCGATCTATGTTAAATAAAAATAAAATCTCAGAATTGGGGTGAGATCTAGCCAAATCTATTTTCTTAATTTACTTATCTTGAAACTTATTTCTTAGCTTATTAAATAGCTTATTTAATGTTCTGAGAGTTTAATACTGGCTCAAGAAAGAATCCTGTGATACTAATTATATACGGAATATACTGTGTAAAAATAATATCAGTGGCTAAAAAGTGAAGTACCCATTCAGTGTAATCCAATAGAAAATGTCCGTTTAAATGGCTATGAAGATTTTAGGAATGTTAGGAGAGGATGTAATTGAATAATACACCTCAAGTAGATGTGATGCTCTTTGCTATATTACTGATATATTGGTTTGGCCATTAAAGGGTCAATATTTGGAGACTGTTAACACATTCATTTAATATTCTAAGTACTGGGCTGTGTCCAATTATGTTATCTCATATACCATGATGTGTTAAATTTTAGTTGCGACTCTTGTAGTTATTCTTCAAAGCAGAAACTGCGTATTTTTAGTAAGTGTGCATATATTTATAGTAAAATAGCAGTAAAATTTCATATGAATTCAAACAAAACAGTATTTGTTGAGACAAGGATTTTTTTTAAACTGCCAGTTAAAACCATTGCTATAACTCTATATGCAAAGAATTGATAGTTGGAGTCAGTGTAAAAATACAAGTTTGAAAACAAAATGCAGACATTCAATGGGAAAGGCAAGGGCTTATGGCCTTTTATCATCTTTATTTAATATAGAAATAATGTGTGCATTGTAATGGGGCAGTAAAAAAGGATAATGGACTCATATACAGACACATATCACTGAGCTGGGAAGTTCAGTAGTAGTTTCTCTCATGCTGCTGAGATCATACCTGGCATAGTCTGCTTGGGTTGTTAGCATCCAGTTATCACAAAAGGTATTGACAAACTGGAGGTAGTTCAGAAAATAGCAACAAAAATGAAATAGAAGTGATTAACTGGAAAGGAAAGATAAAAATAGCTAAATATGTTTACTATGAGTTGGTGAATGGGGAAAGGGTATATAATGTCAGTCCTCAAGGTTTTGAAGGGTAAATACTAATGGAGTAGATAAATTGTTTAGAGCAATACACCAAATGGTGCATACTGTTGGATACTGAAATGGAATTAAGAAAGGGGAAAATGTAGGCTGAGTACTAGGAAAAACTTCTTGATAATAAATTCTATCAAAGGATAGAATAATCTCCTGAGGAAATTTATGAAAGGCAGATCAGTTGGGGCACTTAAAAATAGGTTAGATAAGTTCTTAGTAATCGAATAATCAGAATAATGCTGGATTATCGAAGAAATGGAATCAGAGACCTAGCAAGTCTTTTCCATTTCTGTTTTTCATGATCCCAGGAGTTCCCTTCAGACATTAACTGGTAGGATTAGAGTCCTCACAGCCATACCAATATTCATGACATATGGCCATTTCACCACACAGATAGGTGGTCTCGAGTAAAGCTTTTTTCCTCCCTCCATAGTCCTTTGGGAACCCTAAATCTTTTTGTTCCCACATTACATTCCCTCAGTACTGAAATTAAGTGATTAAATCCAAGAATTTAGGTGGCAATTTACCCTACTCAGATTTGTCTACTATAGAAAATAAAAACCTCTGTATTCTACTAAATGTGCTCCCCTTTCTATAGGAGTGTTCAGATAATTTGCTTGCGAAGGTAGCCTGAAGATCCCATCATAGATGTTTAAACTTTAAATAACCACTACAAGCAGACAATATACAGTGTGCATTAATTAGGAATTTAAAATACCCTTCCAGGTTTGAATTATTAATTTTTCTAGACTCAGGGAGCCATTCTATTGCCCTTTTATGAACCATTTTTCCTCCAAAAACTTGGAGACTCATGAAATGATTTTTAAGTTGTTTGGAGAGGGAAATTAATTTAATTTAATCCCCACTAATTTTTGTGGGAAGAGTAGAAGGGAAGATTTGAACAAATATTTGCAGTTTGAGATATAATATTAAAAACCATTATAAATATGGGTATTCTCTGTTACCATGTAAATGTTCTAGCTCTCAGAAGTATTATGTGTTTTTAGAATCATAGAATCATAGAAACTGGAAGGAACCATGAGAGGTCATCGAGTCCATTCCTTGGACTCACGGCAGGACCAAGTACCCTCTTAAGCCATCCCTGACTGGTGTTTGTCTAACCTGCTCGTATACACTTCCTGTGATGGAGATTCCACAACCTGCCTAGGCAACTTATTCCACTGATTAATCACCCTGACAGTTAGGAATTTTTCCTAATGTCCAAACTAAACCTCCCTTGCTATCAGCCAAGATGTTTCCAGCAGCGAAGAGATTAGAATAAGAATTGGAAAGGCAAGTGGGGCTTTTGACAAACTTGGAAATATTTGGCACCTGAAAAATATTACTTTCAAAACAAATGTATACACAGCCTTTGGTGTAGCCATAACAACATATGGAAGTGAACATGGCAACTTATAAAGAAAGGCACCCAAAAACTAGAAGTGTTCCACCTTAAATGTTTAAGAGGATTATTGGGAATAACCTACAAAGACCGAAAACAAATGAGGAAGTTAGGAAAATGACTGAAAAAACACACTCTTGAAAATAATTTGCAAGAGAAGACATTGAGGCTGCGTCTATACTGGCAAATTAAGTCGACTTAAGCTTGGCTTAAGTCGACTTAATTTGCCCTGCATCTACACTACACTTTGCTTAAATCGACTTAAGGAAAATAAAGTCGACTTAATGAAAATTAAGTCGACTTTATTAAACCTGCTTTTTACTCAACCTAAAGCTTAATTTGACTTTCTAAAGTCGAATTAACCCAGTGTAGACATGGGGTAGCCCTAAGTTGACTTAGGGCTACCCCAGGATTACACCACTGCCCTCCCTGCTGGGGGGGCACTGGGGGAGCCTGGCATGCCCCCCAAAGGGCAGGGCAGAGCCCTGTGTGTGATGCTGTCTGGATTTAGGGAAGCATTTATGATATTATTGTCAATGGATATCTCATAAATGCTCTATAATCCATAGGAACTATGTCATGTTTGGTATCAATAGAAAGGTAGTAATTTGCTGGGAATCATTATATAGTTTATGTCTAGGAATTCTATTTGGATTAGAAGTTAGGAATTGGGTATTCTATGTGTACTTTAACTTATGTTATTTTATTGAAATACCTGATAGAGGTGGGTGGGTGTGTCAAACCATTGTGTCCTTAATGTTTAGGAATGTACCAGGGATAATGGTCCCAGGGACTAAACTGATGAGCCATTAAGGACACAATGGGTGTATTCCTTATGTCCTTAATGGCTCTTCAGTTTAGTCCCTGGTACATTCCTAAACATTAAGGACACACAAGGGGTGCCCCCCACCACCGTGGACCTGCCCAAGGTCCCCCTAGCCCCACAAAGTCAACCTAGAGCATCCAGTGTGGACGCTCTAGGTCGACTTTGTAAGTTCCCCTTTAAGTTGACTTTAATTTTAAGTGTAGACACACTAAGTCAACTTAGCTAAGTTGACTTTAAGTCGACTTAGTTAAGTCGACTTAGTTAAAGTCGACTTAAAAGTGCAAGTGTAGACATAGCCTAAGTGACTGTGTCATGTATTACAGATGGCTGAACATCACCTATCAAATACTGCCATTGAACAGAAGCTAGGAAATGCAGGATGCAGAAAGGAAGCAAGGAAGACCTAGAACAATTCTCAAAGGCTTAGAAAAATGCAACATGCAACAGTGACAGGAAAGAATTGAAGATGATGGCAGCTGATAAACAAAAATGGAGATTGAGGCTGGCCCAATGTGCAGTTAAGTGTGGGATGGCCTAAGTGCTAAGTAAGCAAATAATAAATTCTTTAAAGTTGATTCTATTACTTAATATCTAAAAAAAGAAGTAAAATAAATTCTGTCTTCAGATTAGGTCTTTTAGTCCCCTACCTTCAAAATCTATATGTTGAGTTTAAACTCATTGAAAAATAGTCTTTTAAAACATGCCAGCTTCTCAGTACATTTTAGTATATTGTATTATAAAGCTAAAATCAAATACATCTAAATATACAGTAATCTGTTTTGAAGTTAATGCACTTCAAAGGTATACTAAAATGATATTACTATTGTCTAACTGTGTTATTGTTCTGAATAATTTTAGGGTAAAATTGAGTTTTAGGTACTGCTTTCAGCAAAACTTAAATATAACATGTGGATCTCTTTACATTTAAGGTGGCTGTTTTTTTTATATGTTACTTGGAAGTCAATGGAGTTATGCAAGGCATGAATTTCACCCTCAACTTAAAGGCTCTAAATAGATTCTCTAGTCAGACTTCTACAACCAAATTACACTAGAAATGCCTGTCAGTGGAGATCTGCAAAAGAGAGCCTACTTCTGAGTCAAACTCGGGGCTTTTAAGAAAATGCTGAAATTGCTAAGAATAATGCTTTGGGTATATAACATTTAGAAAGCAAATGATACATTGCTAAACATAGCTTGTGAATACTAGTCATATTATAGGTTTACTAGTGGTTTATAATTCATTGCAAATTAATCATGATCTTTTTTATGGTGAGTGCTAAATTTGTGCCTAATAGTAAAATGAAATTATCCAGTGTTCTCAACTGAATTTCCTGAATATATCAATGGGAGTTTTCACAGTCAGTTTGATATATTCAGAATCAGTTTAGAAAGTGACATTTGTTTCAAATTAGGTTTATAAATAAAATTAGAATGAATACTCAGTATTTCCATTTTAGTTTCTTATTTTTAGGGTATGCTTTTTGGCATTTTATGGCTCTCTATATTTATTAGAGATAGAAACATAACAAGATCAAAACCATCATCACAAATAGCACTAATTGTCAACCTCATGAGCAGACTGAATGAGCATGGAGAATGACCTACTCCTTCAACCCTAAAAATAATTCCTTCCCTATTTTGTCGATAAATAGAAGTTCAGTGTGTAAAGACACCCATTTCGTACTTTTCATTAGTATTTATATACATCAGTGTGAGAGTTACAATGCTAGATACACCTCATATAGCCCCCCCCCCCCCAACCTCGTTTTTCTGAGTTTATTATCTCAACCTCAGGTATTTACTTCTTCTGGGGTGGAATTATGTGATTCTCTCATTCTGACACCATGTCCTGAGACACAGTACCCTTTCTATCTATCATGCCTACCCCAGCAAGTCTCACTGGCTATGTCTACGCTTGTTAATTTAGGTCGACTTTAGCTAAGTCAATTTAACAAAGTCGACTTTAAGTCAACTTTAAATTGACTTAGCATGTCCACACTATAAAATTAAGTTGACTTAGGGGGGGACTTACAATGTCAACCTAGAGCATCCACACTGGATGCCTAGGTTGACTTCTAGAGGTTAGGTGGACCTGGGAGAGGTCCACGGTGACAGGGGGGGCACCCCTTGCCAATTGCCAGGAGGCTCAGCCTTTGCCCCATTGTACCTGGGTACAATGGGGCAAAGGGGGACAGGGACCCTGGCAGGGCATAGGGGCAGGGTGGACAGGGCTCTGCCCTGCCCTGGGGGGCATGCCAGGCTCCCCCTGTGCCACCCGCCCCCCCTGGCAGGGAGGGCATTGGGGGAGTCCTGGAGAGCCCTAAGTTGACTCTAAGTCAACTTAGGGCTACTCCAGGTCTACACTGGCTTATGTTGACTTTAGAAAGTCGACTTAAGCCTCAAGTCGACTTTAATGGAGGTTTAATAAAGTCGACTTAATTTTCCTTAAGTTGACTTAAGGAAAATGTAGTGTAGATGCAAGAGTAAATTAAGTCGACTTAAGCAAGCTTAAGTCGACTTAATTTACAAGTGTAGACACACCCACTGAGTTTGATCCACTGTGGTTTTTCCTTTTGGTTGTCCAGTGGTATATGTAAAAAAACCAGATGTTTTTAAAAACAAAATATTGTTTATTTTGAGGTAGGAACAAAGAATTAAGAGAAAAGGGATTTAAAAAAAACCAGATACATGTCTAGCAGACAGAATTATCACAGTAGTCTAGGCAAACCTAATTTCTTTGGTGCTGTGTCTGAGTCTGTTTCTCCCCAAAAAACTTCTCTCACTTGAGAGAATGTTCCCATTTTAACCTCCCAGAGTTTTTCTGACCTCTTGTATTC
>ML685766.1:35218958-35234106 GCA_007922175.1 Pelusios castaneus
GTCTACTTCCAGTTTTAGGCTCTCCTTGAATCCAGCAGCACCTGACTGGGCTCCCTGAATTGCAGGATAAACAATGTTCCCATGGAATTCTGCCAGGAAAAGTAGATCTCATCATATATTTTTAATCGGAAGACTTCCGCAACAAAAAATGCCTTTTTGAATTAAAGTAAAATTTTTGATAAACTGAAGTCTGAAGCAAATTTCCAGGGAGAATAGGAGGGAGACAGAATGGAAAAGTGAATGTTGTTTTTGTTTTGTTTTTCGGTTTTGTTTAGTTGACCCCAGACACCACTGCAAAAAATCCGAACACTTTGAATGAAAAGTAAAGACGGAGAGGTGGCTGGGCCAAATTTGAGTGAGTAATGTTGTAACTTAGCTCATAAGGTTACAGAGCTATGCAGATTTCATCCTCAGTTTCATGATTTCCGTGAGTGCAATTAATGCATAAACATATACTAAAGTCACCCCGGTGCCTCGACTCTCACTGATGTTTAAGAATGTATGTCTTCCCATAGTATTTTACCACCTTTCACATTCAAGGGATTTAGTTATCAGATGTTGCTCTGAAAGCTTTGTTTGGAGATTACTTGATAAAGTTAGCACTGCAGGTAAGTGGACGTCCCCATTAGCTAATACACATATCTCTAGATTCTTTTTTTTTTTTTTTTGGCATGAGTTTTCTTTCTTTCTTTCTTTCTTTCTTTCTTTCTTTCTTTCTTTCTTTCTTTTAAAGGAAATTTCCTATTCTAAAAACTAAAACAAAACAAACCAGCTTGAAATAAGCATGTAGAGGTCCATTCGACCATGACATTGGCTCATTATTCCAGAGCTGTATTTGTATGTTTTCAAGTATAATTTTTGTAAAGTCTCAAACACATGCATTTAATGAGTGAGATTCTCAGCCCAGCTCTGTCCCCTTTATGCTCAGTAAATTGCTGGAATAGTGGAAGGGGCTCTAAAAGCTCTGGATCTGGACAGAGAAACTGTATGGGAAACAAATGCAGAATTGATAATGCAGGCTGGGTTCAGAGACAGCCCCACAAACCTTGTCATTGGGAAGGATATGTTTGGGGTAGGCAGGACATTGGAGTAAAGCTTTCCTAGCATGGGGATTTTCAGTGATTGCTACCACAGAGCATCCCATTAGCCATCCACAGAAAGGTGTGTAAATTAGAGAAATTCTCAGAGTGCAGAATTAAGAGCATAGCAATCCCCATAGCAGTCCATAATCCTGCCCCACCTCATCCACCTTTGCCCCACTTCTCCTTGGGTGAAAATTATGGTGGTGTACTTTTAAAAGATACTCCATGGAATCTTCCCAAGTGCTTCTGCCCAGCACAAATGGTACTGGGAAAAGGAAGTCTGACGTCTTCTCTTCAGTTGTGCAGCACATACACCTAAACGAATATTTGTAATTGTTTACTCACTTATTAAGTCATGGTGTTCAGACATAGAATGAAGAAAGAACCACTGAGTTCCAATTAGAGGGAGGCTAGGACATACAGTCGGATCACTGGAGGCTGTAGCACAGTAGCTATGCCCCTAGGGAACATTTCACATTTAGTTTTAAACTTGTTCATCAAAGTACTTTTTCCCCGAATGGCATTTCTTGTTAAAAGGATTTGAAGAACACCATCCTGAGGGCTGTCCACTTGGATAAGGTAAGTGAAGTAGAAGGTATAGTACACCCAGGGAATGTTTTTGTTTTGTGCAGAAAAGAGCTGCAGCATGATTTTCTATGGAATACAGATATCTAGCACACAATGTACCTTCATATAGAGATTTGGCATCTTCGAGTGCTAACAAATCTCTGCTAGACTACCCACTCAGCTCAGCTCTAACCTGTTGGGCTGGAAGCCAGGAACATCTGGGTTCTAGTCCCAGTTCTGACACTGACTTCTTCTATGGCCTTTAACAAGTCACTTAACTGTTTCACAAACCCCATCTATAATGTCAAATCTTACAGTCAATCAAAGTCAGACCTTGTGTTCATACATGCTATTAAGCATTTGATTGCTTACAACAAGAAAAAGTTTCCTAATTATAGTAGTTCATAGTAGAATTAAGACCTGGGGTAAAATGCTGATTCCAATGAATTCAATGGAAAAGCTCACATTGACTTTAGAGGGATCAGGATTTTACGCCTACAATTTAACAAATGTGTTCCATGTTCTTTATTACATATGTACGCAGTCAAACAGTTTTACTAACTTTTTCCCAAAATGAGAGCTGTTAGTTCTAGTTGTAAATATGTTAGTCTTTCAGGTGCTACAGGACTCTCATTGGTTTTGTGTAAATATGGGATATTTTACAGACTAATTCACACCACTAAGTTTGTTGGTGATACAGTGTGGTAAGTGAAAGCAAAATCTGGCTGTGTCTGTGATAGAAATAACAGAGGGTGATCACTGTAGAACCCATACATTTCTGGGTTGGAAAGTAAATGAGTTCCCATTCTCAACAGTGTCTCATTAAAAAGAGCTCATTATATTAATGATAACTAATATTTTGGACATCAGTAAAATGTTTGCAGCACTTACAAAACACGGAGTGACACATGCTCCTTGTATGTATTCCTTCATACCACAGACCTTTGCCATCATCTCTCTATTTTACTATTGTATTGTCCTCAGTAATTGGAAAACCACAAAACTGTACTTACAAGAAATAACATTGAGCATGGTGATTAGTTCCTCATTCTACAAATTTTCTACTCTTTCTCATTGCCTGTTTTTGTCCTACATTTGGGTCAAAGCATGATGAGTGGTATGTATGTAAACAGTTTTTATTTAAGAACATTCATTTTACACTGCAAGTTAGCAACTGTACAATACTGCCTAGATATGAAGTAAACACATGTTTACTACCCAGAATAACTAAAACATTTCTACTCATTAGAAATAGAGCTGATAATACCATACAGCTTCTTGTCAAACAATTTTTCTACCCATTGTGCAACACAGAGGTGGTCTTAGGGATTCTGGGGCCCTGGCCGGAAGTCAACATTGTTGAATGGTGACTGCACTGAAGCTAGAAAATCCAGATCTTTTTAAAATCAGAAATAACTGAGTGATTTCTTGCCTGAGAAAATTATACTATAGGAACTCACCATTCAGATTTGTGCATCACAGAGTTCTGAAAGGGTATTGTTTTGACCCTCTTCATTCTTTCAGCTCTCTCAAAAGAAAATTAACATTTTGATTTATTATCAAAGATAGTTTAAATTTAATGTGTAAGTTTGAGATATTTTCTCAGGGATCTGTTTATACTTTAATTTCAATATCAGCTGGCAGGTTACTTTTTTCCCTCAAAGCCGGCACCACAGGATTAAATTTACGTTACCTGTAAAAGTGAAGAGCACACAACACGGATACATGGTGCATTATGCTAAGACTGTGTGCTTGTGTCTGTGTATATATCATTCCTTCTTGCTTCCATTAGCCCAGTATAGCTAAGCAATGCATGTAATGAGCAGCCGTCATAAGCAACATCATCACGGTAGATCCTCCTGTCTGAACCCATTGAGCAATTTATTTTTGTTTTGATAAAAAATTACTTTTAGCAGATAGTGAAAAGTTTCCCAAAAGTTATTAGTTAAAAGAGTTCCCTGAGTGGACAAAGATGGGGGGTGGTGGGCGAGGCATTAATATAAGTTAGAGCCAGAGTAACTGTTTTATGGGAAATTTGACTCTATCCTTTCCGTGTTTGTAAAGCACCAGCAATGGCTAGCATAATATAATGTTTATTAGAAATGATACGAATAATAGATGTGATGATCACTCTGCATATGGCAGTGGCTTTTTATGGGCAGTGAGGCCTTCAAAGGGTGCCCTGTGATTAATGATTTACAGTCAAAGCATCTGACGAAGTGGGATTTTCTCCCACCAAAGCTCATGCGATAAATAAATCTGTTAGTCTTTAAAAGTGCCACAGGACTCTGTTGTTTATCTTAAAGTAGATACTTGGCGTGAAATCTTGGCTCTATAACATCTTCTCACTTCCCCCTTCACCGTTCCTCCACACCCTCTCTGGTGCACAATGAGCGTGAAGGGCCCCTGCACTGTCTCTCTGCAGCCTCCCTGCTCTGCTTAATGGAATTAAGATGTTTTCTGAGTCTCAGGCTTTTGCACCTGTGTAAATTGGTAGAGTCACATAGGATTTTAACATACATTAAATCTGTTAAAATGACCTGAATAGCATTTTAAAATCTAAACGCATCTCCAGAACCTTGCACCACATATTTTAGAAGAACAAATAAGGTCCAGTGACACTTTTAAAGACTAACAAATTTATTAGTTCTGTTTATTTAAATGTATTAGTTTATTTGTTAATCTTTAAAAGTGCCACAGGGCTCCTTATTTGTTTTGCTGGACCAGACTAATACGGCTACCCCTTTGGAACATATTTTAGAAGTTATCTCAAAGCTTTTATGCACAAAAGTGGTTTTAGTTCCATATTAGAAAAAACTGACAAAGATGCACTAGATTTTTGTGTGTGTAATTTTTCCCCCTAGATGGTGTCACTAGAAGACACAGATAAGTGTGTTTAGATTTCTTTTGAGTTAAACCTTAACTCTGAATTTTTAAATCTTGGTTTGGGGATAATGGCAACATCCCTATAATGTGTTCAAGCCTAACTGACTGATATTAACGTAATTTGTCTGGGAATAAATTTCCTAAAGCTTTGTACAATTTAGTTTTAAATGTTTCTTTTTCACATTCTTAAACAATTCAGTTCCAGACAGTTTTCACGAATGAAAATACATATGGGTAGATTTACAAACTACATTTTCCTCAGATTTTATTCCCTTTAAACAAAGTGAAGATACTATATTCTCTTAACCATCACACTACAAAAGAATTTTTACTATCTGTCTTTCGCTATATAATCCTGCCTAAACCTGCTACTTCAAAATGTAACCTTCCTGCCCCACATCTTCATGTCTTGTCTCTCTCACTTTAGAAACCAACTTTATTCAAGGAAAACCCTAAACGGAGAATGGATGCATATCAGCGTCTTGATTCATCTGTCTTTTATGTACTTGTATTTACTATATATCTAGCTCATCTCAAAGACGACTAAATGAGATTTCACATTTATAATTAGAACTAATGGACTCAAAAATTACACTTAGGCCAAGAGCAAATGTGATTGTGGGACAGCATGTTTGACGGTTCTTTCAATATATCTGACACCAGAAAATACTTGGTATGCAATAAGATCATACTTTTACCAGACGAGTATCTTTAGAAATGTTTAGGCAGGGGGATGATCTTTATATAAAATAACAAAAATGAAGGACTAGTAGGGTGAGAACAGAATATGCCTAAATAAGGGTGGTAATTGAGTCCTCTCACCCCCACCCTCCTTGTCACATTAGCAGCTGAGGTTTCTAGCAATTCAACAGTTGATCCTGTATCTAATTCAGAGCCCAGCAGAAACTAGTTTCTCTGTACTGCACCCAGTACCAGATCATACTTTAAAAGCACTGGCCCCTGTTGGGAGCAGTGTAGAGCCATGCTGTTCTAGAATAAGCTTCTGATGCCTTAGGAGCATTTGACATGTCCGGTTCCCTACCCCATGAATGTATCTGGCAAGCTCTGCTGATCAGTCACAGGGATAGGAGGGTGCATTGCTCTCCATGACACCCCACACCTACATTTCTATGTGAAACATAAAGGAGCCCAGAAATACATGACCTCTTTGTGAGTCTGCAGTGCGTATGCTGTTGAACAGTGTCCTGGGACACAATCAATGGCCACGTGGGTTCCGCTTAGAGTAAGCAGCTTTCTCTTCAGGGAAAATTGTTGTCACCACTTTGAAGCCTCCCCTTGCTATGATCCCAAAGATTCAAGGATTGGGAAAGTATTGGCAACCATAACCTGTAATACTCCACCATGGTTCCTTCCCATCCAAGAGAATTGTGCAGTGAGATCTCCACAAAGTGAGTTTCATGGGGTTTCTCTCCCCACCTTACCTCCCTTTCCCCCATTGGTATGTTTTTTCTGTTGGATGGGGTGATCTGGCCTGTAGGGCATTTGCCTTTTTAAACTTGTCAGCTACTTTTCCTGAATATAGCTTCATAATTCCTATATCTGTTCTGTTCAACATCTTCATTAATGATCTGGAGATGGGATTGATTGCACGCTCAATAAGTTCGCAGATGACAACAAGCTGGGGGGATTGGTAGACACACAGAAGGGCAGGGACAGGATTCAGGGAGACCTAGACAAATTGGAGCATTGGGCCAAAAGAAATTTCATGAGGTTCAACAAGGACAAGTGCAAAGTCCTGCACTTAGGACGGAAAAATCGCATGCACTGCTACAGGCTGGGGACTGGTCAGCTAAGTAGTAGCACTGCAGAAAAAGACCTGGGGGTTATGGTGGATGGGAAGATGGATATGAGTCAACGGTGTGCTCTTGTTGCCAAAAAGGCCAATGGCATATTCGGCTGCATCAGTGGGAGCGTTGCCAGCAGATCGAGGGATGTGATTATTCCCCTCTATTCGGCACTGGTGAGGCCGCATCTGAAATATTGTGTCCAGTTTTGAGCTCCCCACTACAAAAGGATGTGGACAAGTTAGAAAGAGTCCAGCCGAGGGCAACTAAAATGTTTAGGGGGCTGTGGCACATGATGTATCAGGAAAGACTGAAGGAACTAGGCTTATTTAGTCTTCAGAAGAGAAGACTGAGGGGGATTTGATAGCAACCTTCAACTACTTGAAAGGGTGCTCCAAAGAGGAGGGAGCTAGGCTGTTCTCAGTAGTAACAGAGGACAGAACAAGGAGCAATGGTTTCAAGTTGCAGGTGGAGAGGTCGAGGTTGGATATTAGGAAAAACTTTCTCACTAGGAGGGTGGTGAAGCATTGGAATGGGTTACCTAGGGAGGTGGTGGAATCTCCATCTTTGGAGATTATAAGGTTTGGTTAGACAAAACCCTGGCTGGGATGATTTAGTGGGAGTGGTCCTACTTTTAGCAGGAGGTTGGACTAGATGACCTCATGAGGTCCCTTCCAATCCTATGATTCTATATCCCCTTTTGTTTATTACATGCTGAATAACTAATAGCTCTATGAAAATTTAAAAATATTGTATCCATGTTTTCAAATTTGCAATATAGGACAAATGTAGCAGACAGCTCCTTATGGGAAACAGCTGGTGGTGAACAGACAGTGATTGTGAAAGTGGATGTTCTTTTTAAAATTTCTTCATCTGCAAAATCACAAGATAGACGGTAAGGGACAGGAACTTCCCTAACTACTACTTTTTTATTTTTCTTTTGAAGTCCCATCTTTCCTACCCCCGGCCTGTTGGAGCATAGAAGATTTTTTCTAACTGAATTTTTCTAGGCTATTATCTACTGTGTGATTTGTCTTCCCAGGTTATATAACTGAAAAATACCCCTTCCCCTCCACACCAAAAAAAAAAAGTTCAAATGAACTGGGCAGGGCAGAGGAATTAAAAGAACTGAAAAATTATTTAAATGATTTTAAACAGTCTGGCAAGGACTTTGGCTTTCAATATTGTAGTGTTTAATCTTGGTATAAGGGGCTGATTAGAGGAGGAAAAGCCTCCCCTTCATCTTCTTGTTTCAAATCTGTTTGAGGGCAACAGTGACTGAAAATAATTCCATTTGATTGTATTCTCAATCCACTTCCTAGTGGAGAGCTGTCAATGTCCCAAAAAGTACCATTGCAGTTGGCAATAGTTGGCAGGCTCAACAGAGAAGCCAAGAATTAAATGAGCATGGAGATTAAACTACTCTCCCACCTCTGATGGTGGTCCTTTCAGGTTATAGTTGAGAACATTATTTGGGGAAAAGCTGCACAGCACTGTAATCTGCTAAACATAGCATTTCTGCACACAGGATCTTGATCTAGCACCTTTTACTAGCACCAAAATTCATATAAAAAAGATCACCACTGATTTTTTTCATGTATGGTATCATTAATTTTAAAAAAAATCATTAACCACAAGCAATTTAATCTGATAATTCTCTCTGTCTTTCAGATAGACATTAGAGTCATAAATTGAAATATGTTAATTCAGAAACAAAGGCCAATATTCCCAAAGTTGGGTGCCTAAATCTATGAAGCAAATGGCAGGTATGAATATTCAGCCCCTGCGGCTCTGGGAAAATCAATCAAATACCATATGTTTTGTGTCTAAATATGGATTGAGGTGCCTAAATTTAAGTATTCAACATGGAAAATTTTGGCTTAATTGGCTTGCTTACATGCACTGAGATCTAGAGGAACAAGCAAGTTGCTGGAGACAGAACACCTATATATCTCTCTTACCATCATGAGCTCCTCATTGATTTCAATGAGGACTTCTGCTCAATAAGTGATCTGAAAATATTACCCCTAATTCTATACTTTGGCTGGGAGCTCATTTAATATCTATGAGCTTTAAGTTCCCCAACTGTAAAATGGAAATAATGATATTTGCCTACCTCTTACAGGGTGCGTCTACACTTGAAAATTAAGTCGACTTAAGCTTGCTTACACTACAGTTTCCTTAAGTCGACTTAAGCAGCTGCTTAAGTCGACTTAAGGAAATTCAAAGTCGACTTTATAACACCTGGTATATAGTCGACTTTGAGCCTTAAGACGACTATTTAAGTTGACTTAAGCCAGTGTAGATGTGAGGTAGCCCCAAGTCGACTTTGTCGACTTAAGGCATGGGGCCCTTCTCGCTGGGACCACTCAGGTCCTGGCAAGAAGGGACCGCGGGGCTCGCTTCTCTCTCCCCAGGACCCGCGGTCCAGCTGCTCAGCAGCTGGAGCACGGACCCTGGGGAGAAGGAAGCCCCACGCTCCCTTCTAGCCAGGACCCTGCGGTTCTCCCCGTGACCCGAGTGGTCCAGGCTAGGAGGGTTCCCTTCTGCCTGGGACCTGGGAAGTCCCAAGCAGAAGGGAACCGAGTGGTCTGGGGCAGAAGGGAGCTCCTCGCTCCCTTCTCCCCCAGACCGCTCAGGGGCTTGCTGATCACTAATAAATACTATTATTTAGGTACCAAAATTCTTATTTAGAAATCTTTGAGCACCTTTGGGGATCTTTGGGCACTGAAGATTTTAAAAATTGATCATAATAGATATGCTGTTAGAACTTTGCATATTTTAGTTAGCTAGATCTCTCAATACCTGTGGCTATGTCAACACTGGGGAATTAAGGTTGACTTTAAGTCGACCTTATTAAGTCGACTTAGACTGGACTCCTAAGTCGAATTAAAAGGATCCTTACTAAGTTGAAGAGTTCATCGCCTTTTTTATTTAGGTGGCTAACTTCATGCACTCAGCTTTGAAAATGTGGGCCCCTGTGCAGTTTTATTAAAAGAACTGGTTAGTGGCAAAGGTTGACAAGATTTTCTGCTGTTGGTCCTCTAGGCCATGTTGTCTCCAAAGAGGCACACTTTTCTTCTTCGTTTCATGATTTAGAAATCCTTGTAATTGCAGATGTAGGCTTTTTTTAATTGGAAATCTGTGCCATATATGCCATGGGAACTTACCAGCTATTGAGTGGCTGGATGGATGGAGTGGAATTCCACTTTGGAACCAATGTATCTATGCTTGACCTTGACATAGGGTCTTAAAAATTCAGTGATGTAAGTTTCTGAAGTGACAATTCTAAATGTCTTTCCAATCATTTTGAAATCTGCTCAGCTCTGGCCAATTTTGGATTTGTCTCTAATTTTGCACCTGCAATATTTTTCACTTCTTTAATGAGATAATTAAATATCCAATTATTTGTCTCCTGTGCTCAAATTCCAACATACAAATACTGGTTTGGTACACACAAAACTTTGCTGAAGCAATTTAGCGGGTAGGTTGAAGCTACTTTGAAAATATGATACTAAATGATTCATGGAAGTTTTCTGTGCTGTTGCCCTGAATCCATGCTTCAGTCTCTGTTCTGTGCAAAGACTAATATTTTTAAGTACTAGTTTTAGTGATGAATTTTCCTCTCCCATACATATAGGTGTATATATAGATATAACTTAATGTCTTGCAGTTAAACTATATTTGGTAAAATAACTGTTGGCACTCTGAAGATTGGGCAGTGACCCCATGTGCCAAGCATATGTTCTATGATTGTACATTTGGCAACAACATATATACAACACTGGCTCCACTCTAGTGATATTTTGCTTTCCTTCCATTGCTGGGAGGAGGAGACAGTTCAGATTGCTTTATGTCATACAAGTTTGTAACACATAATAAATAAGCTATAACCAGTAACTTTTAATGGTACATTAATATGTTAAGAAATTTACAAGTAAATCTTGTCAGTAGAACCAAACTATAGTTGAAAACATCATCCTCAGTGTTTGGGACAGAGAGGAGGAGGAACATTGTCTGATGTCTGAAGTAAACCACAAAATACAGGAGAAAGGAAAATAAGACATAGTCTGATAGTTGTTTTCCCCTTCAAAGACATCTGGTTTGCAGCCCGTTCTTGGAAACTAAATTTAGATTCACCTGGCATTTGTTTATGATGCACAATCCACAGTTTGCAAAATGTTCCTAAGATTAAAAAAAAAAGTCAGAATGAGGGCTATTTCAAAACATACCTTGTCAATTATTCATGACCTGATCTTAATAAACGGTAGCAAATACTACCCACAGAAGTCTCTATTATTTCATTTTTTCAGTGCTATTGATTGCAGGCTTTGTTGAGCCACAGCCCGTAGTAAGGGGTGCTGAAAAGCAGCCCTGCCCTACAGGAGATCAGTGTAAATTCTACCCCAGTGACTGAAATGTTCCTCAAGCTCTTCAGTATGTAGATGCAATCTGTTTGTTACAAAAGTCCTTGCAGGTGAAAAGGGAGCTTTCTCTGCTACACCATTCCAGACTAGTGCTATGAGGGCAGAATTGTGGTGGTCCTGCCTTTGAGTCACTGTTCATGGATAGAAGAGTAGAAGCCCTCCTTGAAATGCCAGGACCTATAATTATGCCTTTCACATACTAATGAGAGGGGAAAATGTCCTTGAGCCCCTCACAAACTGTGCACTTGCTTAAGAGTTAGGCAACATTTGACCCTAAACGATGTTCAGTCATAAGTTTTGGGGTGTTTTTTTAAATCAGTAAAAGGAAAAATATATACATGTGCCTTCAAATTCACATATCAGCTGTGTTGGGGCTTCTCTCTGAAGAGGTTTGGAAATATTTTAAAATATTGCATGAGGAAGAGAGATGTTTCATGAGATGGGTAATGTGATATAGTCTTTTATATGTATCTGGCCTGTATATCAACTGAACCTACTTCTTTGATGGCTGGGTAGCCTATATGGAATAAGTTGGTTATCTGAGTCGAATTCCTAGTGCACAGGTGTTAACATACTGGGACCTAATTGGAGCTTTTATAGCCAGCTCTCCCAGGGTCCCAGGGTGGCAGAGTACTCTCCAACTCGTGCCACCTAATGTCCAATCCCCTGGCATAGTAGGGCCTATGGTAAGTCAGACTCCCTGGCAAGCCCACTTCTCCCTGTCAGTGCCGTGGCTTCACTGCCCTGGACTCAGCCCTTGTAGAAGGGAAGTATTCTGCTGCCCCTGCTGCAGTGGACGAGGCAAGCCTCCCAGGCCTTGCCTAGTCTCCTTCCCTTCCTCTAACCTTTTTCTGATGTTGCTCTGGTGTTGTTCTGTTTGGCTCTGCTTCGCTTCCTCTCTGCTTCGCTTCCTCTCCTCTCCTCTCCTCCAGTCTCCTCTAAACTCCCACACCTGAGCTGGTGGAGGTGGGGCTTTTTATTGGGCCAGGAACAGCCCTTAATAAGGCCCAGGTGTCCCTAATTGCCCCACAGCTGTTTCTCCTTTGCCTGCTGGGAATAGTGCTTTCAGCATTCTAGGGCTGACAAACCTGCCTTCAATTACCCTTCTAAAACCATCTGGCCTGGCTTTGCCACAGAGGCTTAAGTTGACCTACACTACTCTGCCTCCACACTGGGCTTTCCTTAAGTCAACTTAAGCATTTCCTTAAGTCGACTGAAGGAAAAGTTAAGTCGACTTAATAACACCTCGTTTTAGGTTGACTTAAGCCAGTGTGGATGGGGATTAGCACCTAAATCGACCTTATTAAGTCGACTTAAAGTGTTAAGTCGACTTAATAAGGTCAAAAAAGGGGCTATGTCTATACTAGAAAAATTAAGTCGACTTTTGTTAAGTTGACTTAAGGTCGACTTTAAGTTGACTTAAAGTCGACCTTAGTAAGTCGACTTAATAAAGTCGACTTAACTTTTCTAGTGTAGACATAGCCCCAGATGCCTTGATGCTTGTGTCTATTCAGTATTTAGCACTATGATGAATTTTAAAGTTTTTGAGTCACCAAGCCTGTGTCATTGTGCCACTATCTTGTTTTGGAATGAGATGACAGACTCATTTTGCAGTGGGATCTGTGCTAAAAATGCAGTCTTGTCTGTCCAGTTAATCAAGCATTAGCACATGTTTGTATAACATATAAACTGTCTACAGGGCACTGAGAGACAGCCAGATCCACATTTATTTCCTGACCCCACAAAAAGATCTAGGCAGGCAAAAAAACCCAGCCCTAGTACCCTAGCAGAAACTGTTCACAGAAGTGCTGCAAGATGAGAAGTAGAGCTTGCTGAGTTCTAATATGGAGATGAACATTCCCCTGGCTGATTGGTTAGACTTGTTTCTGATCTTAACCAGGGAGAGCCCCATATTTATTTAGAACGCTCCTAAAAGGTGATTCTATGTGAGCAGGTTTCAAATCTTTAATAAAGAAGAGTAATTATTGCCACTTTGTGTAGAAGATTGTTTTTCTACATGCATATTACACATTCAGCATCGGCCAATGGATACCATACATTTATAATTTTTCAGTGTAAATATACAGGAAAATTGTAATGTCTCAGCTATCAACGTGAAGTAACTGTTAGCCAATGATGATATTTTCATTTCCTGTCACTATATATTTATACTGTACAATATAGTTATCTTGGCTCAGATTTATTTTCCTCTATTTATTGTTCCTACTAGCAAGCCCATTAACATGTTCATTGCATTACTGATCTAGTCTATGGGATGCCTACTGTAATGTCCCTTACTGATAATTAATATCTAAACAAATATATATACATTTGTCACTTATAAAACCTGACATAAAATGATTAGACAATTGAAAGTGTAAGCTGACTGAGAATGACTAGTTCAAGCCACAATGGCAGAACCTGTACACTGGGATATTCAAAGGAGACGAAGGAAGTAAAGTGCTGACAACCATGGAATTTTAATGGGAATTGGGTGGCTAACTTCCTTTGAAAATTTCAGCATTCGTGTTTTAATCTGAGCTTTTCAGGAAAACTCCAAACTGAGCATGTAACATGTGCAACTAAGTTTATGAAGAAAAACAAAAATGTCAGTCCTCATTGTAAAATACTGTATATGGTGATTTTTGTTCATCTAAAACATTTTCTAGAATCTGTCTGATTTATTGGAGTGTATCTATAACACATCAGAATTAGATGTTTTTAAAAGAATTGTAGTATTCAGCAATAGAGAAGGATAGTCCCATCCACTTCTCTTGGATATTGTCCAATTACTGTATGGGGAGCATTTGCAGACTCTGAAATAACTGTAAATGACATAGCATTACAAGGAAAAATAAAACTTGAGGTACCTACTGAAGTTGGATAGATCCATTTTGCTTGCATGTCAGTTATTCCAAAAGCTAAGATATCACATATGACAGGCAACTCTGCAGTAAAATGAAATGTATTGTCTATTATGCTTGCTAATCAACTGTCTGGCATGATTCTTGTCCATATACACATCTTCATCAGGGACTTCAATGATCATATTTTCGTACTGGACTTTCTTTTATATGTCTGGTAACCATGATGAGGCAGAAGATCAGCACAGATGATGAGTTCACAAAGAAGCCGTTTGAAGATGCTTGTATTACTGAAGGAGGCAGTTTCAGCAAAATTAAATTGATGATGAGTGCTAGTGACTTTGTTTCATGTGAAAGGCAACTGAATCTTGATTTACTGGTACAGTATAAAATATCTCCTAGTCATCTATCAAATGTTTTGTGTTACAAGTGGATTAAAAATTTAGGATGCCATGAATGTTATCATGAAGTTATTCAACTAATATCATGATCAACTTTTCAGCATCATTTACTCTGTAGCTTCCTTGATGGAGTTTCTGCAGACTCTGATGATTTGCTGCTCTACTGTGACGTTTATGGATTCAATAAAGAGAAGGTTCTAAAAACATTATAGGCACTGAAAAAGGAAATACAACCTTTTTCGGCAGGAGAACACAGCAAAAGAGACTAAACATTTTTGGAATGTGTTGCCTGCCACAAATAGATGATGATTCCCTATGGATGTTCATACTCATTTTATACCTTCCACAAAAGTCTTTAGAGGACAGACTAAAATTTTCAGATATGTAACAAGCCATCTTCTCTTTTCACTAGAATTTTGAAGTTTTGTAGTAGGATCTTGAAAAAAGAATACTTGTTATCCCAGTCTTTAAAGAGCACAAAGATATCATAGCAAGTGACATTTGGGTCCATCAAAACAAACAAGTCACTTTTAGTGACTAACAAATTTATTTATCATGCCACAAGACTCCTTGGCTATGTCTACACTGGCAAGTTAGTTTGAATTAAGGAGGCTTAATTCGAACTAACTAAAGCCATGGCTACACTAGGCTTTAGTTAGTTGAAATTAAGGGCTTCCTTAATTCGAACTAATAAGTTCGAATAGGGTATTCGAACTAAGGGGTTAATTCAAACTAACTAGTTCGAATTAACCAATGTGGCCATGTTAATTCGAACTAATTTCTTAGTTCGAATTAACCGGCCATTGAAATGAATGGGGATCACTAATTCGAACTAAGCAAGTGCTTGCTTAGTTCAAACTAACATTCCAGTGTGGCCATGCTAGTTCGAATTAAGCTAATTCGAACTACAGTGGAACCTTGATTATCCGGTTTAATGACCGGCGCCCATCATCCGGATAATCAAAAATCACAGATAATCGAATCCGATTCGAGCCGGCCCCCCAGCTCAGCTCCCGGGCTCGGCTCTCAGCAGGAGCCACGGCGCTTAAGCGCCGCGGCTCCTGCTGATAGCCAACCAGCTGGGGGAATCGGGTGGCGGCAGAAGCTCCGCCGGAG
>ML685766.1:35234506-35329070 GCA_007922175.1 Pelusios castaneus
GCGGCGATCCCGGATAACCGAATGCACGAAAAATTGAAGACCGGATAATCGAGGTTCCACTGTAACTAAAATTAGTTAGTTAGCTGAAAAGTGACTATGTAAAACATTGTTTCTTAGCACATCTACTACTTGATACCTAGGATAAACAAAAGTGCAATGCCGGCATGCTACGGATGATGCATTTTCACTAAGTGTGCTTGAATCATTTTAGAGAGTCTATTAAAATTCTCTCATCACCTTTTGCTGATTCTTTTGACTAGAATTGGATTTCACAAAATGCTTCTAGGGTATGTTAGAGATTGTCATTGCATTTTGTTTATTTTAATTCTATATCAAAGATTTATATTTGTAATGCATCTGTCACGTTTTCCCCCATCAAATGTGACCTCCCTGTCTGCTATAACTTACGAGTTTTTTTTTTGAAAAATAACTCATAAATGTTGTCATACTATATCAGGTGATGGCCTGGATTCCATTTTTTTTGTTTGAATTTTTACCCCAGTTTATTATTAAACAGAGATCTTAATGATATGTTTTCAGTGCAGGAGGTTTATAAATGTAATGTCATTGTATTTGACAAACTTCAAAGCAAATGTCTTCTAGGAAAATTCTGCATCATGACCTCAGATCACAGCATGGTGATGTGAGGTCATACAAGCCAAGAAAATGTCAGAAGTGACATGGTGTCCAATGAGAATTTGTTCTGGTGGAAAATTTTAGTTGGTGGATTTCCTAAAGGAACAAATCTGATATTACACTTCTCCAGTTCAGTTAAGCTGATACTCTGCAGTTTCTGTTAAGCTCAGGTTAATTAATCTTTCTCAGTAAAGTTGGTTATCTCTAAATCTATGCAAAATGTGTTACAGATGTGAATTGATAATTTAACTTATAAATTCCCAATGTGCAATCTTTTGTTCCCTTTTGGCAGCTTCCCTGTTCTGTTGTGGATGCTATCAGTCAAACTTATTAGTATTCTTATTTTTTAAACATAGTAATGGGCTGTACATGAATTAAATGATTATAAACAAAATATATTCATCCTGTCTCATCATCTTCTGTTCATTAGGACAGCCATTTAATTGGTAGATTTCTTTTGCCATTGTGGCATGTGATAAAAATAAATAGGATTCTTCTGTATTAATTTGAGGTAACCCCAGACCTAAAATCTTGATCCAAAAATTCACAAACTTGGGGTTTAAGTTTCCTTGGGTCCAGGAACCAACTATCTGACAATTTCTTTCTTTCTTTCTTTCTTTCTTTCTTTCTTTCTTTCTTTCTTTCTTTCTTTCTTTCAAATTAGGCATGATGATGATGATGACTTTATTTTTATTATTATCATAGCATCCAGGAGCCCTAGTCATGACTCCATTGTGCTAGGTGCTGATTATGTTTATTATACTATTTCTATAGTTATGAGGCATCCTTTTAAAATATTACTTTGAGAACTGTGTTGTATTGCAATAATCTATTATAATCCTATGATGATGCACAGATGTTAATGTAATAGTGTAACAGCACAAAATATATATTAATATGATACCTAAGAGGTATTTCTAAAAGCCAGGGCAATGAGTTCGCATAGTATTAGTAACTAGTACTTACTGTTTCATTTCAGTTTATTTAAACAATAAAATAAAGAAGGTTTTTGGTTTTTTCCAGAAAAGTTGAATGTGGCAGCAACTCAGGAACATGCAGATATCATGTAATTGCATGTCCTGCATTTCTACAATACAGGTTATCTTACATGATCCAGCAATTCACTCAGAGTTTGTCTCCCAAGGCTAGCATATGTTGGCGAGATGGTTTCTTGTAATGGTCTTGCTCAGTGGGTTAGCGAGTTCATCACTTACCTCGTGCACTTCCTTCATCAGAGCAGCATCACATTTTCTTTAAGAAACCCAACACTTTACCTAGGAGTAACAACAAAGAAACCCAAAGTACTTTATGAAGTTGGAAAACACAAATGTGTTTTTCTTTCCCTCCCAGACCATTTCTTTTGCCTCTCAGGCATCATCCTATAAACAGTTATCAAACTGAACTTCTGGGTCATCTTTTTATTGTGAACACACGCAGTCATTCTTTCTACTGGTGAAACAAGCTATGAAATACGTGAAATCACAGTTGCTTCATCTCTTCTGATGTTTAGACAGGCGAGAGAGATTTTCCCACACTTTTGTGTATCTATGATTTAACTACAAATGACATTGTACCTCGCTAACATTAACCCCTTAATCTAGTATATTTCTACAAATAACCACCTGTAGTAAATTCTTTATTCATAAGCCTTATCTGTTGTTACAGTATATAATCTGTGAGAATGCCCTAATTTTTATCATTCTCTAAGCCTGTCATCATGGCTGAGACAAGGCTTATCCCCCTGAGCAGATGAGATTAGTCGATCATGTTGAAATCAGAAGAGGGATTATAATGCTTGTAATACACTGAGTCAAATTAAATGCATTTTGTTTGTACATCACAAGATCGTGTTGCTAAGGCTTTGATGTCTTCTGCTGACTGTAATAAATTGCCAATAAAACCTGAGGGTGGAGGGGGGTGGGACTCATGCAAACAGCCAAGAACAAAGTAAAAATACTTGTTTTGTTTACACAGTCTGGTAAACTAGAGGCTTAACTGCTGTGATGTCACGAACATAGTCTAAACAGTGCGGCTCACACCAGAGATGAGCAATGATCCAAATGGTATGTTACTCATTTTAATTTAATTTTGCTCTACTCTGAGGACATCTCTTGCTCCGAGTAACTTTTTCCCTCTTGACATTTATTCCTTTATTATTTGTAAAAACACATTGCCTTTGTCCTGACTCAGTTGGCAGTATCATGCATAAATAAACACACACTATTTATGGGCTGCTATCCATAAAGAAGGACACTAGGATAGATTTGTTAGAAATATGGCATAAAATTAAGAATCAGAGGGTTGGGTAAATCCCATTCCTCTCCCATCTATTACTTCAGGTATTTAAGTAGTGGATTAGCTTTTAACAGAAGTATCTACAAACCATTGGTGGGTGAAACTCAAAGACTTTTAGTTGGGGTTTGTCCTGGATAAACATTCGAAAGTTGGGAGATTCATGCCAGGCTCCTCCAGTTTATCTGAACAATATGAGTTTGCTCTCCTCCCCCTTTCCCACACACACAACGATGAAAAATCTGAGGAGTACAAACTTTCTTGTGAGATTTCAAGTACTTCTGGTTCGTATGCCAGATGAAAACTAGAAGTGAAAAGCATGTATCTAAATAGCTCAGTGCTTTATAGACTAGAGGTGATTGGAAAAAAAAGGTGAGGGAAATAAACATTTTTCTTTTTTTTTAATTGGTGTTTCTAATAAAGCTCTCAGTTTGAAATTTATTGCTAAAAGTAGGTAGAGACTCTCATGAAGGGGATAGGTGTGTATATCAATGGTCTCCAACCTGTAGATCGTGATCTACTTCTGAACAGCAGTTGCAGTTAAAACCTATGAGCATTACGCCATCTGCTGGCAAAAGGTTGGCGACCACTAAAGCATACCTTCACTAAAAAAAGACTATTACCACAGATATATTGAGTAGTTTTAGTTTTGTTTCTAGTACACTGAGATAATAGATCCAGGCATTTGCTGTGAGATAGAGGAAGAAATCAGTGAATAAAAAAAGAGTTTAGATTTTTCCCAAGTTTGGAAATCTCCATGATTTGGTAGATTCTGGCAGAATTTGATCTTCTGTGTGCCTGTTGTACACAAAGATTCTTAATGATCTGAATCTCTCAGGGAACCTAAAATACAACTTTTCCGAAACAGTATTAAATATGTGAGAGCTCTAAATATCTGCATAAAGTAGCTTATAGACAACTTGGACCTCACAGGTCTGCTTTAATTTATGAACTATTTTCCACCTGAGAATGAGCAAGAGTCCTCACCCTGCCATCAACATAACACACAGACCTGAGCTGGTACCCAAAATCACCCCATCCCCTACTAGTGTTTTAGTTTATTGCTTTGCTCAGAAATCACACCACAAGATAAAGCTTAAGACTAAACTTTCTCAGTAAGCTTGGAAGTTCATAGGTTTTCCTTCTAGGATCAAATCTATTCCAATTTTCTATAGGCCAAAGAGACATTTTCACACCTTCAATATCATGACTGGAGCTATCTGCCAGCCTGACTCAACAATAACTACCTAACATTTAGGGTCTTTTTAAAAAAAAAAAATCTTGAGTTTTAATCATAATGCTGGGTTTTAGCACCTAAGACTAGGTTCACTCACTAATAGAGCCTTACATCTCTATGCAAATCTTAGAGTTGATCCGTCACATCAGATAGCAAGATTAGTTCACCAGTAGGGACCTGGTTTTACTGTTATCTGACATAATTGGCACCAAAGTTGGAACCATATCAGCAAAATGAAAAAGCTATTTTTGCCCGCATTTCTTGTGAGAATATATATGATGATTAACATGTAGCAAAAGGTTTATGTGAGTTGTAGTGTTTTCAACTAATTGAGAATAACATCGAGATGAGACATATTTTAGAAGAGTTTTTCAGATAACTTTCAATTTCCTTTACCTATCTCACCAAATATTTTAGAATGCTTAAAGAATGTTTAAAACCCTTTTTTCCATGAGTGAAATTATCTAGGCCTTAATACTTCAAAGATTTACACATGCATACTTTAATGTACCATGAGCAATCCTGTTGAATTCTGGTTATGTCTCAGAGTGGCAGCTTTAAGTTTATCACAGACCACTTGTAAATTTACTGTTCACATGTTTGAGCATGCGCTCAGATATCATCTAGGTCTAAAATACAGCCTAAGAGGGGCAAACCATCTGATACCTTCTCCATTAGCTTCCCAAACATGGCAGATGCATTGCACAGGTCACAAGCCATCAATTTAAATTGCTGCAGGGCTTATCCTGTTGTGAAGGCAATTTTCCCCTGTCCTTTGAATCTAATTCCATTTACCAATAACTTCTTTTACGGTCCCGTGTGGAAAAAACAGGTTTAACCTCCTACTTCCTACTTCATTCAGGGTATCATCTGTTCATGGTAATGGATACAAATCCTTTCAAGTGACTTCACTTAGTTTTCTATAGTCCAACTATACCTTCCTTTTATATTTCCTCAAAGGCCTGGAAAGCCTCTTTACAGCTGATAAATAGTGATGGGTCTATATAATGGGCCATTTTCCTCTGAACCAATATTGTGCAAGACACTACAGTATAACCTATGTGTTTGTTAGATCTTGAGAAGATCTCCTGATTCCTAATCAGAAAGTCTCTTAGATTCTTCTTCTTTTTGAAATGTACAGTACTCTACCATGACAAATCCAATAGAAACTCTAGGATCTCCCCTTCACCTCCTTGTAGTTTTCTTCTATACCAGACTTTACTTGAGCCACTGGTTCGTATTTTACAGCTGTAGTTCTCCTTTTTACTAATTGCTGGTTGCCAAAAATATTGAGCAAATGAACAGGCATTCCTTCCTTCATCAGGTCTACAAGAACATTAGCAGCTAAGATACCCTTGATACCCTGAGTTTCAAACCACTGCCCCTCTTTTTCTTGCTGGAAAGCTAGCACAGCATGTCATCATCGTTAGGGTTTCTGCCTTTGGAGGTAGGAGTATTTGTTCATAGAATCATAGAATAATAGGGATGGAAGGGACCGCACGAGGTCATCTAGTCCAACCCCCTGCTAAAAGCAGAACCACTCCCACTAAATCATCCCAGCCAGGGCTTTGTCTAACCAAGCCTTAAATATCTCCAAAGATGGAGATTCCACCACCTCCCTAGGTAGCCCATTCCAGTGCTTCACCACCCTCCTAGTGAGAAAGTTTTTCCTAATATCCAACCTCGACCTCTCCACCTTATAACCATTGCTCCTTGTTCTGTCCTCTGTTACCATCGAGAACAGCCTAGCTCCCACCTCTTTGGAGCACCCCTTCAAGTAGTTGAAGGTTGCTATCAAATCTCCCCTCAGTCTTCTCTTCTGTAGACTAAATAAGCCTAGTTCCTTCAGTCTCTCTTCATAAGTCATGTGCCCCAGCCCCCTAACCATTTTTGTTGTCCTCCACTGGACCCTTTCTAATTTGTCCACATACTTTCTGTAGTGGAGAGCCCAAAACTGGACACAATATTCCAGATGCGGCCTGACCAGTGTTGAATAGAGGGGAATTATCACATCCCTCGATCTACTGGCAATACTCCTACTGATGCAGCCTAATATGCCATTGGCCTTTTTGGCAACAAGGGCACACTGTTGGCTCATATTCATCTGCCTGTCCACCATAATCCCCAGGTACTTTTCTACAGCGCTGCTACTTAGCCCATCAGTCTCCAGCCTGTAGCAGTGCATGGGATTTTTCCATCCTAAGTGCAGGACTTTGCACTTGTCTTTGTTGAACTCATGAGGTTTCTTTTGGCCCAGTGTTCCAATTTGTCCAAGTCTCCCTGGATCCTGTCCCTGCCCTCCAGAGTATCTACTATTCCCCCCAGCTTGGTGTCATCCACAAACTTACTAAATACGCAGTCTATCCCATCATCAAGATCATTAATGAAGATGTTGAACAGAACCAGCCCCAGGACCGACCCCTGGGGCACTCCACTCGTTACTGGTTGGCAACTAGACATCAAGCCATTGATTCCTACCCACTGAGCCCGTTGATCTAGTCAGTTTTCTATCCACCTTATGGTCCACTCGTCCAACCCATACTTCCTTAACTTGCCGACGAGAATGCTGTGGGAAACCATATCAAAAGACTTGCTAAAGTCGAGGTATACCACGTCAACAGCTCTTCCCGCATCCACAAATCCAGTCATCTCATCATAGAAGGAAATCAGGTTGGTCAGGCATGATTTGCCCTTGGTGAATCCATGTTGACTGTTCCTAATCACTCTATTTTCTTCCAAGTATTTCAGGACGGATTCTTTGAGGACCTGCTCCATGATTTTCCCAGGGATTGAGGTGAGGCTGATCAATCTGTAGTTCCCCGGATACTCCTTTTTCCCTTTCTTGAAGATAGGTGCTATATTTGCCTTTTTCCAATCCTCCAGGACCTCCCCTGTTCACCACGAGTTCTCAAAGATAAAGGTCAGCGGCTCTGCAGTCACTTCAGCCAACTCCCTCAGCACCCTCGGATGCAGTTCATCGAGCCCCATGGACTTGTGCACATCCAATTTCTTTAAGTAGTCCCTAACCTGACTTTCCATCACTGAGGGCCGCTCTTCTCTCCATTCTGTGTTACCCTGTGTAGTAGCCTGGGAGCTGGCCCTCCCTGTGAAGACTGAAGTAAAAAAAGCATTGAGTACTTCAGCCTTTTCTGCATCATCCACCACAAGGATGCCTGCCCCATTCAGTAAGAGACCTACACCACCCCTGATCCTTTTCTTGTTGCTGACATACTTGTAGAACCCCTTTCTGTTATCCTTCACATCCCTTGATAGCTGCAACTCCAATTGCCCTTTGGCCTTTCTGATTTTATCCCTGCAGTCCCAAGCAATATCTTTATATACCTCCCTCGTCATCTTTCCAAGCTTCCACTTCTTGTAAGCTTCCCTTTTATGTTTCAGCTCACTGCAGAGTTCTCCGCTAAGCCACGCTGGGCGCCATCCACATTTGCTGCTCTTTCTGTACATCGGAATGTTATCTTCCTGTGCCTTTAACAGGGTTTTATTTCTTTAAAAAACAGCCAGCTGTCTTGGACACCTTTCCCCTTCAGATCAGCCTCCCAATGGATCCTGCCCATCAGCTCCCTAAGGGAGCCAAAATCTGCTTTTCTGAAGTCCAGGGTGTGTGTTCTGTTTCTTTCCTTCCTTCCATTGATCAGGATCCTGAACTCTACCATCTCATGGTCGCTGCTGCCCAGGTTGCCATTCACTTCTACTTCCCCGATCAATTCTTCTCTGTTTGTGAGCAATAGGTCTAGAGGTGCAAGGCCCCTAGTTGGTTCCTCCAGCATTTGTACTAGGAAGTTGTCCTCAATATTCTCCAAAAACTTCCTGGATTGCCTGTGCACTGCTGTATTGCCTTCCCAGCAGATGTCAGGATAATTGAAGTCACCCATAAGAACCAAGGCCTGTGATCTGGAAACTTCTGTTAGTTGTCCATAGAACGCCTCATCCACCTCCTCCTTCTGGTCTGGCGGTCTGTGGAAGACACCCACCATGACATCCCCCTTGTTGCATTCTCCCCTAAACTTAACCCACAGACTTTCAACTGGCTTGTTTCCACTTTCTAGTGGAGCTCCGAGCAGTCATACAGCTCTTTTACATATAGCGCTACTCCTCCCCCCCTTCTTTCCTGCCTGTCCTTCCTGAACAATTTATATCCATCTATGGCAGTGCTCCAGTCATGCAAGTTATCCCACCGCGTTTCTGTTATTTCAATTATATCATAGTTCCTTGTCTGTGCCAGTACTACCAATTCTTCCTGCTTGTTTCACAGGCTCCTCGCATTTGTGTACAGATACTTAAAATACGGGGCCGATTGCCCTACTTTGCCCTGTCAATTCTCTCTCCTATCACATCTTCCTCCTTGCAATTTCTCCCGGTGTCCTCCTTCCCCACTCGCCTGAGGTATTATGACTTCATTAGGACATAAAAAACAATTATTTGATTCTCCCCTCTCCCCCAGTTCTAACTACCCTCTTTTTTATTCTTGCTGTTACAGCCCCAGCACCCCCGAAGTTCCATCCCTTCCCCAGGTCTCCCTCATTTTCACTTACCTGTGGGCTTTGGTCACCTTCCCCCTTTAAACCTAGTTTAAAGCCCTCCTCACTAGGTTAGCCAGTCTGCTTCCGAATACGCTCTTCCCCTTCCTCAATAGGTGGAGTCCTTCTTCCTGAAACAGCACCCCATGGTCGAGGAAGCCAAAGCCCTCCTGGTAACACCGTCTTCACAGACAGGCATTCACCTCCAGGATGCATCTGTCTCTGCTCAGGCCCTTACCCTTGACCGGAAGGATCGAGGAGAACACCACCTGTGCACCAAACTCCTTCACCCGTGCTCCCAGAGCCCTGTAGTCACTTTTGATCTGCTGAGGGTCACCTCTCGCAGTATCATTGGTTCCCACATTGATGAGAAGGATGGGGTAGTAGTCAGAGGGACGGATGATTCTCGACAATCCCTCTGTAATGTCTCAGATACGGGCCCCCGGCAGGCAGCATACCTTCCGAGAGGCCTTGTCAGGCGACAGATGGGTTCCTCCATCCCCCTCAGAAGAGAGTCCCCAACCACCACAACCCAACATTTCCTCCTGGGTGTGACGGTTGTGATCCTCCCAACCTCGGGGGTGCATGGCTTCTCCTCTTCCACCTCATCACTCGTCTGTAGCACTGTGTAGCGGTTCTTTACCACAATGGAGGGTGGGATGGGAGCAGGGGTGGAGCACTGTCTGCTGCCAGAAGTAACCAGCTGCCAGTGTCCACCCTGTGCCAGAGCCATCTCATCCTTCTCCGAGGCTGTGTTCACTGCAAACCAATTGCCTACAGATCATTTGTTTCATTTGGGACACATTGTTACCAAGAATTTTCCACAGACTGAGTGTGCCACATCAATTGTGGCATTTATTATATGGTTATCAGCCATAAAGATATCCAAACTGATTATTAGGTCAATCACTATTTAAGCTATCTAGATTTCTTACTCAAATTCTAGAAATCCAATTTTTCTTATTTTTGGATAGTTGCATATTACTCTGATATTGCCTCACTCTGGGCACATTAGGCACATCAGTTTAGCATGTTTAGCATATCTGTCCAGTCCAATTCCTAGAGAGAAAAGGTGAGTGAGTTAATATCTTTTATTGGACTATCTTTTGCTGGTGAGAGGGGTTGTTGAGCATCATAGCAGTATGTCTGCAAGTTTTTATCTGTTCTGGCAGGGTCTGGTGACTCATTGTGTTGGTGTGTCCTGATCTGTGGAGAGCTTGTGTCAGATGAGATTGGGGGGAGGTATTTGAAGGGGTCCAATTTGTGGGGGATCCGGAAAGATTTCTTCCAGGATGGGATCCCAATTAAGTATGGGTTGTAGCTCTTTGATGATACCCTGTATGAGTTCCACCGTGGAGTGGTAGGAGATAACTAGAGGTGTGTGGTTAGAGGGAATTGTACTCCTGTAATTAAGCAGGATCTCCCAGTGTATTTGGGTGGTCCATTTCATGATGTGATCTTCTACTTATCTGGTGAAGGGGGGGGGGGGGAGGGGTTAAGTATGTTTAGGTATGTTTAGGGCTGATTGGCCTGGGCTCTGGGGGGTTTTCGCCTTCCTCTGTAGCACAGGGCATGGTACCAGTGAATTCTCTGTATCTTAAAGTCCTTAAATCATGATTTAAGGAGGTAAATAACTCAGTCATAGGTTGGTGGCCTATTGCTGGAGTGGGTGGGTGAGGTCTTGAGGCCTGCATTTTGCAGGAGGTCAGGCTAGATTATTATACTGGTCCCTTCTGACCTTAAAGTCTATGAGTCTAGGTATGTATCCCAGACTTTCTCCTTGGAGCATATTCTGTGGCATATTAGTGCCTGCCTACAGAAAACAGATTTACTGATGTGTTTGGGATGTTTACTGGATCTATAAAGATAGGTGTGGTGATTTGGCGGGGGGGTCCATAGTTGTGTGTGGGGTTCCATTATTGAAGCTGATTGTAGTATCCTTGAAGTTGATGCTAGTATTGGAGTGTAACAGAGTGAATGTTTAATGGATGGGTGGTAGGTGTGATGGAAATGTATGGGGTGTTTAAGACATCAATACAGAGGATGAAAATACCATTGATGTATCTCATGTATATCATTAGCTTCATGGTACATTTGTCCAGAAATTCTTCTTCAAGGTGGCCTATGAAGAGATTGGCATATTGGGCAGCCATTTTTAGTACTAATGGCTATTCATGTGGTTTGGACAAAGTATTAGTTGTTCAATGTAACTCTTATGGGTGAGGATGAAGTGGATGAGTTTGGCAACTTGTTTGGGGGTGGATATCTGAGAATTTTTCATTATCTTGTTAAGTGTTTGAGACAGGCAGCTGTGCCATCATTGTGAGAGATGTTGGTGTATATAAAAGAGACATCCATGGTGGTGAGGATGGTGTTTTGATATAGGTTATTAATGTTGCAGAGTTTGTGGACTAAGTCTGTTGTGTCCTGGAGGAAGCTGACTCTTTGTGAGGTGAGTGGTTTGTGGATGGTTTCTATGAGTCCCACTACTCATTCAATAAATTAGCCTTGGCTGGATCTGATGGATCTGTCTGAGTATAATGGCCAGATCATGTGCTGCCAGATCTAGTGGTCAGAGCCAGGATCCACAGTCATGTAATGGGAGTCAGGAGCAATTGGGTCAGGATTCTGGGAGATCAGAAGCAGGAGATATACTCAACAGCAGAACCATGAATCAGTAACCAGAGTCAAGCTAGGTGGGGAAATCAGGGGATCCGTGGAAGTAGACAAACTGAAGTCTGGAACCACAAGTTGGATTTCAGGAATGAAACCAAGTTGAGATGCCAGGAATTCAAGCCAGGGAAGCAGGAGGTGCACAGTCTACAGTAGGTGGATCCCAGCTGCATGGACAACTTCTTGATCCTGTGTTGTTTACATAGAAACCATGGACCAACCGGAATCCTCAGCAGTCTAACAATCAGGTTCCAGGACTGGAGCCCTCTGTTGGGATTCAGCTTCTGCTCTAGCAACTGTTAGGAAGTCTTTGAGTGGCAGGTTGGTGTTACTAGCAGGTTGGTGTTTACTACCTCCTAAGAGATCTATGGATCTAGGGTTCAAGTCCTGTAGTTCCTGCCAATGAGCTCTCTTGTTTGTGTATCTTGAATAGCATGTTAAAAGGTCCTTGGGGTGCCTTAGGGGGAGGAGTCTGTGGAATTTCTCTTACAGTTGCTTGGGGGAAGGATTTGATGATATCCTTATGTTTCTGGGCAATTGTGCTGTGGGGTTCTGCTTTGAATCCTTCATAGTAGGTGGTATCAGGGAGTTGTTGATTGGCTTCATTAATGTAGTCATCAAGGTTGAAGACTACAATGTCTCCCCCTTTGTCTACTGTTTTGATTATTATCTGCTAGTTAGATTTCAGGGACTCTATGGCTGTCTTCTTGGTGATGGAGAGCTTATGGTGGGTGTGATATTAGTTAAGGATTTTGCAATCAATTTTTTTTCATGAATCAATAATCATCAAGAGTATGGTTTCATCTGTTTTGTGGTGTCCAATCAGATGATTCATTTTTTAATTGTCAGTGGGGATGTAAGCTCTAGAGTTTGTCTCTCTCATCAACAGAAATTGGTTTTTAAAAAGCTAATACTTCACCCACCTTATCTCTCGAGGACTGACATGACTACAACTACATTATGTTGTCTAATAGCTGTTAGGTGTGGCCCAGTGTGCAATAGTCCTGTGTGTTTCACTGGTCCCGCTACCTATTGCATATTCAGTAGTCAAAGTCTCATTATTATTTAACCTCCCAAATATAAACAAAAATAATGGGACTGATCCTTTAATCTCAAAGCAATTTCATTGCTCGCAGCTCCAAGCCTCTTTCTAGCAAATCTGCAAAAAAAAGCTCCCTTTCTTTTGCTTTCTCGGAGGCAGATGTTTCTAGTGCATCTCTTGTTGTCTCCTTGGCTTTCTGACCATTTCTCTTTGCCTGTTCTCTGTCTGCTTCTCCTCACACATATACACACCTCCACTTAGTATTGGCAATGATGCTCATCATATTCAGAGAACAGATGGCAGTCACCACTACTCGGATTGAAAAACTCACATTTTAAATGTTAGCGTATATATATATACATCCTATCCGGCTACAGGTTAGAAAAATATTCTATCACTAACCTGCACTATGACTGTTACTTCTAATTATTCCCTCCGAAGATGATTAATGTAATAAAGAGGTTTCCATAGTTTATACGACAGGGATCAATCTTAGGGACTTTACAATTATTCTGTCATTCCAGTAATAATATTCTATCATTCCAGGTGTTTATATGAATATAGAATAACTTATTCAGTTATATTAGGTAAAATACAAAATTGCTATAGCTATAAAGCCTCATGTTTCAGGACATGTATAAGCTGAGATCAGGAAGACAGTGTCTTCTACATTATATTGGTGTACAATTATGTGCATTATAACTTTCCCCCTGAAGCTTCTGGCATTACTGAAGAGAAGACACCAGATTGTATTAAATGGAAAAATTGCCTGTTTCGAGTCACTCACTGAACTGAGTCAATTGAAGTATCTCTCTTTCTTTTACTACTTTTTTTTTTTTTTGGTATTCATTTTGGTTTTAGATATAAAATATTTGGAAGTGTAATGAGAAAATATGGGAGAAAATATCTGTGTCTATAGCATGTCAGAATTTAGAGAAATAAAGATGATCAAATCTTTGGAGTTGTTAATATAAGTAGGGTTATGTGACATGGAAACCTAAAGTGAAAGGAAAGAGTCCCTAAAAAAGCATGTGGAAAGCAAGAAGCCACAGAAACAAGAAAGTAATTGAAAAAGTAACTTAGAGAGCTGGCTGGTTGAACTGGAAAAACAGCTCTGTTGGTGAACTGTTTTTCAGAAGTTAAAAAGTTGTATAGAAGTTTATTGAAACTCGGAGCCTTTGAGGTTTATTTTCAAATGCATCATACGACCATCTTTTGGCCTGAGTCTCTACTGCCTTGAATCTTATGACATGCTTGCTTATTTCATTTACATCCACCAAAAAATGTCACTCAAGAAGCTACTTAGAATTGTCAATGATGCCCATCATGTTTCAGAGAACAGATGGCAGGCTCCCTTTCCCCCCCCCCTGCCCCTCGCCCCCCCCCCCCCCCCATACTCTTTGGAGGGATTGGCAAGAATGCATGTTGCTTTCACTTCTTCAGAAAATATGTTTAGGGATAGGATGGCTTGCCTCCCTTTTTCCATCATGCTGCTGTGAAGCAATCTTCTGAAGTGAAAGAAGGAAGACCAGAGACGTGGTTCTTCCTCGTCTCGCAGCAAAGGGGATTGCAGTGAGTTTCTTCTCCTTGCTTTGGCCAGAGGAGTTCGAGAAGGCTCTCATGCACACAGAAGCCAAGAGAAAGGATCTTCATGGAGGGTAGTGTTTCCCGTGTTTCCCTCCTCCTTCCTCTTGTAGCAACAGTGATTAAGTGTCTGATTAGCCAGCCAGCCAAAGCTAGCAATGTATGATCTGAGTTCCTTTTGGCAGCTGAATGTTTGGTAATTAGGGTCACATTCACGAGCCAGATAGGGCTGGTGATAGTTGTAGTAATGTTAGAGTTCATTTTTTAAAATAAGACCCTACAGTATGTAGACACTTGCTGTGAATAAAACAAGAATGCCTGGAGGCTGTTTTTTTGTTTGTTTTTGTTTTGTTTTAAATCTGTTTTGTTTGGCAAAAGGCCCAAGTCACAAAGTTCAGATTCTGAATCCAAACTTCCCCAGCGTACAGAGATTTTGAATCCAAAGTTCAGTGTGCACCGATTTTTACTTTTACAGTTTTAAAGTTGAATATTCCCATATGGTCACGTGTAGGTGGATTTCACGAAGGTGGCAATGGCATTTCCCTTTCACCACCTAGGTTAAGAATTTTGCAGACTCTCAGTTGCGAGGGATGACCCAGCTGTGCTGTTCCTGTCCTGCTTGCATTCAGTCTTGGAGCACTATCTTACATATCATATGCTGTGCACAAACTGCCTTTAAAAAATTAGATCATAATCAAGACAAGAGATTTGGTATGTTTAGCAAGTGGCATAGCATTGCTCTGCATTATCTACAGAGGATGACTGACTGCTACTGTTTACTGAAACTCACAAGAGGTTTTAAAGGATTATTCATTTATAGTTAACAGGGGGGAACTGAACTGGGCTTGTCTGCTTAAATATAGCTAATAGAAGGAAGATTGCAAACTGCTTCTGCATATCTAAGGAGTAACGATTCCCATACTCTTTTTCAAACAGGCTTTTCTAGTTCATAATAGTCCTAGAACATTACCGTAGAGGGAGGGAGGGACTATTTTAAAAAAAAATGTAAAAAGGAAAACTGATTTTAGTCATTTACAAAAAATACATCTTCTGGAGAAAGCAAATGGAAATGGAAGGTAAATCAGTTTACAAATTGTTCTTGGTTCAGCATCATTCACATCAACAACTGCAGCTAACATAAAGTATCTGTCACTGTCACTTCTTCCAGTGTGTATCCCTTTCAGTCCTGTTGTAAAAGGTCTCAGTTCGCTGATGACATTTTCTGTTTGTAGCAGTGGGCATTGTGAATATGCAGAAACAGCAGTAATAAAGTATAGTATGGATTTTGAGGGGATTAGTCCAGAGAAGCCATCAATAATTTCTGATCTGTGAGAGGTGATGATTGAGGTAAGGAGCTGCATAGCTTGAAGATTTTGATTCAGTTAAAATAGCCTTTTTAGCATCTTAATAGTGTTATTAGTCAAATAAATTAGGCTACAATCTTCCTTAGCACTGTGTATATTAAATATGTTTAGTTGTAGGCCACATCTATTTAAACAATGCATTAACAGCACTGTTTCCATGCTGCACAATATTCTGAAATGGCTCGCAGTTGGCCAACAAATCATATGACAAACTTTAGTAACCGAGCATAAATCTGTTTTCAGATAAACAAATGACAACAAATCTGGTGGTAACTTATGGTACAAATGTTTGAAAGCCTCAAAGGGTTTTGGAAGTTTTCATTTAATACTGAATGATATGGCCTCCTTTTTGACATTTTTTTTAGCCTGTGATCTCCTAAGTAAGCTTAAGTCATGCTCTTTGTACCCTTACAGTATCTAATGGACAACCCCCCTAAATCAGTGCATTTCCAGTTTAGGGCCACATTGGACATTTAGGGCCACATTGGACATAGTGACTAACCACTTTAGTTACAACACAAAAATAACTGCATAGAACGTAACTAATTTTTCAGATGCTTCCACTAAACTCAATGGCTAAAACTTGCCATGATGCATGATATCCATTCAATAGTCAAGGGTGCTCATTGGAGGATGTTCATTTATTTTGCTGAATCAAACCCAGTATCCGGGGGGGGGGAAGGGGGGAGACGACAGCAGCAAATATATTAACATCCAACAAGTGTTCTATTTTTTGTTTGTTTTCGTTTTTAAATCTTCCAAGTTAATGAGAGCTCAGTGGGACCCGGTGACTTTCTGATGAAAATGTAGAGACAATAGAGAAATATCAGACTTTCCTAAAACAGAATACAGGCTCATTGGCTGATATTGTATAAGGTCTATAAAATTGGTAAGAGAAAGAACTAACAGTAAACCCCATGTCAGTAAATAGAAAAGGAAAAAAATAAATTTATATAAGTCTAAACAATATCTATACACACACACACTTTATAAAATATTTGTATTATATAACGTGGTGTGTGTGTGTGTATTATAATATTTATTACATGGCTTCTTGCATTTGCATGGACTGGTAAATATGACAGCATTTATTAATTTTCCAGGCTTTACTTATGATGGCTGCCTGGGCACTTTGAATTTAAACACTGTACTGTATGTAAAGTCAGGTGCACATTTTTACTAGTTGTCAGAACAATCCTGAAATCCCATTTTCCTTTAATAAAGTATAGTTTTGTCCTCCCGATGTATGCTTGAATAAGATGTCATACTCTGTTTTTGTTCAGGATTGCACCCTGCTGATGTTCTTAGGCAGCAAGAAAATTACCTTATTGAAACATATTGCTGGTAGTGACTATAGTGCCAGATTTTGCATTGGTATTACACACATGACATATTCAGAGACCTTTGAGTAAGACCATGAATATCAAGTGATTGAAAAAATTATACAGGCTGTTTTCGTTGGGTATAAAAGGTTGTAGTTCTGGATGAGTGTCTTTCAGATCAATATAATTATGTCATAAAACATGTAACAAAATTGTTACTTTGCAGCATTTCACACTTGCTGATTTCATACTGATTTTATTCTGAGCAGAATTCCTTTATTTTTAATAGTTACACAGTTGAAGGCACTCCGAACCTATGTAAATAGAGCGCGTATGAGTATATATATATATTGATATTTTTGCATTTTAGTGGGAGGATACATGTCCCAATGCATATCTGACTGTGCTTATAGGATAAGTGTAGATGTATGCTTTACTGAATGACTGCCTTGTTTACTTATCATGAATACACAGTTTAAATGTGCATATGTTACCACTAAAATGAAGTGGTATAGGGGGTCTAGTTCACTTTGAGTAAGAGCCCTTGGATTTCTGGCTGTAGCAGGTGTTTGGAAGCTGAAAGCAATGTGACAATATTAATAATTCATGGTATCTGAGTTAAAAGTGTTATTTGAATTCTGTATTTTTCCCTTAGATAAATTTAGTTATGCATGCACTAGTTTTGTGACCCTACAGAGTGATAACTCACTGCCAAAAATCATCAGAGGCAACAATTTGGCTGGCCTGCTTGGAAAAACACTGCCAACTTAGAAAGCAAAGTTATGACATTAACTCCTGCTGGTCACTAGAGTGGCATCAGAGAGCGAAAGCTATAATTAGGGAAGGGGGGATTTTGAAAAAATTGAAAATAAAACCATAGCTGGTTGAGGGTAAGGGATAAAGTGTTTTTCAGGTTGATTCCTATTTAATTTTCACATGCCACAGAATGTAGACAAGCCATACAGAGTGGTTGATTTTTCCATAGGTCTCATTCCCTCTGTCAAGATTGTTTGATCCACAGAAACAATCTCAGTCTCTGTTAACGGTGAATTATACTCACATTTCATGTTTCACATTCGCTTAGGTACTGGAGATGAACCTCACCCCAATTCTGAGCACTGCCAAATTTTGGGAACAGGATTTGAAATCTGGTCCCAAACCTGAATCTGAATTTTACAAAATGGCTCCTCGAGGCTAAACTGCAACCCCAGATCAAAACATCCTGAATGTTTGATTGAAATCTTGATCCAAACTGTGATCTGAAATCTGCAAGTCAGACTCGATTCTGATAATTACTAGAGACAGAAAAAAGTATGCTGGGGCATATGGAATGAGAGAAGCCAATATGTCATTTGATTTTCCAAAACCCAAACTTAGGAAGGCTCACATTCCAATTCCATTTATCCAATGCACCAAACACCACAAAATACCTTTCTGGATTTACCTCTCTGACAAGTAGCTTTTATTTCTTTCACCATCCTGCAGCATTTCCAGTAGTACTGTATTCACTGACCAAGTAAATAGCTCCTTTACTATGATCACTCCTTGCATAATACAGAACATTTCAACAGATTCGCCAGTGAAAAAAATGAAATATGGATTCAGAAATTGGAAAAGAACAGTCAATAATTCATCCTTTCCCAGAAGTCTAAGGGCTTTTCCCAAAGTGAACTAAATCTCTTGTAACACTCCCCATCCCAATGCATGTTAGCGAGATAGTTGGGACTATGTATAGGGAGGTCTTGCAAAGTGCAATTAATTGTCATGCTCCACAGTTTGTATCCCTTGATTTATCTGAAAGTGTATAGCTTCTCGTCCAATGTGATCTGCTGCGTGCAAACCATCTGTTGTTCTGATTTCTTCTTTTGTGTCAAGGGTACCCTGCCGTAGCCGATTTACCCCTGCTTTGCTGCACCTGCATCTGAGCTCAGAAGCAAGAGCAAACATAGTCACAAGAAAGAAACAGCACATCCTGGAGAAAAGGTGCAGCACAATAGAAGGGAAAGCAGAGCAGCAGTTTGAGTTAGCCAGAGTATGGACTAAAACTTTCCTTTCAGAACAAAAAGGGAAAAGCTCTAGCAGATCAGAAGTCATTTAGGTGACACCATGACTGAGATGGGAAATATCTGAAGGGCAAACTGGACTGCCTTGCAAGATATACTTATGGGAGGATTTAATTAGGCACAGAAAATGTTGTCAGGAGCACCTTGTGACTTTTCCTCTTCAGAGAAGATCAAAGAACTAGCCTTGCAACCTCACAAATCCACAAAATTTGCAGGGAAGGAAACCTCAGGCTTCTCCATATCCATTGGCAAGAAAAGTCTGTTGGTTACCTCCTCTTGAATAAAAGCCCTCTCTTGGGTAGTGATTGCTGATAGACAGCTTGAGTTAATGCTGCTTGAAGCAGTATTTATTAACTTATACAATGGCTATTTGCTTAAATATCAACCATCACAGAAGACAGAATGCCACAGATGGCACCTCACTTCTCACAGACAGCCACTTCTCTACTTCCCCGGTGCATTCACTGTAAAAAAGGATCTAACACCTAAGAGAACTTGTAAGAAACCAGACTTTATTTTCTGGCCCCAGCCAAATTTATCAGGATCAGAGTGACCAAGGTCACCTGACAGAGTCCGTATCTTCTATGGCTACTTTTACTCCTTTACAGATGTTTTCTCAGAGGACAGAAATAAACTCCTGTAGCCAATGGCATGGAGGCATCCATCCTCTCTCTCCTCAAAAGCTTTTATCCCAAGTCGACCACATCCGAGTTCCCACCATTCACAGAAGCAGAAAGGACTGTTTCACACGTGTATAGATTTTAAGGCCAGAAATGACTATTGTATCATCTCCTTTGCCCTCCTGTCTACCACAGAGCCATAGAACTCCATCCTTTTGCTCTTGTGCAGAGCCCAGCTTGTTTGTGCTCTCCTAAATTGTTTTGCCTAGCAAACTCTCATGTCTTTATACTGTTGCATAGACCATTCCATAAAGCCCCCCTTTCTGTGAGAATGTACTCTGTACACTTCTTTTTTTCCTGTCTGGCAATGAGTGGCCCAAAGTCTATATGTCAACACTCTGTTCATTGGGCTAAGCAGTTGTGTGTTCTTTTGGTAATTCTCAACACCCTGATGCATCGACTAAATGAGATAGCCCCAGAGGCTCCTAAAGCACTCACCCACTTCTTCATTAACTGTTTTTTTTCATTTCAACTCTGCCTTTGTTATAGCACCATCACTGCACTTCACACTTGCCCCATGTAAGTCTGCTAAGGGCACTAGAGATGTATATGGCATTACATGATAATCCCTGGATCATAATGCACCATGCCATTTCAGTGAAACTTGTCCATGTGGTAGCAGGTGCTCTGTGTTATATGCTATGCCAGGGAATAGCCATGACCATATTTAATCTTTAATCACTATACTGTATTTTCTCTTCTACTGTCACTCCATCACTCTCTCCCTATACAATGTTTACAGCTGGCAAAAATTAGTCATGCGGTTAGTTTGCCCAACTATTGTAGTTCACTCCACTATTGTATTATGCAGTCATTTTAAAAAAATAAAATTCACCTTGCTCCTAAATGTAGAAATCACTCCTGTAAATGTCTTCCCCTAACAATGGAGTGATCCACTTATAAATTTATTCCTCTTGTAAATGTGTGCATCACTCTATAATAGCTACTCCCCATGTGTTGATTATTCCATTATATTCATTTTATATCAATGTAAGTTCCTCCTCACTTCCTCTATCGCAAAGAAATCAATGAACTACCTGACAATTTTATTACATCACTGTATTCATTTCCTTTATAAAAAGTAAATCACTCTAGTAGCTTCACTCCCCAGTGAGAATGTATCAGTAGATCATTGTGTTACTCTAACTCCCTGCATAAACAGAGTGTCTACCATTTAACTCACTTCCTTTGAAGGTAAATGTTGAACTCTGTCCATTACTGTACAGAAAGACAGCACATCGCATTCTCCATCACTTCGTAATGGTGCTAAAATTTCAACAGAATAGACTGTTACGTCAGTGCCTTTACTCCAGCATACTTACTTTCCACAGGGCTGTGCAGCTAGTTTTAAAGGACCTGGGACAAGAAACACACTCTCCTTGCTTTTATTTCCTTCCTCTTCCTGTGGCATCTTCCTTTTTTGTTGCTTTATTACCCAGCCTTCCTTTCTCACCCAAATGGTTTTTGATGGGTTCAGAAACTTATAGAGCAGGCTAATGAAGTAAGGACAACAGTAGGGGCCACAGTCAGCTTGGCCACTCCTCTTTGTTTATGCTCACCCCTATTTGCATGGGATATGTAATGGCACATCCTGATGATGTCATTGTGTAATACTATGCTTCAGTGCATAATTGCATTCTCTCCTTCTTCTGTTTCTCCAGTATGTAAGCAGACTTATTCAATCCTCAGAGGTACACAACAAAACAGCAGAGAGAGAATAGTACTAGCCATATTGGTGTACCCTCTCAGAACCCCTTTAAAAATTCAGCACAATATGAATACATGTCTACTCTAAAGAACAGTCATGATCATTCTGTGTAAATGAAGATTTCTGCAAGGTACTGCCATTTCCTTGTGAGTGCAGATTGCTTTGTACATTTCTTCAGAGTCACACCCACTAGATTTCCCCCACCACATCATGCTGTCAGATGATTTCAAGCCAGAATTAATGACACAGCCTCTCTACCTGCTGCTGAGGGGCAGAGGGGGGAGAGGTGTACACATTTTATTCCACTTCAGTGTGACTTTACTGGCACAAAAAGCTATACAAATGTGGGCCAAGTGTTAAAAAGAAAGAAGGCAAAATAAAGAAAGGAAAAAAAAATAAAAGAAACAGACTCCTTAGGTGTCTGTCATAGGTAGGTACAGTCTGCCCAGAATAAGTCTTTATGCTATGTTGAGAGTTTGATCCCCTGTGTCCTTCCCTGAATCAGGAAGCCATGATGCCATTTCTACTGCCTCCCTGCTTTTCCCCAGATTTAGCCCCACTGGTTCCTCATTACCTTTTGATGCCATGTGTTCTGTGTTTCTTGCTAATCTGAGAGAAAATATGTTTGCGCTTTCTGTGTTCCAGACACCGCAACAGAAAATAATTCTCTGTCTGAATCTTTCCTTCACATTGCTTATACAAATGCTTGATTTAAACTATGCTTTGTGCTCACCAGTTGCCACCTTGAGGTAATGGTCACTGATCCTGTAATGTATTTGGTGAGAATTTCTCTCAGGTGTCTACATTTCACTGTAGTCCCTTAGTGTGACTGTTTTATGCAGGGATCTCTAGCTACTTCCTTTTTGTTTATTATTTGAACTTACAAGTCACTTATGTATTGGTGTTTTAGGTGCTGGTCTACCATCTTGCACATTTTATTGTTTTTTAGGTGGGGAAAGTGTGCACACTGAACAGGTCAGAATTGTTGAGTCTGGGGAATAAGAACAAGTAGGTGTGGATCATTGTTCCCATAGTCGTTTAACTTTTGAACTTGTGCTATTTGCAATTGATGTAGTGTTTGTGTGTGGCATCGGTTTAGATAGTAAAAGAAGTTGAATATTCTTTTCTTTATGTACATTCCTGCTTAGAGTCCCAAGAGATGGGGGATGGGGGGAACGAAAATAAATATGTTCCTCTATTCTTCAATCACTTCAAGTGCGCTATGTATTGAAAACAGGGTCCAAAACAGCATTTGAGGTGAGCTGTCTGTTTTGATCCTAGAAATATTTGAAAGTAATTTCTTATTTTGGGAACAGACCCCTATCTAGGTGAGCCATAAAATGTAATGATGCATACTCAGAAAACCCACCTGTTTTTTGTTTTTGTGTTTTACATCCAATAAGCTACCTTGCTGTGGTGTTCTTCCAAAGTTGTATTTTTCCTAATTCAATTAATTTCTCTCTGGTCCATCAGCTTGGTAACTGATGAGGAAGTCAGACTGTCCCTGCAAATGACATGAAAGAATAGTACTTATAGGTGAGAGATTTGAAAGTTCAGTGCAGGGATAATAATATTTTTGCACCATATGGTTAAATATAGTTAGAAAGGGAACAGAATAGGGAGACTAAAAAACTGGAATAGAAGGTCCATTCAGTTTTATCTTGAGAGGGAATTTAAAAAACAACATAAACCCACAACTTACAAACACAAATATTCTACCAAAAACTACAAGGCAAGTTCAAGCATTGGGGCCATCACAGTAGGAAACTGGTCATATGGGTAACATAATGAAATTTTACTGCAAAATATCCTCTCTTTTTTCTTATTTGAAAAGACAAATTATTAGCATTTTTAAACAATTTCAATATGTTTAATGGCTGAAAGTTAAGCTCAAACTGTTCCGCTTTCTGAATAAAGTGCTAGGTCTGTAAACAGGAATCTTAAGTTACCCCAAGAGTACACTCATTTTAAATTTTACTTGAAAGCGGGATGTACGTTTATTACAATTTCAAACAAAATGCTAATGCCATTAAACAAATGAGGTTTAGGCAAATTAACTGCATTTTAATATTCTGAAAGCCTATGATATAGGACATTGTGTTACGAAACATTGGCTAGAAGTATCAGTTGCAAGTGGGATTTTCATTGCTGCGAATCTCAGGAGAATATTTGTAATTAGTATCATTTGCCTAATACTTCAGGTTAATTAGAATATTTAATTGAATAGCTGTAATCTTCAGAGATGACTATATTATGATCAAATTAGTACCATCACAGCACACGCTGATCACTGCTGCAGCCTGGCTCACTTCTGCGAGCTATTCAGCCCTCTGGAGCGTTCAGCAACATAAGAAAAAATCTGTTTCTTACACTTTTGAATTTTAATGATCCATTTGAACTCTGCCATCAACATTTAATTATTCTAGGAAAAAAAAAGTCCCAACCATGGTTCCCATATGGCATGTTGGCAAATACACTTGCCCACATTGGAGTCTGCACCTCTCCAGCAGCTCTGTGAAGAGATTTAATACAAACTACATCCCCCCAACCCCCTTTTTTTAATAGTGTTTGCAAATACAGACCATATGAAGCTTCACAGAAGAGGTTACTAGGATACTATTGAAACACTATTAGGAACAGATGAATTGATTTTTAGAATGTTACAATGGATTTAATCCTGTAATGTCTACTACTGGACTTTTGTATTGTGTCCAGAAGGTTTGAAGGAGTCAGGTGCCCCTGTAACTAAACCTTGTTAGCTAGCAATGCAATTATTTGGGGGTGGGGGGGTGAGGGGTTGTGCATAGTAAAACCCTTTCAGCCAAACCACAGATGTTGAGTTCCTGACCTCACCAGTTGTTATATAAATATATATTACACACATTTATATATATAAAGAGAGAGAGACGGACATATTTTAGAGGGTTAAATCTTCTTCATTAGAACTTTAGAGAGCTGTTGAACTCCTTGTTTGTTCTCTTGAATCCTGTAAGACTAAACTAGTTAGCCTTCCCCACACACACTCTCCTCTGTGCTTGCCCCCCACCACCACATAAGGGTATAATGAAAAATGTGAAGAGAGAGGGTTGGTCATGTAATAAAGGGCATTGTTTACACACAATGTTCCAGGGCTGAGGAAAGCAAAACAGTGTGCCTCCCGCCTACAAGGATGTAGCGCACATGAGGTCAGTTCCACAGGGAAAAGCAAATGAAATCAAAAAGAGAAAATCATCTTAAAATTCAGTGTGTACTCTCCCTATTTACAGTTATGGCAAGTTTGTTCACCTTATAGAGTATCTAGCAGTGTCACCAAAACATATTCACTTTAAAGGTGACAGGTTAAACCTCCTGACTTAAAAGTATTAGGTATAGAAATATTTATTGTTTTCCACCAGATGGTCTTTGCCACATTGCACTTCAACAATGTGGGCCGAGAGCAGTGCAAGTTGCATGAAGAGGAGTTTAAAGTTAGCTCCTGCATTGTAAAATCAGAGTTTCTTTAAACCTGACAGGAACAACAAAAAACCTTTCACCACTTCTTGTTGTTTTATGTGGGCTTATCACACCTGTTGTTAAATTACTCCATGAAGCAAACTGAGAATTAGCTTTGGGAAATTGAAATTTTCATAAATTAACAAAAAAAATAAATATTGCATTAATAGTTTATCACTTTCAGTTGACAGTTACTGGTGATAAAATGTTGAAACAAGCATCTCTTATTAAAACAAAAATAGAGAAGAATTTGCAAAAGTATGGCTCTGAAAAGGTTTGCTGGAGTTGTTTGAAACATAGTTTTTATGTGAACTTTGCATGAATTTTTTGTGCCATTGTCTATTTCACACAAACCAAATTTTGCTTTATTTGCAGTCTCAATGAAACAGTTGCTTGTGTGCCAGAAAGCTGTGAAAAGCATATTTTCACCATTTCAATGTGCAAACCACCTTCATTTGGTTCATTTTCACTCAGAACCAAGTTAAAAACTTCAAGTTCATAGTGAGATATGAAAATCCTTGAATTTTGAGTAGTTTTGCATTTCATTATAAATATCCAGCACACTTCTGATGCTCAATAGGTGTTTCATTCATTGCTCAGTAAAAATCATTAGATATAAAAGGCTGTCTTATAAAATCACTTCCATAAAAATGAAAGTGAGAAAAGTGAGAAAACCTTATCAGAAAAAAATAAATGTTAAGATTTTTTTTTTTTAAGAATCCTAGAATCTAAATAGCCAAAGGTATGTGCTGTTATTTTCATGAAGAGGAGACTTTTTTTTTCCTAGACTGAATTCATCTTCTAATCGGAACCAAGAAGAAAACTTGGTTAGCCTGTCAGACTATACTTGTGAGGAAGACTATACAATGAACCAGGGCAAAGAAAAAAGTTGAATTCTAATGAGAATTCTTGATTATCTAAGTTTTATTTTCATTCCCCTCCCAAATAATAATTGAATATCCATTCTTAATAGCAGTTTAAAAAGCACCTTGAGAAGTCATTTTAATGGCTAGTGTACTGCATAATTGTGGGTTTTCTTGTAAGAAATCTTGCAGAAAGAGACAGGGAGTGTTGTAAGTATTCAAATCTCTATATTGTTCATTCATGAAAATTGGTCTTAAGAGTCTTCTCACAGAACCTATTCTAATGTTCAGGATCTAATGCTGAGTTATCCTCTTTTAATATATATATATATATATATATATATTTACTCCTGCAATTGGCAAGCATCTGCTGCCAACAATTACAGGCAATCACTAATCTTGAATAGCAGCACTGTGATGTACTGTCTCCTTCATAGAGGTGCTCCCTGCACATGAAAAAGTCTTTTAGAATTAAAAAATCTGCTCCACTAATTGTGGAACAAATTTTCAACAGCCCTCTTTGAGAATCCAGCTCTAAGTATTCTCCCATCTATTAAACAGATGGCAGATAAGATTGTAAACATATTTGCTTCATATTGAATAGATAGTTTCTGGCATAATACTAATTAACAAATTAAATGACTGACTTTCTGCATAGCATTAGAGTTAAAACCACTTTGTAAGTTTGTCTTTGGTAGTTATTTACTTTGACAATAGCATGCAGTGAAAAACTGTTAAATGTTTTCCTAGCAACATTATGCATTGAGTAGTTTTCTTTTTTTAAAACTCCATATTTTATTATAATTCATTTGACTTTCATTACAGTCACTCGTTACAAAATGTATGTGCATTTAATCCATTTCTGAGAGCTGCCTGCTTTTCCAATCCTTTTCCGTACTACTGAGATAATGTCTTTTGGTCTATGCTAGTATGTGTGAGATCCAGGCATTGCCTTTTCTTGTTTCCTCATAGGAAAGACTGCTCAAGAAAGAATAATGTTAATGAAATGCTAACAGTGGCACATAGGAATCAACAGCAGGTTTCAATTTCCTTTTTTAAAGAATTTGCATGGTGACTTTCTGTTTTATTTGAGGCAAAAGAGGGATCATCTCATGTGAGGCAATGATGTGAGAATAATTCTCACCATGTTTATTATCTTTATTCATTTATGAACGGATCCATGCAAACAGTTATGAACCCAAATTTTCTTTCCACTAGACTGTCACACAATGGAAGGGGGGAGGAAACCACATTTTCCTGTGTGTTTTTGGAAATATTTACCCAAAGTAAAAGGATTTTTTTTCTGTTACGACTGGTCTTCCCATGGTGAAAACATGTCAACATCACAATATGATTATAAAAACATATAAAATGGCAGTGGAAGTCACAATAATAGTAGATTTTGCTACCCACCCCCAGTGATATCTTTTGGCATCTCTGTTTCTTTTTTGACGAAGTGGGTTGGAGCCCACAAAAGCTTATGCCTGAGGAAATTTGTTAGTCTTTAAGGTGCCACAGGACTCTCATTGTTTCTTTTTTAAATATCCATGAAGCACAACCTATCTTTTCACACTTCTGGCCTCATTATAAAGTGTCTTTGAGAACAGCTGTAGGTATAAAACAGAACAAAGCTGTTTAAATTCCTTTAGAGGGGTAATAAAAGAAAATACAGAATTATATTTTAATGTGGCTAATTTGTATGTTACTAATATGTAATGTTACAGCTGATGTCCTGTTATTCAAGGATTAGCATACACATTGAAGGTAAAGAAATCTGATAATAAATAGATAAAGAAAAGTCTGGTTGAAATTTGTCATAAAATACTTTCTGTTGGAAAATTCCAATTTGTCAAGCCCAAAATTGTTCATGGTAAAGGCTCAGTTTTGACAATTTCCTGATGGGATTTTTTTGTTTAAATCTAAATTGTTAAAAGTCCTATATTTACATTTTTTTAAGAAAACGGTCCATTTTTCAGTTTCAAGTGACTTTGTTTTTAGAAATGCAAGTTAATTTAATGTTCAAAGTAAAGGAAAATAATTCTGAAATCTCAAAAATTCTCAGGGAATGGGAAAACCATTTACCTACCAGCTCTGTTTAGGAAATATTATTCCCTTTCCCTTTGGGGCATTGCTGTTATTCTGAATAATTTTTAACACTTCATAAAATAATTCTGAGTCCCCTCTTCTCTCCCCACAGAGCCTTGAAAAGCTAGTCATTGAGATTTTCAAATGAATTAAGGGGTTTAATAGCCACACATTTTCGAGCTTAGCCCCATGCACTATTTTGAAGAGTTCAACCCAGTGCATATTGTAAAGGGAACAGCTAAAACTTTATTAAGACACAATTAAAGTCCTGATTCTGCAGAGACCTATGCCGGTGCCTATCTATACATTATAAGTAATCCTAGCGACTTCAGGGAACTTCTCCTATTGTGCATAGACTTGCATGAGCCTTTACAGGACTGGGATTTAACATTGTAGAAGGTTAGTGATCTAATTAATATAAACTTATTGGAGCGTTGTAGAAGAAAATCAAGCTCAGATCCTTTGGTTCATTGCGACTACTTTGTGTCCTTTCCTCTGTATGAAGTTCTCCTAAAAGTCAGTTTAGCTGGCCAATGAAGTATTCTCCTCTTGTAAGAGAATCTTCACATGAATTACCATAGTGGGGAATATGACTTCCCCTTCCTCGCACAAGCTAATGGTCCAATTGGTGTGGTCCAGTCAGTGGTACCTGACTCCTATATTGGTCCCATGGGGCTGTTGGCAGCTAGGGTGAAGTTCATCAGAAATTGCATCAGCTAAGTCCAAAAGTGATTTAAAATTATCCTTGAACTTTGCCTCACACCTTCTTTGCACACACCCTGAGCTGCATTAGAAAATCTGGCTCCAAATATTCAAAAATCAATACATTCAGTGTTGAGTTTCTACTAATAAGCTTAATTTTGACTCCAGGTTCCTGCCAAAAGGTAATATAGTGCAGTGTCTGATTCATAGCAGGGGGTTACCAATCTGTGGTATATTCCATTCAGTAAGTATTTTGGAAGAGGAATGAGATAATCAAACAGACTAGCATTTATTAATATTGGAACAGTGACTATATGGTAGTCATGTCAGTTAAAATCTGTGCTATCATGAAAATTATTTTAAACCTCAACTATGGTGATCATGCCACACCCCATAATTATCAGAGCTTTTGGAATAGTTCTTTTGAAAAATAACTACAAGCTGTGGGATTTGAAATAAATAAATAAATCCACTGGTTGTTTTTGATTAAAATTTGATTAATCATTTTATTTTGTAAAATCAAAACTGGAAGTGGTTTGGATCTCATTCTCCTTTTATCCAAGCTCCTGAAATTTGAAGCTTTTGTTCAAGGCTATCTGTAATTTGACCCATTCTACATAATTGTTTAACTATAAATATTTTGATGAGGTCCGTTTATAAGCAGAATTTAAACAGGTTTGTTTGTGAGGCTGGTCTAAGGAATAGATTACAAATAGCCAGCTTAAAAATTATCATAGTGCTCTGCAAATATTTAACTTACTTCCTCATATAACTGAGGTGTGTTTGTATGGACCTGAACTTCACTTTAAAAATCAAGAATAAAGATTGCTATGTATTTAAAGAAAATTGCAAGGGAAACTCATGGTGCATCAGTTTGGCAACATATGCTGTCACTCATTTTGCTAATAATTCATTACATTTCTCCCACTTCATCTTCTATTTAATGTGCACTGCATTTTGTATTAACAGAGTAATGATTTTAGGATGGAGAAGTTTTGAAATTCAAAGTGAATTCAGGTGATAAAAGAAAATGTTTTGAAGCAAGGACTGTCTTCTTTATTAGGTGTGTGTGAATGATGCCTAACATCATGGGGCTCTAATCCCTGATTGGAGCCTCTAGAAATGACCACATTATCAATAATAATTGCACACACAATCATTGTGTCAAAAGAACATTATTAAGGTTGCAAAGTCACATACTCAGAAATTAGGAAGTACCAGAATTAAGGTGCAATCTTACTTTGTCCCCCTTTATCATATGCATTTCTATAGATTTTGAATACATAACATACATTTTTTTCAGCAGACCCTGCCACTTTCAGTGCCTTGAATAGAAGGTATTCACTTGGTGAGCAGCTAGTCAATATTTTGTTTTCTCCTCATTGTTCAGCAGGCAGCTCTAGGCCTTGATTACTGCAAATTGTTCAACCCCCCCACCCCCTCGAAAACAGAATTATTCATTTCCTCATGGGCTTTTCGACAGTACTCATAGTATATAGTATCTACTAGCATAACATATAGTACAGTATCTGTGTACTTCACAAATGCTAATTAATTTACTTTCAGAATATCCTTTTGAGCTGATAGAGTGCTATTTATTATCCTTATTCTACAGATGGGGAAATTAGATACAGAGTGATCAAGGTCAAAAGTATCCATTAATTTTGAGACATCTAGGAACAGAGTACTTAGCATTATATAGCACTTTCTATGTGAAAAGCACAGCTCCTATAGACTTCAGTTGTGCTTGTGCTGAGCTCAGCCCTTCTGCATACCTGACCTCAGAGTCTCAAATTGGGCACCCAAAATATAATGAACACACAATTAGTCTCTACCTCCATAAAGTTTGGTTTTATGACTTGACTAGCATTACTTAGGGACACTGTGGCAGAGACAGGGATAGAATTCAGTTGTCAAGGTAAACAGTGAACTTCTTTCCACTCCAAGATTATCCCTTATCTTCATGCAATCCCTGCCTCATTCACTAACAATTTACAATTTGTGCAACAAATAAAGAGGCAGGGCCAGGAGCGGGGAGTGGCCATAGCGTTCCAATCAGTCCTAGCAGGAGGGCCTGATGAAAGGCTCAGCAGGGCCGTATTCTGCCTGCAGGCCTTAGTATGCCCACTCCTACCCTCGTAGTTTCCAGTATCAGCTCACAACTCAAGTAGATGAAATCTGCTCATAACCTGAGTCCTACTCAACTTACTATGGAAAAAGGACGTGATTGTGATGATGATTTACCCTGAAGTATGTTAAGTCAAGAAAAAGATGAGATCTTTTTCATCCACAATGCAAAACAATTTTTTTTTGAGCAGTCTAAAAGCTCAGTTTAAAACAAATATAGTAGGTAGACATTAGAGTCATGAACACCTTGGGAATGGAGGTCATTCATAACTCTGAAATGTTTGATCAAAACATTATGGTTGTTCTTTCAAAAGTTTACAACTGAACATTCACTTAATACAGCTTTGAAACTTTACAAAAGAAAAATGCTGCTTTTAACCATCTTAATTTAAATGAAACAAGCACAGAAACCATTTCCTTACCTTGTTAAATCTTTTAAAAACTTTTTAGTAGTTTACACTAACATAGTGCTGTAGTGCATTTGCTTACCCGTGTGTGTGTGTGTGTGTGTGTGCGCGCGCGCGCTGCTGCATAATTATGTACAAACAGTTCCAAATGAGGTTGACCAGTGAGTTCATAACTCTGGTGTTCGTAACTGAGCTTCTACAGTATATATTGTAAATTTCCCCATACATCTTTTGACTGCACTGCACTAGTTCCAGGCTAACAGCTAAGAAATCTTTTGAGAGACTCAGTTCATGTGAGATTGCCACCTGAGATCAATAAGTCCAAGAAGGTCCAATTGTGTGGGTTGTGCGTCTGAGAAGCATAGAGAGTTATTTGTGTACTTTCTGAACTGAACCTCCCACATCTTTGCTGATCTTGCTGAACTCTCTCACTTCTAGAGTTGGTCTCTATGGGTACGTTCACATTGGAGCCTTAGGTCGACTTAAGGACGGTTAAGTCAACCTACAGACTGCTACGTCCACACTGGGCGCTTATTAGGTCGACATAAGCACTTCCTTAAGTCAACTTAGTAACACCACCTCTTAAGGTTGACCTAAGGCTTAAGTCGACCTTATTAAGTTGACTTAAGCTAGTGTAGATGAGGGATAGCCCTTAAGTTGACCTAATTGGCCTGCAGGCCCCCTCGCAGAGTTCCTGGCCACTCTTCCGTCAACCTAGCACCTGTCAGTGTGGACGCAGGGCTATGGACTCTCTAACTTGACATAACAGGTCAACTTTCAGTCGACTTAAAGTTGACCTTGGTCGACTACCTATGATTTATATGGGCTGTGCAGTGTTTTCACTCACTAACCCCCTTGTGTCTGGTAGACACACAGGATACAAAAGAGTGGAAAGACGCCGTGTATAATTTTCACTTCCCCCACTTGTGCACCTGTGATGGGGTGTACCTACAGGAGGCCACATGGTATTTCTCCAGCCTGCCCCAGGAATGTTGCAGAGAACATGGGTCTTCAGGCCTGCCTAGAGAGGTCTCATAGCAGCAACTAATCAGATTCCAGCAGGCTCAGATAAGAAGTGCTGCAGGGCCTTAGCAGATCAGTTCTTGGCTGGGATCAGAAGGGCAAGGAAGGGTGCTCCTCTATGGCCAAAGGAACTCATGGGATAACCAGAATTTGACTGCACTTGCTTAAAATTGGTTTGCAGGGAGAGAGGGCAGTAACACTGAGGAAAAGATGACGTTCAAAGAAGACCCAATAGGAAAAGCCCAGGAGAGAAACAGCAACTAATGGAAATCAAGCAGTGTATAGCTTCTGTGCATAGATGCCCAGAGTAGTGAGCAGGCCTGGGTTCCTTCATCAGCCACAGGTAAAGTGGTGTGAAACCCAGGAAGGGGACAGGCATTATTTTAGAGCCCAAACAGAGGGCTGAATTTAAAGGGCGATCCTAGTGGGGGTCAATAGACTCTTCATTTCTGGACTTTTAAAGACTACAAAAGGTATTCATTTGGACTTTGTGACTTGGGCAGAAGCCAGCCTACAGAAGACCCACCATGGTTAGCTGGAAGGATGAAGGTGGTGCCAGGGTGAGAAAAGGACTGCAGTATAACACCTACCTGATAGCTGACACGAGATGCTCCAGAGGTGGGTGCCCCGCCCACCACATTACTGTGTCTGATGAGACTCAGCCATAATCTGTTCCAATGTAAATATCTAGAGTAAGGGTTTATTACCTGACTTCAAATCCCATGAGGCACCTAGCCATCTAAATACTAGAGCTGGACAGAAAATGAGTTTCTACCCCAGGGGAACAGCTAACATTTGAAAACTTGTTTTTGTTGCATATCAAACATTTCTAACTTTAGAATAGAACAAGAATTCTGAAAAATGTTAATTTGAAAACATCACGTTACATTTTGATAATGTTGAAATATAACTATAAGATAAATATAACATTTAAATTACTATAATATAAAATTTCTGATGGAAATTATTCCGCTGAAGAAAGTTTTACCAGTTCGACTAAATATATTTGAAAATATGCCTTCAGATCCCAAAGCATACAAGTGTGGGTTTAAGTCCACTGCTATTCATCAAAGCAATTAAACATGCTGAATGGAAAAGGACTGGTGAATTGGGGGCTGTTGTTGTAATTGTTGATAAAAATAAAAAACAACGTACTACCTTCACTTTTTATTTAGAAAGCATATGCAAAAGTTAATTTAGTTTCATACATAATAAAACCTTTTTAAAATGTTTAAAATATATTGGTATTGGGTGAAATGATACACTTGTTTACCATACACTGGGATAAGTCAATGATAATGGCGACATAACTGAGAGCATAACTTAACCCATTACATTTTTATGTGAAGTACCTACTTTTCTCCTTGCTCTGTTCTATTTACACAGAAGTGAATATCAGAATATGGAACAACTGGTGATATACCACACTGACAACCTAGGACTTCCCTAGAGGGGAGAGTGCACTCATTACTCTTATAGCACTGGTCAGCATAAGAAGGTCAAGGACATTCCAAGAACCTTCTCTCTCATGTGTGTGTGTGTGTGTGTGTGTGTGTGTGTGTCTTTCTCTCTAGGCCAAATGCATTGTACAGTGCTGCCTTTTCTGAAATCATACATGGACATTTTTTGTTACCATCAAATTCAGGCATGTTTAACTGTACTTCATAAGTATAGATGGAAGACACACTGTCTAACTATAGAATTGTCCGTGCATATATGTGTCCGCATTCAATAAACACAAAAAAATGATCATTTTCCATATATTCATTGCAAGTTTCATAAAAAGTCTGGAACACAGTATTTAAAATGTATTCTATACAAATGTACATTTTTTCCAATATACTTGAAAAAATGTCATATGACATAAGTTGAAGTTAACATTTTTTTTCATTTTTAATGTATACATTTAATTGATTATTGTATAACATAACATTTTCAAAGGTTGTGCCTCAGCTTAAGAAACCGAAATCAACAATTTAACATTGAAATAATGTCTAGGTTTGTATTTTCTTCCTGTCCTGAGTTAGGGTATACATTATCCCTGAAGCAAAATAATGACATGTCCTGTTTCTAGAGTGATTCACAAAACCTGCTTAACTTCCACAGCTAACATATTACTGTGTACATATACACACATTCTCATTTGCACTCGGCACCAGAGGGGTAGAGAAGTCGAAGCTTGTTTTTGTGGGGCAGGATCAGACACACTATCCCCACTTGACTTAGCATGTCCAGACTTCTGTGCGGTCTCTTTTACAGTTTTGCATGTCTTCACGGTCCAAGATATGCCTCCATCTCCCAGGCCTTAGCTGCGAAGGGGCACACCCGGGATACCCAGCAGGTCCAGGTCAAGATCAAGGACCTCCAACAGGCATGACAGAAGGCCTGGGAGGACAGGCTGCAGACAGGGGCAGCCCCCACCCCCAGCTGCCACTATTATCAAGAGCTGGATGCCTTTCTGGGGCAGAAGAGTGGCAGCCCCCCAGCCCACACCATTGACTCTGCCGAGCCCTCCTTCCTCAATGACGACGGCGAGGAGGACTCGGTCAATGAGGCCGTGGTGCTGGAGGAGGGGGAGACTAGCCACCAGGAGCAGGAGGGCACCTCACCGGTCCCGGATTCAACTGCCAGTCTGGAGCTGGTACCTGGCCCGACAGAGGGCCCAGCCTCGGAGGAGCAGGAAGAGGCTCCCCCCACTGAGGAAGACGCAGGTGAGGGGACAGCGTGCCCGACACCCGCTGCACCTGCTGGTGAGTGTTCCCTCCCTCCCTCCCTGTGGGCAGGGTTGTGCATGCCTGTGGGACAGGGACTGCAAGGGGGCATGGCCCAGGGACAGGCAGGGTCCAGGGGGAGGAGGGGTTGGGCACAGAGGCCCTCCCACAGGGGCAGAGGCTCTGGGGGCCATGTGGCGGGGGGAGACTCGGCCCCGAGTAGTGCGGTGGCGTGTCCAGGGATGGGATGGGGGGACTGTAGGTGGGGGGAACACCAAGGCCAGACAGCATGCATCCAACACCACTGGCACGTGGCCTCAGGAAAGACCCTCGGGGCAGGGCACCCTGCAGCTCGCACCATGGGCACCGCGCCCGATCTAGGCAGCAAAGCACGGTGGCGTGTACCAAGGGGTCCCTATCCCAAAAGACAGGGACTGGAAAGCAAGGGGGATGGTCAGGGGACAGCACCTGCTGTCAGGCTGCACACCACACTAGCTAATGGGAGGAACTCTGTTCTCTGCTTCTCCCCAGCAGCCCCCCTGCGCCCTTGCCACGCGGCAATCCCAGGGCCCCACCAACCCCAACCAGGAGGAGGGCACCTCGCTCCAGAAATGAGCAGTTCGAGAACCTGATCTGCATCGCGGAGTGGAGTGGACCAAGGCATGCCTGATGGCCCAGCAGGAGCAGGAGGATGCCCACCAGAGGGTCGAGCAGAGGCTGCTCGAGTGGATGCTGGACCTAATGGAGCAGCAGACTCAGGCCTTGCAGCACCTGGAGGAGTGCCTGGTCCATCGATCCCCTGCCCTGGACTCTAGCAGCAGCCCTCCACGCCAGCACCCCAGGACCAGGGTGGACGTCTGTGGGCCTGGGACGTGCCTGCCCATGGCCGTTGGCACTGACCATTCCCCCTGACCCTCCTCACTCCCCCCAACCCCCTCAGATCCCTTCCCCAAACCCCCTCACTCCCCCGACCCTCCTCATTCCCCTCAACCCCTGCAGGTCCCATCCCCCCGGATCTCCCCCAGAATAAAAACGCTGTAGACAGTTATATAGTGTGTCGTGCTTTTTATTGGTGTGGGGACAGGGGGAGACAGGTGGGTGGGGATGGGGGGGCAGGCATGGGCAGGTGCTGGAGGAGAGCTGACAGTGACAGGGCCTGGTAGCAAGCCTACCCCTCAGTGCTCCTCACTGACGAAGTGGGCCTTCAGCGCATCCTGGATGACCAGTGCTCGCTGCTAGGCCTGCTGTGTTCAGGGCAGGGCATCATCGGGCTCCTCATAGTCGCAGGAGAGCCACTCAGCCTTGACCTCCCAGACATGGGGTACCCTTTCCCCCTGCAGTTCGCAGAGGTTGTGCAGCACACAGCACCCGCTGACAACCTCTGAAATCTTGCACTCGCCAAGCTGCAGGCGGGTCAGGAGGACCCTCCAGCATGCCTTGAGACGTCCGTAGGCACGCTTGATGACTGTGCAGCACCAGTTGAGCCTCTGGTTGAAGAGGTCCCTGCTGGCGTCCATGTGGCCCATATATGGCTTCATCAGCCAGGGCAGCAAGGTTAATGATTTTAGAGAAAGATTGAGCTTAAATATTTTGGGCATACTCTTTTTTGTCCTATCCATTTTGCAAAATGAAGAAGGAATACAAGGATATGTTTTGTTTTGTTTTGTTTTTAAAAAAGCTCTTTCACAGAGGGTAAGAAGGGAAATTAGTAGAACTGGTTAAAACTTTTCTGAGACAAAGTTTTATTTCCCAACAAATACCATTTAGTTGAAACTGAGATGTTTGATTTTGAAAAATTTCATCAGGAAGGTTTCTCAAGTCCAGGATAGAATTTTGAGAGAGAGAGACTCTCTGTAGTCTGGAGTTTACAGCATTAGACTGGGATTTGACAAATGGAGCCCCGGCTGCTCTGCCCGATTCAGGGTGAGCTGGGATGAAAAACTGCTCCGAATCAGGCAGAGCAGAATCTTGAACTTGGGTCTCTAACATCTCAGCTCAGATTTGTAATTACTAAGCTATAAGAGTCACTGTTGCTCACAAAGGGTGCGTCTACATTTGTAAATTAAGTCGACTTAAGTTTGCTTACGTCGACTTAATTTACTCTGCGTCTACACTACACTTTCCTTAAGTCGACTTCAGCAGCTGCTGAAGTCGACTTAAGGAAAAATTAACTCGACTTTCTAAAACCTCCTTTTAAGTCGACTTTCTAAAGTCGACTTATGCCAGTGTAGACGTGGAGTACCCCTAAGTCAACTCTAAGTCAACTTAGGGGCCTCCAGGGCTTCCCCACTGCCCTCCCTGCCAGGGGGGTGGCACAGGGGGAGCCTGGCGTGCCCCCCCAAGCCCCTATGCCCTATTGGGTCCCTGTCCCCTTTGCCCCATTGTACGCATGTACAATGGGGCAAAGGCTGAGCCCCCTGGCTCTTGGCAAGGGGTGCCCCCCCCCCGCCACCGTGGACCTGTCCCAGGTCCACCTAGCCTCTATAAATCGACCTAGGCATCCAGTGTGGATGCTCTAGGTCAATTTTGTAGGGTGCCCTCAAAGTCGACTTAAAATTTAAGTGTGGACATGCTAAGTCGACTTAAAGTCAACTTTGTTAAGTCGACTTAGCTAAGTCCACTTAAATTAACCAGTGTAGACATAGCCAAAGTCATTTTCATTTTGTGAAATATTTGAAGAGAAGGTCTTGGTTTTCTTCCATGCCAGAATGACGACAACAAAGAATCAATTTGAAAATGTTTCATTAAATAGAATGTTTCCCAGCCCTAAGGAAAGGTATTTTTAACTCTATGGAATAGAAGGTCTCTGTACAGTAGAACATCCTTCAATAATGATCAGTCTAAGATGGGATTCTCATGAGGTCCAGAAATATGCAACATGGTGCTTTCAGCTGATGATCCCATTATGAATGTTTTCTACCACATAATTCTGAAATGAGTAATACATTAACTTTACATTGTGCTAGTGCATATGTTAGGGGGCAGATGGTTCTCATTAGTCTCTGGTCTGCACTGGGGCTGATGCAAAACCATTATGTTCTAAAGGAGTAGTTTTCTGCACCATGCCTCCCAGGGCTACCTGACATGGAGGAGTGCACCTGCCACAGAGGGGTGTAACCTGTTTTTCTGTAAACAGAAAAGTAGCTATTCCTTCTCCAGCCTATGTTATGTCCACCGTCTCTAGCAGGGATTAGCCCTGCATTCAGAGTAGTGCAAACAGAGCCGTGAAAGTTTCTTATGTCTTCATTCAGCCTGCAGCCATACGTAAGGACCAGACACAAATTATAGATCTGATCGAGTTGGATACATTCTCCCTATTTACACATAACAAAAGAATCATAGCATCATAGAACTGGAAGGGACCATGAAAGGTTATTGAGTACAGTCCCCTGCACTCATGACAGGATCAAGTACCACCTTAAACCATCCCTGACAGGTTTTTGTCTAACCTCTCTTTAAAATTGTGATGGAGAGGAACTATTCGTCTAGAGCGAGGGGAACTGAGGCCTTGTACACACGATCAGTTTATCGCGCATTAAAACTCATTACTGCGCGATAGCAACAATGGCGTACACACGTGCAACAGGTCTGTTGCGCATTAACTGCCTTGTTGTAGTGCAATACAAAAACCACCTCGAGGAGGGTGGTAACAGCTAACGTGGAACAGCTGCTGCGCTTTTGCATATGCTTACCGCGCAATGACTGGCCTCCGGAACTGTCCCAGCATTCCAAAGTTGTCCTCTCTGGTCTTCACCCCACCCGCTCTGTAGCCGTGATGAAACTGTCCCCGCCCTGCCCTGAACTGATTCCCAAGATTTTCAAATTTCTCGTCTGTTTCACTTCCTGCTCTCTTCCTCTTGGAGTGTTTTTGTGCTCCGATCATCAGTAGCAATGGCAGCCCGCCGTGGAAGACGCGCACCCCTTTGGAGCACGGCAGAGGTACTGGACCTGATCAGCATCTGGGGAGAGTCCGCTGTGCAGGCGCAGCTACGCGGCAGCAGGAGGAATTATGACACATTTGGCATAATTTCTCGGGCCATGTCAGAGAGAGGGCATGATAGAGACACAGTGCAGTGCAGATCAAAGGTGAAGGAGCTCAGAATAACCTATCACCGAGCGAAGGAGGCAAACCGCCGTTCCAGATCAGCGCCTGCTACATGCAGGTACTACAAGGAAATAGAAGCCATCCTCAGTGGGGATCCAACAACCACTGCCAAGAGTCCCGTGGACACATCAGCCCCCCCTCATCCAGTGATTGCCAGAGCCGAGCAGGATGAGGACGTGATCGAGGAGGAGGAGGAGATGGAGGATGACCTGGAGGAAAGCGCAACCGCATGTAGCCAGGAGCTCTTCAGCAGCCCCGCTGAGGTGTCCACCCAAGGCTTGAACTGCAGTGTGTCCTCTGAGGCAGCAGAGGGGGGTTCAGGTAAGTTTCTCCTTCGTGCAGCTCTGTCTGGCTCCTGCTAAAATATCATTGTCCGGGGTGGGGGTGCTTGCGGGTCCCCGCTGTGCACGCTATTTACTCTGCATTCATTAGAAGTGCATCAACACAAGCAGTGATCGTAAAATAATCATCTGCATTTAGGTCAGTAAAGGTTTCCTCGATGTACCTCCAGAGCCTAATACTCAGGTTAGATGGGAGAGCATTTGTGTCTACGCTCCCAAAGACGGATACTCTGCCTCTCCAGCTGCAAAGCACAGCCCTGGGAACCATGGCAGCACACAGTGCAGCAGCATACGGTCCTGGCTTGCAACTGGCGGCATGTAGGATATGTATTCTAGATGGCAGGGGCACTCTGAGGAGAGAGATATCTGGTTCCATCTGTGTGCCCAGTGCAGATTGTGAGCCCCCAGTAAGCCATGTATTAGAACGTACCTTGTCTGCTTCAGCGAAGCGTAGTGTGTTGACCGCCCTGTACCTTCCAGTGGAATGTGCTACTGGAAGGTTACATTGGTTATCTATGCTATGTGTTAACAATTTCTTTATTGTTATTTTTTTAGTAGATTTGACCTTCACAAGGCCGGTGTCTACCCCAGCTGACTGAATGAGAAATATTCGGCGGCGTGCTCGAAGAAACAGGGAGGATATGTTTCATGAGCTGCTGAAAGCAACACAGGAATCCGCAAGGGAGAATAGAGCCTGGAGAGAGGAATCCCAGCAGAGGAGGCAGAAACATAGGGACGAACTGATAAGCGTCATGAAGGAGCAAACAGAACTGCTCAAGAGCATGATTGCTTTGCAGTCCCAGGCGATTAATGTCCGGGCTCCACTCCAGACAGTTCAGCCATGTCTGCCTCCCACTCACCATAGTCCCTCAAAGCATTTCTTTGAAGGCCACCCTTTCCCCCGGTACAGGACAATATCCAGTCCTCCCCCCCGCCCCAGCTACTTTTTTGAGACCCGGAGCTACACCAACCTGTAACCCCACCCCCACCTTTTCAGTTTGAATAAAAACACTAACAAATACTTTGAAGAGTGGGTTTATTTGTACACATTATTGAAAAGCTCATACGGTGCACCTGATGCGTCCTGGAAGTTAACTAGGGGAGGGCATCATTGAAATGCTCCCTGAGTGCCTCCCTTATGCGAGCAGCTTCTCCTTGTGCCACCCTAATACTCCTAGTGGCTGGCTGCTCGTATGCTTCCTCAAGGCACTGTGCCTCCGTAGCCCATGTAGGGGAAAACTTTTCTCCCCTACTTTCACAAATGTTATGGAGGACACAGCACGACGCAATCACAGCAGGGATGTTGTCCTCCGCCAAGTCCAGTCTCCCATACAAACAGCGCCAGCGCACTTTTAAACGACCGAAGGCACACTCCACAGTCATTCTGCAGCGGCTCAATCGGTAATTGAACCGCTCATTGCTGCGATCCAGGTTCCTGGTGTACGGCTTCATGAGCCATGGCATCAGTGGGTATGCTGGGTCTCCGAGGATGACTATGGGCATCTCCACCTCCCCCACTGTAATTTTTTGATCAGGGAAAAAGGTACCCCCTTGCAGCTTCCGGTACAGACCGGTGTTCCTGAAAATGCGGGCATCATGCACCTTTCCCGACCACCCAGCATTGATGTCCGTAAAACGCCCCTTGTGATCCACGAGTGCTTGCAGCACCATGGAGAAGTAGCCCTTCCTGTTTATATACTCGGTTGCGAGATGGTCTGGAGCCAAAATTGGGATGTGTGTGCCGTCTATTGCTCCCCCGCAGTTAGGGAATCTCATGGCAGCAAAGCCATCCACAATGTCACGAACATTGCCCAACGTCACCGTCCTCCGTAGCAGAACGCGATTGATGGCTCGGCACACTTGTGAGAGGGCTAATCCGACGGTGGACCTCCCGACTCCAAACTGGTTTGCAACCAACCGGTAGCAGTCGGGAGTTGCCATCTTCCAGACAGCAATCGCAACACGCTTCTCCACGGTTAGGGCTGACCTCATGTTGGTGTCTTTCCATCACAGGGCAGGGGCCAACTCTGAACACAGTTCCAGAAAGGTTGCTTTCCACATTCGAAAGTTCTGTACCCACTGCTCGTCATCCCACAGCTGCATAACAATGCGATCCCACCACATGGTGCTCGTCTCTCTCGACCAGAAACGGCGTTGCATCGTGTGCAGATGATCGGTGAAGGAGCTGAGCAACGCGGTGCTGTTGCTCTGCATGGCATCGATCAGCCCCTGCTCCTCGGTGTCCTCGTCTGACTCGGAGCTCATTGCGTACCGAGCAACAAGCCGAGATGTATTCAGAATGTTGAAGGCGACAGTGGAGATCAGAGCAGGATCCATGGTGTCGCTGTTGTGATTGCTTGCAAGTGGTGCGGTGCGTCACTGAACTGTTGAAAATAGGCGCGAGTTGCTATTGGAAATGGGGAAGACGCAAGGGGAACACAGTGCACCACGGGAAACTGAGAGTTTACCCATGGCGCTTTGCGTTCCTTTCCTTCATCCCATGATTCATAGCGCCGATTCAGGGAAAATGGAACGATGGGATAGGTGCCCAGAAGTCATTGCGCTCAACCGCGATAATGCAAGGAATTCTGTTGTGTTGCAAGGAGCGACGTGTGTACGCGTTATCCCGCAATAAAGGTCACGTGACTTTTATAGTGTGATTGCCATGTTGCGCTTTAATCTGATCGTGTGTACATAGCCTGAGATAAAGAAATGATTGCGCAGTGGACGTTTGCTCATCAAGGGCCATACACGCTCTTGAATGTGCAGCTTCAAAGGTCATCCAGTTGCATTCTGCACAAGGACTAAGTGCAGCATGCTGCTTGGCAGGTAAATGCTTTGGAGCTTTTATAGGGGGCTGTTCCCATGAGATTTTATAGAACCAAGAAATTGTGGGCATAGTTTACAGAAGTTCTACAGGAAACACAACTTTTGAGAGCCTGTCCAAAGTAAACCAAATTTGAAGTCCTTTCTTCATGAGATTAAAGATAAAAGAAATAAACAAACAAAACATAGTTATCCATGAAATACCTCAGTACAAGCACCAATTCCTATCCAACTATGTAGCAACCAGAACTCTGATGCTAAGGTGACAGACACCCTGAGGAGGTTTCTGGTTTGTTTGTTTAGTAAATATAATAAATCTAGGAATTATCTAAAAGAAGCAGGAGATGTTTAAATAAATATTTAGGAGTCTGTTTTATTTATATACTGGGCATCATTGTTCTGTGTAGACTTTATAGTCACAAATGAATTCAGCAAAAATATTTTCTTGGTGTTTAGGAAGCTCATTTCAGTAAGCCATAAATTTATTTTCATCACACAGCATGCCCATTTGTTTCAAAGGCTGGCCCAAATCCTGAAGTCTTTACTTAGTTCTCAGTGAAGCAGAACTCCCACTTTTAGCCTCTATTTGACACTGATTTCTCAAGAAGAAAAACTTACTTTGTTTTGAAATGTCTATCTAAGCATTTCATGTGTGTTTCGTATCATTGCAGCTTCTAAAGGTGTATAGATTTCAACGTCATAAATTCCCCTGTGATCAGGTACACATATAAATGGAAGACCCAATCCTGTGTTCCTTGGGAATTCAGTTGGAGTTGTAAGTGTTCAAGGAATGCAAGATTTTGAAACCTCTTGCTGGAATCATTGGATCACATTGGCTATGTCTACACTTGAAAAGTTAAGTCGACTTTATAAAGTTGACTTAATAAGGTCAACTTTAAGTCAATTTAAAGTGGACATTATTAAGTCGACTAAACAGACGTGGACTTAACTTTTCAAGTGTAGATGTAGCTCCTTTTCAACCTTATTAAGTCGACTTAAAAAAGTCCAGCTAGGCACTACTCCGCATCTCCACTGGCTTAAGTCGAGTTACTAAAGTCGACTTAAGTGCTAGTTCAAATTAAAATGAAGTGTTATTAATTTGAACTAACTTTTCCTTAATTCGACTTAAGGAGCAGCTTAAGTCAAATTAAGGAAAGCCCAGTGTAGATGCCAAGTAAATTAAGTCAATTTAAGCCTCCATCAGTCGACTTAATTTGTAAGTGTAGACATACCCAATATTAATTTTTAGTAGTCTCACTGAAGTGAGTCAATTCACTTGAGTTAAGTTACTTGTGTATGTGTATTTCAGAATAAGGCTACGGACTGACTTCATCTCATACTATGAAACAGATAACTAAGGATGGAATAGGTAGATGGGACATAATTTTATTGTCTATAAAGTTCTGTCTAGGCTCCTTTGATACAGTGTAGCTCTGCTATATCAGCCTATTTTGACACCAAACTACCAGTAGTCCTAAATTTCATTTTGCAAATGAAAGTCCTCCAGGTTTCTGATGCAAACACAGCATTAAATTTTGCTTAATTTGGTCTGAACTTCTTCCAGTATCCCAAATTCAAGTCAAATGAGATGTGGTGCTGCCTCTAAATAAGTAAAATGTATTTCAAGTTTAAATATAATGATGGATTGAGGGTTGGGGTTTTTTTTTTGGGGGGGGGGGGGGAGGGAGGGTTTGCATGTTTTGTGCAAAAACAATTTTAAAAGTTGGACATATGTATAGGTTCTGAATCCCGGATAGGCTTCATTTACTCCATGTGACAGGGAGCTTTGAGTCACTTGTGTTGCAGTATTCTAAGCAGTAGGTTGTATCTGACAGAGTTTACAAAAACCTCAAGACTTATAAAAGTTTTAAAACTTTTAATCCCATAAACCACTGAGTTAAACTGAAGTCTCTTGCACTGTACCCCATTGAAACAGGGCTGCATCTGGACTATTAACTTTGTTTACATAGAAGGAAGGAGACTGAAGGCAGAGGGCTTTTTGGTTCTGGTTTGCATTTGTCTGGCCTGAGGCCTAGCTCTGTTTGACCATATGGTGGCCACACACAACAGAGGCTTACAAATAATGGTGTATTTCAGTGATATATCTCAGTACTATTTATAGGCCAAAACATAAGCTTCTAAAAACAAAATGAAGAGTGTGAGCAGCTAAGAACTCCCACTATAACTGTATGAAAAGCGCTAATTTTGATTCACATGAGTTTAGGGGTTCCCTGCCTCCACAAATCTAAAGTATCAGATAGATGGACTAGCTATTTCAGGTTTGCCTGAAGTTCCAGTTTTCTATGAACCCTGAAGTATAGACTCTCCACAATAAATTCTGCAAAAAGCTGCCCCATTCTGTTCCAATGTCTTTTGAAATACTCCCCATTTTCCCACTGCATCAAGGCACATCCCTTGGGTTATACAACAGATGCTGTGTGGCCTCCACCCTGCAGCGAATGACATGCTGTGCATCTCGCTTTGTGTGAAACAACTGTGGTTGATTTTCCTCTACAAAAACCTAACTGCTAGCCAACTAATTAAAAATCATTTACTAGCTATTCTGGAAAACTGTGGGTTTGTGATAGTGAAGCAGCAACTATTACTTCTAGTACTATTTTTTTTATTTGTACAGAAAGTTTGTAGAACAAGGAAAAGTGTGTTTAGTGGTTAGAGCATTGCTCTGGGAGCCAGGACTCATGGGTTTTATTCCCAAAGTTATTGTTAACTCGCTATTGAATTAATTAAACTTCAAATGTGCCTCACTTTACCATCTGTAAAAAAAAAAAAAAAAAACCCAACACAGTGCTTACTCCATACAGACATTGTGAGGCTCAATATTTGCAAATGAAAGGTGTTGTGCAATGCAAAATATTTTTTATCCAGAAAGATCCCAGAGTGCTTATAGCATATGTACCATGGCCTGTGTATGTATGATTGTATCTAACTATATGTGTATGTGTGAGCGTGTGAGAGAGAGAGAGAGAGAATATACACAAACACACACACAGAGAATGGTGTGTGATGGTATGGATATGGTAGGGCTTTCTCGAGGAGTGTTGAATGACTGCGTTACCTGGGGGTATGTCTACAAAGCAGCTTAGAGAGTACTTCACAGCACCAGTAGACAGATGCTAGCTCCATTCAAGGTAGAATGCTAAAAATAGCAGTATGGCCATGGCAAGTCAATCTAGCCAACTGAGTATATACCTAGGAAAGACAGGCACCTTATTTACTATGGGTGAAATCTTGGACCTGTAGAAATCAAAGTGAGTTTTGAAACCGATCTCAGTGGGGCCAGGATTTTACCCCATGAGTCCACCTTTCCTGGATTTAAAGGGACAAGAAAAATGTGACAGGTATGTAGGTTTGCACATATATGTGGTGGCATTTTCTATGCAGTAAACTGCAGAACCCTATGAGATATTACAGATCCTCCATAAATGAAATAGATTATATACAAGTCCTTCTGGTATTTCAGTGATTGTCTTGGCAGGACCATGATGTGGTATCCCTATATTTTTTTCAATGCTTCTGTTTGAATCTCAGGTACAATAAGACAATGCAATATACATAATACTAAAGCAAATATTTTATGAATTGGGCCTAGTGAATTTCTCTGCTTTCACAGCCATTGTGAGTATGTGTGTGTACACACACACACACACACACACACGTCAACCTGGGAAAATCACTTTTTGTTCTTCTTAGAAGAAGAAACAAGGTAAATCAACAAAACATTTCACTTCTGGGAAAAAATGAATTTTGGAGCAATATGTTTCTTTCTGATTTCCCTGGCACCTAATTACTTTTTTTTTTTTTTTTTGTAGCTCAAAAACCTGATCATAGATATATCAGATTGACATGGACACAGCAGCAAAATGAGAACAGATGCATGCATAGAATTTTTATTAAATTTTTAACACAATGGAGGGCTCTACCTGTTGTTCATTTTATTCTCTTAAACACACTGGAAACCAGCCATGAGTTGCTACAAATAAGATATGTCCCCCAGTACCATGCATGTTCCTAGTTAACCCATTGTGGTTTGCAGGTGTTGCAAGGAACGCGAAAAACTCCCAGGGCCTCTGCCAGTTTGGCTCATGGGAGGGGAAAAAGTCCTTCCTGATCCCCTAAACAGGCAATCAGCTAGACTCACAGCATCTGTCAGGCTAGTTCCCATTCCTAGTTCAGGTGGGTAGGGTGCGGTTGCTAAAACAGAGTTGAAAGAGGTTTTACATGGCCCTTGTGGTGGGAAAAATCCTAGGCACTGGTGAATGCTGGCCAAACAGAAACCATTTCTTGCAGCTGGTCAGTTGATGTTAGAGACTCCCATGGGAGGAGCTACCTCTTGTCCTTGGTGAATGCCTCCTCCCTTCCTACTGGAATTGGTTCACTTCTGGCCCCATGGATTTTCCTCACCCACTGATGCAGGTGGGTGGCATTTCTTTTCTGTGATGCAGCAGTGGGGTTTAAAATCAGTGGTTTTCTGTAACTTCCCTGCTTAGAATTCAACAACTAGGGAGAGGGTCTGAATGTAAAACCTGGCTCAGAAACATCACTGTCAACTTCCTGCCCTCCAATAAATGATCCAGAGCCACTCCACATCAGGATGGAAATGTGTTAGGCACTAAAAACCACTGCTTGCATGACATCATTCTATAACAGATTACACTGTAATGTTAGGAATGTAATCATTAGCATTTAAACATGCATAAAATTTAATTAACCTACTTACCAGTTTGCTTAGAACTTTTGAAGGGCTACCTAGAGTCCTCTCTAAGCATTTTATTGCAGAGTTTTGGAAAGCTCACAAAAGAGAGAAGTTCACTGGGATTTTTCTCCCTAAAGCTGATGAGCCATGACAGATGAGCAGATGACCCGAGTTAATTATTATTGAATTCGTTATTACTGCTTTGTTGTCACCCAGCTCAGCCAGGGTAAAATGATGACAGTAGGTATCTCATTAAAACAGCTGTTTCAATTATGTAGCGGCAAATATTTAAAAAGCAGGCCTTCCAAGTTTAAAGCTGTTAGCAAAGTTTGTTTGTGCAGGTTGTGCCAAGATTATTTGACCGAAAAAAGGTGGGGAGGAGAAATAGTGTCAGTCTTAATTGTTTGAGGGTAGGGGGTGAGGTGCTCAACAGCATAACATAAATGGTTGAATATGAGCTTCATGCAAATTTCCAGTTTGTTTTTCTCATTTTTTGGCTGGTTCCAGTTGTATTTATTGTCCGTCAGTCACATTTAGACATTGCAGCAAGACAGCAGTATTTGTGTTGATTTCTTTCCAGCTGAAGGAAGTAATAGGAGTACAAGATTTTAGGGTGCAGGGTTTTTTGACTGTTCTATCACTTCCAAGTTGGGAGTTCATATTTATTAATTCTGAGCATGAAAAGTTTTAGTCCTCCTTGCTGCACAAATACAACTTCTTCTTCTCAGACACTGAACTCCTGGTACAAAGTTCTCTGATAGTCATTTTGATCTCTGAGTAAAACAAAAGTTTCTTTTGTTAAATTAACTGCTTAAATCGTAAGGTCTGCACAGTCCACGCATAGCCCAGGCCATTATCTTGGAATCAGCAGACCAATATTCCCAAATGTTTCTAATCCATATCTTTATTTGCATTTTGGTTGCTTTTCTCTGGAATGAATGTGTTTACACCAAAGACTCATATATTTGCTGGTCCTAATAAGTAACACAAAACTGCTTGAAATCAAGTTGCAAGATTTTTGAGAAACAGAGCCTCCTGGTTACGGGCTGATTTCTGACCAAGAGTGAGTGGACGTAAGTGGGCTGACAATTACATTAGGAAAATAACCATCAAAATGGGCATTATTAAAGTCATTGTTAAAGCTGGTCCACTGATGCCAGCTCTGAAGCTGGCCTTCAGTTTCCATGGTGGTGGATTATGATTAGAACAATTGTTGTAGCTACAGAAATTTGTTAGCCATCAACCAGAGGCCTCTGCAGTCAATGATCATATGGCTACTTAGATTTGCTGAAGGAGGGAAGGGGTGTAAATTGCACAGTTGCAGCATGCTGTGCAGCCTTAGTTGATTTTAGAGTAGTGAGTAATTGTCTTACGTTCCACTTCCTACTGAACTGTCTGATGCTAGCTATGAGGAGTCTTTATGCATTTCTCAGTGTAGGGGAGTCAATGCAGCACTCTTGATTGGGTTTTGCCCTGTGTGACTGTTACTAGTGAACCAAGGGGAATCATAGAATTGGTAGCTCCCATGACAAGAAAAATCATTATCCTAATTATGAAGATGCATGGGAGCATATGATGATCTGGAATGCAGTGCTGTATCTCAAGAAATAAGAAACACTGGACATATTAAAAACTAAGCTTTGGCCAGCAGTTAATATATAAAAGAGTCTAAGATTACATCGGATTTCTTCTATACTTAGAAGATGAAAAAGCCTTGTAACTATGGCTTGGCAAGTGCCAACTGTTAACTATTTCTGTATCACAAAATCCACCATAGCTGCACAGTGACCTTCCTTCTTTTCCAGCAGTTCTGTTTGGTCCCCTTACTAGGACAGGAATGTTCCAGGCTATATGGATGTTTCTGCAAATTTTCTATGAATTTTGTTGTTTGTTGAAAAGCCCTTAACAGGTTATTAAAAATCCAACACCACTATGGCCAGAAGGGTAAAGACCTGTGTTAAGGAATGTCATAGATAGCATTTGTGAGACAAGAAAAATGTTGTATCATTCTGTAGCAGCTTCACCCGCTGAAAAAAACTACTCTTTATATAAGAGATCTCTAACTGCTTTCCTCCCTCCCAAAATACGAACTTTGAGCCACTTGCCACTTCAAGTGTAACCTTAGGTCACTAGTGGGCATTTTCAGATGACACTCAGCCACTTTCCTATGCTTTCCGTCACAAATTTCCCACATCTTAGTGTGTTTGCTTTGGGAATTGCTATTCTGATCTCTTCTCGAGTGACATATAGCCTATACATTCATATTGAGTTCAATGGGAGTTGTACCAACTGTACAGCACACCAGAATTTAGTCCTACATGTTCAGAATTCATGCATATAGGGATCACTCCCAATTGATAAAGTTTTGCTAAACTGCAAACCACTTCTAGTTTTTCCCCATTGCTTCCACCCAGAAACAATCCTTTGTCAGTTGTTTTTCTTCTTTGCTGTCCTATTTCGTAGTTTAACAATACAAATCTAGTCATCTTGAAGGAAAGGTGGTGGCGGCTGTGTATATTGGGGAAGCTGGTTCAGAGAAATGTGACAAAGCAAAGGAGGACGGTTCTGATTCTGACTTTCATCCCACCTTCTTCTAAAGCAGGTTCCATCAGTGAAGCGTGCTTCCCTGGGAGATGCAACAGACCCAGACCCCCTGCAGTCTCAGGAGATGTTTCAGTGTAAAAGCTAAAAAAGATACCATGGATGTGGGCTTCTGTGGGTTCATCTGAATCATCATAAAGATGATGAAGTTAGCTGAGGTCTGGATCAACAGCACATGGATTTACCTGCAAAGCAAACACATTACTCTGTGCAGGGATCATCAGCACAAAATCGGAGCCTTTGGGTGCAAAGTATCCCTAGTGAGCAGAAGTAAAGTGACATTGTCATCTCCTATTCTATGCATGAGTGAAAGGGAAGCATTTCCTCCCCGCTGAATGTCTCAGAGCAAGAGGCTAGTGCAATCTGAATTATCTTTCAGCCACAGTGTGAAATAAAGCAGCTGTGCAGCTGCGGTGCAGCATCAATACTAGTACCTGGGGAAGCTTTTGGGGTCCAGTCCTGGGAACTTGGGGGCAGGAAGGATGCTCAAGCCCTTCATTCTCCCAAAAGATTCTTTCTGGGATTTTAGGGTAAAATGCTTTTGCATTTTTTTAAGTCAATGGGAGTTTTGCCACTGACTGCACTAGGAACAGAAGACTGCCCTTGGAAAGAAGAGGAAGCCCTAATCCACCTCGTCAATAGCACTCCAGAGAACAGCAAAATGTAATAGGTGGAGCAGAGTCCAATGACAGTCAGTCCTGGGGGAGGGAAGGAGACATCAGCTTTTGGATTCATATGGAAATTCAAGGGTTTTAAGTAATTTCTCCCAGAAAGAAGACGGATCTCAATGGTTATAGCTGTTGCGTATTCTGAGTTCTTTAGGTTGATCTCTAACGCAGAACTGCAAGGCAGAATCAGAGGGTGTGATACCACAGGGTTTTGTAACGACCTACATTCACTCCCGCGAATTTGTGTACTGTGTAACAGAGCATTCCTGTTACCTTCCCTCACTCCCCAAACTCTCCTAGTTGTGAATCGGAGCTCTTCTGATCACAAAGGCATGATACCATCCTGTGAAATGTGTTGCTGCAGGTGACTTTTACTGATTAATATCCAGCCCAAGTCTCTGCTGTGGCCGTCTGGAATGTTACGTCGTTTTTAAATAAAAAAAGCAGCTTCTCTTGTGATAATTATTCGCTTCTGAAGAAAGTAAGCCACCCCTGCATTGGTAATAGGAAATCTATTTTTATTTCTTACCTTTACACAACATGGATGAAAAGCTAAATAAATAACTAAATCATGGTTTATGCTTTCAAGTTTGCATACATTTTGAATAGTTGTATAGCCATACATGGACTTTGATCTTAATTACACAATTAACTGTTGTGAGTTCCCTGAAGGCATATTGTGTGGTCCTTGCTCATAAAAGATTTCCTGTAATCTGAAGAGTATCATAGAACATAGGGATGACAAACCTGTTCGATTATCTAATCCATCTCCCTGTCTGGCATGAATCTGCCTTATTCCACACAGTCAGGAACAAAAAAATCCTTTTGTCCTTGTTCTGTTTATAAATCAATTCAAGCAGTTTTCTTATTTTTTTCAAGTATTTTGTTCTAATTCTGCATTAAATTAAGAAGTTAATGGTTATTTCTGTGGAAATTTTTTCAAAGGTGCCTAAATGATTCAAGAGTCTAGGTCCCATTCTCAGAAGTGGTTAGTGCAATTAGGGTCTTTGAAGTGCTGTTTCCAAGAGTCTTGTTTTGATTCAGCTTACAAATCCAAAAAATCAGTTGTGAATTTCCTGAATTTAAAAATCAGGTGGGATAGTTCATGAGAAGATTTCTTGTGGGATTTTTGCTATTTCTTTCTCCTAGTCAGCTCAGCAATTCTGTGAGAATAGCCTTTAGCTTTATCTATGTAATTACCATCCCTTTAAGGAGAGACACAGGACAGACTTCATCTTCACTAGCACTTTTTCTTCCCACTATTGCACTACCTCTAATGCAGCACAGTTGGTGACATCAGTGCTGGGGAATGCTAGTGTAGAGTGGCTGCTGGCATTTTAATTTCACTGGGTTGCCTAGCTCTGCTCAGAATAGGTTTAGATAATATGCCAGTTAAAATGCCAATGGCAAATTTCTACTCTTACATTCCCATTGTTGCTACTTCTATAAAAAATCAGTTTGACTAGTAGGAAAGATATTTCATTTTCTCCACATAGACTACAATTCTCTTTGCCAAGAGGCAACAAAGGCCTGCGCACCATTAACGATGCACTGAAACTCTGTTTTGAGGATTTAAGTGAAATTTAAGTGGTACAAAGACTTTCTTCTTCCCCTCTGCATAGGGCTTAATTACACCTACGCAGATTAAGTTGGTTTAGTAAAAAGTAAAGTTGTTTTACTTGCCGTTTACCTATTAAATTAGAGATTTCCTAAACCATGCTTGTTTGTAAAATATTAGTCATGTACTCTGTCTCCTTCTCCAGATTAATACCAATAGGAGAATGTAGTGCAATGGGTAGCATGAATTATATGAGATATTCTGCAGCAAGACTGGCAAGTTCTTTTTGGTTACTGGGGTCTCCCCTATATGCTACTTGACTAATTTCTTTTATTAAACATTTTTTTTGAAGACGCAAGTAACTTAAGGTATGTCTACACTTGCACCTTAAGTCGACTTAACGACACTTAAGTCGACCTACAGAACGCTGTGTCCACACTGGGCGCTTCCTTAAGTCGACTTAAGTGCTTCCTTAAGTCGACTTAATAACTCCACCTCTGAAGGGGGGAAGGAAGAGACATGGTGGGGATCGGGTGCTGGGGGGAAGAGACATAGTGGGGATCGGGGGCTGGGGAGAAGGAAGAGACATGGGGATCAGGCTGCACTCCAGGCCCCCCAACACTCCTCCATCAACATAGCACTTGCCAGTGTGGACACAGGCAGTCAACTGGAGTGTTTAGTGTGGACACTCTAAGTTGACTTAACAAGGTCGACTTTAAGTCAACCTAAAATCGACCTTGTTAAGTAGACTTAACAGAGCATGTAGTGTAGACATAGCCTTAGAGAGATAAAACACCACATACAAATCAAGGGTCAAATTAACTGGTCACACTGAGCCAGGGAGTCAGGCTTTAAGACATCTTTGCTGACCCTAGCTCATGGGACTGGCCAGGGACTGTTCTATTCCCAGTGTAAATTAGAGCAGCCCAAATATTGATGTAAATAATCCCTAGCTGCCATTGTATACTCTCAGAGTATTGCACTCCCATTTCTTAAATTAACTCTTCTTTAACACTACTTAAAATTGTTTGTCCCAGGCTGCAAAGTTGTGTCTTTGGATCTGGGTTCAGCATCAAACAACAGTAAGAACCTGCCATATATTTGGGAACCCAAGTTGAATATTCCCAATATCTGGGGCTGCTCAGATTCATGTTTTTGGGCTCATTTCAAAATGTGTATTGTAGTGCAAACATCAGTGAAGTCCTACCATTTGGCAATATTAAGCACCACAGTTTAAAAAAAAGAACAACCTACTCTCAAACATTATTTTCAGTCACTCACAATTTTCCCAGAAATATGAAGTATCCCAAAGTAAAGGGATATTGTAAATGAAGGACATACAATTTGCATGGAAGACATGAGCCACAACATTTTCAAATACCTAACAGCGATACAAACCAATAAGTGTACTAAAATTGCTTTTCTGTCCATTGTTTCAATAGTATCTATCCTGGATCTTTTCCTTGTATTCTCTTCGGTCTTCCAGTTTCTCTTTTAATTTTTGTGTCTTTTCTGGACCGAGTATGTCCCGTAAGAGTGCTCATATTGCAGTGTAGAAAGACCCTCTTTCAGCAGAATTCAGGTGTCAACCTTTGTTTCAGTACTGTGCACTATAGCTTCAGTATTCAAGTCCTAGGCTCCTCCCTTCACTCTAGCCCTCTCTCCCTGCCTCACTCCCCAGATATTCTATACTCCCAAGAAAGCAACTATTCCAAAAGTCTCCCCTGATTCATTACCGTTTCATAGTAAGAATGGTACTTTGTAAAACCATAGGCAAGCACAAATGTTGAGGAAAGGACACATTACATGCAGATTTGTCATGAGTTTTGTAATTCCCTTTGTATTCTTCAAGGGATCCCAGTAGCATAAGGAAAGAAGGAAGGTAGTGTTGGTTCGGCCCCAGGTGACTTTAAAACTATGGTGCATTGCATTGCGGGATCCTATTAATAATTAAACTATCTGTCACTTACCAACAACATACATTCCAAATTAAATTTAAGCAAAAGGAAAAAAAGATCATTTGGGACTCTATTAGTGGGCGTCAGAGAGAAATAAATAATAATCAAACATCTGTGTTCTAAATAGTACGTGCTTTATCAGACAAACAACTGTTACCGTCTCATTGTATAAAATTGCTTGGGGAAAACACCATAGATGGAAAGCAAAGTTTCAGTTAGAAAAGGGGGAAAAATCTTCATTAACAAGTTGCCAATTGATTGAAAGTTGCCATGTTGCTGCATTGCCTTTTTCCCCTTACTATTTCTGCTAGATTTATATATGCATATAGCGTGTTTATTTTAGTACTCCATTCAGTGGGCAATCCAGAAGCTAAGAGAAGATTCAACTGTCTATATCCACATCGTACAGATCCACTTTATTTTCAATAGCTGAAACAGTCAGATAATCTAAGTATCAAAATATGGTGTTACCCCCTTCTGTTGTTGAATTTTCAGGTACTCTGTCCCCTGTAAAGGTTATAGAATTTATTAGTGCCAGGAAATAGACAAAGGATTCTGAATTAACAGACAAATGGGTGAAGAGGGAGAAGTTACTATTTACCTCTACACGGCCAATGCACGCTGAGGAGGGCCTGACATTAACGCATCACTAACATGTGCATAGGGGAAAAATGACCCAAATAAAGCTGCAATAAATAACAGTGCAGTACACTAATTAGACTAGTGTAATATTTCATAACACAGGGTATTTTTGTCTATACTACTTCAGTCACATTCATCCTTCAGCTCTTTGGCAGCCTTTCGAGTGGTGTTGAAATTGCAGAATAAATAAAACAGCCATTCAGATCATAGTAGTCTGACTTTTCGTGTCTTTCCTCTCCATCCCCTCCCTTCCCCATAAAAATCATGTTTTCCATTTGTGTCACCAAGACTGAGTAGCTATGAAAAATAGTAAAGTACCCCTTAAACCATACCAGAAATCTGATGAATATATAGAGAAATCTGTGCAGATTCTGTATGATTATTGGGAGCTTTTTTCCTTATATTGCACTTAAGCACTTCATCTCTGGTTATGCCTGTGTGACTGCAGGTTGGGATTCTTCTACCTTTTGAGCCAAGCGACTGTCTGTTTGTCTACTCCTTAGGTAACTGTGTTAAAATATCCTATTCCAGCTGTAACACTTGTTTTACAAGAGCCCTGGTTTTGTCTGACACAATATGGAACAACATTTGTCATTCGTTATCAGGGGTGATATATTTGTTAGCCTGCAGAGAAACATCTGCTGTGCTTTAATCTCTAGTGTGCAGGCCAATATTCATAGGATACAGCTGCATAAAATCACAGTATTAGATGGGGCTGTCCAGTCTGACATGAAGGCTAGCTGGCAGGCAGACAGAAACAGATTTTATTATCTGCCTTTTACATATTTATTTATGTCAAATATTTCTGAGAATCCATACATTATTGTCCTTTTTATGCATTGTTGTTCTGCAGTGACAACTCATCGACAGCCAAATGAGAAATTTATGTTACATATTTAATATGGACATCTGAATGATTATCAAATCTATAGAAGCCAAGCCTGCCCAATCACCCCTAAATAATGGATGAGAAGTGGATGTGACTCAATTTGTTCAGTATAAAACCTAGACGACCTCTGTCTCTCATTTCATCACAGCAGCACTGTCATTATTTGCTTCTATTCATCTCACTTGGCATCACTCAATAAAATCTGCACATGATAAAGAGGGTAACCTTGGCCAACAGTGAGAATAAAAGGAAAAATGATCATTTCCTCCAGTCATAGGTATGGTGCCATGAGGTATGCCAGGGCTATATATGAACTTCCAAAGTTTTTCACAAAAATGTTAAAAATGGCCTTAATAAAACACAAAATTGCAACTCTAATGAGAAAGTTTGGGTGTGGTAAGAGGGATGGGCTAGATTGATGTTCTTTGATTTTTGTTGCTGGATTTATACTGAGGACATGTATGAGAGGGGTTTAAAAGAGGAGAAAAATACCAATGAATGTATAGTTTTATTTAAAGTAGCTTTAGATATAGTCTTAACGGGGAGATATCAGCATTTTATAGACATTAAATTCTTCTGCTATTCTACAGCATAAGTTTGATGGACTCATTAAATATATTATTCACTGGAGGCTGCCATGGGAGAACTTGCAAGAGCACCCAATGTTAAAATTACAGGTCACTGTAAAGAATCTTTCAAGGGGGAAATCAGGTGGCCACTCCATGCATCTCAGATTTTGAAAGTGAATTTTGCTATTTTAAGATATTTTCGTTGCTTAGTTTTTGGTGCTTGAAAGGGCCATTTTAAATATTGTATATTTGCTTTCCTTTTCTAAGAACAACATAGTTTGGTTGAGGTGCCAAAAGGGGAATACAGCTAAAACAAGAGTTAACTTCGTACCAGTCATAATGAGATGGTTCATGGCTACTGAATTAGCCAAAATTCCCATCACCAGATTTCATGGCAGAAAGGGATCTGACATATGTCAATGCTATAATTGCTCTGTAGAATATAACTTAATTTAATAACACATTATTCATACAAATATCCCACAATAAAATAGTTACAAACACGGCCAAAGCTGTAAAATGTTACAGTAAAAAATGATAAGGCAGAAAGTAAGGAGATGTATAAAGAATGGGAAATAGTAAGAGTAAGTGAGGCCACTGGCAAACAATATATTGATTTTAGGCTGCATAGAAAATATGAGGAAAGTGAATAGACAGTTGCATATGGATAGTGCTGAACAGTAGCTCGGTATCAGCTTCCAGGAAAGAACAGGAGGAAGTAGGTGGTGCGTGAGACGGATGCTAAGAAAATTCCAGAATTAGCATAGTGGATGGAGAATTTGGAGAGACAGGAAAGGATAGAGGCAGCATGGCCATCAGAGGTCTTGAAGATGAGCAGAGATTGTGAGATGGAAGTCTTCCATGATGTAAGAGATGTGGTTTTGTTTGCATGTAGGGGTTACAAATGTAGGATTTTTGGATAGTTATAGCATAGGGAGTTACATTTATCAAACGCATGACTTCAGTAATTCAGCAGAGTAAGTTTTGAGGTAGGACGGATGTGAACTGTGTGTGGGAGCTGAGATTACACTGACTTGCAAAGTATGGAAATGTGAGATACAAAAAGGAACCCAAGGTCAAAGGTGAGTTCAAAATTATTCTGACTTTAGAAGAAAAAAACTCAGATTTGAGAAAAAATTTGAGATTTAAATATGACATCTCTTGCCATTTAGGAGAAAATCTGCTTTGGTGGTGATTAACTGAATAAAGAGAAGACATAGCCAGGTGTTAATGTGTGATGGAATGGAAACTGAGAGAGATGGAGAGGAAACTAAGAAAGGGGAAAGCTAAAGGTTTAAAGAAAAGATAGAGGTGGGTATCATCAGCACAGTAGTAGTAGCTAAGGTTAAATTTGAAATTATGTGATGAAGTAGGAGGAAATAGCTAACAAAGGAAGAAGCTGCAAACAGCTTTGGGTGACCCTCAGAAACAAAGATTAAAACGTAAAGAAATATAGAAGTTGACTAGACAGATGTGAGAAGTCAGAGACAGCATAGTGTGATTAATATGTTAAATACTGCACTGAGATCAAAGGGTTTAAGAAGAGGGAGCCAGCCATGGTCAACAAAAAGGAGGAAGTTTAATTAACTAACTTGTGGGAAGCTGCACTTGTTGAAATTATGTAAGTTTAAAACCGGTATGGAGCTGAGGTTCTATGCAGGGTGGGTGAAAGTGGTTAGAGAGAGAATTTGCTAGAACAAGTTATTTTATTTAGCTGAGAAAATACTTTCAATATGAAATCATACTTGTTGGTGTGGTCAGTGGTGAATTTATGGAAAGTGGCCTGCTTCTCTGTCAAGTGAGAACACTTCAACTGAGTAAGGGGCTGGTAACGACAGTACCTAAAGCAAGAAGGCAGGGTGAAGCTAGATAGCATCTTGTCTGGGCCTGATAATTGGGAGGAACAATTAAATGAGTATAGGGTCTTTTTTTTTCCCAGAGGAGATGGCAGAGTGGACTTGGGTGTTGGAGATCTGGGGGGAATGAGAAGTTGGAACAGAAGGGTGAGTAGAATTTGTGTCTGAAATGTCATGGACTGATATAAGAAAGTAACAGATTCTTTAGATGAGCAAAGAGAGAGGCTGGCTCAGGGAGTGAAATGCCAATGTTAAGGAATAAAGATGAATTCCTCTTAGAAATTACAATATGATAAAATATTGTCTTTCCAAATCAAAGACAGGTCTAAAAACAGGCTAGGTGCTCTTTCCAACTTTCTTAATGAACAGCTAATTTCGAAGTTGTTTAATGAGGTGAAAATAACTGTAAATATTGAATTAGCAACAAATGATGCTTTGAAGAAAATTTTTCACTGGCTTTTGATTGAGCAAAATTGTTTATTCAAACATCTGTAGAAATTCCTGGAATGTCTTTATCCATTTTATTTACTTTATTACATTTCTCTGTATGGACAATGTCTCTGATAAGATTAAAAAGATATACCTTTCCATATTCTTATCCCATGGATATTAGTGATTTCTTTGACTGCTAGTAAAAGGGACAAATACAAACACACATGGTATGATTAACTGTCCTAGGCTAAACTCAAATAAAAGCTTTTTATTATTATTATTTCTCTTCAGAGATATAGAAGTTAACCTGACAAGGCACACTTCTCCTTAGCATTTTAAAATTCCATGGCAAAATTGTATTCAAAAGCTATCTTTTCAGACATAGTGAATTCTTTGAAATCCTATCTAACAGTTGTGAGCAGTTTGATTGTTTACCCAGCCTTTTGAAGCCATGTGATTTGTGCAGTAAAGCTAATGCTGGCAATAAAGAACCCATGCCTATCTGTTAATCAGGTTGAAGATGACAGCTGTTCCACATCAAGAGGATTTTAAGGCAAAAGTAGACTCAACCATAGGGCAAGCATGGAATAAAAAGGAAAATTCTGTTTTGTTTTGTGTTTTATTTTTATTTTTTGGTTAGTTGTTTTGTTTTAAATTATTCTAATGAAGGTTTTGATCTACACTGAATAGCTCTAGTGGAGAATACACTGTTTCAATGATGAAGCACTGATGTTTTCCAAGTCAAGATGCACTGCATGCCTTGAACACCTTTCTAATCCCTTTACTTTTGGAAGTCTTCAGCATGTTGGTGAAATTTACAAAATCCTTATTTGTTTTTATAGTCTTACAATTGGCACCAAATACTTTGGTTCTTTTCTGTACAGTTATACAAAGGTAATATCTAGTAGATCATGTCTTCCTGTCATTAACGGTAATTGTCTTCTAATAACATGAAAAAAACCCATGAAATTTAGAAGATTTATTATAAGTGTTTCTTCATTTAGCTGACTGGGCTTGACTGACGTAATATGGTACCTGTTAAAAGGAGCCAGTGAAAGAAAGGAAGCAGTTTAAACTTTCAGCTTAGGTGAGAAAGAAATCTGACAGAACTCTGTCATAAAATGTAGGATTTCACTAGCTGCAATCTGGGTCCTACTGAAGTTAATGGGAGTTTTTCCTGTTACTTCAGTAATACCAAGATTTCACCCTATTTATATGAGAGACACCTGTGTGGTGTTTCTTTCAAGGTGAGCATCTCTAACAAAACCTCCTGTGATCACTGTATCAGACTAGTTAAACAACATTATACGCAGCATCATGTCTTCACTGCGCTTTGTTCTAATATGCTCAAAATGCAATTTTAATTGCTAATTTAATATTAATCTTCTAACAGAATAGTGATGAATTAATTTTGATGATCCATACCTGCTTGTATATTTAATGCAGAACTTTTACCTAAAATGCTTTCCTCCAGGCCCAAACTAGACCTATGAATTCTCTATAGGAAGGAGAGAATCATCTGATAAATTATAGAGCTAGGTGATAAATTTTGGAATCATATCATAATGAAAGTAATGTGCACCTTTGAGCACTTCTCTGGCACAGTGCCCTTCAATCCATCTCCTTTGGGACTTATTCTAACAATCCAAAATCTTGGGCAGCTTCAGACAGTTGCCCCTTATTTTAAATCAACCTGGTCCAGAACTATTTATTCTCTTGTTCTTTTCCACAGAAATCATTCTTGCCCAAAGTCTGGAATGAGTACCATGTTTTCCTGCCCTTGTGATAGATTATTTTTTCTACATATACATGATGTGACTTCTTAGTCCTATAGTGTGAGAGAACAGACATATACCATTGAGAAGGAGAGGTTGCCATCTGCCGAATGAGAACCAATTACATCTTTCTAGTCCTGAAAGGCCTTAAAATTACAGACTTTAAATTCATTCATGTTTGGATTTTTGAAAGGGTTTTTATGGCTCCCTCTGGGTCCTGTGTGGTTGGACTCTTAGTAATGAAGGCACCTGGCTTCTCAGATGTGGGAAAATGAAAAATGGTTCCAAAACAAGTATTAAAGATGCAACAAAAGTTTCTTAAAATGTTTTTTGTATATATAACATGTAGATTAGTTTAAGCAATGCAGTCATCTCTCACTCACACTGTTAAAGGGCCTGGCAAGGGCTGTACCTAAAGTAGGGTGACAGAGCGAAGCTAGATGAGATCTTGGCTGGGCATGATAGTGGAGAAGAACAATGAAATGAGTACAAGGTCTTTTTTCTTTGCAGAGGAGATAGAAGAGAGAACTTGGATGCTGGAGATCTGGGGGGAATGAGGATGTTGGAACTTTTATGCTGTAGCACACAGTCTAACATGCCCTATGTATTCCCTGTACATAAGATTAAAATATGTACTGTGTTATATTTAGGCTTGGCAGAATTCGATTTTTTATCAGTTTATTTTTAAGCATTTTTATTTACTGTAGTTTTCAAAGTTTTGCAAAATTATGGGTTTTAAGCATTTATTTAAATGTTTATTAATTTAAATTTTCATAGCTGTGGAAATTATGCAGGAGAGTCAGACAATTATTTAATGACAAAGGATGTTAGTAATCAAAAAGTTTAAACTTTTTAACCATTAAAAATACAAATTAACATCCCAAATCAAAATATACGAAGTAAATTAAACTCTAATAAGTTCTCAGGGAACACATTTCTTACTTTGTCTATCTGTACATTTTGATTATCTATGGAAATATTTCCAGTGGTTTCTGTGTGTGCAGTGAAATCAACATTTATTGATAAAAAAAATCTAATCTTTTCAAGCCTATTTCTGTTCTCTCTTTGTGCGGAGGAAACTAGGCATATGTTAAATAGAGATTAAAAATATACAGGATTTCCACACATAAGTAAAAAATATATTTTATAGTTAAAATCAAAATATAGCTATTTAATCGCTAAGTAAATTTCCAGCCTTTGGCTACAAATATTATGTATAGTCCATACGCTATATCATGTAATGAAAATGATGCCACAAATAATAATCTGTAATAATTCATAATCTTACCTGCACAGTTAAAATCTTTATTTTGCCGTATAAAGATAAAGTATATTTCTTTTGTTTTCTCCAAATGGTGTACTAGTAAAGATGGTCATAACAGTTACTGTAGTTGAATACATGGGCAATTATTTTCAAACAGCTAGAAACTTTTTAAGGATTCTTTTTCTACTCTGTGAGATATTACTGGGTAGCTATTCTTTAATGATGGATTGTGTGGCCCTACTTTAGGATTACCTACAATTGGAATCTCTTTTTTCTCATATTTGACAGTGAAGAGGCCTGTAACTTAAACCACACAACTATCAGGTTCCGCACAGGAGCTTCACTATTTGGCAAATTATTTGCCTTTGTTGCATTCATTTTTGTTTATAAAATACTAATTACCTCTTTTATTGTTTGGAGAGATTAAAAGTTAATAGGAGAAACTAAATAAACAGAATGCCATTCTGCACAAACTATATAAGCTGGTAATTAATTTCTGGCCTCCTCTGAGCTAATTAACTCATATAAAGAAATGAAGTTAATGAACCATAATTCTAGTCATACAAGTGTAGATACAAGCAGTTTGACTTAATGAATTAATAAGATATTTCCTTTCTTAGAGGTTTTTCAATTGTGTTCCTAGTCTGTAAGCCTTCTTAATGTGTCTTTCTGGTTAAAATATTTAATAAATGGCAGAGCAACCTGGAGATGGGATTTAGCACATTTCACTGTCATACAGGAGACGTTGGGTTCCAGAGCACACATGGGATTCCAGCTCAGAGACATTTTATTGCAACATGAAGGGGACCCAGCAAGTTCTGTTTGACTTCCAAAGTAACTATTGCCAATAACGCAGTTAACTTTATCTGGGTAAAGAAGACAAATAAAATGAAGTAACATTCTAGTTATATGCCTGAGCGAAAGGATCAGTCACAACCACAAAATCCATTTTGTCACACAATTAGATCAGCAGACTGTAATCAACACTTCCAATGGGTGAAGTGGGCGGAATAAAAGAATCCAGCTTTTCTACGATTCTTAAGTAACTGCTTTTTAAAAAAATCATGTGATTCATGCTTCCTGGTTTCAGTTATAATTAGAATTATCATTAATGATCCCAATCAAATGCAAGGCCCCATTGTGCTAGGTGCTGTTCAAAAGAAAACATCCTGATCCTAGAGAATTCACGGTAAAAAGGAGAAATACCTGGAGAAATGCTGTTCTCTAGGGCTGCGTCTACATTGGCAAATTAAGTTGACTTAAGCTTGGCTTAAGTCGATTTAATTGGCCCTGCAGCTTCATTACACTTTGCTTAAGTCGACTTAAGGAAAATAAAGTCGACTTAATGAAAAATAAGTTGACTTTATTAAACCTGCTTTTTACTCGACCTAACGCTTAATTCGACTTTCTAAAGTCGAATTAAGCCAGTGTAGCCTTGGGGTAGCCCTAAGTCGACTTAGGGCTACCCCAGGACTACACCAATGCCCTCCCTGCTGGGGGGGGCACAGGGGGAGCCTGGCATGCCCAAAGGGCAGGGCATGTGGGCACGGTGTGACACTGTCTGGATTTAGGGAAGGATTTATGATATTATTTTCTATGGATATCTCATAAATGCTCTATAATCTATAGGAACTATGTCATGTTTGGTATCAATAGAAAGGTACTAATTTGCTGGGAATGATTATATAGTTTATGTCTAGGAATTCTATTTCGATTAGAAGTTAAGAATTTGATGTTATATCCATACTTTAACTTGTGTCCTTCTGGACAAATTCCTTAGATGGGAGGGTGTGAACAACCATTGTCTCCTTAATGGCTCATCAGGATACTCCCTGTGACCATATCACCTGGCAAATTCCTTTACATTAAGGAGACAATGGTTGTTCACACCCTTCCGTCTAAGGCATTTGTCCAGAAGGACACAAGTTAAAGTATGGATATAACATCAAACTCTTAACTTCTAATCGAAATACAATTCCTAGACAAATTATATAATCATTTCCAGCAAATTACTACCTTTCTATTGATACCAAACATGACATAGTTTCTATGGATTATAGCATTTCTGAGATATCCATTGAAAATAATATCATAAATGCTTCCCTAAATCCAAATTCCAAAGGGGTAGCCGTGTTAGTCTATTGTAGAAAGACAACAGAGTCCTGTGGCACTTTTAAAGACTAACAGATTTATTTATCACATGAGCTTTCGTGGGAGAAAATCCCACTTCGTCAGACGCTAAATCCAGACAGCATCACACACAGGGCTCTGCCTTGCCAGGGTCCCTGTCCCTCTTTGCCCCATTGTACACAGGGGGTGCCCCCCCTGCCACCGTGGACCTGCCCAAGGTCCCCCTAGCCCCACAAAGTCAACCTAGAGCATCCAGTGTGGATGCTCTAGGTTGACTTTGTAAGTTCCCCTTTAAGTCGACTTTAATTTTAAGTGTAGACACACTAAGTCGACTTAGTTAAGTCGACTTAGTTAAAGTCGACTTAAAAGTGCAAGTGTAGACATAGCCTAGGGGTCTGGTTTACCAGCTGCTCTACATGTGGACTCTAATTTTAACTCAGTAAGGCTATGTCTATACTGGTAAGTTAGTTCAAATTAAGGAAGCTTAATTCGAACTAACTAAAGCCAAGGCTACACTAGGCTTTAATTAGTTCGATTTAAGGGCTTCCTTAATTCGAACTAATAAATTTGAATATGCTATTCGAACTAAGGGTTAATTCGAACTAGTCAGCACTTGCTTAGTTTGAACTAAATTTTTCTAGTTCGAATTAAGTTAATTCGAACTAACTAAAATTAGTTCGAATTAGTTAATTCGAATTAACTAATTCAAACTAACTTTAATAAGTGTAGATGTAGCCTAAGTGTTTCACAGGGGCAGAGCTGGGCCCTATGTATTTATGCCTTATAAAAAACAACAGAGAATTGTAAATCCTGTTGGAAAATATATTCCATATTGATTTCCAGGTATGAGAAATGTAGCTATATTTGAATATTTTCTGAGTGACAATTTGAAGTTTTCAGGATTTAACTGGACCAACCTTCTGACTCTCTAGATCTTTGCCTAAAGGAGTTTCACTAACTACTCCTCTTGGTACAGCTATAAAATTATTTTCTGGGCCAAATCCTGAGGTCCTTAATCAATTTTTACCCAGTCCTTACATAAAACAAAGCAAAACCCACCCCCCTTTCCCTTCCCCAAAAGCCTCTCACTGAAGTCAAAGGACCAGATTCTTTTCTCTTTTCAGTGTAAATCAGGAATTCCACTGGAGTCTGTTAAATTATTCTATTGTAAAACTGGTATAAATAACAGAAAAATTAGGCCCAATGGGCGGTTTGCCTGTCTAAGGATTTGGTTCCATATTATATAATGTTCAGTGGATAATTATTTAAGACAAAAATGAACATCAACATATTTGGAATTAGATTAACAGAAGGAGGAGAAAATTATGTTCATGTTGAAAATACTTTCTGAAACATACTTAAAATTTTATTTATGAACTTCCCTTAACAAATTAGCCTTAAAACTTACAGCCTACGACCTGAATGCTGTCCAAATACCATTGTGATGGGCTCAGTTTAATAGAATTGAATGGGGTTAAATAGAGCTCAAGTCTACACAGTATTTGTCCCTTTAATGGAAAAGTACAAAAACATCTGTTGAATCCTTAGGGTGAAATCCTTGCTCCATTCAATTCAAGCCATTGACTTCAATGGGACCAGGATTTAATCCGTAGTGATTTCATGGGTAAAATAAACTATAGGGTAAAAAAACCTTATAACGCAGGTCTGATGTATGCATATGCCTGGCCCTTGTAATCTTTTAGATGAAAATGTCTCTCACCCTGTCATTTTCAAACATGTAATTTACCTAAATGTCAGCAGCCTCCGTTACACACCTTTGACCTTGAATTGTGCCCAGGTGATCAATTTTATTTTCTCTGTCTGAAGGCATGGCTGACACAGCCTTAGAAATATATTTCATCTTGATTTAGTAAATTTCATTTATCTATCTCCATTATTTACTCAGATGCTAAGAGTACATCCTTTCTGGATTATTTGTTTCTAATTGATGAGGTGGGCATACATAAACATCCAGCAGTCTCTGAAGTAAAAAGTGCCTGGCTCCTGATATACTGTTCATAAAATGGCTATTGTTATTTATCTGTTTATTTTTATATTTATATTCCTTAAAAAATATCTTCTGTGGTGATGACAGCTCCTCTTAATGAAGGAAATGACTTGTCTGGTATCAGCATGCAATCTAATGAAAAAGCAAGAGTCCAATAAAACCTGTTTTAAAGCAGTTGGTCAATACAAAAATTATTCAAGAAAATATAAGCAAGATAAAACATGATTTAGCTAAAGAAGATATTGGCACATCATGCTTACCAGAAAGTCATTTTAATTTTGCTGAGTCCTGAGTCCATTGTGAATCCTTTAGTTTGGCTGTTTTCGAGCATCATTTTGATTCAATAGCCAAATATTTTGTCTGTCTAAATTCACAGATAACGGATTCACCGCACTGGCAATATCACATGAAATTCTGCTACTGTAAATACCTGTGCATAAAAGTGGATCACAGAGGAAATGTCAGTCCACAGAACATGCTCAGATAGGGTGATATTCATTCCTACACGTAAGTGTTTATATACTTCTCAATTCTGAAGCTTTGCACAGATGTGAATTTCACCTGCTGTGAATTTCATCCATATGAAATATGGATATCTATATTTGGAAAAATGTATTTGGAGAAATAGCCTAGCAGGAGATCACTCATAGTAGGCAACAGGCAAGTTGATTTCTTATGCTTGATTTCTTTTAACAGAACTTAGGAGCTCTAAGCCATGGTGGGTCCCATAGACCCATTGTGTATGCTTTCAGGTCATAACAAATATTTTTACACTTGACATCTATTGACATTGATTACATGAAAGCATTAAGCTACCCATTATATGTGTCTTTAAGAGCATTCTCATTCTTAGTTCATAACTTTACTAAATCAAAACCATTATTTCCCCAAATCAAGCAAAGGCTCTAGTGCTGAGTGATGGATGTATACTCCTCCCCTCGCTGAGAGTGGTGGGGAACTAAAGGCTTGAACTTCAACAAAGGTTAACCCTTGAGTAGAAACCAGTTATGGGAGTATTTTGTGTTCCACAAGTGAATGTTTCATTGAAACTGTTTTGTAATCTTAATTGCATGTAGAGAAGTGTCATGTACTGAAAATATTAGATAAAATGTTTTCTAAACATGATGCCTTTGTGCAGACAACTGTAAGCATGTTTAAAAATATGTTAGCTAATCATGGTTAACTCTAAGGAATTAACCCTGGGATTAACTATAAAACAGTAACTCCATGGCACTAAATGCCATTTTTAAGAGCTTTTATCTTTTAAATAACAACCAGATAAGACTTTTTAAACACAACTTTCCTTGTCCACATTGGGGAAAAGGTTTTTTTTAATATACATTAACTAACGTATCTTAACGCATGTCAAAATTCTAGTATACGTAAGACAATTATGGCTCTAACTTATGTTAACCGGTCGCGGTATAACCTAGTGCAGTGGTTCTCAACCTTTTTTCCATTGTGACACACATGATAGATGATGTTCCCCTGTGTGACACACTACAGTCTATTGCTGGTGGTGGCGCTTGGGCTAGGAGAGCTTGGGAGGCTGCACCACTCTGGAAGATGCAGCACTCTGGGACCTGGGTGGGGGAGAATCAAGCCAGCGCAGGCTGGTGCCCTGGTGGTCTGGCTCATTGGGGGTTGGTTTATTTTTGTGGGGCAGGCGGTGACCCCAGCCCAGGATCTCTGGGTTGCAGTTTTTAAGTCCCTTTATTCATCTGGCACTGGCTGCTGCCTGTGTTGTGCAGCAGGAGCAGGCTCTTGAGGGCAGCAGAGAGCAGCAGGCGGCAGGAGGTCGAAGCTGAGCTGCCAATTTTCCACGACAGACCTCCCAGCTCTTCGCAACACACCACACAGTGGTTGAGAACTGCTGCCCTAGTCTTCTCTCTAGGGACTACCTGAGCCAGCGAACATGTGTGAAAACTACAGCTGTCTTAGCTACACTAAGATTTTAATATGTTAGTTAACTCATATTACAATTTTATCTTTTTTCCTAATGTAGCTAAAGCTGCTAAGGACTAAATCATGTTTAACATTGCATTAGTTAAACCCTGTTAGTTAACTAGCAGTTTCCCTATATAGATAAACTTCAGAGGTGGACTAAACTAGTAACCAGCTTTTCATGACATTCATAATCTACAGACTTCTTCCAAGTTTCTCTTTTATTACAATGTTGTGTCTATCCTATCTATTTTTTCCACTGCCAGGTTCTCAATTGTTTGGGAAGTAAAAAGAGCTCTGTATTTTATAGGGGTTTGCCCTCTTTCCTTTTCCTTTCACAAACTTTCTGGGAACCTATCATATAAATAACAAGTATGAGTCCTGTTGGGGCACTTTCTTAAACACATCTCCTCAGATACCATTATAATGGCTGCAAAGTAAAACACTAAAGTAAAAAAGAACTGGGTAAAATGTACTTTTAATGAAAAAATCAGTACAAAGCATGGTTTTTTGGGATTCACCACTTGTCTCAGAAAGTTTTTAAAAAAGAAACAAGCAATTAAAAAGTGGCCTTTAGGGGCTGTGTCACTTCCCTGTCCACGTGGGGTGAGGGGGGCGAAATGAGGATGAGAGAGATTCAGATTTCCATCATGCTTCTTGGTCTTTGCTCCTGCCCACTTTACTTTGTCTTTCAAACTCAGTTATACATCTGCCCATAAATTTAGCTCATCCCAGTGTGTACACATATGCACACACCAGCCTTCAGTGCAAAACCAGGGCCTTCAGGAGCTCACTGTGATTGTGTTCCTTGCAATTTTGTACCTTCATAATCTATCCAAATTAGAAATCTTTAATGCATAGTTTCCCATCATCTCAGGAGTTTTGGCATGGATGTACAGTTTTCAAACTGATGAAGTACAGTGACCATAATAACACACAGTCCTAATGGAGCATTTCATTTAGACTCCCAATGATGAGGAGAAATCTGGCCAGAAGAAGCAGACAACGAAAACCTTGCATTTCTCTCTAGGTTTTCAAACTATGCTAGAGATCCATTTGTTGCCATTCTAAAAATAAAACAGTGCTTATGCCCATTATTAGGACATTAGTTTTAACTAAACAAACTGCTGCTAGGAGATAGCTTTAGTGACATAAACATATTAATGCTAAGATATAAATCACAGAGTCCTTCCGCAATTTTCATTATCTTCCTCTGAGGATTTACAGTGCTATAAATAAGATTCTATAAGAAATCCATTATATATAACATTTTAAAGTACAATATTAAGAATACAGTGAATAACGCTGCTATCTATCTATCTATCTATCTATATATATGTATCTTAGAGTATAACAAATCTGCCATTTTGATTTTTGGGTCCATTTTTAATAAATTGCACTTGTTGCATTAATACACATTTTTTGTTGTGAATAATGGCAAACTGTTTCTTAAATTAGAGAAAGAAAAAAATTGAATTCTTAAGCAGATAAAAAAAGGCTTAAATACATCATGATTAAACCATATGTCTTCTACAATCATCTCTTAAGTACTATAAGTCTTTACAGATGTACCGACCACTTGGATTCCAGAACACAAATGAATCCCGTTGCAACTGTGATATATTAATATTTGTCAAAGTCCTCCAAATTGAAAAGATTTTCTTTTTCTAGTACATGACTGCTTAGTTGAAAATTAAAGTTCTTGTACCAACAGAGCTGACATTTTCTTGTCGTCTTCTATTTTTCCTGATTCCCCCCACCCCCACCCTGCCAGCCTGAAAGTGTTCATTATGTGTGTTTTATGATAAAATGGATGCAGCATTCATAGTAGTTAGTTTGTTTGGGTATGTATTTTAAGGGAATTTCTTCACATGTTAAAGGCCACATCAGCAGCTACATTGTACCTGGGTTGTGAGAGCTGAGGGATGTGAATGGGTTAAGTGATTTTATGTCACCTTTATACTTCCCACTTCATTACCCTGATCTGAGGGCCACTTTGGCCCCAGCACAATTTAATATAGGCCTCAGATGGTCTTGGTCTTGGTCTTAGTCACTGTAGTTGCTATAGTTTGTTTTTAGAATATGTTTTTCCCTCTTTTTGTATGCTCGATTTGCAGTGCTTGCAGTCCCTCCTCTTTTTTATTTCTTCCATTTGGATCAGGAGTGGAATAGTTAACAGTATTGTCATCAGCAGTCATGCTGACCTTCAGAGTTAACACATACTTTATATGAATAGGGCGAATATTACATCACTCAGGGTCTGTGTTTCAGGCTGTCTACAAAAACAAGCAAACATCCATTTATTTAACTTTTAAATACTGAACCACATGAATCTCTGAAATGCAGATTGTTTCTTAAATTTAAATGTGCACCTTAACAAAAAAAGAAAGAAAGAAAGAAAGAAAAGCTCACCAATCCACCACAAAACAATTCAATGAAATCTGATTATGAACTCTTCTGGAGTCCAGCTGCCCAAGATGGATAAGAAAAGCTTGAATCTTGCAGAGAAATGGAAGTACTTCAAGCAGTTTGAAGAGCTCCTCTTCTTTAGTCCAGTTCAACAAAACAAACAAGGAGTCCCGTGGCACTTTTAAAGACTAACAAATTTACAAATTTATAGGTTCTTTCCCCATTACAAGTAATCTTGCTTACCTTGTCCTCCACCCACCTCACTGCTAATTGCTGTACTCCACTGTTTGCATCCTAACGATTGATTTGCAACAGAGTCCTGTGGCACTTTTAAAGACTAACAGATTTATTTATCACATGAGCTCATGCGATAAATAGATCTGTTAGTCTTTAAAAGTGCCACAGGACTCTGTTGCCTTTCTACAATAGACTAACACGGCTACCCCTTTGGAAATTGATTTGCTGTTACAGTCTAACCTGATCTCATGATTTACACTTCCCTGCATTTATCCTGCATTTATTTTGATCCCATTCTATAAGTTCTGCATCTTCAAGCATCAGATGAAGTGGGATTTTCTCAATTTGTTAGTCTTTAAAAGTGCCACAGGACTCCTTGATTGTATAGATGAAGGAGAATACTGTCATTTCAATACTACTAGTCCTGAGTGTTTAAAAAGCATGAGACAGACTCCACACAGTGATAAGATTTCTAAAAAGTAATAAATGTGAGGTCTCTTTGTGATATCTGGACTTTGAGCCTTCAGGGTTCACACTTCACACTTTCTTTGCAACCTTTTATAAATACTGAAAGTTGAAATGTTAATTTAATCATATGACTCCAGCAGGTGGGTCTTTTAAAAGAATCCTAAATATCATGTGACAGAGGTTAAAATAATGAGAGCTGGCATAGCCAGATTTGCAAAAGACACCTAAGAGCTGAGAGCTATAACAGACTCTTTAGGCCAGGGTATGTGCAGCCCGCCCTGAGTGTTACAGGAACATGGCCCTTTAAATGGGAAGATGCTGAGAAATGTAGTACCCCAGATATGACCGGAAATCTTCAGATGGATGCCAGTTGGGATGATATAAAGTAGTTCTATAAATTCAGATTGCAGAAACAAGGGACTTAGGAAGTTCTGGTGTGTGGCTGAAAGGCAGTGCCCTGTATTAGGGCATACTACAGTAGATCTGATGAATATGTCAACCTAATAACTAATTAAATGTCTTGAAAATTACAAATTTTGGAAGAAAGTATAAGGTTCACATAAATGTTTCTAAAGTTAAATTAGAAAACTAAAGATTGTGAACTCAGTGACATTGGGATTTTCTCCCACGAAAGCTCATGCGATAAATAAATGTGTTAGTTTTTAAAAGTGCCACAGGACTCCTTGTTTGTTTGGCTGACCTAGGCTAACACAGCTACCCCTTTGGCACTTGATAATTGAAATGATTCATGATAAGCTGGTGTTTTGCATTGACTCAGAAAAGTCTATGAAAATGTGATTTATATAAAGCAGCGGACATTGCCAGAATACATGAAATGACAAAGACTGGCTAAATTACATATGTATGGAGGAGATGGTATAGAATAGCAAAGGCACACCATTCTTTTAGGCAACCACAAAATTAGATGTCTGCTTCATACAAACAGGCAGATGATAAACATGACTGGAAAGAGACCCTCTGTATGGCATAGGATAATGCAAGTATCAGATAAATGATCAAAAAATGGACATATGTCGCAGATATACAAAAAGAAACTATGCAAAATTGTGCATGTTCAAAAGAATACTTGGGATATATGCAATATATACAGGGCCTGACTTTCAGAGGCACAGAGCTTGGGCTAAGCATAACACAGGCCACATACAATAATTTCTGCAGCAATCAGATAACTGTGTGAGAAGTTAGACCATCTCTTTAAGATCACCATGAAATAAATTAAGCAACACTGGAAGGCCAATCACTAAAGGCATTTTGAAATTGGATAATGTTGACATAACTGTCAAGATATATCATCTGAAATGGCTCAAATAGCAATCACAAAAGAGAACTGAGGGTGTGGTCATATACTTGAAACCAGAAAAAGATAATCAAGCTTATGATGTCATCCAGGTTTTTTTAAATTCCAATTCTGTGTACTGGCAGTTAAAACTTGGCAAAGAGCATTCTTTTGCTAACCATATTTAATTATACGACAAGGGAGATACTGATGGCATTCATTCAGCCCCAAAGAAAATGGATGAAAAATATGGTAGGATATTTGTGGTTGCAGTCATTGTGTTTGCTTTATTGGTGTTTGAAGCTACAATGGAAGAATATGATAGCAATTTGCATGCAATGCTTCCAGCTATATATAGACAAAAATGTCAAGTTAAATCTGGGCAAATGCATGATCAGAACAATTGGAATGAAACATTTTGATCACATTTCTTCAATGGCGATGATCAACCCTGATTCTGAAAACATAGCAGCTATAATTGAAATGAAGAACACAGAAAATGTTGTTTCTCAAGAAAATATACTAGGGACAGAAGATTGTCTTGCCAGAGTTATACCATGCCTGGCAGGCATTTTGACACCTCTAAGAGATCTCCTACAAAAAGACTGAAAATTATAATGCAACAACCAGCAGGATTCTATCTTTACCAAAATGAAACAACTAACTGGCCATAAAAGCACATTGCCATACTATCCTATGACTTAAAAGGTAAAAACTGAAATAGCAGCATCATATCAAAGTGTTGGAGGTGTGTGACAGCAAAAGAGGACACCAGCAATTTATGTACCCAGGTATCTTGCATCCACAGGAGTAAACTCTGCAGTTTGGAAAAGAAATGTGAGCAATTATGTTCAGCATTTCACTTCCACCAACGCATTCCTGGGAGTGGAATAATCATAGAGTCTGTGGACATGGTCACAAAATATACTCTTGTGGTAGCACTACCAAAGCCCTGAAGAATTCTATTGCATTTGAACCAAGATATGGTTGCCCAGACTGGGAAATGACATACCAATTAGATAAAACCCTGACTGGGATGATTTTAGAGGGGATCCTGCTTTTAGCAGGGGATTTGACTAGCTGACCTCATGAGGTCCCTTCCAGCCCTAATATTCTATGATTCTATGATACCTTAATTTAAATAGATTGTTTGTGATTGAGCACGGCGATATAAAGGAGTCACTTGAGGTCCAGATTCATTTAATTCTGTTTAGTTCATCTTTGTCAGCAATGAAACAAGATTGCCAATTATTAAGACTGTTCATTAGTGAGAAACAAAATAATTTTAACCAATAGAAGAAAAGAGAGCTTTGGTCATTCTGTGAAGAAATATGATAGATCTCTAATTTTTAAAAGTGAAGGACTTTTATGCCCAGCCATGGAGATCACAAATGAGACAGATTTTTTGCATTACCCAGGAGAAGTAAGTGCAAGGGGCTTGCTGGTTTGGCCTGATATGAAAGCATTAATTGAAAAACATATCTTCCAGTCCAGATATTACAACAGGAACATTTAAAGCTTCATCTGTCCTCCAAGAAGATGAGAGTGCATGAGTATGAGTGCATGTGCATGATTGGCAGAGAGGATCTTGTACTGTTTTGGGTGAACTAAACATACTGAGATGTTATCTATCTGATACAGACAAGCAACAAAGAAATGTTTATATCTAAATGTCAACATTTGTGAAGAACACAGGAAATTAATCCAATTGGTTCTCAGTTAGACTCAGTAACTTTTCTTTATGGACCAGATGACAGTTTTGGTCAATGGGATGATTGAAAAACCACAAGTAAACGTTTATTGTCAGAGTCCTTATAGAAACTGAACCTTAAGCATTTTTATGTCTCACATGCTGGATTGTGGCTGGCACCTGTGCAAGAGTGAAATGGAAGATTCTTGGAATCCTCTTCTCCACAGTTCTGCAATCATTCAGGGCTAACCTTTAACTTATGTAGAACTTGGGACTTTGTTCAGAAGGAAAATTCATAGTAGCATATCAACAGCATCTTCCTAGGAAAACTGGCTAACAATAAAGGGAAGAATTAAGAGTGTGATTGTGATGCCCTTAAATAAAATGTAGTCCCAGATTAATTAAATCTTTCGTGCCAAAAATTGTCAAGATATGAAAACATACATTTCCCTGCTCTCCTTTAACCTGTCTCTCTCACCAACATTCTTCCTGTCACTAGTGCTACACACTCTAAAGTCCTTCTGGCTTTCTCTTGCACCTTTGATCCCCTTTCTTCTCTCTCTCTCATTTCAAGACATCATTCAATTTAGCTACAAAGCTACATTTCACAAGAATTTAATGTCTCCAATCTTTACTGTAGAACTCAAGAATCATAAAAATGAGGTTAGAATTATTTACACTAAAGGAATGAATACAACAGCCTTTTAGATGCCCTGCATGATTGGGTTTTTTGTCACGTGACTTGGATCATGATTTGGTAGTAACAGAATATTGTACTTGGATGCTCTGTTCCTACACTCTTATTTAACAATCAGAACATTTTGAATACTCATTTTAGTTTTCAAAGCCCCTTTGAAATCAACCCCTACAATTATTATAAATGTATGTTTTAGGAATGCATGTCCCTAGAAATCCCTGATGTTTTCTACAGTTTTGACTTTTTTTAACCTTTATGAAAGACTATATAAAACAAAGACAGGGCTATTTAGCAGTGTTTTATGTAGTTATTTTTGGCACTGGGAATAAGTCACTTAGTATGCACTGCACCATTGTACTATTGTGCTGGCACCAATTTGTTGTTTACTGATTTAAGCTAATTCAGCCAGTTTATTACATGTCAGAATTTTTCCAGGGGTTATAGAATGTATGTTTTTGGGAGACTTGCACAACCACTGATAATTAGTATATTAGCCCTTGGGTTGTTTCCTTTTTGTTTCTCCCAAAGGAACAAAAAACACCTGGATGTATTAAAACACCTGGGTAATTTATATGGAAAACACACAGCATAGACTCAGACCTTCTTCGAAACAGTAAAGCTTCTGTTTCCATGCTGCCAAGGAAATAATTGGTATAACTAACAAATGATGAAATGAAACCACCAGCAATTGTTAATTGTACATCAAGCTAGTATCTATTAATCTGTGTTACAAAGTAAGGGCCAGGTCTTGCAACCTTTATTCATAATGTTCCTCACAAAGGCTATGTCTACACTTGCACTTTTAAGTCGACTTAGTGTGTCTACACTTAAAATTAAAGTCGACTTAAAGGGGAGCTTACAAAGTCGACCTAGAGCGTCCACACTGGATGCTCTAGGTCGACTTTGTGGGGCTAAGGGGACCTTGGGCAGGTCCACGGTGGAAGGGGGGGCACCCCTTGTCTGCAATGGGGCAAAGGGGGACAGGGACCCTGGCAGGGCAGAGCCCTGTGTGTGATGCTGTCTGGATTTAGGGAAGCATTTATGATATTATTTTCAATGGATATCTCATAAATGCTATAATCCATAGGAACTATGTCATGTTTGGTATCAATAGAAAGGTAGTAATTTGCTGGGAATGATTATATAGCTTATGTCTAGGAATTCTATTTCGATTAGAAGTTAGGAATTTGGTGTTAATCTATACTTTAACTTATGTTATTTTATTGAAATACCTGAGAGAGGCGGGTGTGTAAAACCATTGTGTCCTTAATGTTTAGGACGAGCCACTAAAGACACAATGCTTGTATTCCTTATGTCCTTAATGGCTCATCAGGTTACTCCCTGGGACCATTCTACCTGAAAAATTCCTAAACATTAAGGACACAATGGTTGGTGACATCCTGTCTGGGGCGTTCCCACAGAATCATACAAGTTAAGGTATAGATATAACACCAAATTCCTAACTTCTAACCGAAATAGAATTCCTAGACATAAACTATATAATCATTCCCAGCAAATTACTACCTTTCTATTGATACCAAACATGACATAGTTCTTATGGATTATAGCATTTATGATATATGAATAGAAAATAATACCATAAATGCTTCCCTAAATCCAGACAGTGTCGCACCCTGCCCACATGCCCTGCCCTTTGGGGGGCATGCCAGGCTCCCCTTGTGCCCCCTCAGCAGGGAGGGCATTGATGTAGTCCTGGGATAGCCCTAAGTCGACTTAGGGCTACCCCAGGGCTACACTGGCTTAATTCGACTTTAAAAAGTCGAATTAAGCCTTAAATCTAATAAAAAGGTGGTTTAATAAAGTCGACTTAATTTTCATTGTCGACTTTATTTTCTTTAAGTCGACTTAAGCAAGCTGCTTAAGTCAACTTAAGGAAACTAGTGTAGACACAGGGTAAATTAAGTCGACTTAAGCAAGCTTAAGCTTGCTTTAGTCGACTTAATTTACCAGTGTAGATGCAGCCAAACACTAATGCATAAGAAAGGGTTTCATGCACTGACTGCTCACTAGGACTCGTGGTGTTAATGAGGGTTGCAGGATCACACCTTAAAACTTCTTCTTAGGCTATCTTAACAAATATTTTGCAGGGAGACATAAAAATCTTATTCAAGTGAATTAGTGAATTTATTCTGTAACGGTTATACTCCCATCTCAAAATAGATTACCCTTGCTGGGTTCCAGTTATTGAGCTTGTTGTTATGAAATAACCCCATTCCATAACATGCTCCAAGTAAATTCTAGGTGATAATCAAAATTGGCCACATTGTCACATCTTCACTGTTGAGAAATGAAGTTCCCAAATGCACTGAAAGTCTGAGGAATCAAGTTGTTGGAAAAGAAAACTGTGAAAATAACCAGTTTTTATTTGGCAAATACTTGTGCAAAACCCAAGATTTTTAATATTTTACACATTACTCCAGGGCAAAATATTATCATGCCCATCAGCAAACAAAGGTAGTAATATTGTCTGTCTGTTTGAATTATTTTATCAATAACAAAAATGTTCCATTGCCCTGGCTCAAAGGGTATGTTTACACTGGAGCCTTAGGTCAACTTAAGGACGGTTAAGTCAACCTACAGACTGCTGCATCCACACTGGATGCTTATTAAGTCAAATTAAGCACTTCCTTAAGTTGACTTAATAACACCACCTCTAAAGGTCAGCCTAAGGCTTAAATCGATCTAATCCAGTGTAGATGGGGAATAGCCTTAAGTCAACCTAATTGGCCTCCAGGCCCCCTCGCAGAGTTCCTGGCCACTCTTCTGTTGACCTAGTACCTGCTGGTGTGGACACAGGCCTGTGGAGTCTCAGTCAACTTAACAAGATCGACTTTAAGTCGACTTAAAATAGACCTTGGTTAAGTCGACTTGAGAGCCTCTGGTGTAGACATACCCAAGGATTTATGGCCTGCTTTCCTAACTCTCATGAGCAGTCTTATTGAATTAAACTATGACTCAATTGACCAATATAAACAGGATTTGACTCCAAGTATAAACTCACCATTTTTGCAGTGCATTTTTGCAATTTCTGTAGACATGACAATGCAGAGCTGAAAAGAGCTAGATGGAAAACTTCAGATGATTCAAACTCAGCAAAAAATGGGGTGGGGAGAGCGGGGAGGAAGCTCCATTTTATTTTCTAACAAAGATTCAAGGCAAAAATGTATGATTATTTTTTTCTTCTACATCCCTCCTGGTGTGGGGTTAGGGGAAGGATTTTATGCAAAGATTGTATGTGTGGTTTATTATTTATTTATTTTAATAGTGAAGTAGAAGATACCATTTGAAAATGCCAGATTTAGGGCCAAGTCCTCCCTGCCTTCCTCTCACATTCTCAGTGGTGCAGCTGTACTAATTCACCTCCTATAATGAGAAGTAACAAGATTCTGCCCTAAAAATAAAACTGCATGATGAATACATTACACACATATACACACACACACACACAATGTATAGTAAAAATTCCATGTAGAGTTAAAGTATGTCAAAAGTCTTGGTATCAAAAGAAAAAAATCCTTATTTATATTGCAAAATGATGGATGGGAAGCCCACTTTTTCTCAGATTGCGCATATTAAATTGTGCAATCACTTTTTGTGTGCCTACCTCGCACGTATACAAACTCCAGTGCCCACATGTGAGCAGGATTTGACTGTTCAGAGAGAGAGAGAGAGAGACCCCCAAATCAGGTTTCTGTGTGCAAATATATTCATAAGTTAGCTTGTAGACTTATGAAATTTGGCCTGTGTGCCTGAGTTAATATGGCTAGCTTTCTCCGTTCATACGGGAGAAATGTTGCAGTCTTTTCTCATTCAAAATTGCTGTTAGCTTCACCAAATATTTTGCTGGAGGATTTGTCCATAAGTCTGTAGTGGTCATAGAAATAATTAAGAAAATTGTCATAAAATTACCCAGTGAAAGATGCAAGGTCCGAACATAAATATCCTTTCTTTAAAAAAAGAAAATGTTTATTTTAATTAAACCAAGAAGCATATTGTTCTAGCCAAATGTTCTACATGATCCAGGCCTAACCAAGGCACCATACTGTGACATCTCTGTGTGCAACTATTTCACGTTGGTTGGAATGCTAATTTAACTTTAACCCGGCCTTTGTGAAATTGTATGAAAAAAATATACCAGCTGAGATATTAATTCTGCTCTGCAGCACTTTACCACACTGAGGATAATGTAGCTCACCCATACAAAAGAGATAACATAGGGCTGAATTTTGCACTAACGTCTAACCTAATTATGGGTGGGCCTACGCCAAAGTAACCTAAAGTCAGTTAAGTCCTACAATGTGACATATCATGCCCATTGCACAATACCCTAGTGTAATCCAGTGGTTACAAGTCTATCAAAAAAGATTTTGGCTGCCCCTCCTGAATCTTAAAAGTTTTTGTTCTTCTCTCTGTTAGTTTTAGATTATGCCCCTCCCAAGCCCTAAGCAGACCAGAATTAGGAATACGTTTCAGTAGCTGCCTGGTATCACTTCCACTATTAATGAGAGGAAGGAATGAATCCAGTAGAAAAAAGAGAACATAGACAGCAGAGGTTGCTCATCATCCCCCCGACATGGTCCACAACTCCATATCAAAGCAGATAACAGGAACTGCAGTGTAAAACTGCCTGACTTTTATTTCTGTCTTTCCGAGCTATTGGCTCCTTCACTAATAATCGGGATTTATTACTGGGCCCATCTGCTGCTTCTATAAGGTCAAAAGGTAAACCACAGCCATCGCTGATGTCACCATCAAGGTAGCTAGTGGCAAATGAACCTTGACAAGTGTACTTTTAAAAGAATATTGTAGCAAGAGCACTCTGAGCATGAAAGTCAAGCTGATAAAGAAAATAAAGTCCAAAATACTAAAAAGATGTCAGGTTTTAACCCATTAATCCAAGTGATGGAGTCCAACTGTCAGTCTTGTATCTGCGCCACAGTCAGAAAGAAGAATGAGCTCCTACATCTAGTGAAATGTAATCAGGTCAGTCTCTGCTGTGTGGGAAAATTCCTAGCACATCGCATTTCAAAGTGTTCTTAATGCCAACTCCTCAAAAGAACATAGGAATTGTGGGGCTGGGAAGAGGACAGGGATGAAGTCCCTGCCATGGTGTTTGCAGTTTGTTCTGGACATGCAATGTTTCTTGAAGGGCTATCAATCTGACTTGGTTTCTCAGACTTTCCTTTTCACTCGTCAGTGGTGTCTAGCTCTGGAGTATTTATTTCTGTAGCTAAAAGCACATTTTCCAAATGGAGGGGGTATCCCCCTTCCCTCAAGTCCTCACCGCTCCTGGTTTCTAATGCCACTCTAATAAGGACTATAGTCTGCTTTCTGCATTGCTTTGTGTTTATATTCAGAGTGAAGTGAAGGGATCACGGTTAAAGTTAAACTCTCCAGATGATTTTGTTGGTATGTTTTATCAGTTTCTGGGCAGGAAACTCCTTTTCGGCTACATTTCCAGCTGAGAATAGAAAGTGAAAAGGGCAGAAAGCCTGATGCACGATAGAGCAGTCCCTTTTCCAGTGGAGATGGAGGATTTACCTCACAGTTTGAGAACAAATTAGAAACTGACAATGTGTCAACAAAGAATTACTTGCTTTGTCTCAGCTAATGTTTCAGAGAGGTTATCTATATCCATGCAGCAACACCACAAACAAGCAGCAGGTTGCTGACAACTGATGTAAATAGCTACAATTCCTCTACTCTGAGGGTCATATATTACTAGCATCATTTTCTTTTTTTCCATATCAAGCAGTTGGTGGAGATAGTGCTTTGTAGTACATATACACAAATGATTTCACAGTCAACGTGGACAAAAAGATTTTTTTTTCACATCTTCAGTTGCCATTCTGACAGTGAGTACTCATTGTTTGCAAAACAGCAGTGTAGACAGTGAAGCATGGCTTAGGCGAGTACATGCCTGAACCCTAGGATATATACCTTATATGGCTCTCTATACACCCAAGCCAGAACTGCCAAGTTAACATTCAGAGGCAGATTGAGGGCCTTGGGCCCCATCCTCCCCCTGCCTGGCCCCCCTCCAGCATAGAGCCTGCCCCCTATGGGTGGGCCAGCACTGCGGGGCCCTGGGGGCAGATGTCAGCTCCGGCCCGGCTGGTCAGCCCCCAGGTGTAGCGGGGCCACCTGGCACACGTGGTGCAATCTGCCAGTGCAGCCCAAAGGCCACGTCAGAGGCTGTACCGCATGCCAGCCATCCCCATCCCTGGAGCAGAGGTCTTGCCGGCCTGCCCTGGCCTCAGGGGCAGACCAGCCGGCCCAGGGTCGGGGTGGGAGAGTGGAGCCCAGCCTCTGGCCTAGGGCAGCCCCACTCTCCCCCATCCAGCACCAGCAGGGTGGAGGGTACCCCACATTGTGTGGGCATCTGGGTACGGGCCCAGTAGGTCCATGAGATAATCTGCCCCTGTTGCTTTTAAGCAATGTAATATCCTGCTGCCCTTTGCTTCCAGAGACTTCCCCTGTCACAGTGTGAAAGGTTTTTGTAGTGGGGAAAAACTTTGGCATCAGGGAGGCACCTGGAAAGGTTCTAGCAGCCCCCCACTGCCTACATGCTTCCAGAGCCTTTCACTACCATGCGTAGCTGCACAAAGCAGTGACATATTTGGACGTGGCTTGCCTTTCATTGTGGTGTGTAGCTTCATGTATACAGCCTGCATTCTACACGCCTCCATAAAAGTAGATGCAGCCTCAGTTTAGTTATGACAAATATGAGAAATAACTGCTTTTGTATTCATGCGTAAAGATTAAGAAGAGGCCTATATCTGAGTGGGTGTGTGTATGTGTATTTGTAGGTACTGTGTTTGCAAGACCATGAAAAATAGGTATAATATAATCTATGGGGGAAATTCATGAAGTGCTCATTTTAAATGTTTTCTCTGACAGAGTGAGTAAATCTTTGACCACAAAAATATTAAATTTCCTCTAAAGAGTGAGTGCTTTAAATATGGAGACTGTATTCAATCATTAAGGTGTCAAATAGAGGATTAGCATTCTACTCGAAGTGCAAAACTCTGTAATTATGTCGACCATCCCAATTACTCAGTGTTTGTTTACATAGGATGGAGGTGGATGGTAGGGAAGGGGGGGAGAGTGTTTCTATCTGTGTAAAAGCAAATAAAATAAATTTAATGCTGCTGAAAGACATCAGATTGACAATCTTGGAAACTAGATTCTTCTGTCTATCCACAGTATAGCTATGGCACGAGCAAATTAGTGCAAGTTTTTCCCCTGTCACCCCACGAATGAACGTTCCTCCACTATGAACAGAGGGAACTACCTCTAGAGGAAGTGAAGTATTTCAATCCCGTTTATTTGTTCCTAGGCCTTTGCTGAAACTACAAGTGTGCCAATTGCTGATAACTCTAATGGTTTGTTTCTGATATGTAAACCTACACTCCAGAGAGTGGACTCTGAGTACCAGTGTACACTATATAATCTAAGCCATTAACACCTACTAGATATTAATGGCCTTTAGTTTCTACTGAACTCAAATGACAGATCTCAACCAGCAGTGGAGAGATGGAAATTTGTCTGCTGTTCATTTTAATGGGACAGAGTAGAGAAAGACTTGACAAACTTTAAAAAAAAGATTCCAGCAAATCTTTATCCTTTTTTGATCTTTAAAAAGGAAGATGTTCACTTGTGTTTTTGAGGTTTTTCTCCCAATCTTTATGTGGGTTCTTTGTATACTTTATAGAAGCAGAATCTCTTAAGCCTATTTTGTCCTTCAGTACAATATAGCAAAAATATCAATTCAGATAATGAGACACGGGGTAAAGTTTTCTTTAATGATAAGCCCAGGGCTATTCAGCCTATTTCTGTAACTATGCTGTATGAGGCAATTTCAATATAATCAATGATGCACAATGTATTCAACGGTCCACAGGAGTGGTGTGATATGGTGCAGTCTGGTGGCTGCATACTGGGCTGTAATAAATAACAAACAGAAATTAATGGTGAGCTCAGGTCAAATATTTTCTTTTTTTTTTTTAGTTCAGTCTTCTGCATGTCTAGTTGAGGGTCTTCATTCTCTTTAAAGTAGCAAAATTCATCCCTCTCACATTTGTTATTCATTTTATTTGGAGGAGGGTGTTGCTTTTACTTCTCCCTTGTGGTATGACAGTGGCAGTGGTGCTGAATGCTAGTGGCACACATCTGGAACCAATTCCAGACAATCATTTTTCAATTATCTTGATCATGTACCAGACACCTGAACTGTATTGTTTTGGATCAAGTTATCTGAATACCTATTTATATTTTTGCAGCATTAGCAGCTGGCTGAACAGGAGAGGTACGTCATTCCCAACTCATCCTCAATCAACATTACTGAGCCCTTACCAGCTTAATTTACATTTCTTACTTTGATGGGCCATTATTATCACAAATATTTCAGTCTGGCTACTAGAATTCATAAATAAATTGGCCTTTTTTGACATTTTGGAAGTGGCACAACTGTTCAAAGTAAGTACTTAGTTGTACTACAAAAACTGTAGACAGTTTTAAAACTGGGGTTATCAATTTTCCTGTTTAAAAAAAAAAAAAATCTCCTTTACCTTTCTCTAGTCTACCTCATAGCCTGAACCTCTTTGTACTTCCTTTCCCACTCTATTTGTCTCTTGTTCTCTGCTCTTTCACATTTCTTTCTGGTGAGAGAGCCTGCTACCATTCTGCAGGAACCTTGCTATATCTTTGTCTCCATCAATTCTCCATACCATTTTACATCTGTTCTGAAAGCCTATTCTTTCTTTTTTCCTGAATCTCTTACATTTTCTCGCTCTCAGTCTTACTGCTCTTTTAAATTTTTTTTTATCCATCAGAGTAGGTCTTTACAGCAATCTTTTCTATATAACCTTTTGCATGTCAATAAGTTTGTTATTCCATACCCTGATTCACTCCTTTGTTTGTATAACATTTGGGAATACATTTTTTCCAATTCTTCCATTGACTGTGGGCATACTCGTGTTTCTGAGCAGAATCTTGTTAAATCATGTAAACTCCTCTGATTAAGGACTGTGGTTTCCAATATGTTTGTACAGCACTTAGTACAACAGAGATCTGATCCTGATCCACCACAATACAGATGATAATGCTATATCTATAAAATAATCCCCATTATATTCAAATGGTCGTGAAAATACCAATAACTAGTGAGGTCTGTGTGGTTGTTTTTTGGTTATTCACCAGTATTTTCTTTCAAGTGTTATCACTGCCATCAAAATATTTAAAACTTTATTTAATCATTTAAAAACTTTCCTTCCCCTCCTTTAAAACTTTTGGTCTTTCTGAATGTTCACATTCTCCTCATCATTACTTAATGATTTTGCTTCTGTTTTGCCCTCTGATCTTGACTCTGCCATTGGCAATCATTTCTTCACCAAAGATTTAAAATTAGACCAGTCAAAATATTATTAATCATATCAATGGGGTTTATCCTATGTTACCAGGTATATACCAGAGTATATCATATGACTGATATCTCCTGTGGTTAAATTCAACTATGCATACCACATTGCATTCTGTTCACCCTCTAAACTGTTCTCACTGACTTGTCATTTTAATTCCTCATTTTTTACTCTTTATCCCCTTTCCCAAGCCCATTTTTTTAATATCTATCATTCCCCCTTCCCGCTCCCCCCGTAAGCAGTTAGAATATAGGAACATAGGGCACTTGCACTACGGGACCTTCTGGACCGTCAAGCTCAGTTGATCTACTTGCTGTATACACTGATATATACCTCCATCCTTACCACCTGCTTACCAAATCCACTAAGTAGCTTTAAGAACTTAATTACATCTGACATTTCCAGAAAGAGGGTCATTCTTGCTGGAGCTCATTTCCCACTTAGATGAGGGAAAAGCTGAGTTTACTACCTACCATAGCTCTCTAAAGTTTCTTCTCTTAAATTCCCGTTTCTCTCATTGGTCATCTCTTTGGATGTTAATGATTTTCTGTTCTTGCCCTGTACAACTGACCACTCAGTTGTAAGACTTTCTTATTTGGTTCACTACCCTGGTTGTAAAGTTCCTTGAGTCTTCTGTTGATTTGCAACACATCCAAAAATATTTAATTAAAACTTCAACATTTCTGCAAAGCCAAGCTATTATATGAAGCTGTTTGACAGCAGCATTACTCAGGAACAAAATATTGTAAGTGAATGTGAAATGAATGATTTGTAAAATCTGATAAGAAGCTTTTTACCCCTTAAGCATTTCAGTACAATCCACTGCTCTTGCATCAGATATACATAATCTTTTTCTTTTAATTTTAATCACCAATTCTCCACTTTCTCATCACAACCCACTTCTTACCACTTTCTACCTCTTCCTTGAATCTGGTTTAGCTAATGGCAATGCTTATGAAAGAAAGCAACACCTTTGAGGAAAGCATATAACTGCTGATTATACTATTTATTTCCCTTTAATGTGTCAATAAAAAGGTAATTACATTTCATTTGTTTTTAAGGTTATAATTGGCATGGACGAAAAAAATTGCCTGCTAGAAAGAAAACTCACAAATTAAAAGAAAAACACTGAAGTTGCCATTTTCTTAAAAAAAGACTTTACCCTTTTGTTCTTTAAATCAAATGAAGAAATCCTCTTAAATTATCACTATTCTGAAAATGAAAGATGACCAGAACTCCTCTGTTGTACAGTGTGTTGTTCCATTGAACTGATCCGGTGTCAGATTGACAAGCCCTCTATGAATGTCAGAATGTTTATAGAGTAAATGATAAATGTAAATATGCATCTTGTTTTATTTCTGGCAAATCCAAATTCCTTCAGTTGGTTCACAGTTAGAGTAAATAACTGAAAAATATAATTCCACAACAAAAAGGCCTTTATACCTCCATGGGACAGTAGCTGCTGATTTTTGCGTTTGGTTACTCTTATTTAACTGGTCACCCTTTGTTGTGTGATCTTTCATGGATGAAGCACCAACAGTGAAATCCTGGCCCCACTGAAGTCAATGACAAACTCCCATTAACTTCAATGAGGCTACAATTTTGCCCCAGGAACAGACAATCTCGGTATTACTTCTAAGACACTTTTATACATTTATAATTCTGCTGACTCCTGTTGAGTTGCACCTCATTTACGCCAATATAATTCAGAACAGAATCTGGTTCTAGGAATGTTGCTTCATGCACCACACTCCATAAACACTCTGAGAATTATAATGATGAAACACTTTCCTCTTCATCTGATTGGAGATTGTATTCTTCCAGCATGGGAAGACTCTAAAATTTGAACAAACTCTGTATGGTAATCACCACTTGTAAATTAACATTTTTGTGCGTCTGCTTGTGCTACTGATAATTGTTGTTAGCGGTGGGGTTTTTTTAACAGTATTATTTCACATCATTCCTCAGAACCTGCGGTACCTAAAATGCTTGCATTACTGCAATTTCCACTTGTGAAGCCATTCACGGTTGTCACCATGCATGCACTAGTCACACTTACAAAAGGTTTCAGACTCCTGTGAAAATCTAATGTTGTATTCTGTAGCTGCTACTTCCTAGAATCAAGAGCAGTTTCTATGACTGCTGACTTGCTAGTGGCCATCATACAGTCACACAAATTCAGTAATCTGGACTGCATAAGTCCCTATTTTTTTATATTAAATGTCAGTTGGTATTTAACTTGTATAAACTAACCATTGGACATGTCTATCACTTAATTTTTAAGTTAATATAGACTAATCTCCTATGAAAAAATATTCTGTGTTTTTAAAATTAATAATGTTATACAAAAATAAATGAAATTGATGGAAGCTATTTAAACAGTGATTGTTTCAGCAAGAAATTTCCCAGTTTTTAGCATCTGTGCCATAATTATATGTGTATGGTAGCTGTAAAAGTCTCTGAACCCAACATATTTTTTTTTTAAATGGTGTGGTACAAAATGACTCACAATAATAGTAAATTAAATTCAAAGCATTTGCTAAACATGTCGAGGACCACCTTCAGTTCAGAGGAAAAAAAGGAGCTACGTACTGAATATTAGAGAAGGGTAGGTATCTCTGCTGTCTCTGTCTGTGTGTCCAGGAAAGGTATAGGAACTGTGAACACATGAATGAGTGAGCCTGAGAGTGGCACTTTTTTGACAGAGTTTCACCCTATGGACAGAGTCAATCAAGTGGGGAGTGAAAAATTCATTTTCTGACAGGGGTGTCAGCGGAATCATCAGGAGCTGATGACAACAAATCCATAGCTAGGGAAAAAACCGACAGGGTGGAAAACAAGAGGCTCTGAGGCTGATCCTTTCTTTTCAGCTGTCCAGAACATAATTTCACAGCAATTATTACCCCAGCTGGTTGTACTACCTACAGGCCCGAGAGTCTGATCTTGTTACTAGGCACACACAAAGAATCCAACAAAAATGAAAAAAAATATGCTTTGTCATTTGAATCCAGAAATCCCCGCCCCCGCCCGCCGGGGGTGTCCCCCCCCCCCCCCATAATCTCCAGGATGTGCATGTGCCAGAGATGGTTAATTGTAGACATTAGAACAATGTGGAGTTTTTAGTTCAGGGTATTGATGAAGTATGAATGATCCTAAGACTAGGACTGTTAGGTTATAAAACTGCCTCTCTGATAGGTACAGTATTTCTGATTTACACAGCTGCTATTCTTCAGCTTATTAAAGTGAGCTCTAAAACCAAGGCTAAGTTTTCAGCAAAGAGTATAAAGGGACAAAGATGTTTTAAAGCAGTAACTTTTTGTTGTTTGTTGTTCACATGTTAAGAGCACTCTGTGGAGTAGAGTGACGAGGGTCCCATTTCTAACACAGCATGGAGTGGGTGATCTCGTCAACTGTAAAATGAAGCCATAAGAGCACAGCATGAAAATGTATTAGCAACAGTTAGATAAGGGAGACCTCAGCAAGGCGTACACATTTTCAATTGGTGAAATAATGCTTGTACAAATTGTTTTTGGTACATTAAGTACCTTTCACAGCCAAAATTAAAAAAAAAGGGGGGGAGCAGACAAAAATAAATAAATAAATAAACAAACACAGAGACATAGAACTGCACATATAAAAGCCAGAATGAGTTTTTTTTCTCTTGAAAAGTAATTTCATGCAGAATTTTTTTTATTGAAATTGTTTCCCAAGTTGACAGATCTTGTGTACAATGATAAATGACAAAGTCCTATGCAATGTGTCAGCTTGTGCTGAGGGAAATCGCACAAAAAAGTCCCCAATAATAATAATAAATATGCGTTTCTCCAAACAGAAGGTATTTTAAGCTAGTAAGCACAGTGGTCTAGTAAAGTAGTATTAAACAGCAGTGAGGTGAAGCTGAGAAAAGATTTATATATTTGTACCAATCTAGCAGCTCTTTACTGGCTATGACATGCTGACAGGGAAACAAGGGTTATGAAAAATGATCTGACACTATGCTGCTAAATCTATGAATTTCAAAGTGCAGAACAGTCTGTGGCTTGCCAGAAATGAATGCCTGAGCTATTTAAGTGATTGTTATGGAAAAATGAATATGATAACGAACTGTAAATGCATTAGTGCCACAAGGAGAGCTAGTTAACTAAAGTGACACAAATAACAGTGGGATGTCACTTTGGAAAGTTGCACAGTTTGGAACAGAAGATTAAAGGTAGCTCAATCAGATTAAAAAAAATCTCCTCTTAGGAAAAATGTTTATAGTAATAATAATAATAAAGCTCTACAGAATACTAATAAAGGGACAGTTTATCAGTGCACATGATGGGCCTGATCCTAAAATGTGACTGAACACTTGAAGTCAATGGGAGTTAAAAGTGCTCAGCACCTCTCAAGGTCAAGATAATTAAATAAACTGGGTGATTTATTTGAAAGAGCACAGAGGGAGAGGTGTGAGGGCAACCCAAGCGTCTTTAACTCCTTTAGAGATGACAGACTGTGTATACATCTCAACAGACTTCCTAGTATCAATGTAGGCATCAAGATGCTTGAGCTGCATGAATTTACACTGGGGTTAGTAATGTCTTCCATCGACGTACCAGGTTACATGAAGAGTGTGAAGTAAAATGGGAAAAGCAGTCTTTACTCACTGCCTGATTAAACAAATTCACATGGGAAACCATTGTCCAAAATGTTGATGTTAAAGAATTCTGATAATCCCCGATGTGGAGAAAAATGAGATTGATCAGGAACAAAGACCAGTTTTGACTTTCTGTTGTTAATCTGGTATTCTTTCATAATAATGGGCCTGATCCTGAAAGGTGCTGAGCACCTGGAAATCTCCTTGACTTCAATGACTTCTGTAGAGGTTCTGGATACTTCAGCATCTCTCATGATCAGACCAATTATTGATAACTATCTTTCAGAGATAACCTCCGTTGTTTTTCTGCAATAGACTAACATGGTTACCCCTTTGGAATTTGTTAATCTTGACATTTGTGTCAAATTTGACTTGGTAAAAGTGTACTTGCTACAAAGTTACTTGCAGTATAGCTTTAGCTCAGAGTTTCACCAATAATCTACAGCCCTACTTATAATTAATTCTAAGCATTTTATTGAAGGCTGAAGAAATTTAGTTTACAATGTCTTGGCATTTAAAAAATTATTTTACCATTTAATTTTAATAAGATAACGTTGGTGCTTCCCCCCCCCCCCAAATAAATATTGTTAAGCATTTAATACAACAGTGAGAAACAGTGCACCTATAAAGCAGAATCTTCCTGAAAACAGGTTGAGATAAATTCTTTTCAACTGGACAGATATCAGCTCAGTTTATGACAAATGTGTATGCTGTTTTTCCAGTTCTTCTTTACCGCCCCCGCCCTCCCTCACATCGGCTTCCCTTACTCCAGGTGTCTGCAATCTGTGGCTCTGGAGCCACATGCAGCTCTTTGGCTATGTCTACACTTGAAAAGTTAAGTCGACTTTATTAAGTCGATTTAACAAAAGTCAACTTAATTTTTCAAGTGTAGACATAGCCCATTTTTGACCTTATTAAGTCGATTTAATATTTTGTCAACATAATCAGGTGGATTTAGGCACTAATCCCCATCCACACTGGCTTAAGTCAACCTAAATCAAGGTGTTATTAAGTCGACTTAACTTTTCATTAAGTCGATTTAAGGAAATGCTTAAGTTGACTTAAGGAAAGCCCAGGGTGGACGTGGAGTAATTTAAGTCGACTTAAGCCTCCTTAAGTTGACTTAATTTGTAAGTTTAGATGCACCCTTTGGTTGCCCCCTTGTGACTCCAGGCTCTCCCCGCCACCAGAGAACCCTGTGGACAACCTGTGCCAGGCTCTGGGGTCCCCCCACCACCACTGGGGGACCCAGCGGCAGGTGCCCTGGCCTAGGCCCCCCCCCCCAGTTAGCAGGAAGCTACACCCATTGGGGCTCTCAAAACACTTGGTTATTGAAGGAATTTTTTAAAAGAACTCTTCTTAGCTTTTGTGTTGCTAACCCCTGCCTTGCTCACTTATCATTTGCTATCTTCAAGGGAGCCTGTTTCCTTCTTTCTCTGTCCTAGTGTCCTAGAGTTCAGTGGGTCCTAGAGTTCAGTTGGTCCTTTTCCTACCATCTTCATGCTGCCGGAGAATCTACAGGCTACAGTTCTTGCCTTGGCTAGGAAGAGAAAGCAGAACTCTTCCTTAGTTCCCTCAGGGAGCTCATACACTACTGCCCTGTCCTGTTAATATAACTTTCTTAATGAACCCACATTTAAGCTTTCCTTTCCAGCCAGAATGCTGAGCAGCTTCCCCAGTCTAGTCCCCTTAGAAGGCAGTTAACGCTTTGCTTACGTGAGTTAACGTAGTCAACATGACAACACTGGCCTGATGTTTAATTTCTTACTTCTTGTTGCTTCTTTATCTTTTAGTTTTTGAGTAATTTTTTCAATCCAAAACTCATGGTCTTAAAAATATAAGTTTTCCTCCCTGATACAAGAGCCACCATTCTAATGAAAACATGGGAATGGCAGCATAAAATGTGATGTCTTGCCATCCAGACTTGGAGCCTCTGGTGGGATGGAATTGTTTAAAAAGAATGCCATGTTCTGCTTCTTGAATGGAATTACTGTGCTTACCTGCAATTTACAATGCAGAAGGAAGTGTTAATTGGTCTTCATTCCTAAGCACTGTTCTTTTAAATTATTGTTAATATTTTCCGTACCATTACTGACCATCATGGTTCATGCAGGTCAACATTTCTGAAGCTGTTCAGAGGTGCTTTGAAATATCAAAGCCTGAGACTCTTCAAAATGCTTCTTAACCTTCACAAAGTCAAATCCTGAAGTTCTAATGTAGTACCATGCTTAGATTCTTTTTTCAATACACATTAACCAGAATCATTTTGGAAGTGGTTATAGGGTAAAGAGCTTGCAAAATAATTTAGGATTAATGAATTAATAAAGTGTCCAAATTAATAATTCTGCATGTGAAACTGATTAATAGATTCACTTTTCTTATTCTTGCTTCTCATTTGCAAGTTTCTTCTTTCCTTCTCCACTTACAGTCATTCACAGCAATTACATCTGGAAGGAGGAAGGAAAAGAATGCTGGTGTCTCCCTCTAACATAGCTTTCCTATTTCCAATTCCAAGTGAACAGAACCTCCCCTGAGACCATGTCCCTCACTTCTGCCACGTCATGCCCAAGTCTTTAGTGAATGGGTCAATGAGAGGCCCACAGGGAGGGTTTCCTGAATGGCAGTGTGAAGCTGAAATAGCAGTGTTTGACACATTTAAAACTTGCTGTTTGTGCAATCACTAAAAACTGCACCATTAGCTTGTTTTTCAGATTGCATGAGTGCAGATCATTAAGTGTTATTACAGTATTAATTATTAGAAATGTCCTGTACTAGCCAAATTAAATTGGGATAGTCAACGACCTGCAAGTTCCCAATACCACGGATAATTTAACAGTATATCTGCCACACTATGTAAGGTATCTTCACATGTCAGTCACATTATTTCACATTAAGTATCAATTTAAGATTTCTCTCTAAAAGTTTAGAGAATGGGTTATATTTCCTGTAAGGATTATTGAGTTGAAGCAAACAACAAACAAGACTATAGTGAGGAATTGATACCCACTTAAAAAGACAGAGTTAAAACCCACAGATAATTTAATACTCATGTATTATCTGTGTTTGGTTATAATTAGTGTTTTACACTGTGATGTACATCCTAACTGCAATAGTGGTTTTATGTGATTTCTGTGCCTAATTGTCTGTGCTGAATTGACAGAAGAGCTTGAAATGAACAAAATTATTTAAGGCTAATTCACCCAGAATTGACTTTATCTGTGAGAAGAGCAAACGTTAAATGCCATCCACCACCCAAAATTTTATTTCAATAAAGCAGTTTTAAGAATCCATTCTATAAGACTTGCAATAATATTGAGTGGGCCATAGATCTCTTAGTGACCTCCCTTCATCCATTCATTTGGGAATAGTGTGTTACTGCCTTCATACTGTAGTTATGCCTGACAAATAGTGCTTGACAATCTCCGATTCCAGTCAGGCTGGTTTGGGTTAGTGGGACTTTCCTTTCATTGAATATAAATGTTTGTGTACAGTGACTGTCCAAGCAGTGTGACACACAAAGCCTGTGTTCAAGTTTTCAATTAAAGCTTGTCTTTAGCTATCTGAACATGTTCCTTCGTGGAAATGAAGCTCAGCACAAAGAGGGGGGAGAAGCAACTATTGATAGAAATTATGATTTGTGATCTGCCAAAACTGTCCTGACAATAACCCATAACCTTCTATGATTCCATATGTCATTTGAATTAATAGAAGGTTAATGTAAAAATCATCAAGGAGTAGCCTAGTAAAAGCATATGCTATAAAGATAACAAGCTGTAGGGGAGAGAATGATGCATTCTGTTCCCTCTCTCCCTTTCCTTTTACATGGTGTTGATAAAGGGATACTTTCACACTCAAACATCCTACGAGTACATTTTCCTTTCTTTAATCAAACAATGACTGTGCTCTCACTCTCATCATGCCTAGCAAATATCTACTTTGAAACTAGTATGGTTGGTTCTAGCAGCACTGCTGTGTGAAGTGCCCCTTTCATCAACTAGTCCAGAGTTTGGGATTCCAAACTCTAGGCTTGTCTACACAGTAGGATAATATGATCTACAGCGCGTGAGTTCTGAAGGGGATTAATGTGTTGTTCATTAATTGGTCCATGGAGACCCTGCTGGTGTGCTTTAATGTAATGCCATTTGAAATGGTATTATGTTAAAGCACACTAGGGAATGTTTAATGCATACGGGTAGGGTCTACGCAGACAAATTTATAGTGCTGTACGTAGTGCATTAGTGCACTATAGAAATCATAACCCTGGGAAGCATTTATCCTACTGTGTAGACAAGCCCTCACTCATTTCCTTCAGTGACACTAGCATTGTAGGACTGCAACAGCTAAATACTGTGCAGAAGACCTGAAATTATAAAAAAGATTCCATTTCATTCTGGACCTTGAAAAGACTATGGAATAATATACAGCCTGCCTACCTATCGTAGTCAGAGCCTGTGCTAAAGCAAAGATTTTATTTGTTATTATTTTCTGTTATGTATGTTTTCATTATAGAAGAGTTCTTTTTGTCAGACTTAGAAATTATGTAAAAATTGTATGATCCCCCTCTCCATGTGCCAACTTTTTGTGCAGTAAAGTTGATTTATCACTGCCCTTAGAAAGGAGTTGGGGTAGGGAGCTTTTATAAAGTTCTCCACCAATATTACAGGGATGGGTTTATTCAGCTTCCTGTCTCTCCTCACTGAACTTCAGTCTTCCATCATGAGTTTGTATTGCAATAAGAACCCATTGGCTTCCTGATTAGTGAGATGTGTGACTGAAAGCACCACTGTAGTAATATTTCACATACCATTGTAATAATCTTTGTACAAAATATGCTAGGTGAGGTATAATTGGAAAACTAATAACTCACTGGCCAATAATATCTTGTTGAAATGCATGTAGCAGCAGTATATCTAAAGTTATAAATTTCTCCTATATGATGTTATTAGCCCATGTAAAAACCGGACAGCCCTTTCTAAGCAAAAGTTGTTACATGGGCTAATCCTAAACAAAGAAAACTGTATTTGCTCAGTTTACATATAAGAGGTACACAGAGTTATTGAGATAGCAGGAGGAGGAGATGGCAGGAAACAGAACGATTTACATTTTAGCAAACACAAGAAAGAGCAGGGAGTCTCCTTCATCTCCATGTCTTCATCTTCATTGTTCTAATAAACATTACTCTAAAGCAGTGGTTCTCAACCTGTGTGTCGGGACCCCTTTGGGGGTCGAACGACCCTTTCACAGGGGTCGCCTAAGACCATCGGAAAACACATATATAAATACACATATATAAATAATTTTATGGTTGGGGGTCACCACAACATGAGGAACTGTATTAAAGGGTCGCGGCATTAGGAAGGTTGAGAACCACTGCTCTAAAGGATAACCCTCAAAAGAATCCACTTCAAAGCTTCACTGGACTACAAAAGAAAAGGGAACCCAAAGTTAGCTCATTCACTGAAGAAGACAAAGACACAGGCTCCTATGGGGCTCTGGAAAGATCCTCGGTGAAGAGATAGTCAGTCACCATCTTGCTGGAAAATGTTGTGGTAAGGCAACACAGAAGTCATGGAACTCACACGTTACACAGGAGAAGGCTGAGCTGGTGCGTTTATTGTCCCGGTGGGTTCTGCAGCATAAGCATGGACAGACCCGAAGTTCCCAGCCTGAGCACAACTTTTCGTCATTACAGTAACACAGATAGTTGGCCCAGGTGTTCCTCAGGTGTCCGCCCATGTCCAGCACAATGAAGCTCAATCATCATTATAACCCACAAAACAAAAGATACATAGAATAAGCCCTCCAACATGCCCATTGCTATTTTGGTGGAGTGTCCTGGCGTTGTCTGATTGGCAGGAGAGGCTATGCTCCTGAGTTCCAAAGTCGCCGCTGTTGCATTTATCAATAGTGGTAGGCACAGCAGGATCCAAGTTATCAGGTTAAGACAATGCGACTGACTCAGGACTCGTCATCAGCCGCTTCTGCTTCCATTCCTGCAAAGCATGCTCAAATTTACTTAGCGGTGTTCATGACCATCTGGACCTGTCAGAAAATTAGTGTGAAAAAGGTCATCTTAAATAAAGCCTTGAACCAAAATTTATTAGATTGTTTTAGGCATTCACATGTGTTTTTTCACTTTTATTTGCTTGTAAACATTTCTAAATTAATCTTATATTTGAATTCACTTAAAATTCTTTTGTCTTTTGTTAATAAACTTGTTTTATTTTTAATCTAAACCCAGTCCAGTGCTGGGATTAAACTGAACTGTTTGGTAACTTCAGTTAAAGTAACAAACCGTTGAATATTGAATCTTTACAGAGCCAACAGACCTTAATATCTGAATTGACCAGGCGAGGGCTGGAGTTGCAGAACATAGGTTTTTGGGAAAATCCAAGACTGAGAGATGTGTTGGGGTGGTGGATTCTGGAATGTGATTGGTGTGTTGTTGGCAAGCTGCTGTGGATCCAGGCTATTGGGATCCAGGCTGCTGGAGCAGGAATAAGGTGTGTGACTTAGAGTGTGACTTGCATGCTGTTAGGCTGATTGTGAATGGCCCAGGTTGGGAGCTACAACAGCAGAGCATTGTGAGACCAAAGTTACTGGGCATGTGGTGATATCCCTTGCTGATCTGGATTGCATTCCAGAATGTGACAGGTGGATCGTTAGCTAAAACATGCTCTGAAAGGTCTATCCACTCAGCCAGTCAAATGTTGAACTGGCTAGACATGGCAGATAGAAGTAATTTGTTCTTCATCTTTGCTTGTACCAGTTCTTTTTGTACAGGGAAGGAATGTTTGTAATTTTTAGGCACATAGAAAGAAAGAAAGAAAGAAAGAAAGAAAGAAAGAAAGAAAGAAAGAA
>ML685766.1:35329080-35331580 GCA_007922175.1 Pelusios castaneus
GAAAGAAAGAAAGAAAGAAAGAAAGAAAGAAAGAAAGAAAGAAAGAAAGAATTGCACAGGTAAATTAGGTTATCATTCCATTGCAAATTTCATAAATTATTCTGCCCTCTGTCTTTTCATACATATAAGAAAGCTCTGTGTGGGACGATTATATCTATAAAACCTTCCAGTGGAAAAGTTTTAACAAAAGGTGGGTTTTACAGAGTATTCTAAATCTGGTCAGATTTTGTTGATAGCAATACATACGAAGTTGCACAACAGTTTTATTTAACTGGAAAACTGACATTAAAGATTCAATAAAATCTATGATGATGATGGGTACATTTAGGAGGAGAAGAGAAAAGTACTCTACTTAATTTGATTAAAATTATGTTCTGGTTCTGTGATTTTGTTTGTTTAGGTGATAAAGGTCATAGGATAGGAAAAAAACAAAACAACTCACCTCTACAGCTTCTAGATAGCACCAGTCATGAGGGAACAGTTTGAACTACAGCTTGATCCAAAGGTAAATCCAGGTGTCGGCATTGTTTGTAAATTCAGCCTGATCTAATTTGTAACCTGAACTCTGTGGGTAGTAGGAACCAAAGCCTGCTGAGAGGAACCAGAACAGGGATACAAGGATCTGTGAGCTCTAGAGGAGGTTTTGGATTTTTGAAGACAGAGCTGTCCATCTGTGGAGAGGTTCAAAGGACCTTGGAGATTACACAATTTGAGCATCTCTAGAATTGCCTACTGGTGAAATCAACAATGTTAATTTAAACAGTGAACCCCACAACAATTTACAAGACAACAGAGTCTTGTGGCACTTTTAAAGACTAACAGATTTATTAATCGCATGAGCTTTCGTGGGAGAAATAAATTAAATAAATTAATCATGCGATTAATAAATCTGTTAGTCTTTAAAAGTGCCACAAGACTCTGTTGTCTTTCTACAATAGACTAACACGGCTACCCCTTTGGAATTTGACAACAATTTACAAGTAACAGGTGTATCTAAAATCATTATATCAATTAATCTAGGAAATCAACCCTTCCTTTAATAGTTTGAGGACTCTTATGCATCGTGTACAGGAGTGGCATCCTGCCAGTACAAAGTAAAACAACAAGGATCCTTTAAGAGCTTCTCTTTAAATAATTCCTTCTTTTTTAAATTGGCTGTTACAAGAATATTAATATATTCTTATAAATTTAAGGTAATTCAGGTAACTTTGATTTAGCAACCATAAAGATAGAGAAACAACCTGAAGTGAACAAAGCTAAGCAGCAGGAAATTTATACTATGAACACCAATTCACACCTGTTAACTACTGTGAATAGGCTGTAGTCAACACCAAGCATATCATTTAAATGGTCTTTTCACAACTAGGTGTGCCATTAATTCACTGATTAGGGTCACTGAATCTGTTCCTTAGCAATTGTCCCAATTAAGTAGCCATGCTATTTATCAGGGGTGCTTATTAAATTGACTTGTATATGTTTGTTTGTATGTACTTTTTCTTTCTATTTATATATGCAATAAAAAGCTGTTTCTAAAAAGTGTATTCCAAGGAGGAAAAAATAAGAACTCACTTGAATCTGACCAGTGTTTTGATAACATAGTGCAATAATCTTTGCACAGAAGATGGAAAAAAAGAAACAAAGCTCTATTAGAAAGGAATAAATCACCAGGCACCCGAGTATAAATGCACCGGCTACTACCTAGGTATATGACTACATAATCATCTACAATACCAGGAAATCATGTTTTCATTTTTTGCATTATAGGCAAACCTCTGACTGTGAAACTTAATTATGGGTTTGATTTTCAACAGTGTCATATGCTGATTAAAGCAGAGTGAAAAGGGGCACAAATGAATTAGTGCCCCCACAGTGTGTGGGGTTATGTTCAATCACTAAGGTTGCTTATAAGGGATCAATGAACAGGAATTCATTATATCCTGACCAAAATTAGCCATAAGCTTGGCAAAGATGCTTATCTACAGTCCAGCTAGGTCTATGAGGGTTAAATTATATATTGTTTTTACTGTTGTTTCATTTCACAATACTGCAAAAGTCCAGGCAACATTTTGTCAGAAAAAAACAATAAAGAATATGAAAAGCCCATCTTCACAGAACATTGGACATTGCAAAACAACCTACAGCTATTATCGGATATATCAAAACTGACAAGTAAAACTTTGGCTGTTGATTGAACAATATTTCACATGGACAGCACAAGCTCGTCCGCATTCACTTTTAAATGGAGCTGCTTATCCTGGAGAACTATGGGTAGGAAGTTTATGAGCTTAATTGAATTGGTGGTATTTGGATGATTGAAAAAAATTGGTGACATTGCAAAAGTGGTCGTTAGATTTTCAGGAGCAAAGCAACTCTCTTTCTCAATACTGAACTCTAGGAGTGCCAGTGGATTTGAAGAGGTACTAATCCTGTTCACATGCCTTTTACAGGCACTCAGTAATGGTTTATGGATCAATTGTTAATGTATTTGCAATTCATTTCA
>ML685766.1:35336580-35354545 GCA_007922175.1 Pelusios castaneus
TCCCTTTGAGAGTGGTCTGTCTCCTGCACAGATGAGTTTCACCCTTATTGTGCAAAGTTCCATCATGCCAGAGCAGTTAAGTGGCTGGCTGTGGCTTTTGTCACAGATCTTTAGGCCATCTTTTTGATATCCTGAACCCAAACTATAGAGCATGATGAAGACTTGAATGTTTGGCACTGATTTCTCCTAAAGATAACGGGTTGTTTATTTCCCCCACATAACTGTTGGCATGGGTATGTTTTTGAGGTCTGGGAAAACCATAGCTCAAGTAGTGCTCAACCTGCAGCTCACGGACTGCTTGCGGCCCAATCAACACATGACTATATCCCATACAGGTAGCTTATATATTGTGTAGATGGATGCGGCCCACATAATATATAGAGAGCTGAATGTGAGGCTCAGAGTGGTAAATATCTTGAGAACCACAGCCACACCCACAGCTCCCTTGATTTTGGGGAGGTTCACAAATGAGTTGATGGCTGTGGAGAGCAGTTCTACCTAGAAAGCATCAATAAATGTAATCACACCATAACCTGAAAGTGCTGAACTACGTTAACGTTTCTTTTAAAAACATGGCTTTCAGAAGTGATAACTCCTGCAATGACATAGGCACACTGGAGTCCCTAGTATTCAACATTAGCCATCTAAGCCAGATATTGGTGTAATTGCTCACTATTGGCTAACTGCCCAGGCTACTGCTCGACTCTTTCAGGCTAAATAATCCAAATAAATATCGTCCCCATGCCATGACTACTTTTGGATAGCCTGGTAATTTAGGTGCCTTTTGAATTTATGCTAGCTATAGTCCTGATCCAAATATTAATAAAACTATGCTGAATATGAGTGAAATCCTGACCCCATGGGAATCTTGCCACCAATTTCAGTGGAGCCAGGATTTCACTTTTGGCCAGTTCTGCCTTTGCCTATAAACAGACTGTGACGCTGTCAGGATTTAGGAAACCATTTATGATATTATTTTGTATTAATATTTTATGATTGTTATAATCCATAGGAACTATGCCATGTTTGGTGTCAATAGAAAGGTAATAATCTGTGGGGAAGGATTACATAGTTTATGTGTAGGATTTGTATTCATATTAGAAGTTAGGAATATGATTGTTATATTTTAACTTGTGTAAGGCTGGGAAAATTCCCCAGACTGAATGTCTGCCTGGCCATTGTCTCCTTAATGGCCCATAAAGGAAGCTCCCCAGTATAATGGGCCGAAGAAGAAAACCTGTTGAGCCACTAGGACTTAAACATGTGACTCAACTCCAGTTTGATTGGGGAGACCTGCACACAGCATGGAGAAGGCCAGAGGTGATAAAAGGCAGCAACTCCAACGCCATCTTGCTTTCAAGTCCTCAGTCTACAGCCAACAACCATCTCTGGAACTATTCCTCTGAGACTGAACAAAGGATTGAGGCCCACCCTAATGCTGGGTGTTTACCAGAGGAACAAGCCTGCAACTGCTTTTCATGAACTTTAAATCATTTGTATGTATGTGATTCGCTTTGACCCTTTAACATCTCATATTTTGCTTCTTTTCTTCTTATATTAAACCTTTAGTTGTAGTTGCTAAAGGATTGGCTACCAGTGTGGTATTTTGGGTAAGATCCAAACCTGTATTGTTCTGTGTGCTGTGGCTGGCCCTTTGGGGTCAGGAGAACCTATATCTTCAAGGGACCGTGCAGCTAAGTGGGAGCCAGAGGAGCTGGAGTGCAATAAAGGGAGCTGTTTCTATTTTGGGCAGATTTCTTGGTTCCCAGTGTGGGGAACCAGAAGCCTGGTTGTGACTGATAGGGAGACTGGTTTAAGTACCACCCATCAGTGTGTGGGGAGTTTGGCTCCCGGTTTTGCAGCTTGCCCTGATTTTTGCACGTCCAGGAAGGTATCCCAGGAGGCCCCGGTCACACAGACTATGGTTTCCAAAAGGAGCCACTCTGCCACATTCAAGGGCACAATTGGTGAAGGGAAATTTCAATTCTGTGTATGCACAACTTGCTCAAACATCTTTGTAAGCACTCTGATAAGTAGAACCTACTTGCAGAATAGGCAGATTCCAACACCTGAATTTATGAGTAGTATAATATACGAGGGAGATTGTCGAAGACACAAATAGTAATCAGGCATGTAACTCCTGTTGAGAGTTAATGGGAATTTAGTCATCTAATTGTCTTTTATGTCTTTGAAAATCTCAGATATGTAAATTTATTGGTTCAAGTGGAATGTATTGGTGCTCATTCTATTTAATTCTATTTCTTTGATTTTAGTTAATTCTATTTGTGTATATTAATTTTAATTCAGGTAGGTGCTGGAACCTATCATAGGTGTGTATAAGTATCAGTGAAAAAAAGGACATGTAACTTTGTGTACATGAAATGGAGGCCAAATTAAAACTCCTTTGGACATTTAGCCTTATTAGTTTTGTTTGTTTTCTTTACAAGAGTGGGGAGAGACACAGGGCAAAATCCAAAAACATTTGGAAAAACACTTGGTAAAACCCAAAATTGGGCTCCTAATTTCAAATGCTTCAGTCTGTTGTGGTATTCTGTAATCTGAATGAGATGTTTGACAATCTGAAATTCAAATAATTTTAAGAAGAGAGAGATGTAAAATGTTTCAAAATGCAATACTAAGTGCAGGTTGCCAGCTATCAGTCAGAACGAGCGTTGAACTTAGCTCAGGTGGCTTAGGCTGTCATGCTAACATCAACACATCATTCAAATCTGCTGAAGAAAATCTATACTTTAGTAAATGTTATAATCATCTAGGGCTAGACTGAACCTTTAGGATCAGCCCTGCAGATAGAGTTCTGCATAGTTATGCTGCTACAGGGTGAGCTCTGGGAAGGAAATGTAGCTCAAAGAAACACAGTTCTGCCTCAGTTCTCTAGGTTATGCTGTTGGATTAATATACTTCACCCACTTTTTGAAGCATTACCCGCTCCCTTCCTCATGCCCAAGCTATCTTGCTGGCCAGCACATTAGGATATGGGAATGGATCTTTGGATCCACCCATCTCCATGCATTCGCTCACAGTAGTGAGTTTAAAGTGCATGAACCCTGCTATCATCTGCACTCATGCTGTCTTAGGTTCTGAGGGTGCTCTCACCTCACTTTAATCCCCTGTGCAGCCATGTTAGTTTTAAGAGTAGTCCTGCCTTTATTCTTACTGTCCTGCTTTCTATTGAATCAACATCAAAATTCCTACTGAGTTGAAGAAGAATAGGATTACACCCATTACAGGATTATGGGAGTCTTGCCAAGCAGACAAATATATGAAAAAGAATGGAGATTTCCTGAGTCGTTCTGCATTTTAGTTTCATAGCAATCCTAAAGCCATCTCTACACTATGGTGCAATGCTGCTGAATCACCAGAGTTTAGATATTTCTCCAGAAACAGAAAGGCATTGTCTGTCACTGTAGTTTATTCTCCTTTCCAAAGAGCAGTAGTGAAGTTGATGGAAGAATTAATCCATCGACCAAATGAGTATCTCTACCTGGGGTTAGGTCATTCTACCTATGGTGCTCAGGATATGAATTTTTCATGCCTCTGAATAATATAGCTAGATCAGTCAAACTTTAAGGGTCTTATTCTCTTACTTATGTTGTTCTTGCTACTGTTTCACTGGCATGATCATAACCTATTTTTCTATTTTAAACATAGGGATCAATTTTGCATCTATTCAATTTAGTAGCAAAACTCTCCCTGACTTCAATGGCTGCGGAATCAGCCCCACAGACAATATGTGCTATTACCCCAGTTAGCAGCCAAGGTTCCTCCCATTTAGATGGCACTTACAGATTAAGCTTTTGGGTCTCCAGCAAGAGAGGGCTTCTCTACTCAGGTTCCAGAAGCACAGCAGTACAAGGGTATGTCTGCAAGGGAATCATAGTCCGTAACTGAACAAATACATTTGAAGCTTGATTTTGAACCCACTCCTACTGGTATAAATCTACAGTCACTCCATTTTTCAATAGACTTAAACCAATGAAATGCAGTTAGAGTGAGGGCCGAATAAGGCTCAATGGGTAGAAATTCCTATAGCCTTCATTTAAATACTTTTGCTAAAATACTTTTGCTAACTGCATAAAGGGCACATTTTTATCTCTCTCACATCACACAGGATGCATCCAAGAAGCAAACCAGACCCAGAAAGAATAGTAAGAGAGCTTTCTGGATGACAATGGGACAAAATCTTGTTAAAGCTACTTGTCAGAAAAATGGCTAAAACCCGAAGCACAGAACATAAATCCTAGAAGTGCATACACTTCACAGTGTTTAAGAAAGATGTCAGTTTGTCATGATCTAACGTTGCGTGGCCCTTGTTTTCCATTTCAGACATTTTTCCTGTAAAACAATAGAACTGCTCAATGTTCCAACTGTGATATTCATTCCTCTTGATAATTTCATTTGTCAATAATTTAATAATGTTCCAAAAAAACCCCTCTTTTCTGATGTTCAACACTTGTTTTACTCTGCTACTGTAAAGACAAAATAGAAAACACCCATAGAATAAAATGAAAAGGAAGCCATTTCAAGATTCCTACCAACTAAATTAAATTGCAGTGGTATTCACTAGACGTATGGCCCAACTATTCACATTCACAGACAAAAGCATGTGCTGTATGTATGCATCTTTATTCAGTGCCTCTAACTGAAAGGGTAAGAGAAGTAGCTGATCAATCATACTAACTTGTCTTGTAGAATATTTTGATAAAATCTGTATTAATTGATAAAGGATAGGTTGAGTAGCTACTGGAGATGACTGACTTAGGCATTTATCTCTTTCTAGTAAGAAAAATAGTTTATAAAATGCATACATTGTCTCCTTTTCTCTTTTCCCCACCCTTTGTACATCACTTTTAGATTGTGTCCTCTTTGTGGTATGAACTGTGCCTTATTATGTATCTGTTCAGTGCACATGTGGTCCTGATCCTGATAAAGACCATTGGGTGCCATGGTTATTTAAATGTTAAATTATTCTCCCTTATTTGTTTTTCTCTAAGACCTATAGGCCCCATCAGGGATCAGGACCCCACTGTTCTAGATGCTGTACAAACCCAGAACAAAGAGAGAGTCCCTATACCAAAGCGCTTACAATTTACGTAGATGATAATCGTCTGTTTTCTGGTCATATGCATGCATATTGTATCTCTACCTCCTGAATATAAGTAGAACTAGATACAGGGGGCTTTGAGAAGCCCTAACTTATCACTGAAGGTTCTTTCATGTTTGTTTGGTTGTCTAGAATGGTGACCTAAGAAAATAGACTAAAACTTCCAGATAGACAATTAGAGAGACTTCGTGCTCAGATAACTCTGTTTAACTATGTGTTTAAATAAAGTTGTCTCAGGTTGAAACATCTCCTACTGGTTGATAGATGGCAAAATTCAAAGGTGCTTGGAGTTTTTTTAATAGAATTTTGATAGATAATATTGATGTCTATTTTAAGCATTTTTTATTTTTATTGACTTAAATTTTCACAGTTGTTGGAAATTATGGCAGAACAGACAAGTATTTAAGGACAATAGATGTTGATGTTCAAAAAGAGAAAGCTTTATAACAGTGGTTCTCATGCTATTTACCATTGTGGGTCAAGTATGCAGCTCTGTCTGTTATGTGGGCCACATCAATACTAATATATATATAGCCAGTATGGCCCTGAGTATGTCACATGGGCCAGTTCTGTGTGTTGATTAGGCCACAGGTTAAGAGCCATGCTTTATAACCATGAAAACACAAATTGCCAACATCATACATAAAAATATGCAAAGTAAATATTCATACATCAAACTCTGAGTTCTCAAGCAGCATTTTTCTTACTTATTTGCATATTTTTGCTATTATCAGTGGAAATATTTATTCATCAGTTTGTGTGTGTATGATGAAATTCACATTTACTGACAAAAATCTAATTCTGCCAAGCCTACAGGTAGAAAACTGGAGTTTTAGGCCTTGATTCAGCAAAGCATCTTAAGATGCTGCACCAGATAGTTTTGTGATATACAGGTGCAGGGAGTATAGCAAAAGCTTCCTATCTGAGTTCTTTAATGTAGGGCCCAGACTTATGTACACTGCAAGCCAGGTTCTTGCATACCTCTGTTGTAGGAACTGACAGGTAGCAATTTGTATTTGAGTATGATTAACAACTCATAAATTTCCTAAACAAGCATGAATATTAGACTTGTCAACAATACACAGTTCCTCCCTGTGATCAAATATCTCGGTTTATTTTGGTTGCATCCAATCTACATATCAACTGGACAAAGTCTGTGCAACTTGAGCAGAAGAATTGCTAAAATTCTTTTTTCATTAAAAAAAATTGCAGTCATACACATTTAAGGACTGAAAAATCCTTAGTGAGCAAGATGTATAAACCCTATAAAACTATACTATGAGTGACAACAACACAGGGATCAGGCATTCATAGTCAAGCAATTTAAAAAACTCAGAATTATTCCCCTTCTGATAGAATTAAAAATTACTTTATATGCAAAATATGAATGTCCTTTATAATCACACTGGAAGTGTATGTATCACCAATGAATATATTTGTTGAAGTCTTATCATATTGGACATCTACAGAAAATCTCATTCCACACGACACTGAACATGCATACATTTCTAAGTCATTTTATTTCTTAAATGTTAATTTGATAATTTAGTTAATTATTAAAATTAGATGCTCAATATTATTTTGTATCTGACTTAAAAGAAGTAATCACCTTTTTTGCATTAGTTCCTAAATAAACGGCTGTATTTTAAAATTTTCTGGCTAATTGTGATTTGATTAATTAGAGTTCTGTTTTATTTTTCTATTTTCTACGAGTATGTAATCCCAGGACTCTCCTGGGACACCATATTATATGAATTGTTTAAATGTAGGTCATATCCTACTAAAATATGTTTTAAATAAATAGTGCTAAAAGGAATTTAAAATAGTACCTCTTATCCCTTAGGGTAATAAACAGCATCATGTGAATTAAAATCAGAAGGCACTCAACTACATTATGCCACTTCCTCAATCAATCTGTCACTGACTGATTTCAGCTTTTTGTTCCACCTCAGCTGGGATCTTGCTGTATTTTCTTTCTTTCTTTCTTTCTTTTTTTTTTAACAACATATGATCATGTAAGGTGCTGAGTATTTGTACGGAATGCTGAGCACCCAATGCTCCCTTCAGTTGATTTCATTTGCAGCAGCCTTTGACTCAAATTGCATCTCCTCAGCACTTTCTAGGAGAGATCATAATCTTGAAGGATTGGTTCCTGAATAATGTGGTTAAAGAATATAAATTATTTTATAATATATTATTTATTGTGTTATTTACTATTATTAATATTATGTAATTTTATTGATATATTTTAATATGAAGCAGAAAAGCAAGGGTCCAGTCCTGAACTCTTCATTCAGGAACAATGTCCATTTAATTAAGAAGGAGTTCTGCCTGATGTGAAAGTTCAGAATATTGTCCTAAATCCACACATTTTGTATGGGAATTTATCTAAGCCACATATCTATTATTATTAATTATTGTTATCATTAATTATTTGTATTGCAGTAGTACCTAGATGCCTGACTGTGGCAAAATCGCTGCTGTCAGATTGACCTTCCCAATCAACTGATCAGGTCTGTGAAGACCTGCTCAGTCGATCGGGAAGATGATCTATTAAGACCACTCCAGCAATTGGAATAGTGCTGAATCAAAAGGAGGCCCCTTCCTTTGACTCGGCGCAGTGGATGTGCCGGGAGTAGGGCAGTCAAATTGAGATACTCAAGTTATTTTAAGTAACTTGTATATCTTCGTTCGACTTCTGCCAAAAATGCTGTCTATCAGAGATTGGGAACCAATTGTGATAGTGTGATTGTGTGCACAAATACATTACAAAAAGATGGTTGCTGATTCAAAGGGCTTACAATTTAAGTATAGAACAAGAGGTGGGTGAATATAGCAAACAGAACAAGGGAGCAAAAGTGATTAGCAGCAGACAAAAATCAGAGAAAAAATCCCATAAAATGAAGCTTTTTGTGAGATTTCCAATAATCTGAAATTTATGTCAGGCCATAAATATTGTATGAACACAGTGTCTCACCCAATGTTTTGTCACTTTGGCTATGGTTCTAGGAAACTCAAAATGTTTAGAAGGTTATGAAAGTGGAAAATAACACAAGGATAATTAACAGATTAATTTTTAATTTAAGTGTAGTTACCAGAAACAATGTTGAGATTATTTTGAGATTGGAGACAAAGATTTTAGTGAATTCTAACTAGAGATGGGTGGATATTTTTGACAAGAACAATATTTTCATTAAATATGAACATGAACATTTTTATTATGTTTCCCAGTTGCCTTTAGTTCTGATATAATTTAATTTTTTCAGTTAGACATTCTGATGTATTATGTGGTGACAAATTCATATGTGCATTCATCAATGGATTATATTCTTATTTAATAATAAAGAATTCACCTATTTTTGTTATACTTTTAACAAAATATTCAGCAACCTGGTTCAGTAGAAAGTGCAATGCCCAGGTACACTGCAAAAAGTTCTATAACTAAAAGTTATGTCTCTTTCTTTTACCATACAGTAACATCATTTTAAAAATTAAATAAACCTGCTTTTATTTATTAAGTATTTGCTATGTATCTCAAGCCATGAAATGTGTATGATGTTTTCCTATTAATAGTGTAACAGGCTAGGATACTGCCTGCCTTACTCATAGGGGTAACCCAATTTCAATGGGACTACTCACCTGAATAAAGTGAACAGCTTTTAGCTTCTTCAAGCATGTAAAGTATCTGAAGTCTGATGTCGGTTGTTAAATACATTTCTAAATTGTTAAAGTTGTTTTTTTTCACTATTATTTTTCAATTTAGGTTTAACTGGATAAAATTTGTTATTCTTCCCATTGAATAATAATGTTTTTCTGGTTATCTAGGTGCTGATTTTGCAACTGATTCCACACATTGGGCTTCTGTGCCATTTGAGAGCCCCATCGACTCAGCATAAGCACATGTGACTGCCTGCAGTGAGTCAGCCCTAGTCTCCACTTACTGCCATTTTCGGCGGCAATCAACGAGAGATACGCAAGGTACGTAAAATACGTGGTGCATCTCCCACCGACTTCCTAAATCCTCACCTCACACCACATTAAACCAACTGGAAATGGCGTCCGGTCAGCATAGTGTAAGTGTGGTTAAAGAGCTGGTGTTCCAGCTCCAGTTCGGTTATCGACTGAGCACGTCTACACAGACACCTCAATCAAAACCTGAAGATCACACTGACAGCAGCAACTTTGCTATCATGTAGACTTACCCTCAGTTGCAGATTCAGAGACAAACTGTAGAGATCCTGTTAGGACTCAGACCCATGTCAACAGATGTTCCCTTTCACGGAGCCCAGTCCCGCAAGATGTCAAAGTCAATGACAGTAGATAGTGCACAGCCTCTCACCAGCTCAGGCCAAAATGCTAAAAGAACAAGAAAGAGGTCACATCATTTAATTTCACTTTTCAATGTAGCTTATTTTATTGTGAATTTTGTTCTCTGATTTCAAAGTACAATAAAATTGAAGGCAGACTGGGGTGTGAGGGGATGCGACAGTTGTTGCAGTTCAACTTAAATTTTGAATTCCTAATACTACATGAATGTAGAGATTTCGCACTGTGAATTACAGGCAAAGGGTATAAGTATAAGAAAACTGCTTTCTTCACAGCTTTTATTTCTGTTACTTTAATTGTTAAATGAAAAGCCTACTCACCTAACCTCTTGTGCTCCTCCCCTGAGAAAATCTGCTATCAAGCAATGACCGAGAAGAAATATGGGAGATTGCACTGCTCCCATAAAAAAAAACCAAATAAAAAACCCCACTAGTCTGGTATCAAGGGACCTTGCTGGGATTCTTAGGAGAATATTTTCTGTGGAAGCCAACTGACCATCCATCTCCCTTTTTAACTAGTGTCAAGGCTGGTTTACTTGATGATGATTTGATGCCCAGCAATTGCTCCCCCTTGCCCACTGAAAATGAGTGATGACAGGGGAACAGCCGTCAAATAGAACAAGCTGAGATATTGTAGCAGGGAGCTTAACAGAGCTGAGTCCTGCAAAAAGGAAATGCTGTTTTAAAAGGATAAAGCTCTGAAAAACAACAGTTTATAGTCTGCTTTGTTGAGAATGTTTATTTTTTTTCTCGATTTGTAAGGGATGCTTATCTTGATAAAGCATTCCCATAAAACAAAACAAAAAAAGCGAGTTCTGTACATGGAACAACCAGCTTAATATCGGCTTATAGAATTCCCTAGCTCTGTTGCTGCTAGCTTCAGTTGAACCCTGATGACCATGTGACTGGGGAAAAAATTAGAAACTATGCCTCTTCTCGTTGAACAGGAGCTTCTCAATGCTGGGATGTAAAACTAAAGAGACGAGCTGGCAGCTGCTGTGGTTTTCATGTAGCAATGGTTACATGTGTCAATACATGATGGTAGCTCAAGAATCTTAAATCTTTGGATGTTTGGACTATATTTCCCCAGTGCTCCCTTCTAGTTAAGAGAATACTTGAGAAACAGTAGAATTCTCTCAAAACTCTTACTTAAAAGTGCTACATTGTAGAGATAGAAAAGAAACATGCAGAAATATTAAAATATAATTGTAGTGTAACAATATAATAGCATTTTTATAGCACTTTGTCTTCAAAACACTTTACAAACATGACTCACAAATAATTTATGTATTATAATATATGCAAAATAATAGTTTATATATAACTGTTAATGTGTGTATAAATATATGGGTGAGTGTATGTGTGTATATAAATGCACACACACTTTAGAACACTTTAGTTAATTAGTTATAAATGAACAAATTTAACATTAAAGGTCAGGGTCCCAGGTCTGCAAACCATCGGTAATTCTTACTCATACCATTAATTAAATTGAATTAGATAGGAGTATGTGCATGACTAAGGAATACTTCTGTAACTAAGGATTATATGATCCTGCTATTGTATCCATGTAATGCTCTTATGAGAATGTGAAGATTACATAAATTAAGCTGGGCCCACACTGCATATCTGGTATTTTTTATAGTGCAGATTGGGTAAACAATAATACACTAATAGGCTATGTCTACACTTACTAAAGTTAGTTCAAATTAGTTAATTCAAACTAACTAATTCAAACTAATTTTAGTTAGTTTGAATTAACTTAATTCAAACTAGAAAAATTTAGTTCGAACTAAGCAAGTGCCATTCATGGCACTTGCTTAGTTCGAATTAGCGAATTGCATTGAGTTCAGTGGGCCAGTTAGTTCGAACTAAGCAATTAGTTCGAACTAACATGGCCACATTGATTAATTCGAACTAACTAGTTCGAATTAACCCTTAGTTTGAATAGCATATTTGAATTTATTAGTTCAAATTAAGGAAGCCCTTAATTCGAACTCATTAAAGCCTAGTGTCACCATGGCTTTAGTTAGTTCAAATTAAGCTTCCTTAATTTGAACTAACTTGCCAATGTAGACATAGCCTAAAAGTTTTATTTAACCAACTGTCTGATTTGAGTTGAACCTGTTTACATTGTAGGAGAAGAAGCAGATTTTGCACTCATGCTGGAGAGAAATTCTGCAAGTGTATCTTTTCATAATTTTGGTTCCCCTTTTTTCCCTCACATGGATTTGACCACTGAATGGAGTGATCCCACCCCCCACCCCTATCCCCATGTGGTGTGGGGACATTGTTTGTTTTGTTTTTGTTTTTTAAGAAAGAAAAGAAAAAGAGAAATTGAAAAAGTATAGGGAGAGGGAGAGCGAGAGAGAGAGAGAGAATGTGCTATGGATATGTGTTTGTACCAGTAGGATATAGGCAACAATAAATAGTTTCCTATAATAACTGTACAAAGACTGATATGATTAGCTTCCAAGTCTGATAACTTATTACATTTTGCCAGAAGAAAGTATGAATGCTCTGAACTCATAGCATCCAATATACCTGACCCACCTAGCTAAGATCTGATGATTCTTTGTTGCATAAGTAAACAGATATGAGAGACTAGTATGTCATCACAGCATGTTTCCAGTAAATCATAGCCCTTTTATATAGATCTAAGCCTCTGTCTTTAGAGATTCATAATGCAAGTCGCATTCTACTGTTTCAGTGCCCTGTTCAGCATTTGGGTGCTGAAAGGTTGAGATCCCTAAAGATGGATTTTGGCACAGTTAATGCTCAGCTAATTCAAGCCTAACAGTGGTGGAATCTTGGCCAATAGTGAGTCTGCGCCAATGAGGTCAATGCAAGACACCACAGAGGCTTAGCAAGTCTTTTGGTGGTAGATATCGCTCTGGCTTTTTGCGAAGACTTATTAAAATGTAAGAAATTGAAGTAGCTCCATGCACATAGCACTCATCTATCATAGAATTCATTTCACTTCTCTGTAATGTTAATGAGATATGAAAAGCCTTTTCTTCCTTTCTAAGATATCAGCACAGTAACTTTAATGACACAGAATCAACTCCAGTGAATGGGAGAGAATGAGTTCACCTACACTATAATTTATAATTGGCTCACTCATGGGACTTGAGTCTTTTACATGAAAACTAGAGCTGTGTGAGCTCTCAAATGTGTTCCATTCAAGCTTGCATTGTCACAGGAAAGGTTTGAAGGAATCAGTTTGCATCTAATTAAGGCTTCCGTGACTTCATCTGAAAAACTTAAAGAAAATATTCATTAAAAGTTTTAAAAAGTTACCTTTTATGGAAGTCTATATTTGATGATGGAATCTGTTGGTATTAAGCTGTGACCATAACAGATACTATTATAAGAAAACAGAAATTTCCACATAGCCCAAATATTGCTGTCAAGGATTGGAATATATTAAGTTTGTTGAGCTCTTATGAAAATCTCTATCCATTCTGAATAATTCAGTGATTATTGTGGGAGTCCAGTGGGTAACAATTTATTTTAAGTCTCCATCAACGGGTGCTTAACTACTGCTAATTTAGAACAGTGGCTTGGGGAACTATAGTTGAGAGTCACATACATATAAAATGATTCCATTGTGATTGGTTTTATTGCAGCGAATGCCAGTGAGATTTTGTTGAAAGGAGCCAGTAAAGAAAACGCTACTGCACTTTGTTGCAGTGTGTTGTGGTACTGATTTCAGAAACTAAAACTAGAGAATCCTTTTGGCTTCACAAGAGCTGTTATAAAAAATAACTTAAAAAAATAGTTCTATTTTGACAGTGTCCCAGCAGTATTTCCCTGCAGCAATATATACATGGAGAATATCTCTCAAACTAATAAAAAGCTTGTTCCAGTTTGATAGATTCTAAGTTTTATAAGTTTATTGAAGGAAATGTTAGCTGTTGGAGTGAAAGAGAGATTAGGTGCACTGGAAATTTGAAGCATCTGCTGACGAAAATGGTAGAAATATAAAGAAAGTTCTATGCAAGCAACCAAGTAGGAAGAATGTTATGTTTGAATTTAGAGGGGAACTGGGAGTGAAGGAGACCTGCTTTTCTCTAGTGAAAAAACATCCTCCTTTCACTGTAGATATTGCCAATCCATTGCGCTCAAGGATGCTTTTTTTTCTTCCCCTTATCCCTGGCTCATAGATATTTCTGAAGTGCAAATATTTTGCATTTGGGATAATGAACCAAACAACTTGAATTTTCTTAGAGAATCTGCTTTCCCCTCTTCATGTAAATTATTCAGTTTAAATATTGCCTGGGTGGGGAGTCAAGAGAAGGAGCAGTGCCATTTACAAATGGAACTATAATCTTGGATATACTCAGTATCGAGCTACCAAGGTCCGTTTTACTAACTAGGCTGCTGTTGTCACTGGCTAGAGACCTTTGGAATCAGTGGCTATGTCTACACTTAGAAAGTTAGTTCAAATTAGTTAATTCGAACTAACTAATTTGAACTAATTTTAGTTAGTTCGAATTAACTTAATTCGAACTAGCATGGCCCCGCTAGAATGCTAGTTCGAACTAAGCAAGTGCCATGCATGGCACTTCCTTACTTCGAATTAATCAGTTGCATTAAGGTCAATGTGCCGATTAGTTCGAACTAAGCAGTTAGTTCGAACATGGTCACAATGACTTAATTCAAACTAAGTAGTTCGAATTAAGGGTTAGTTCAAAATAAAACGAGGTTTTACTAATTCGTACTAACTTTTGCTTAATTCGACTTAAGAACTACTTAAGTCAAATTAAGGAAACTCAAGTGCAGACACAGAGTAAATTAAGTCGACTTAATTTACAAATGTAGACGCACCCAGTGACTGATACAATATGCCTCTGTCATATGCCACTGGTCTTTCTCAAATTCCTTCCTGTTTCCCCCTTCATTTAAAACTGTCAGATCAAATGGAAGGAAGATACAACTACTAAATGACATGAATCTAGACTGCAACATAAAACCATTATTTTTAAAATGGGAGCTATTCTTTGGGTTTCTCCCTATTTATTTATTTATCTGTTTATTTATTAAATGAGAGCTATCATTTAGTATGTACCCTGAAACTGTGTCATATGTGATAAGAAACTGCCCCCCACAACTATAACATAGAAACAGAGGAACTGCCATAATAGATTATATGAGTGTTCCATGTATCCCAGTATGGGGGCCCCTTTGGCTCTAAATTTCTAGGGCTATGTCTACACTTATAAATGCTAGTTCAAATTAGTTAATTTGAACTAACTAATTCAAACTAATTTTAGTTAGTTCAAATTAATTTAATTTGAACTAGCATGGCCCCACTAGAATGCTAATTCGAACTAGCCATGGCCATGCAGGGCACTTGCTTAGTTCGAATTAATCAGTTGCATGAAGGTCAATCTGCCGATTAGTTCAAACTAAGCAGTTATTTTGAACTAATATGGCCACATTGACTTAATTCGAACTAACTGTTTTGAATTAAGGGTTAGTTCAAACTAAACAATCAAATTTATTAGTTTGAATTAAGGAAGCCCTTAATTCGAACTAATGGAAGCCTATTGTGGCCCAGGCTTAAATTAGTTCAAACTAACTTGCAAGTGTAGACATAGCCTATGATTCTATCCTGCCTCTGACAGTGACCAGTATCAGATGCTCCAGAGAAAGATACAAAACCCCTACTGGAATAACATGCTCATAGGAGAAGTTTATATCTAGGGTATTTATTTCTGCTGTTGTAGCTGTGTTGGACCCTAGATGTTAGGGACACCAAGTGAGTGACATAATATCTTTTATTAGACCAACTTCTGTTGGTGAGAGAGACAAGTTTTCAAGCTCTATGTAAGCTCAAAAGCTTGTGTTTTTTATTAACAGAAGTTGGTCCAATAAAAGATATTACAATCTTGTCCTTTTAGACCTTGTCAGTTAATGCTTATGCCCTGAAGCACAAGGGTTTCTTACTCCTCTAAAAATGTTTTATCTTATCTAGCACGACTGTGGATATTTTTATGATTGAGATAAATCTCTAATCCTTTTTCTGACTCCAAGTAAGTGCTTGGATTCAGTGATATTTTGTTGCAATGAGTTCCACAAGTTGATTGAGCATTATATTCAGAAGAATGTTCTTTCTAATCAGTTTAAAATTTGTGACTTTCGATTGCACTTTTACTCTTGCGTCATAAGAAACAGTAAAGAAGAGAACTTAGCTGATCTTCTGCATAGAACTGATTATTTTGTATACCTCTATTATGTCCCCTTTTGTCCATCCGCTCTCTGAATTAAGCAGTGCAGCCAGCTAGTTTCTCTATAAATGGAATAATTTCTATGCTGCAAATTTCTTTTGCCCTATTTTTGAACCTCCACTATTTCTGCTTTATTTTCTTTGAGATGGGGTGACCAGAAATGAATGCAATCTATTCCAGGCGAGGTTTCGACTTTGATTTATATAATATCATATTTTTAATATTATTTTTGTTTTGTGCCTTTAGCAACCTAATATTTTGTTTGCTTGCTTAAGCAACTCTGTCCAATTAACACGAACATGTCATGGTTCTTATTCAAATGGATTTTTATTTTAAATCAGTTTCTTAGACATTCTGACCCTGATTCTGGGCCTTTCTGGGGCTCTGTTTTGAGGACAGCTTCATAATGGTTCACAAGCCAGCTAACAGACCCCAGGGAGATTTACCAGAGAAAGAGCATTGTAGGTGGGGTGTTCTTCACGTGATACAAGGCAAAAAGGTCTAACATTGCCTTTTTCTTCCCCAGAGCCTCTTACTGATGATTTTGCTGTGGGGATGGTCAAGGAAGGAAGTGGCAGGTTAGGAAAGGAAGTGATACTGCTGGAGTGCTCTTCCCTATGGCTGTTCAGAAGAGCAGCCCAGTGGGGGAAACTTTCATAATCAGTACAATCCAGAGGAGCTTGGCATGAGTGGCATAAGGCATATGAAACAGCTAAATTCAGCCCCCTCATTATTAGCCACGTGACTCGTTTTGAGAAGGAAAAAGATTAAAAATTAGGAAGAATAAAAAAATTACATGGAAAAAATCTGTGTTGAAATATGTATTTAGCATGGCTGAATAAGACCATTTGCCTTATTTAGCCATAGAAAAACCACCTATCAAACAAGCCTCAAGGCCAGTTCTTCAGCCCTTTTTCATATGAATAGTTGTCGTTACGACAGTGGGAGTACTCTAGTGAGGAATAGCTGGAGGACCATAGTATGAACTACTGATAGGAGAACTATTCTTGAGCTATCCATGCTGAGATAAGCCAGCATAGGCCAACCATCCTGGGATACCAACTGCCAGACCTATCACTTTTTTACTGTTAGGGTTCTTATCTCCCATGTGATAGGGGTATCGGAGGTGGCAGGAGTTTAGCTAATTGGTTAACTTTGCTCTAGTACAGGGGTCTGCAACCTGTGGCTCTGGAGCCACATGCGGCTCTTTGGCTGCCCCCTTGCGGCTCTGGGCTCCCCCAACCACCGGGGTACCCTGCAGGAGGCCTATGCCTCACTCGGGGCTTCCCCTAGCCACCAGGGACCCCACGGGCAGCCCATGCCAAGTTCCAGGCTTCCTCCCCCCCCGCACAAGGGGACCCCACAGCAGAAATCCTGGCTCACCTCCCTGCACCTCCCACCAGGAGGCTACACCCATTGTGGCTCTCAAAACACTTTGTTATTGAAGGAATTTTCAAAAATGGCTCTTCTTATCTTTTGGGTTGCAGACCCCTGCTCTAGTACATAGCCACAGCACTAGGTTGAAATAAACCGTTTACCAACAGTAAAGAGAATGTTTAATGAATACGAATATTTTACATATGTATGGTGCTTCACATGTCTAGTGGTCTCAAAGCCCTTTGCAAACTATGATCCTAATGTTGCATCATTTAAATCAATAGGAGTCGATCTGAGCACTATATAATATTCAGGAATCACTTTCCGCACCATTAAAATGGAGCTGTCTCTATGGTAGTACATGGCAGCTTTATAACAGTGCACGTCAACATCATGCGACAACTTATGACAAGAAATGAAGAAGAATGTAGCTAATTGAAAGAGAAATTTAGGTGAAAAATATAATAACTGAAACTGTAATTAGGCCAGGACACAAGGATTAACACAGCCACTGTGGCAAAACCACTATGAGATCTTTGCTATCCTCCAATAGTCAGACGTCAGTTTTACATCTTATCCAAAATTTGTTGTTGGTCCTATTTGAAAGCAGCTTTAAATGTTTATTCCTGTGTCTTTAAAACAAAAAGAGAGATTTCTGAGGTGTAGGCCTTGCGTGCTCTGTTATCACCTAACATTGTATAGCAGTGGCACCGCAAATTGTTTTCTTCTGGGAGATATTCTCTTCAGAAATCCACCCACAAAAAAATCACTTTTGTTGAAGACCAAAGTGCAGTTTCTTCAGCAGCCTCTTTTGAGAACAGGGCCCTTCAAGTCAAGCATGTGTATAACAGAATTTTTTATATATATATATATATATATATATATATATATATATATATATATATATA
>ML685766.1:35354555-35381969 GCA_007922175.1 Pelusios castaneus
ATATATATATATATATATATATATATATATATATATATATATATATAGTAGTTTTATAACCCCAAAAATTTTTACCCAAAGAAAAAAAATAGAAATGAGCAACAGACATAAAACTTTAGCCTGTGTAAATTAAATGGTTCTGCTGCATTAACTTCATAAAACTATAATCCTCTCCTCCATAAACTATTACATGCACTGCAACATATCTGATTTATGGGATATGGAATCGATGAAAAAAATTAATGCTTGAAAAACATATTAGAGGCATTATTGAACAGATTTTAATTGAGATTTGATTTCAATACCCCTTATCCACATGATTAATGGATGCTACCCTTCGACTCCAGCAGGCAGAAAAGAGAGTCTTTAATATGACAATTAAGTATCTGTCTTTAGGTTTTATGTAGCTCTCTCCTCAGATCACTTCATCAGTACAGTGTGGCTTTTGTGCAGATTAAATTGAGACTCAATTTTCTCTATTTTCCAGCACTTACTTATGTTTTATGACAAGCACTAAATCAATTTTATGCTATTATTGATTTTTTCTTAAATGGACACAAACCATTTCGCCTTTTGCCCTTCTTTTCTACTTTCCTTCCCTTTCCTTTTTTCACTGTATGCTTGATATATAGCCAGCTGAAGAAATTTCAAATGTTTCCTGAGATTTCTACAGGTTGTGCCAATTCACTCACTTTTTACAACATCAGAATTGACAAACTTAACCTGGAATTCTATCAAAACTTAATATATTGTTGTAATGTGACAAGGTGTAGAAGTTGGATTTTTATTATTTGTTTTGTTTCTTTTTCTTTTTAAAAAAAACAAAAGCATCAAACCAAGCCCTTCAAGTTTAGTTCCTTTTCCCTTTCAATTTTAACAACATCTTTTTAATACCTCCTGAAATATTTGAAGTGTAGCTTAAGCTATATTTTCTGAAATTGTCTTGAAGTCTAATTAATATGCTGGAGTAGGAAACTATTTCATGGTTTGCACGGGAAAGGGCTTTATCCTCAAGGTGAGATGTGGCAAAGCTAATGGTACACCATCCAATTTAGAAGCTGCTTGTCCTTTAGGACTATCCTGTGGCAAAAATTAACATCTGCTTTGGGCAATAAAAGTAGCACAATTTGTAATCAAATAGCTTAATTTTGGGGCTAAGAATTATACATGAGGAGGAACCAAAGAGTGAATGTAGAAATATAATTCAGCCAAGAAAATAGCTTGTCCTTTGATTGTGTTGTAGTTTGGGGTCATAGGCTAAGTCTACACTGGCAAGTTAGTTCGAATTAAGGAAGCTTAATTCAAACTAACTAAAGCCATGGCTATACTAGGCTTTAATTAGTTCGAATTAAGGGCTTCCTTAATTCGAACTAATAACTTAGAATAGGGTATTAGAAGTAAGGGTTAATTCGAACTAGTTAGTTCGAATTAACCAATGTGGCCATGTTAGTTCGAACTAATTTCTTAGTTCGAACTAACCGGCCCATTGAAATCAATGGAAATTGCTAATTCGAACTAATGAATGGCACTTGCTTAGTTCGAACTAATTTTTTCTAGTTCGAATTAAGTTAATTCGAACTAACTAAAATTAGTTTGAATTAGTTAGTTAGTTCAAACTAACTAATTTGAACTAATTTTAGTAAGTGTAGACATAGCTATAGAGGAGGTTAAGAGGTAACTCTATTTGTTTAAGCTATAAATGACTATGCAGAGTGTTAGAACTCATGTGGTAAAATTGATCACTACACCAATGAAATAAATATAGTGACTTTATTTCACAGGAGAGTAAACAAAACTCTTTCATTGCCTTGGACATTTACTTAATTGTTTATTCATAGATTCTCAAATTATTAAAACAAAAAATGAGTGTGATGTTGCTAGAAAAGTCCTTTCCCAAAATACTTTGCTTATTTATTGAGTCATAAGGCCAATTTTAATTTCAGTGAATCATTTTGTGGCATCTTTGATCAGTCAATACTTGCATGAGAGAAAATTTTCCTGAATGATGACAGCAGTATTTGACCCAGAATTATTCACTTTTGAGCTGTTATTTTTGTGATCCTTTTGTTAATACATGGTAATTCATTTTTTTGTTTGGGTGAGTGCATGGTGGGATGGGGGGGGGGGGGGAGGTGGGCCTTGTGTGTGTACCTTCTTCTCACTGTCTTCTTAGAGGAAGCAATTCATAGAAAAAGATCCTGAATTTGGAACAAAACATTAGGTTTGTTTTTTTTCTTGGTGCAATTTGTTTTTGTTGCTTTCTGCATGAAATGGTAGCCTTAATGACACATGCAAGCTAGTCATTCAGTAATGGGCAGTAGTTTAGAGCCAGGAAAAATTGCTTAAGCTCCCATTCCCCTACACTGTTGATACCTCATTTAAGATGTATGCTAGTATCACTGATGTCAACATTCACAATTATCACGAGGCTCCTGATTTTTACCTTACCATTTGCTTTCTTATGAGTTAAGGATAATAGGGATAAATATCATGAATCAGCATATGTACTGTCTTTCTGGTTCATGTAAGAAGAAAGCGTTCTGTGAGCAAAACATTTTGTGTTCTATGTAGTCTACAATGTGTATGTTATATATTGGTAACAAAGAGAAGAAGAGCCCTGAAAGCTTTGACTTTAGGGTGAATTCAGTTTCAAACCTCTTACAATTCAGTGGTTTCTTTAATGTGCACTAATTTAAAACCAGAAGACACCATTTTATTTCTTCTGTTAAGCAGTGGTTTTCACCTTACACTGCAGAATGCTTATATATTCACTATATTTTTGTTTTGTTTTTCACCATTTTCCTCTCTGTTATTTATTACACTATAGTTGCTACTAAAATATTATACATTTGTAAAAAGTGGTTATCACTATGTTGTCTTACGTGAACATCATGTAAGTATTACAAACCAAGATAAATATAAGACCTTGATAATTTGTATGTGTTTTTCATTGTTTTCCACTCTGACATTTTCCTCATCCTTAATTCTTCATTTTTTTGCCTCATGTTTTATAATCCTGCAGTACTTGGCTCTCGCTGGGAAAGTGTGGCAGGACCCAAGAAGAGAGAGATACTGTGGATTGTGAATCACAGTACGTTTTTCCTCAACACCATTCATTCTGTCATTTGCCTTCATTCTAGTGACTTTACAGCAACCTTAGCAGGATGGAGCTGAGACAGAGTATGCTCAACATTGTATGGCATAACAGCTGAAATCAAAGGTCAGCCAGGTTTAATTTTCACAGCATTCAAGTTGTGGGCTATCTGGGGGCTATTCAATTTCAAGGTTTAAAATGCTTGTATAGTGGAGAGATCCAGTTAAACAAATATCTTTTAAAGTAATAAATCTGCTATAAACTTCCTGTACACTAAAGGGCAAATTACCAGAATGGGTTAACCTGTTGAAAGAATAAACCCGTTTACAGAATAAATGGTCTGTGTATGAAACGGAACTACTGACAAATAAATCTCTTTTGGTTACACCTATTAAAAGAATAATCTTTTTCTGTATCCAGGTTAATGGCATAACAGTTTTGATTTGATTAGATTTTTCATTGTTTGTACCCATAGAGGATGTGTTTTGTTTCAAGATTAGTAAGTTTTGTAAAAGAGCCCTTGAAAAGGGGACATATGGTACGCTGAAGCCAGACACTTACAACAGCCTTTCTGGGCATAGTATTATTATCCATAGCCTTATAACAAACAAGAAACCTTTGTGTCTCATCCATGCAATGGAGTTTCTAAAATGAATTACAGGCATAATCTAAAATCTCACTGACTAAAATCAATAAATGGCTTTAGCTTTACTCCCTCCTCCTTCCCATCTCTTTCTTTAGTCTAGCTGGTATCATTGTCAAAGATTAGCCAAGAGGAGAGTTGTGCCCTTACATACAGTTAGATGATAAATATGATAGTCAGGCGGGCTACTTGTTGGAAAGAAGGGAAGAGGTGAGACAAGTCAAACAATTATAAAATAATTTAAATTTTATTTTTGTTATTATTTATTTTATTGCACTTTAAATCAGTTCAGATTAAATTAAATTAGTTAAATTAGTTCAGATAAAAACCTCAATGGCTCCCCACTGGCAATAGTGGGGTTTGGATAGGACAAGCCATCTAGGCTGTGTTTCCAATGGTTGTTGCATAGCAACAGCAGAAACAATGGCATGAGGGGCTGAGGGGGGGTATAGAGCGCCCTGACGGAGCTCAAGTACACCAGGCACTTAGGCAGGACATGATAAGTGGCTGTTGATCCCTTTCCTTCTAGCAACAATCTATGACTCCTTTGATTAAATCTCTTTTGTGCTATGAATCCCCAAAGTGGAAATGGTGGCCAAACAAGAGGAAAAGTATTTAATAAGGTCAAGAAAGTTCCAAACTGAAAACAGCTCTTTTTGCCATGGGTTAAGTGAAAGAACAGCCCCCCCCCCCTTTTAGCCCTCCTCCCTGCATATTATTCTGCAATGGTTATGGTAAAACACCTTAACTCAGCTCTGAGAAAAAATGAGGGAGGGGAAGGGACCACCTTCAGAGTGCAGCTGGAATTGGAAGCTGTCTGCCTCAGCCGTTAGAAATATGTGGAGAAATTACCTATCATTCCCTGTAGAGACATCCAGCAACCATCCCAACCCAGCTTTTCAGTTCGGTGATAATATGCTCCTATCAGTTTTAATAGCCCCATGCTGGATTCAGGAGGTATTATGGATTGTACAGCAAGCATATTGTCATTAAATTAAATTTTCAGAACATTCCCCAGCTCATCACAAATACCACAGAGAGTAATCATAATCGGTTCTCAACACATGTGTAATTGCCTTCAGCTGGCGTTTTTTACAGTTGACATTGTTCAGCAGTGATAAGGTGATTGGTGATTTGAATACACAGCTTGTTTCATAGCTGCCGTAATTGAAATATGGTATGTGTGAATGGAAGATTACATTAAGACCTAGGATAATCACCTGACATGAGAGTAATTGAGTCTACAATCTGCCACTGAGTCTCTCAGGGAGGGCTGAAATGAAAAGAAGCCATTAGTAGATTATACCACTGCTGGCTCTGCTTTGTGCTGGAGTGCCAGGCTGGCATTCCAGAACTGCGGGCTATGTGTGGATACTGTCTAGGGCACCATAAATGAAAGGAAAGAAAGGGGGAAACAAAATAGTTGAAAAGAAAAGTTGAACTTTTTTCCCTCAGGGAAGAAAAAGACAGGTTCTAGAACAAATACTTGTCACTCCTTTAAAAAAATTCTCTCTTATTTTCCCGTTGACAGAGGCATAACATTTGATTTTTGTGGGTATTTTTTTATATGGGATAATGGGAAAGCTTTAAATGAATTACTCCTGTTGTTTTTTTGACATAAATGATCAAATTCTAAATGTAATTTATCAATTTATGGGGAATGTTATGGGGGTGAAATCAATAGCCATTAAATAGGTTTCTGTACAACCCCTCTAAAAAGCTATTGAATTTAATAGGAAGTCCTGATACTTCTTACAGAATTTTCAGTCCAAACTATAGAATTGAATAGAGAATTTATATCCCTGCTATAGAATTCTACTGGTTCCTTTAAAGATTGAGTAGAAAGACTGTTAATGCCTATTAAACTGGAATTTTCCATAAGGTGGGTGCAAGTATTTTCAATACTGCAAAGAAAGATTTGCAAGAAGGATAATTGTAATTGGGGGTAACCAAGAAGAGCATCCCATCTTCCCCTTTTAAAATAAATCAAATGGAGTGCTCATAAATCTGAAACAAACATTTCTTCCAGGTGTCCAGACTTAATGGGCAAAAGCATAATTGCTTTTTAAAGAGAATATTTTATTTGTCAAGTGCTGAGGTGCATTGCCTTGTGATGGAAATTACCCCATCTGTTAACCTGATTTTTTTCCCACACCACACTAAATATTGCTTTGGATAAACTTGTGAAAGAATATAATGTCATGGTTTCCTCAAATCTACTGTACATACAGACAACAAGCCCTGAACAGAGAAGGATTACAAACCCAGCTGGGATAAACAAGTCAGAATTACTGTTAAGAGGCTGGTGCCCAGAGTGTTTAATGACTTGAAAAGGTGATAGAGCATTTATGTAGCTACCCCTTCAAAAATTATCATTGAGCCAATGATAATCCAGTTATAATAATGAGTACTGAGTCAATTAAGCTTAGCAGGCAGGAAAACATGCTTTTTAATTTTAAATAACTCAGTCTCTTCATGTAAAAAAGGAAACAGAGACAGGTACTGGTTAAAAAGGCTAAAATAGTTGAAAGCAGAATAATATTTGGGTTCAGCAAAATAATAATCTGGGTTAAAAACCTAAATTTAAAGCTCCAGCCTGTTGTGAAATAGCACTGCTAAAACATAAGTTTTGATCGTACAAGGTGGTGAGTGTCCTCAATTCCAACATAACCTCAGGGTGCTCAGGAATTCTCAGGATCAGGTATCAAAATGCAGTACTGCCCTGAAAAGTGACTTTCTAAAAATGGCTATGGAAGACAGATCTAGGTTCTCTTATGTATCATTTACAAACAGGCTTGTTAACTACACATCAGTTGTAAAGCCAAATTCCGCCCTCTTTCACTGAAGACAATCAGAGCTTACTTATACTAGGGATATTTTCTAAAAATTTCCCTCCATTATGAACAACACAGCCCTTTTTAATGGTGTCAATTAAATATGCTCCGAGCAAGGCTAAGTGACACAGTGTTAAAGATACCAGTGACTATGCAGATCTTGTTTAAATTAGAACTTCCATCATTAATCACACCAGTGCAGCAAGGAGAAGTTTAGACAATTTAGGCTTTCGTTATACCTGGGTAATAATACCACTGCAAATAGGTTTGTACAGGTGAAATAGAGAGCTAAGTTCATCTTACCAAATGTGCATTAGCAGTGAATACACATGAAAAGGAAAGAAAACAGCCTGACTCTCAGATCCCTGGGTGAATCTGCAGGCTGGCAATTTAATAATAATAGTAATAATAATAATAATAATAATAAATAAAAAATTAATAAAGCTGTTTACTGAGCAAATTTGGCCTGGACGCCATTGATCCACAACAAACATGGAACTCCGCAATGTTGCTTTACAATTTCTTTTCAATCATTCTTTAAGGATCTGATTCTCATCCGACACACCTCAGCTAGCCAAGTTTTTTTCTTTTTGTTTTAATGTAATGCGTTTTTGTCAGAAAATTCTGATTTGTAGAAACTGAAACCACAGAAGAACCAGTAGGATAGTTGTCAAGACTCAGGATCACATTCCTGCTCTGACCTAGGTACTGCATAGACTTGAACCTGAGCCTCCTACATCCCAAGTGAGTGCCCTTATTCATGGACTATTGACTATTCTGGGCAAAGGCGCTGCATTCTTCCATGACAATTTTCTTGGGTTTATTTGGTTGTGGGACAAAAACAAACCACAAAACTTCAACATTTCTTGAAAAATGAGTTCTTGTTTTCCAGCCAGTCTTGCTATTGACTCATTGATGTGACTCCCAATTCAAATGAAAATGCTGGATTCACTTAAATTTGAGCAGAAGTAAGTAATTGGTAAGTAGGAAAATTGTGTATGGGATACTGTTTAAGGGAAATGACAAGAGTTTGAGGGGAGCTTTCATCTCTTTACCAAAAGTTTTTAGAGAGTCTTGGCTGCTTACTATTCCAGCCCTGGTTTTTAGGCAGTTGGCAAGTGGTTTGCTCCCCTCTCCCATTTCTTCAGAAGAGCACCTTATCTATTCCAAATGTTAGGTGACTTCTGGGGACAAGTGGCCCATTAGCACTCTCCCATTTTCCAACAGTACACTTTACAAATGCTTCACCAGACCTGGCTTCTGCCAGCTCTTTAATAACTTTACAGAGCTCTAAGTTTAAGATGCTGCACAGAGCATTTTTATTCTCAAGCAATGTTGGGTTTTAAACTTTCAAAGGACCAGCACTAGGCCTGGAGCATTTGCAGCTCCTTCACCTGAGAAAAAGGAGAACCATGTTTATTGACCCCTGAAACGAGTGGGAGTTAGGACAAGGGACCTGCACTAAAATCCTACATCAGATAGTAGCTGTACAGAGTGGCTGAATCTGTTGTACAAGAGACAGAGATATGAGTTTTGTGGCATTCAAACATAGCTCCCATTTGGGCTGTTGTAAACCCACTACCTCCGTGAGTTTTCTCGGTGCCATTCTATCTCACAAGGAGGCACAACATTATCTATGAAATAAAGTGTAAGCATCCCTTCTCTGCTAGCAAATGCTGTTCTCATTGACCCCACTACAACTACTGTTAACCAATGTTGCTAGCCGTTCCAAAAAAAGTGCCAGTCGGTAGCAATTTTGTAAACTTCCAGTTCTTTTATGAAGTCTGAGGGAGGGCTCCTTGAACTTCTTTCCTTCACACAGCTATGCAGGAGTCAGCCCTGATCAGGCCCTCAGTTAGGAGCTTCACCCATCATGAATGTGTCAATGTCTCCATATCTCTCCGTGAAAGGTATAGGTATAATGCATTAAGCAAAGGCATGCAGCCTTCCATACATATGACTATCACCAACAACTTGTTTGTCTGTGTCAGCAATAGTGAAATCCTTCATTCTGTGGCTGAACCAAGTATCGCATGAGTGTAACAAAACCTATGAGTTTATGATTCAAGCAGAAACCTTGTAAAGTACAAGCTCAATCAGAGAAGCAAAAGATGTGTCTTCTCTCTAGCTTAGTCAATATGAGCTATGCTAAACTTTTTCTCACCTGGAAGTCTTCTTTATATATATTATGAAATTTAAGACAAGGCCTTTCCAACATTACAAGTATAGCAGGGAATCATATATTTGGTTTCCTTGACTATAAATTGCTGAAACAATGCAACTTAAAAACAATACTGTACTACTGTATGACACTGTCAATATCATTTATAGCACAATTTTACACAAAGGCAGAAGTATCATAAAAAAAAAAGAAGTCAGTCCTATCAAGTGGCCTAAAATTCCTCATGTCATAAATAAGTCAGATTTCTGAGAGGAAAGCAATAAAGTTCCAATAGATTCAATTTTTCCTACTAAATAACCACCCTGGCCTTTTCCAGCAACTTCACAAGAACAGATCCTAAAGAAGCAGACAAACTCAGTAACGGATAGATAAAGCACATCTACTTCTCAAGCTTTAAAATAAAATAGAAGAGCAGCCATGTTACTCAAACAAAAAAGTTTGAGAGGTAACATGCAATATAAAGATGTACCGTATTTTTCGGACCATAAGACGCACCTGACCATAAGACGCACCCAGTTTTTAGAGGAAGGAAAAGAAGAGAAAAGGAAGGGAAGAGAAAGGAAGGCGAAGAAGAGAAAGGAAGGAAAGAAGAGAAAGAAAGAAAAAGAAGGAAAGAAAAAGGAAGACAAAGAAGGAAAAAAGAAAGGAAGAGAAAGAGGAAGAAAAAAAAGAAGGAAGGCAAAGAAGAGAAAGAAGGAAAGAAAAAGGGAGAAAGAAAAAAGAGAGAAGGAAGGGAGAAAAAGAAGGAAGAAAAAGAAGAAAGAAGGAAGAGAAAGAAGGACCCTGCCGGGGCCCCGGGAAGCTGCCGGCGGGGCCGGGACAGGACCCTGCCGCGGCCCCGGGAAGCCGCCGGCGGGGCAGCACCCTGCCGCGGCCCTGGGAAGCCGCCGGCGGGGCAGCACCCTGCCGCGGCCCCGGGAAGCCGCCGGCGGGGCAGGACCATGCCGCAGCCCTGGGAAGCCGCCGGTGGGGGGGGGAGCAGACCCCAGCCCCGGAGGCTGATCCCGGCCCGGTGCTGGGAGGCCGGAGCCATGGATTAGCCCGGCCCCGGCCCCGGGAAAGAGGCGGTCGGTGGGTGGGAGCCCGGGAGCCCACCGCTGCCGCAGCCACCCCGCTGGCCCGGCCGCGTGGGGCAGGCAGGCAGGCCCACGCTCCGGACCCGAGCCTGAGCCTGCCTGTCCCAGCCTGGGGGCGGGGAGGGCCAGCCCAGAGGCCGGGCGTGCCACGGCAAAGCGGCTGCCCCGGGGGTTGGAGGGAGCAGCGGGGGCTGTTGGGCTGCACAGGGGGTGCCACGGCTGCTCTGCGGCCGCACGCCCCAGCATTCGCACTATAAGATGCACCTTCATTTTCCCCCCACTTTTGGGGGGGGAAAAGTGCGTCTTATAGTCCGAAAAATACGGTAAGTATGAAGGAAGATTGATTCTGATCAAAATCAATGTACAGAATAGGCACAATATAAAGTCAACATATTCACTGCAGTGAAAGAAGCCCTAAATTGTTTAATAAAACATCATCAAAATTACAGCTGCAAAGAAACAAAAGTGTACAAGAGGTGGAGATATTAAAGTAATCCCATTCTCCATGCTAAACCAATAAAGTATACTTGTAATGGGGTCTATATGCCCCATTTAGGATTTAGGAGGAGAGGGGGACCTTTCCAGGCTACCTGCAAACAAACAGATCTGCTAGTCAGCATACAGCAGCAAGAGTTGCCAATCCTGGAAGTGGACAGCCACAGCTGAACCTTGTGAAGGAGGCAAAACCCAGTATAAATAAGGAGTATAAGTATAAAAAAGGAAGAGCAACAAAGGAGGAGGTGGCAGAGAAGCCTAAGGCTGCAAAGCTGTGACAGTCCTGCATCAGGTAGCCTCCCTGAGCCTTTTAACTAGGCAACTTTAGTACCTAGCCAGAGCAACAGTAACCCCAGAGGATGCCCCTCCACAGGGGGCACCAACTGGGATGCTCAAGAGGCCCAGAAAGGAGCCCAGTGCAGACTCCAGTGGGGACCTGTGACAATACTAGACAAATAGAAAATGATAAATAGCTTACTTAACTCATTCAAATACGTTTGGTCATAACTAATGCATGGTGGCTGCTGAACAATTAATTGGAATAACACCAGGGATGATAGTGGCCCAAGAAGAGAGATTATTAGTATTGTCCTATTTTACTACACTTCATTCATACTTGTTTTACTAGATTAGGATTTACCTAGCTTCTTCAGATGATGAGTCAACACATTGCAGCAGAAAAATGAAAAATACAGAACAGTACACTAGATAAGAACAGTATGCTAGATAAGAATACAAGAAGGGACATACAGAGTCAGACCAAGCATCCATCTAGTCCAGTATTCTGTCTTCAGACAGTGTTCAGTGCCGAATGTTTCAGAGGGAATGAGCAGAACAGGGAAATTTTTGAGTGATCTATCCATTGTCATTCAGTCCCAGCCTCTTGCGAACAGGGACTGCAAACAGGCGAGTTTGTGAGGGAAGGAGAAGGAGAAGCCCTGAGAAGGAGGCGAAGGAGATCCCCTTGCTGAAGAAGCAAGGGAGAGAGCGAACCTTGGGGAGAGTGAATTGCTGACTGTGTGTGCTTGTGCTTGTGTCTTTTTTCCCACAGATGATTTCTGTGAATTGTCAGTTACTGTGTGAGTTGGGATTGTGATTGTGTGATTGTCTGGGGGCTGTTTGTACCATTGTTCTCTGCTCAGCCCTGCTCAGCTCAATCAGCCTTGTGATCACCCTTCCCCTGTGTGCTTAACGAGGGGCAAGGGCTGACCCAGGCAGAGAAAGCCTTAAAAGCCAGTGACTGAGCGACCAGGGGGAGCTTACGAACAGGGACTGCAAACAGGGGAGTTTGCGAGGGAGTTTGGAGGAAGTTTGTGGTTTGTGTAGCTACTATGGTGAAGAGGACCCGCACCGCTTGTGCCAGCACTGCTACTGTCTCCTCCACCTGCGCCTGTATCCAGACAGACATACTGGCCGTGGATATCTCTACCCAGGTCCTGGCGTGGACTTCAAAGGACTGTGGCCTGCATTTCCCACTCTCAGAGGGTCAGACTGGGGAGATCATTCAATGTGACAAATGTCTCCTGGTGGAATCTCTCAGAAAGCAGGTGGGGGAGTTACAGGAGGAGGTGGCCAGGCTCAGGAGTATCCATGCCCTGGAGAAGTTCCTGGATAGCATCCATGAGGAAACATGCAAGGATGAAGGAACTATCCAGAGGCAAAGGACTGCTGCCACACCCTCGGAGACGGATGAGATGGCTCAAGCAGAGGGTGGACACTGGCAGCTGGTTACTTCTGGCAGCAGACAGTGCTCCACCCCTGCTCCCATCCCACCCTCCGTTGTGGTAAAGAACCGCTACGCAGCACTACAGACGGGAGATGAGATGGAAGAGGAGAAGCCATGCACCCCCGAGGTTGGGAGGATCACAACCATCACACCCAGGAAAAAACGTCGGGTTGTGGTGGTTGGTGACTCTCTTCTGAGGGGGACGGAGGCATCCATCTGTTGCCCAGATAAGGCCTCTCGGGAGGTATGCTGCCTGCCAGGCGCCCGTATCCGAGACGTTACGGAGGGATTGTCGAGAATCATCCGTCCCTCTGACTACTACCCCATGCTACTCATCCATGTGGGAACCATTGATACTGCGAGAGGTGACCCTCTGCAGATCAAAGGTGACTACAGGGCTCTGGGAGCACGGGTGAAGGAGTTCGGTGCACAGGTGGTGTTTTCCTCGATCCTTCCGGTCAAGGGTAGGGGCCCGAGCAGAGACAGATGCATCCTGGAGGTGAATGCCTGGCTGCGGAGATGGTGTTACCGGGAGGGCTTTGGCTTCCTCGACCATGGGGTGCTGTTTCAGGAAGAAGGACTGCTAGGCAGAGATGGACTCCACCTATCCAGGAAGGGATAGAGCATATTTGGAAGCAGACTGGCTAACCTGGTAAGGAGGGCTTTAAACTAGGTTCGAAGGGGGAAGGTGACCAAGGCCCACAGGTAAGTGAAACTGAGGGAAACCTGGGGGAAGGGATGGAACTTGGGGGATGCTGGGGCTGTAACAGCAGGAATAAAAGAGAGGGTAGTTGGAACTGGGGGGTGGGATCAAATAATTGTTTTTTATTTCCTGATGAAGTCATAATACCTCAGGCGAGTGGGGAAGGAGGACACCGGGAGAAATTGCAAGGAGGAAGATGTGACAGGAGGGAGAATCGACAGGGCAAAGTAGGGCAATGGGCCCGGTATCTTAGGTGCCTGTACACAAATGCGAGGAGCCTGGGAAACAAGCAGGAAGAATTGGTAGTACTGGCACAGACAAGGAACTATGATATAATTGGAATAACAGAAACGTGGTGGGATAACTTGCATGACTGGAGCACTGCCATGGATGGATATAAATTGTTCAGGAAGGACAGGCAGGGAAGAAGGGGGGGAGGAGTAGCGTTATATGTGAAAGAGCTGTATGACTGCTCGGAGCTCCACTAGAAAGTGGAAACAAGCCAGTTGAAAGTCTGTGGGTTAAGTTTAGGGGAGAATGCAACAAGGGGGATGTTGTGGTGGGTGTCTGCTACAGACCGCCAGACCAGAAAGAGGAGATGGATGAGGCGTTCTATGGACAACTAACAGAAGTTTCCAGATCGTCGCAGGCCCTGGTTCTTATGGGGGACTTCAATTATCCTGATGTCTGCTGGGAAGATAATACAGCAGTGCACAGGCAATCCAGGAAGTTTTTGGAGAATATTGAGGACAACTTCCTAGTACAAATGCTGGAGGAACCAACTAGGGGCCTTGCACCTCTAGACCTATTGCTCACAAACAGAGAAGAATTGATCGGGGAAGTAGAAGTAAATGGCAACCTGGGCAGCAGCGACCATGAGATGGTAGGGTTCAGGATCCTGATCAATGGAAGGAAGGAAAGAGCAGAACACACACCCTGGACTTCAGAAAAGCAGATTTTGGCTCCCTTAGGGAGCTGATGGGCAGGGTCCCATGGGAGGCTGATCTGAAGGGGAAAGGTGTCCAAGACAGCTGGCTGTATTTTAAAGAAACCCTGTTAAAGGCACAGGAAGATAACATTCCGATGTGCAGAAGGAACAGCAAATATGGACGGCGACCAGCGTGGCTTAGCAGGGAACTCTGCGGGGAGCTGAAACATAAAAGGGAAGCTTACAAGAAGTGGAAGCTTGGACAGATGACAAGGGAGGCGTATAAAGATATTGCTCGGGACTGCAGGGATAAAATCAGAAAGGCCAAAGGACAATTGGAGTTGCAGCTAGCAAGAGATGTGAAGGATAACAGAAAGGGGTTCTTTAAGTATATCAGCAACAAGAAAAGGATCAGAGGTGGTGTAGGTCTCTTACTGAATGGGGCAGGCATCCTCGTGGAGGATGATGCGGAAAAGGCTGAAGTACTCAATGCTTTTTTTACTTCAGTCTTCATGGGGTGGGCCAGCTCCCAGGCTACTACATGGGGTAACGCGGACTGGAGAGAAGAGTGGCCCTCGGTGATGGAAAGTCAGGTTAGGGAACACTTAATGAAATTGGATGTGCACAAGTCCATGGGGCCGGATGAACTGCATCCGAGGGTGCTGAGGGAGTTGGGGGAAGTGATTGCAGAGCCGCTGGCCATTATCTTTGAGAACTCGTGGTGAACGGGGGTGGTCCCGGAGGATTGGAAAAAGGCAAATATAGTACCTATCTTTAAGAAAGGGAAAAAGGAGGATCCGGGGAACTACAGACCAGTCAGCCTCACCTCAATCCCTGGGAAAATCATGGAGCAGGTCCTCAAGGAATCCACCCTGAAACACTTGGAGGAAAATAGAGTGATCAGGAAGAGTCAACATGGATTCACCAAGGGCAAATCGTGCCTGACCAACCTGATTTCCTTCTATGATGAGATGACTGGATTTGTGGATGCGGGAAGAGCCGTTGATGTGATATACCTTGACTTTAGCAAGGCTTTTGATACAGTTTCCCACAGCATTCTCGTCGGCAAGTTAAGGAAGTATGGGTTGGACGAGTGGACCGTAAAGTGGATCGAAAACTGGTTAGATCAACGGGCTCAGCGGGTAGGAATCAATGGCTCGATGTCTGGTTGGCAACCGGTAACGAGTGGAGTGCCCCAGGGGTCGGTCCTGGGGCCGGTTCTATTCAACATCTTCATTAATGATCTTGATGATGGAATAGACTGCGTGCTTAGTAAGTTCTCAGATGACACCAAGTTGGGGGGAATGGTAGATACTCTGGAGGGCAGGGACAGGATCCAGGGAGACTTGGACAAATTGGAACACTGGGCCGAAAGAAACCTCATGAGGTTCAACAAAGACAAGTGCAAAGTCCTGCACTTAGGACAGAAAAATCCCATGCACTGCTACAGGCTGGGGACCGATCAGCTAAGTAGCAGCGCTGTAGAAAAGGACCTGGGAGTTATGGTGGACGGGAAGATGAATATGAGCCAACAGTGTGCCCTTGTTGCCAAAAAGGCCAATGGCATATTAGGCTGCATCAGTAGGAGTATTGCCAGCAGATCGAGGGATGTGATAATTCCCCTCTATTTGACACTGGTCAGGCCGCATCTGGAATACTGTGTCCAGTTTTGGGCTCCCCACTACAGAAAGGATGTGGACAAATTAGAAAGAGTCCAGCGGAGGGCAACAAAAATGATTAGGGGGCTGGGGCACATGACTTATGAGGAGAGACTGAAGGAACTAGGCTTATTTAGTCTACAGAAGAGAAGACTGAGGGGAGATTTGATAGCAACCTTCAACTACTTGAAGGGGTGCTCCAAAGAGGAGGGAGCTAGGCTGTTCTCGAGGGTAACAGAGGACAGAACAAGGAGCAATGGTTTCAAATTACAGCTGGGGAGGTCAAGGTTGGATATTAGGAAAAACTTTCTCACTAGGAGGGTGGTGAAGCATTGGAATGGGCTATCTAGGGAGGTGGTAGAATCTTCATCTTTGGAGATTTTTAAGGCTCGGTTAGACAAAACCCTGGCTGGGATAATTTAGGGGGAGTGGTCCTTCTTTTTAGCAGGGGGTTGGACTAGATGACCTCATGAGGTCCCTTCCAACCCTATGATTCTATGATTCTATGATTCTGCCAGTCAGAGGTTTAGTGACACCCAGAGCATGGTGTTCCATCCCTGACCATCGTGGCTAATAGCTATTGATGGATCTATCCACTATTAACTTATCTAATTCCTTCTTGAAAACAGTTATACTTTGACATTCATAACGTCCCCTGCAATGAGTTCCACAGGTTGACTGCACTCTGTGAAAAAATACTTCCTTTTGCTTGTTTTAAACCTGCTGTCTATTAATTTCACTGAATGGCCTCAGATTCTTGTGTTATGTGAAGGGGTAAATAACACTTCTTACTCACATTCTCCACGCCATTCATGATTTTATAAACACCTGTCATAGCTTCACTGCTTAGCATCTCTTTTTCTAAGTTGTCTTAGCTTCCAATTTTTAAATAGGTGTTTAAATAGGTGGCAAGTTAGTTCAAATTAAGGAGGCTTAGTTTGAACTAATGTTCCAGTGTGGCCATGCTAGTTCGAATTAAGCTAATTCGAACTAACTAAAATTAGTTCGAATTAGTTAGTTCGAACTAACTAATTCGAACTAATTTTAGCAAGTGCAGACATAGTTTGTGTCTTACCACATTACCCTGGTGTTTAGCCATAGTGGCATTTTTCTGGTCCTCTTACTGTTTTTTGTTTATTTGAGCTATACATATAGCTTGAGCCTCTATTATGGTGTTTTTAAAAAGTTTAAAAATGTCCATGCAGCTTGTGGGCATGTCATTCTTTTAATTGTTCCTTCTAATATTGATTCAACTAGCCTCCTCATATTTGTGTAGTGCCCTTTTGAAGTTACATGTTTCTATGTTGGATTTCTGGGTATTCCCCAAGCATGTTAAATATAATTACATTATGGTTGGTATTACTGAGCTGTTCAGCTATATTCATGTCTTGGACCAGATTCTTTACTCCATTTAGGGCTAAATCAAGAATTGCCTCTTCCCTTGTAGGTTCCAGGAGTAGTTGTTCCAAGAAGCAGTCATTAGTGGCATCTGGAAATTTTATCTTTACATACCATCCAAAGGTGACCTATATTGTGTCAATAAGAAATTAGTTGAAATTCCCCATTGTTGTTATCGGATTTCCCGGTTTTTGTAGCTTCTATAATCTCCCTCGGTATTTCACAGTTAGTATCATCATCCTCATCAGCTGATCAATTGTATATTCCTGCTCTTATTATTCAAGCATGGAATTTCTATCCATAGCAATTCTGTGGTACTGTTTGATTCACTTAAGATTTTTACTATATTTGACACTAGTTTTTTTTTTTCAATATAGTGCCATTCCCCCTCAGTACAATGTACTCTGTTATTCATATATATTTTATACATTGGTACTACACCCTATTACACCCCTGTAATAAATCTTCCTCTAAGGAATGTTTTTGTCTGAACCATGGGCTCCTCCACACATCTTGGCTTTCCCCCAGTTAAAATCCCCTATAACTTTTTTACACGCTAGCAATCTGGTTCCACTTTGGTTTAGGTGGAACCCATCCTTCTTACACACACTCATCCTTCCCAAAAAAGTTCCCCAGTTTATAATAAACCTAAATTTCTCCTCCAAACTCTATTATCAGGAATTTAACCTGCAGTTCTCCCTATCTAAGGGCTTGTCTACACTAGGGATGGGATTGTAATTCGATTTTAGGCAGTCAAATTACAGAAGGCAAAGGTGAGTGATCACAGCAAATTGCTTGCTCGAGGTCTCATTTCCCCACTGCTCCCATTAGTTCCTGAAAGGCATTGTGAGTAGTAGTGCAGGAGCTTGTGGGGAGGCAGTCATCCTCTGCTCACTTCCCCGGCCCCCTATCCATTCCCCACCCCCACACTTCTCTAAAGGAAAAAGAAATAGGAAAAGCTTTCCTTGCTGTTTCTCTGCTGCAGGCATAAGAGAGAGGCACAGTGCTGCATGCAGACAGAAGAATTAAGTGAAAACTTTCCAGGGTTGCAGGAAAGGGAGGAGTTATGTTCCTATGGTGCAACACAAACTGGAGAAGCTGCATTCTGGCTACATGGACTTAAATTTGAATTGTAGACTTCAACCTTGCTACTTGCAGGGGTGGTGTTAGCAGGTTGATTTACAGCTCCATTTTTTTTGAATTTACTGCTTTGACAGTGGAGACACTGACTGCAGAAGGTCAAGGTAAGCAGCATTATGTTGAACTTCACTGTCAGTGTAGACCAGGATTGTCTATTCTGTGCATGAAACTGAATGCATTTGAAAAAATGCTATCAAGCGATCCAGGACTTTAATCTCTTACCTAGCATCCTAAATTTGGCCTCTAAGACCTCTCTTCTATTTTTCCCAATGTTACTAGTACCTACCTGTACCATGACCACCAGCTTCTCTTCAGCACTAAGTGTAAGTCTTTCTAGATGTATCAAGAGGTTCTCATCCTTTGTACCCAGCAGGCAATTCACCATTAATTTCTCCTCATCACAAACCTGACTATGTAAGTTGCTAATAATGAATCCCCCATTACAACTATCGGTCTCTTCCTAATAACGGGGGATTCCTCCATCCACCCCAGAAAAGTAACCTCAATGCATGAGGATACTATGACATCATCTGGAAGGAATATCCTACCAGTGGGAAGATTTCCTTCTTCTTCAGCTTTGTTTTCATTCCTTGGGGCTTGCACCCTCCTCAACGGCACAGAGGCTGTCAGACTGGGGGTGGAGCCCAGACAGTCTCATTTATATACCTCTCCTTCAGCTCATCCAGTTCAGTCACTCTTGTCTCAAGAGCCTGTACTTGGTATCTGAGGGCCGTGAGCAGTTTGCATTGAATGCACACATATGCCACCTGCCCATAAAGCAGTAATCATACATGCTACATTCAGTGCAAAAAACTGGCTAGCTACTCTACTGCCAGACTTGTTCCTGCATTATTTTTGCACTTGGGGGGGGGGGGCGGTTAGGAAGAGAGTTGTATGTGTTTGTTCTCTGTGAGGGGTTTTCTTTGTGGGGAGAGAGGTGGTTATTGGTCTAAGTTTAGAAAAATGTATTTGGAGTATCTGGCTCCCACACTCTGTCTCTGAATTCCTTCACAAAACTCCATTTGCTTCTCCTCCTTGCTAGCTCTTCCTTTGCTTTGGAGTTGGCTCTTTAAACTCCTGTTCTCCCTGAGTTAGCCCCACCCTCTTTCCATTGAATCCTACAGGAATTAGGGATCAAAGAAATGGCAGGCTAGAGCCTCAGTAGGAAGCTCTCTACCTTTTCTAGCTGGCCATGAGGCTTAGCACACAGATGGCCAAACAGCATGCCATAAACTTCAATCAAGCAGATACAAGCACACAACAACAAACAAACTGACAACTAACTCATACACAGGGTCACATAGTCACTTCCCCTTCATCTAAAGAATTTCCACTCGCCTGTTTGCTGCTCCTGTTCATAAGCTCCAAATGCACCTTTCTTCAAATGCATCCTAGATAATATTATGGAGAAATATTTAGGACCAGATTTTCAAAGCAGCCTCCACACAGTCCTTGAATTTGCATGTTCAGTTTTGTGAACTCAGGTTTTAGGGCTTACAAACAATTACATTTTTTTATTAGTAAAGAGCATTTTCTCATGTCAAATGAATGGTTGTCTATCCCACGGGGATGTACAAACTTCCCATATGTTAGTTGTTGTGTGCCCTGAACTTTAAATATGTAAAAATTGAGTGAACATTCTTTGGATGATTCCAGAAAGGATGACTTTTAGAACACGCACGGGGGGAGGGAATAATAGATTTCATGTCCACCAGTGGACAAAACCCTGACTGGGGTGATTTAGTGGGATTGGTCCTGCTTTTAGCAGGGGGTTGGACTAGATGACCTCGTGAGGTCCCTTCCATCCCTTTTATTCTATGATTCTATGAAGTGGAAAAAGGACAAACCAAAGAAATTCCATCACTTGAACAAAAAAATAAAAATATCACAAGGACCAAATCACAAAAAAGAAACTACAAATAAATTGATCATGTCCATTCAAAAGAAGCTAAAACTGATCTTTATCAGCTGAAACAAACAAAAAATTCAAATCATTAGAGAAAGTATGCAGATTGAAGAAGACATGCTTCCATTTAAATAGCTTGTTCCCCTCTGCACATGGACTAAATAATTTGTTAGCCACTATTCTCCTACAGTACAGTACTAAGAACATTCACAGTGCTACATAAATAACAAATAGCTTAATAAAAATATCAGCATACATTTTGTTTTACAAAAGGCACTTCAACTGGAATTTGAACTACCAATTCGAAGGACGTTTCTTCAGTTAGGCAATGATGGGTCCTAAGAATGACATGCTTTGCTAGAAGACAAATACCCACCATTTGAAAAACTAGAACCTACTAGTGAACACTGACCAATGAAGTAGATACTGATTAGAGATAGCGAGATTTGAAAATGTCTCTTAGCCCATCTCAGTAAATTACTTATAATTATCTTATAGTGCATATGAGTAAACACTAAAAGTTTTTAATGACTGTGACGGGACGTATAGGCCCCACAGTAGGGAGGCAAGGGTTAAAGAAACCTTCCAGGCTGCAGAGGCCCCGCCCCCCTGCATCTGCTGGGCATGCTCAAGATATAAAAGCCAGCCACCCAGCTCAGTCAGGGGTGGATGGCTGACCCGAGAGGAAGCACACTGCTGGTGCTCTCCAGGCTAACACTCGTCCACCCAGCAAGGCCCCAGCCGCGAGGTCTTACTACCCCTGAGCAGGGGAACTTCTACAAGGACTCCAGCCAATAGGCCTTACTACCCCTGAGCAGGGGAACTCCCACCAGAACTCCAGCCGCTAGGCCATACTACTCCTAAGCAGGGGAACTTCTACAAGGACCCAGGCCGCTACGCCTCATTACCCCAAGCAGGGGAACCTCTACAGAGACTCCAGCCGCTAAACCTTACTACCCCAGGAGCGAAGAGGTGCCACACCATGGGCATTAACCACTAAGGTACACTCCCTAGCGCTGAGGGGGTGAGTCTCTGGGGTTCTGGCAGCATCGCCTATACCCCAACCCCTCCAAGAAGGTATAGTTGCTAGAGCCTACTTTTGAAGCTGAACGCATGGGCCGTTATTTGACTCAGGCGCATGGCGGACCCACCGCCCGACGCGAGAGAGCGGCCCGCGACAATGACGTATACATGGAACAAAACCAATAAACAATCATGTTAGCTTTGTCTAGTTCTTGTTTCGAATACCAATAACAGTAAATTCCAAACCTCACAATTTCATTAAGGGTATGTGTACACTACACCCTTCATTGTGCAGGCTGTAGTGTAAATACACATGTAGTATCCCCAGCATAGATACTATTGCAGTGTACATAGTGGGGCACAGCTTACTCACAATCTTCAAATGTGTCTTTATCTGTCTATGTACCTGAGTACATACCCTCTACAGCTCTCTATTCATCAAAATCGTGCCTTCCCATCTATCCTACCTACTATTTTTAGCAGTCCAGCGTCAGCTACCTCCTTGCTGCTGCAACTTTTCCCCACTGTAGGAAAAAGAAACTCTGCAAGGAAGGAAAGGTTCTGACAGGGAAGAGGCAAGTGGGAAAGGCTCTGCCAGCTGCCTATTACTGGAGCCTTTCTCTACACTGGGCAAAGACTCTGGCAATGGGGAAAGGATTTGGTAGGGAAACTTGGTTTTCCCCATCTGCTTCTCCCTACCAGAACCCTTCCTTGCTTCCAGATTTTTTTCCTACAGCAGACAAAAACTCCAGCATCAGGAAGGCAGCTAACAGCAGGGAAAGGCTGAGCTTTCCCCCTCTACTTCCTCTCTGCCAGACCCCTTTGCTGACATGAGTAACGAGACAGTGTGCTTTTCACTGTAGTGTGTAACTGCATGTACAACAGTGGTGAGTAGTGTAGATATAGTCAAATACTCTGGTTAAGGTTTACAATGTATATATCCAGATATCACTCATTTCCACATGTAATCACTATCACTTTCTATTACCTTGTATGTCAGGTATTGCCAAATAGTATATGATATTGTTTTGGCTCGTCTTATTTGAAATATAATAATAATATTTATAATAAATAATTAGTTTATATAATTGGTAAAATTAATCATATTTAATATATTAAAATAATATAATTAAAAGCCATTTCTGAATGGGACTTGATTCCATTTATCATCTGCCTTGTGCTATTTCAACTCAAAGTCGTTGGTATGGTATATGAAGCTTGACTTCCGAATCCCAGATCCTCCAACCTTGGGAAGAAAAGGAATATTTGTGGGAGAGTGACCAGTATTCCAACCTATACTGTATATACTATACTGTGCACATTACAATATGCTGTAGACTAGATAATGGCATTCTACTCATCCAATGTCAATTTCAGTAAATTATTCGTACTTAAAGTACTTCTAAAAATCAGGACTCAAAACTGATTCCTCTGTACTTAAAAAGTTCCAACAGGTTTAGATTTTCAGCTGAACACTACTGTGTGCAGTTCTGATAAGTTCTTAAAAGTTTGCCCACCTTAGAAACAGCTGTCATTACTCAGCCAGCATATTAGCTTTAATCCTGACCATTAAACAAGACGTACTTGTTCTTACACAGTGTTAGCTATAGTGCCTATCCTTAAATAAGAAGAACCTTACAATTCCAAAATGCCCCAAAGTTACTCTCTGGAGACAAGGCTGTTGATGACTTATCCTAGATCAATCATCATTGAAGGTCGCCTGTCCTATTTGGCAATATTTGCTCAGTAACTAATAAAGATCAGCCTGCAGTTATTTATATTAGGTTATCATCTCTCCAGGGTGAAGCTTAATCCATTTTGCAATGTTTTTCCAAACAAGACAACATGAGTTTCTCTGTCTGAAAATGAATTAAGTGTGTGGTTTCTAAATATGGGATCTGACATTGTTCTTGTTACAAAAAGCAATTTATTCCCCAAAAGGCTTACACTTCAAAGGTGATATAAAAAGGTTCAAATATCAGTACTATCCATTTTTCAATTACTAGGATTCCTAACACCACTAGCTTTTGTACAGATAAGCAGTTGGTATCAGTTTTCTTATTCAACATCTCATAGGTTTCCAATTCAGTATCCTAGAGAAAGCAAATTTATTGTAATACATTTAGCTGCTTTCAAAGCAGTAGTATACAGATTGTTTCCAACAAGGCTATAGGACTTATCAAATAGCATCTTAAAGGGATATTTATGAAGTGGTAGATACTCGTCATTATGATTGTTGATATAGTTTAGAAAGTCTGACTATGGACAGCACACTCATGTCAATTTAAAATATGGTGGTTAAAAAGGGAAACAAATTTCATCTTCTTATGAAAATTTAAGTTCTTTGTGAAATAAAATCTTAGCCGATCTTCCATACAAAAAGGCTATGTGGTAGTTCTATCAAAGACAAAAATGATCTATAGTACCATAATGCAAATGGATGTCTTTAGCATAAAATACTATGGATTGTGTACCAACTTCATATAATAACAAACACACCTCCTACTCTGAGGATATTATTAGAAGATATTATTCTGATACGAATGGTAGTAATAAATTGCCTTTTGGTTTAAATGGTCTCTCTGATCAATACATAAAAGCAGCAAAGTGTGCAGTATGGAATACAATGTGCTAAAATGTTTATTCTTTACAAAGCAAAGAAAACGAAACCCTTTTCATTGCCATTACTGTGAGTAACTGATGAGTAACACTATTAAGCATTGCCATACTTTCATAGAAACCATTGTTTGAGCTGGGAAGTCTTCCAGAGTTATAACTCAGACTAAGGGTTGAGTCACAGCAACAGATCCAGTGTGTGTTTTTGTTAGGAATTTCTTTTTAAAAATAATGATTTAATAAGTCCATACGGAAAATTTTAAACAGTTAGGATAAATGTTTTTACTTCAGTATACTAAATGATGGAGCCCTAAAATCCTTAGCCAGCCGAAACACGCATCTGTGTCTTTACAAGAAATATACCTTTTGGATGCAATAATTTGCACAGGCCATACCGTCAGGATTATGATGAGAATTGTAATGAGAAATCTGACACAGTGGATTTACTTTGTTACTTTTTTAAATGATTATTTTTTTTCATTTTTGCCCAACTCTTCACTTCCAGATTCAAACTGGGTCACAAACTAGAAGTGATTAAAACAGTGCAAAAAAGTCTGTCCTGTCCAGTTTTGAATCCCATGAGGGAAGTCTAGCTATGGAGAAAAGAAAATCTTTCCTACCAAAACTGACAAAACTGAAATTAATCATCAAGATGTCTGTGAAATAAAATATATTTGTAAAAGTTGGGGTCACCACAGTTAGAAACTTTTAAAGCTGCTTTTTTCTTAACCAGAACCTAGCTTGAAAACTGAAAGTTGAAAACAATTAAGTGAATTGAATTAGTGGATATCTACCTCCTTTTGCTGTTCTCTTCCCAAACTTCCCATTTAGCCCATTAACCCATCTTGAAAATCTCATGCTTGCTTTCTGCAGATCACAATATGTCCGCAAGTGGAATGAAAGTAAGAGGGTTGGGAAAATATACAGATTGCAGACAATAGAGAAGAGAGACCTGCAGGGCAGCAAAGAAGGATCTAGTATAGACAAGGGGCATACAGAGTGAGACTGGAGCAGTGGGGAGTGGAGTGACGATAGAGGAAAGGGTAGGAAAGCAGGCTGGACAAGGAGCCGAGCAGCACAACAGAAAGGATTTCACCTATCCTGTTGTGCATAAGAGACCAGTTATGTTCTCTGTTTGAGCCTAAGAAGAATTATCAGGGCCCTTCCCATATCGCTACCTGTCTGAGAGTCTTAGGGCTCTATGCTACTACTGGGGGCTCTTAGATCATTTTCAAGCTTTAGTCATCTCAGTGGGATCCTACACAATTACCGTCAAGAACCATGGTAAGCTCAATGCATCATGACAATTCTAAATAATATCATGGTCACCTTGATGAACTTCAAGTAATTGACGATCTTACTTTGGCTTATCAGGGACAAACCAGTCTCCCAAAGCATGTGCACGGAAGGGACATTTGCCTAATGTTAGATTAGCTCTGAGCAAATGAGCAAACATTAGGAGGCACTCTCCTTTGCTATCTGATACCCAGCCTTACCTAACTTAACAGTTACATGGCATAGAGAACTTGCCAACATATAAAACAGAGAGTATGTAACCTCTTTTAGGGTTAAAGTAAGTCTACTTGAAAACATTGAATTTGTTGACTTTTCTTTACTTAAAATGAACAGAGTCCTGTGGCACTTTTAGGCTATGTCTACACTTGTTAATTTAAGTCGACTTAGCATGTCCACACTTAAATTTTAAGTCGACTTTGAGGGGACCCTACAAAATTGACCTAGAGAGTCCACACTGGACACCTAGGTCAATTTGTAGAGGCTAGGTGGACCTGGGACAGGTCCGTGGTGGCAGGGGGGGGGCACCCTTTGCCAAGTGCCAGGGGACTCAGCCTTTGCCCCATTGTACTTTGGTACAATGGGGCAAAGGGGGACAGGGACCCTGGCAGGGCATAGGGTCAGGGTGGGCAGGGCTCTGCCCTGCCCTTTGGGGGGGCATGCCAGGCTCTCCCTGTGCCAGCCACCCTGGCAGGGAGGGCAGTGGGGAAGCCCTGGAGGCCCCTGAGTCAACTTAGGGGTACTCCACATCTATATTGGCTTAAGTCAACTTTAGAAAGTCGACTTAAGCAGACAGTCGACTTAAAAGGAGGTTTTAGAAAGTCGACTTAATTTTTCCTTAAGTCGACTTAAGCAGCTGCTCAAGTCGACTTAAGGAAAGTGTAGTGTAGACGCAGAGTAAATTAAGTTGACTTAAGCAAGCTTAAATCGACTTAATTTACAAGTGTAGACACACCCTTAAAGACTAACAGATTTATTTATCGCATAACCTTTCGTGGGAGAAAATACCACTTCGTCAGGCGCTTTGAAGATGGGAAACTTACAGAATGGGAGGAAATTAAATGCAGGGAAGTGTATCTTGATCCTATGTCATACACTTCCTGCATTTAATTTCCTCCCATTCTGTAAGTTTCCCATCCTCAAAGCATCTGACAAAGTGGTATTTTCTCCCATGAAAGCGCATGCGATAAATAAATCTGTTAGTCTTTAAAAGTGCCACAGGACTCTGTTTGTTTCTCTGCAATAGACGAACACAGCTACCCCTTTGTTACTTAAAATGCTTACAGAATTACTAAATTATTCTTAGCTGCTACTTTCAGACACAGGAAAGGATGTAATTACCGAATAACATGTGCATGTAGAAGGTCATAGAATAAGGCTTTATATTGCTTACATTTTGTACCTGTGGGCAAAACAAGAATCTCAACTAGTACTTGAGGCTTTATCTTAATTAATATCTAATATCCAGGTCTCACCTTAAAATCAATCCTATTGCAACTGATTCAATTATTTATTTGCAACATTTTGCCACAATAGCCTCTGAGGCACTCTTATTGCTGTTCTGTGGAATCATATAATCAATAATTATCATTACAATAGTATTATTTATACTTGAACATATTTATAAATACTATGTTTCACAACCAGTGTGTAGGAGACTTAGTGATTAGGCTAGTATTAAGTATTTCATAAAATGCTTGAATTAGGCTTCTTTGTTCTAATACTAATGTTGTTAGTAAGACAAATACACTAGCCTAAATTAGTTATTTCCTTTCCTCCATTGATAATTAGCACTAGAGGGGATGGGTATGAGTTACCTATTAACTCCAATTGCTATGTTTAGCAGTGCATCCAGAAAAAATACATTATCAGTCACTGTAAAAACCTGCTTCTTTTCTCATGTTTATTTTAAGAACTTATCAGCTAAAGAAAACTTCCAACTGTGTCAAACTATCATACCACACTTTGTTCAAGCTGATGTTTGTGTATGTTCTTTGTTGGGCCAGAAACTGCATTACTGTTAGACAGTGTTAATTTATTCTTACTAGAAGGGGCACAAAATATTTATCATGATGATTTTGTGCTATCTGAAGAGAATCTGTGGTTATATAAATAGCTTTAGCATTTGTAACTTCTGCCAGATTTTCATAGATTGGCCTTGACACAGGAAATAATTTGACCCTGATATTTAAATGTTGTTGAAACTTTAACTTAGTGCAAAACTTCAGAAGAAAACAAAGAAGTATCAGACTATTTGCTATCTTCACAAGTAAACTATTATTTTTATCTATCAGTTATTGACTTGTATTTCAAATTAAAGAATAACACATTGCAAACTGGGAGAAAAAACTGAATATTTAATGACATACTTCCATGGGTGTATGCTCACACACAAAATAACCAAAGAATATGCCTCAAAATGTATGGAACACAATATATCTGGTCAAGTATCTGCTTATAAATAATGTGTGTACCTTTGCTGCTTCCCTCCCTCTTCACCACATGTTATAAGTGGTATCTACTATAAAGTTAAGGTGCATGGGTCCTAATTTGGGAATATTTGAAATACCATATCATGAGTTCAGTGACAGCTACAGGCACCAAGCTGATATTGCAGGGTCAAAACTATTCCCGCTCTCTACAACACACACACACACACACACACACACACACACACACACACACACACACACACACAC
>ML685766.1:35381979-35400075 GCA_007922175.1 Pelusios castaneus
CACACACACACACACACACACACACACACACACACACACACACACACTACATTTCTGAGCATCAGAATCAAAGTAATGAGCTCCTTGTTTTACATATACAGTCACACTGTTTATTATATTAATGTTAAATCACAGTGGAAAACTGTAAGTATTGTGTATACAAAACCCAATCCATTAACATAGAAAAAATAAAAGAGTTAATCATAAATAATGTTATTAGAACAAACAGAGCATAATAATAATTTATTACATATTGTTAAGTACTATCTAAAATCCATAGCATTTAATCTTCTTAGAGAAAAAAAACCACTGGGTATACAATAGAATACGTTGATATATTATACTTTGTTGAAAATACTTGAGTATTTGCTCATTCGTCCATTTGTACTTATTATGTAATGTAGCAAACTAGCCATATGCATTGTGGGTGAAATTTGCCCCTCTAAAGAGGTATTGACATAGTTCACTTCAATGTTAATTTGGTTCCTCTTAGAACAGTGGCTGTATAAAAATGGCATTTTCTTAGTCAGTGGATCTGCTCCCAGTATTCAGTCATTTATGTTAGTGTCAGTGAGAAAAACTTGTTTTTACAGCGTTTGACTCCTCTTTCAATCTAGTAAGCCACCACAGCTAAGAGAAAGTGAGCTCAATTCTATTCCTTCTTGTTCATCATCCACATAATTGTTTCCTATGTTCCAATCGGTTATATCTGTGTAGACTCCCTTGAAGGCAATTCAGGCTGCACAGATATAACTGAGGGGTTTAGAAATGAAGTCTTAATTTTGCCTCTGAAAGCTATACTGGGGTTGATGAAGCACAAATATGAAAGAAGTCACCTCAGACCCCACGTGGAGGTTTTAGGCCGAGTAGTCAGAAAAATATATCTCTGTACTTGTAAACTGAGTCCAGGTGATAGCTAAAATCCTGATAGATAACCATGGAATTCCAGGATACCATTTTTACAGTCACTTCAGAGTAGAACTGCATTTGAGATTTCTATTTCCAGTAAGCCTTTGAATCTTTTGAACCCTGTAGAATTCTGTGTGACCATTTTGTAGTTATGTATCTTGTAGATCCAAGTTATTGGTTATGAACCTAACCTTCAGATTGTAGCCTTTGACTATACCTATGTTTGGTTTGCAGGCATATATTACTTTATGCACATATCTTATTTCATACATGTATATCTTTCTTTATAAGTTTAAGAATCCTGGTTTTATAGTAGTATATTTAGCATAAGTAGGTAAGTTAGCATAATTTCTATATCAGTAGCTGAAATGCAAGAGACCTACAGGCCTCATTGTAAGAAATTACTAGATGAGTCTATATGCAATAGCTTTGCAAAGGATATAGTAGGAGTAGCTGTGAAGTTACAAATATCAGGGTGGGTCTCATTTCACTTTGATAAGACATTTTCAGATCCTAATATATATATATATATATATATATATATATTTCAATAGTTGAGTAACAACTTTAGGCGAGACTTTTGATATTTTGATAGAACACCGTAAAATCCACACAATTCATAAACAAGAAAATGTGAAAGGTGATATGGAATATTCTAGTAGGGAAAATACATCAATTGTACTCATGAACCTTTTAACCAATGATCTGAAGGTACCCTGACAATTTCTGGGGTAAGGACCCATATTTGGGTAAGGAAAAATGAAGTAACCTAGTTTATTTTTAGAGGGATATGAAGTTATAGATCCTGTTTTTAGTGGGAAAAGGAATATAGGCCTTGGGATTTGGAGAGCAGTGAAGCTTCCAGTTCTCAGCTCTCAGCTCAACCTTTCTCAAGAAAAGAACACTACAGACCCATCTTGCTCTTTCTTTGCTATCTAGTCTTTATTATTTTAATAAGTTTAAATATGTCAGCGAGGATTGTTAGACTCTGCACTCCTCGTGTCAATTTCAGACATAAGGCATCCTTCTTAACTCCATGGTGTAAGTATAAGCAACTATAGCAACTATAAGTTTTAACAGGAAACAATCTATCAAAGTATAAACTGCATGAGATTTCCTAGATGCATTCTGTAGGTATAAGCTGATTATTTCATTGTACGTTTATTAATCTTTTCTTAACGTTATGCTTTTGGCAATAAAAGGATTTTATAAAGTAATTTAAAGTATCTGTGTGACAATCACTCTTAGCCATTCTTTGGGGGTTCCTAGTTCAAATTTATAAATATCTACTGTGGTTAGATTCAGACGCGAACCTGAACTCCATAGCAAGATTTACTAGCCATCCCAATTGAAATTCCAAATTCCTAACCTAAATCATAAAGAATCAGACTACAAGATCATTTACGTTGGCCCAAGAGTCTGGTAAAGCTATCTGTTATAACTGGGGCAAAATTAGAAAAAAACCTATGTAAGATAATTTTCTTCATCTGGGCACTAAAAATGCAATTGTGAATATCTATACATTGCATTGGGAAAGGGAGGAAATGACTGTGCCCAATAATAAAGTCAATTCCTTAACTTTTTTAGAGTTAGTACTGATTTAATCTGGTGTAAATAAGAGCAATATTTGGCCTAATGTGTTGGCCATAAACTTGGGCATGGCTAAGTGAGTCCTCACACAGAGTGAAATGGATCACTGAAGTTGCCATAAACTTGCAAAACAAGGTTTATGTGAGACTTAAGTGGCTTATGCCTCTCTGCAAAAGAGTGCATTTCACCCATGTCCATATAACTAAACACGTGGGGAACTCAGAGGCAGGCTGTATCTACTATTTCTCAGATCCATTCTTTACTATTAATGTATTGTTATTTTTATTACTATTAACTAAATGATATTTTAAAAGCATGTAGGAAAAAAATTGCTTGTCACAACCCCTAATTACTTGCAATCTTGTGATGTAGTGAGTAAGAGCGCACACCATGCAGGATGAGGTCACAAAGGAAACCAATTATGGTAAATAAATCACAGAATTACTCTGTTTTAGGGCATATCTTGATACTTTTATTCAACTTATTTTTCTCTGCCTCTGCTTGCTGTGTATTAGCATGGCTATATGTAAGATAATCCCTTTTACTCAGGCTTCACTCATTGTTTCAGGACTTGGCCTTCTGTGGTTGCCTAATGCATACGTTGTACATAATAAAGAAATTAGAGCTAGCCCACGCTCTACTTTATACCTAAAAGCTCCATTACTAACTGTAGGTGGTAGTGTCTTGTTTCAATACTTGACTTCCAATATTTTGATTGACTAATTATAACAGGGTTTTTTTCTTCCTTTAGGAAATATTACGGTGTATTTAGATTGTCAGTTTCATTTTCAAGTTTTAGTGAAGCCATAAAAGATTTGGATTCAAATACTACTGTAGTGTTGTGAAGTCTGAAATATAATAAATGAAATAACTGGAAAATAAGCAACATAAAATACTTCTGTCCAAACATAAGCCATTCTTGTTTGGCTTGTAAAAGGACACATTTCCTTTTCTGGTGAGCACATACCTTTATAATTTTTTTTTCTTTCTTTGTATTTCTTTATGCTTCATGAAAGCAAACATTATGCATCATAGACAGAGTGGGACTTTAAAGGATAAGTTAAACCTTCTGCAGATCACAGTTTCATGTTGAATGTTCAGACGTTATTTTCTTCTTTAAAATATAATAGTTCACAAGCATTGTTTTTATTTCTCTTTCTCTTCTCCTTCAGTGGTGATGGTCAGGGAGGGAACATTTTGGTCCTGGGGCCTGAAAAGGAATATGTAAATCTTCATCATGCAAAATAGAGAAAAGAAATTGAAAGAAGGAAAAAGTAAAAGAAGGCAAGAAAATATACAAAAATACTCTATGCTGTCACTACCACCTGAAAACAAATTTCTTATACAAATTAAAATTTGTAAGAGACAAGAAAGGAAATAAGAGTAATAACAGATCTTCTTCCTGGTAAGTATTTGTACTAAATGAAGAGCAAAGACCAAGACTATTGATTCATAATGTCCATTATCTCTAAACCCCAGCACTAATAATTTCCATACAGTGAGTTGGCAATGTGTCATGAGATATCTGGGTTTTAATCTTTCCTCTTGCTATAAGATACAGAGGATATGGCTTGAGTAAGATGTTGCTATTCCAGCTTTAATGACCTTACACCAGTCTATGGTTGTCAGAATAATGGGGGTTTGTTTTGATTTTTTCCATCTCTCCCATTTTTTGGGTGTTTTAATGTTTTTGGTTAAATCATACAATGTTCTTGCTTAGTCACTAAGGGACAAGCCTGAAGCCAGCCCACAGTTGCATAAAGGGCTCTCATGATAACAGTTCCAGAGCTACCTGCTTTTTGGGGAGTACAGGGACAGCTTTTCCCTCTTTCTTATTTCTCCCAAGGAGTAAGCCAGCAAAAACAATGCAGAGATGTAGAGGGACCCTAAGGAGCAGCACACTGCTCCATCTTAATGGAGCAGAACATGATGTTCCTAATGCCTGGGGATGAACAGTCTCTTTAATGGTCATCCTGGAGCTAGACAGCTCCATACTTCCCCTTATTTAAGGCAGTTCTAAAAATTCATTCTAGCCCTTCATACTGCACCGATTGATGCCTTTAGACTGTAAGCTCTGCTAGTCAAGAATTTTATTCTGACATGATGACCAATTATAAAGTGTGGTGGAAAGGTAACATAACTACTATACAATATATACATCAAAATACTATTAATTGTTCCCAAGTCATCTCTTCTCTATCCTCCCAGCATTGGGGAGAAATGGTTAAAACAGATCCATTATTTCTCAGTTTAACTTTGTTCCTGTGAATAAAAGGAAAATCCTCTTCTTTGTATAGAAAATATTCTTGTAAATTAAAATGTATAATAATCATTAATCATTTGTATTTTGTTTAGTGAGTAGAGGTACAGTAACAACAGCCTATTATGAATAAACAAATTCATTCAACATACTGGAAGACTTTAAAATGTCATGTACATAGCAGGAAATAACAGGCATCAAGAGAACGGGTAAGACGAACATATAGCACTATTGATTGGTCTGGATTGATATTGGATCCATATTGATATGGTTATGGTGATTGGGCTGGACTCAGTGCGCAGCATGGCCAGAAGTGGCCTATAGAGAATTCACCTGTGCAGGAGGTATTTCAGGATCTGATGTAGGACACTCCCCCTCCTCTTTTGCCAACAGCATCCCCTGCTCCATTGTAAGGAAAGGAGAATGAAAGTTAGTGTCAGAAGAGCACCACTATTTCCTGATCTTCTGCCCCGTGTAGCTGGCTCTCTGGGAACCCCCCTCCACACTACACTCACTGCAGAGCACAGGCAGAATGGAGGATCAAGATCTCTATGATATCACACTTGGCAGGTATAGAGTTATTTTTACACAGAGATCTGAAAGCACTTTGCCCCTCTAAACAGTATTTTCCCTATTGTTTTGAATCCAGATTGATAACTGAGGTTAAAAGATAATGTAAAGCTAAGGATATTCCATGTCAAAGCTGTGGATATGACCCAGGTTTCCTAAATCCCTGTCCTGCCTTCAGCATATAAGGCCTCAATCTTGCAACTGGTCACACATGATAGACTCTTATCATTAAAGTCAAAGGGGCTTAGCTGGGTCATAGAGACCACCTCTGTGTAGTCAGTAGTAGGATCGGAGCCTTAAAAACAGCTGCTTCTATAGGTTAACTGTACATTTTGGAAATATTCTTTTATAGACACGCATTTAATTGTCTACTGATACAGATATGGTATTTTCAGAAATACCACACATTTCCCTTTTGAGTACATACATATTTTGTGAAGGGAAAATCTTTCTTATCCTCATGTGTATTTATGTAAGTGAATATCCATTTTTAAAAGAAGAATAGTAGTTAAAGTAACCATAGCATGTTGTATTCAATTTTCTTCCATCAGGACCAAAAGTGCAGGACACTTAAGTACCCAGTGACTTTACTAGGCACAAGCAGAAACAGCTGTGTTAGAAGATAAAGAACAAAGCCACCTAACAATTTTTTTAACTTCAAAGATGACCCAAACAGGGAAGAAATTACAGTCACAAAATTATTTACTGGCTTTTTCACTGAATGCAACAAAGACAGTAATAAATATTATAGGGACGGTGAGAGTCAGATTTTTATCTTCAGTTCATAGTGAACATTGAAGTGCATATTAAAAATCTATTGCAATGTAGTGATTTGTGCCATGTATCTGAAGTTTAGATCCAATTCAAATTTGCAATTTAGTGATTCTAAAAATGATCATAAGAGGGGTAAGAGGGCCAAATTCTTCTCTCATTTAATCCATGGTTACACTAATGCTACTCCATTGATTTCAGTGGAGTTAGTGCAAATTTATATGTATATATTAGAATAGAATTTGGTTATTTTATATTTTATTCTTCAGTTCAGCCTTGTAAGAGCCACATTTTTGTATTCATGAGTAATCCTTCTGGAGCACAGAAATTGTTACTAAGCATACTTCAGGCCAAAACAAATAATATAATTTTCAACACCCAGTCCAAAAAGGCAGATAAAAGATTTAATGGACCACTAGTCTGATCCAGTGTGACAAATCCTATGTTCCATTCAACAGTCACAATTTTAGTTCATTTCATATTTACCAGGCTTTGAAATCTTTAAGATACCAAATATTTCTTAAATTAAGCAGTAGATACTATCAACCTATTCCAGGGGAAAATGTCCATAATTCAAAATGTCCATGATTTGAAGCTACAGATTACCAAAGACATTGTCTCCTTAAGATGGGGAGTAGTACAAAATGTGCAGATGAGCATTGCTTCCTAAATGAGCAGAGCCCAAATATACTTGGGAGCATTCATACATGATGGGCTATCCTCTCTCATCCTCCTCAATCCACACTACTGTGGCTGGCTGACTGGTACTGGAGTCATCAGCCTTAAAATAATAGAAATGTAGGGCTGGAAGGATCCTAAAGAGGTCACCAAGTCCTACCCCTTTTATTGAGGCAGGAGCAAGTAAAACTAGAGATGCCCAATATGTGTTCGTCCAACCTGTTCTTAGTAACCTTCAGTGACAGAGATGCCACAACCTCCCTTGGAAGCCTATTCCTTTATAAGTAGGAAGTTTTTCCTAAATCTAACCTAAATATCCCTTGCTACAGATTAAGTTAATTACTTGTTCTACCTTCAGCAGACATGGAGAACACCATCTTTCATAGAATCATAGAACTGGAAGAGACCAGGAAAGGTCATCAAATCCAGTCCCCTGCACTCATGGCATCTAGACCATCCCTGACAAGTGTTTGTCCATTCTGCTCTTAAAAATTTCCAATGATTGAGATGCCACAACCTCCCTAGGCAACTTATTCCAGTGGTGAATCACCCTGACAGTTAGGAACTTTATCCTACTGTCCAACATAAATCTCCCTTGCTGTAATTTAAAACCGTTGCTTCTTGTCCTATCATCAGCAAGTTAAGGAGAATAATTTTTCTCCCTCCTCCTTGTAACGACCTTTTAGGTATTTGAAAAACTGTTATCATGTCCTCTCTCTCTCCTCTTTTCCAGAATAAACAAACCCAATTCTTTCCATCTTCCTTCAAGTATTCTAGACCTTTAATCATTTTGGTTCCTCTTCTCTGGACTTTCTCCAGTTTGTCCACATCTATTCTGAAATGAGGCGCTCAGAACTGGACACAGTACACCAGTTGAGGCCTAATCGACACAGAGTAGAACAGAAGAATTACTTCTCGTGTCTTACTTATAATACTCCTGTCAATACCTCTCAAAATGGTGTTTGCTTTTTTTGCAACAGTGTGACACTGTTGATTCATATTTAGCTTATGGTCCTTTATGACACACAGATCCCTTTCCGCAGTACTCCTTCTTAGGCAGTCATTGCCCATTTTTATGTGTGCAACTGATTGTTCTTTCCTAAATGGAGTACTTTTCTTTTGTCCTTATTGAATTTCATCCTATTTACCTCAGGCCATTTCACCAGTTTGTCCAAATCATTTTGAATTGTAATCCTATCCTCCAAAGCACTTGCAACCCCTCACAGCTTGGCATCATCCGCAAACTTTATAAGTGAACTTTCTATGCCATTATCTAAATCACTGATGAAAATATTGAACAGAACTGGACCCAGAACTGATTGTTACAGTACCCCACTTGTTATGCCCTTCCACAGCATGACTGTGAGCGGTTATCCAACTGGTTATACACCCATCATATAATAGCTCCATCTAGGTTGTATTTCCCTAGTTTGTTAATGAGAAGGTGATGCAAGACTGTATCAGAAACCTTACTTAAGTCTAGATATACCACATCTACCGCTTCCTTTTTATAACATCCCTTAACATATCTGGAGACTGTTATCATGTTTTCCCCTCTGTTGTCTTTTCTCAAGACTCAATCTGTCTAATTTCTTTAACCTTTCTACTGAGGTCAGGTTTTCTAAACATTTCATCATTTTTGTTGCTCTCCTCTGGATTCTCTCTGCTGTAATTTCTTTATGGTTCACACAACCAGTAAGTCAAGAATAAGCCAGTTAGTTTGTTATTGTAGTATCACGCCATGTCCAGAATCTCTTTCTAAAGTCATAACATCAGGGGATATCTACGTCTTTACTAAAATGAAGTGTCTAGAATTGGGTTCCCCATGGAGCTCAAACCACATGGTGGAGTTCATGCAATCTTCTCTGGGGCTGGGAGCATGGAGGCATTAGCTGGGCTCCCGTCCTTTAAGTTTCTGCATCCTCTGAGCAATATTATCTTGCTTTGTTGGCCATTTGTACCATGCTGTGTATTTTGTTTCAGTGGAAATTAGAAGCTTATTTCAGGTCTTTAGGGCTATATGCCCAACAATCTGCTTTCTGTAATTACTTTTATCTTTTGGCAAATTAACATTAACAGACTGGTTTGCGTGAAGAACCTTTTTGCTGCCTGCATTGAAAGAAAGTGAACATAAATACACTGGTGCCAAAATTTTGAACGTGTACTGTAATGTATAAATAAATGAGTGTTGCTGCCTTCACTAAGAGAAACAAGCCAGCTAAAGTGATTGTAACTTTTCCATTTTTATTTTCTATTTAGTGCTTGCTCCATGTCTATGAACTGCAGCCTTTCCAAAAGCGTCTATCCTTGAGTTTTTACATGTTTCCTACATTATTTTTCTGAACCTGTACTCCTGTATTGGAAAGAATTGAAGGGATGTGGAAGAAGAAGAAGAAGAAGAAGAAGAAGAGATCTAATAAAAGTGGTTTTTTTTAAAGTTTGCTGTAATGATGGAGAAGCAAAAAAAAAAAAAAAACCCTTTAAAAATATGTATTTCTACAAAAACAGAATTTACCCAAGGTCAGAGATATCGATATCAAGTAAATGTAAATGAAAAGAGATACAGTTTAGATGTAAACATTTTAAAAACTAAAAGAAAACAATCAAGAATGTAATGGAAGAACTATGTACTAAACTTTCAAAGGCAGATAAAGAACAAGTGAAAGGAAACAAAAAAACTGGAGGTGGAGTGGGGACTCTTAATGGAAACGGGCAAGAACTAAAAAGAGAGTGAAATACAATACTACCAAAGATAACAAAGAAACTGTAATTGATGACAACTTGAAAATCATAAGAATGAAAAGAATTAAAATAAGAAAGGGGAAGAGGACAAAAGTTTAGTTTGAGATGAAGTAGGAACAAGCTGGATTTAGAGGCAAATCTAGCCCCCCTACCTGTCCATAACTGCAGAGATCACCCTGATTTGTGACTACAATTAAACTGTGCAAGGCAGGATGTGGGGGGGGGAGGGGGAGAGGAGGGTTACAGATATGGAGGACTGTACATATAATTTGTTCCATCTTATCAGCAAAGCCTTGCTCTTCATTTTATTATGAGCAGGGCAAGATGCCATAATGGCCTCTCCCCATAATGGGAGTCCACTGAAGCCACAGAGAACTATGTCAACTCTCAGGCTGAAGAAGTCTTCATGGAACAGTGCAACAGCCTGAGAGAAATGATTCCTTGCCTTCCTCAATATATCCAATGGAAAAATCCAGATCATCACCTACCACCTAGCCTTTGTTATGGATCTTTGTATTTGTGTTTGGGCCTAGTACAATGCTTTGGGGTATGGATTTTTAATACTCTGAGCAGAATAATTAATTTTTTTAAAAAAAAAATCTTCATTTAAATGTAATTTCTTTAAAACAAAATAAAAATAACATAAAATCTTTTATTATATTCAGATCCCATGTACACTTCCACACTACCCCCTACCCCTTTTTTAAATTGTAAATGTAATTTAGGGTCCCTAAAGCTATTTTTTCATTCATTGATATTTCATACTCTGAACTGCATTTGCTATGGAAAGCAATACATTGATTTGTTCATTCTGGAATATTGACTCCACTTAAACTTTACATGAAACTTCTACTCCATAATTGCATCATTTGCTACTGTCCAGCACCTACTGGCTAAACTCTTAAAAGTTAATTTCCAGTCATTTCTTGAACAGACACACTCAAAGGAGCATGAGGTGCTGCAGGAAGTGACATGGGTGGTACAGCAAGAGGATTATTCCCTCAGAATCTTGATCCCATAAGCACTGCAAGTTTACTACCATGAGTACTCCTGTCAGAACTACGGACGCCATGTACACTGCGATGGCAGGATCAGCAGTTAAGTCAATACTCAACCACTACACCAGCATAACATCAAACAGCAGAGTGGTTATCAAACACCAGAGTGCTCAAAATGGAGTCTTTTAAATTAAAAGCTAAAGCTCTGGCTACAGTCTGGTCATTAAAGATTCAATGACAGTTCTTAAAATAATCTGTAAAAATGTCTTAAAGTAAACCATGATGATCCTGGTAGCTAGAACTAAACATATGTGAAAACTTATTGTGTCAAGACTTCAGGTAAGGCAAGTAAATAATTAACAATAAAGAAGTTGCTTGGTGAGAACATTCTCTAAGTGTTAGAGGTTTAGTGATGACTTGGAGAAGGATATGAGGTTTGGGAACAAATGGGTGGGAGCACTGAAGGAAAGTAACATCAACTCAAGGATAAAGGAAGGGTTGTGGGAGTGGGGAGAGAGTTTCTGTAATTTCTGCATGGTTCACACAACCAGTAACCGAATGGTAAGCCAGTTATTTGGTTATTGCAGTGTGATGTGATGTCCAACATCTCTTTCTAAAGTCATTATTCTGGGAGATTTGGTGTGCAGTATAAGGGACTAAAGGGTGGAGTTACCTATAGGTAGACCCGAGCATTTTTTTCATCTAGGATATTCTAGTAGTAACTGCTATACAATTAACTGTAGTACTCAGCCTACTTAAAAATGTTGTTGCTGAATTTCTCAAAAATGAATGTTTTACATTGTCTTGGATTCTGGTGACTTTTTCTTTAGAGATAAGCTGTATCTGTTAGTTGTTTGACTTCTTGATCTGTCACTGAGCCAAGCACAACTTGGAATAGTAGAAATGCCACTGTGCAATGATAGCTTCATTATGAAAGATATTTTTACCATAATCAACCATTTCTTCCTGCTGAAAGATAGCATTTGGAGAAAAAATTCTTTAGTCTTTGCTGAAGGAATGTCATTTTTAATATGGGAACATAAAAAAAAGTCTGAGAAACTTACCTCGGAAGAGGAAAATAATATATGTATAAGTCAAGTTCTCTATCATTCACTTACTGCAGGTGCCAGAAAGCTTAGTGTATTTGGCTGTTGAGGCTATTTACATTGGGTCGGTTATGTTAGTTACTTTTCAAAAAGAATAGGAAAAAAACACAAAGGTTTTTTGTGCATGAATGTGAAACTGAAAAAAGGAAAAGATATGAACTAGATTACTGCTACTCGGAATTGTTATTAGGAAAGTTTTTGAAAAGTTTTGGTTCAGAATTTGTCAATACTTACAAGGATATAAAGATGAGTATGGTATATCCCCATTGTTCCTTGCATAAAATAGAAGAGACAGTGGGGAAGATGGGACTGTATGTGGATCATTCCACAGTGTTTCCCTCCAATTTGAATACTGGATACTAGCTCATTAGTAAGTTTGCAAAAGGAAGGGGAAAGGTTTTGAAGTTCCTCCAGTGAAGATACTTCTTTGAACTGCTTCTGCCTTTATCAAATTAACTCTGTCTTCAGTTATGTCCAAGAACACCTGTCATGCACTTGGAGGATAGGAGAAAGGGAGAGACTGTGGCTTCATTTGATTCCCACATTTCTGGAAATTTGAAACCAATTATTGAGTAATCAGAAGTGCTTTTCATATCATAAGAACTGAGAACTCTATTGTAGCATCCGTCTAGGCCAAGTGCTACCTTCCATGCCTTCACCCAAACCCCACCTCTGTGGGCATGAAAAGCCACAAAAAGTCCACCCACGTGTACTCTGCATATCTGAGCACTGCAGATCTCTGCTCCAGAGTCTGTCTTTCAGTAGCACTACAGGAGGGTTGGAAACAGAGTGTTGGTGAGTTGGGGGAGATTCTGGAATGTTGACTGAGTTGATATGCCACTACAAGGACTGCAGAGTTGCCCTAACCATGTTGGTCCCAGATTATTAGAGTAGTGGAGGTGTTATCTTTTAATGAACTACTGTTGGTGAAAGAGACAAGCTGAAGAAGAGCTGCATGTAAGCTCAAAAGCTTGTCTCTCTCACCAGCAGAAACTGGTCCAATAAAAGGTATTAACTCACCCATCTTGTCACTGCAAGGATCCACAGTCTTGAACCTCCTGTGCATGTGAGAACAGCTGTCTCACTACTAATACAGCTAGTGGTCAGTAGTAGTAACAGAATTATGTATGTATAGTCACTCTGTGCCAAACCGCCAGATGAGAGGAGGATTTGTTCCCCCACCCATCTTGGAATTATAAGCACAGCGCTCATTTATTATGCAGGAGAGGGGCATGAACATTTGGTTCACTGCATGTGAAACTCCCTATTGCAACAGTAGGAGTTTGATATGAAACAAAATATAGGGTACAGGCCACAACAGTGTTTCCTACACCATGACCTCTTATTCTTAATTGTCCTTGTGAGATGTAAGCATAGCTAAGCCCATAGAGAAGTATAATACTATTATTTTATATTATAGTTGTCATTTATTTCCAGAAGATAGAAGAAATAAAGACATTAGAGTAGTACAAGGGTAGTTCAAAAATATTTTTATAAAGAATCACTGAGGATCTACATGCCTTCAAGATCCTCTCAAACATTTTCCGACTTTCCCAGTTGTGGTATCAACTGGGAAAACACAGCAGTTGCTGGGAGAATGTTAGAGGTTATCAAGCAATGCATGTTTGCATGGTTCAAAAGAAAGGAAATGATGACGGATCCCTGTGTTAGTGGGAGAACTTCCTCCCCAAATATCCTGACTTTCATTCCCCAGTGCAAAGCCAGATTATTTCTGATTAGTGATGTAGGATCAAGTCAATTAAGAAGGAAAATATCTTAAAAGAAAATAGTGGTAATACTAATACAATTATTTTCTGTAAAATTTAATTTTCATAATAAAATATAATGCCCATATGTGGTGGTAATCTGTATGCAACTCATAGAATCATAGAACATTAGGGTTGGAATGAGCCTCAGGAGGTCATCTAGTCAACCCACTGTGTTCAAAGCAAGGCCAACCCCAACTAATACAGTTTTTTCTCATTGGCTATGTCTACACTGGCAGTTTAAGTCGACTTAAGGAGGCTTAAGTCAACTTAAATTAAGCCACGTCCACACTAGGCTTTCATGAAGTCATCTTAAGAAATGCCTTAAGTCGACTTAATGAAAGCTTAAGTCGACTTAATAAGAGCCACCCATTAGGTCGACTTAAGCCTGCTTAGATCGACCTAACCCTTCTTTAGGTCGACCTAAGCCCTGTGTGGACGTTTACGTCCACTTTGTTAAGTTGACTTAAGGGTGGTTAGGTCGTCTTAACAAAGTGGACTAAGTCAACTTAAAGTTAAGTTGACTTAGTCCACTTTGTTAAGTCGACTTAATAAGGTCGATTTTAAGTCAAATTAAAGTTGACCTTATTAAGTTGACTTAACAAAGTTGACCTAACTTTTCTTAGTGTAGACATAGCCATTGTATCTTTTTCCTCATCCTTCCCTCCCCCGTCCCTGTTCCCCATTCCCACCCCTGATGCTAACTCATGCTGCTTTTCCTATCTAGCAAAACAGGAAATTTCTCAGTTATTGCCATGATCTGCAACTTTAAATGCTCTGAAAATAGTGATTTTTGTGGTGTTTTCATCAAGTAAAGGCATAGTCTCCGTGCACAGATAGCTGCCATAAATCTGAACAGCAGTTAAGCGGACACATTGTGCTTTGGATCAAACCTGTAGCTGGACAGGAGCCACAGTTCCCAAGGCAGGGAAGGAACAGGGTAATTAGAATCAGTAAATGCCTCAGTTCCAAACAGTACCACTGGCTCATCACTATTGCCCGTTTTCTTCAAAGAAAAATTTTGTTTTGTTTTAAATGCCTCATTTTTAGCCTGCTTTTGTTGGCTTTATTGGACACTCCTTTCTAGGAAAGGATGGTATTTCAGCACCCTCCTGTGTTGGCAGGCACACAGCAATGCTGACACTAGAAGAATATGTTCTTTTGTGGGAATACCAAAAATAAATAAACGAAGTGTCCCGTTCAAAGTCTGAGACAGTTCTGGATTAGTGTTCCCTTTAATGCCAAGGAAACATGTTTCAGAACGAAGTCTGTCATTCACGCCTTATGAGGTGATTGTTTGCAATAGATCCAGTTGTACAATATGCAACACACAGTATTGCAAGATATTCCCCACAATCCTGACATATCAGTGATCCAGGGCATCCAAGATGCAGAAATGAACACATCCTTATCCAGTCATGGATGCCAATTTATTTTTAAATTGTTTATATCATTTTATAATGCCACATAATTAAGACAGAGGTAAAATGGAATTACAGAGCACTCTGGCCACCCACCATCTCCATCTCTGTTGCTCCTAGCCTGCATCTCTGTAAGTCAAGGACTGTAGGTTTTCCTGTGCTGGAGGAATCCAGTTGTTTACCTCTTTTACATCTACTCAACACAAGATGTGTATATAAGTGCTATCAGGGGACAAAAAATGCCCCTCCCCCCGCCCCAATGTTGCCAACTCTAATGACTTTATTATAACTCTCACAATTTTTGGTGTTTTAGTCTGGAAGCCTCAGCTCCTGGAGTCAAATGTGTAATGAAAATTGAGATTTTCAGGTAAAATTTCATGGTCCTGGAGAAAAGCTTGAAACATGAATCTCAAATGCTCCAAGACCATAAGCCAAATAGAAAGACTCCAAATTTATTATAATGTTAAACTTAATCTCATGAATATTTTATGTATATGATTAGGAAATTTATAACACGAAGATACTTTTTCACATATTTTTGCTGTAAAAATGGGTATGAATATAATCTTGCAGAGAAGACTGCTGCAGTTTTAATTTCTGTGTGTAAAGATAAGGTGATGGGACCAGATGTCTTTCCCTGAAACTAAATATTGACAAATATTCAAGCTCATAAATTTGAAGTGGAAACTGAATACAGAAAATTCTTGTTAATGCAGTACATTTTCTGGTAATTTTATAGTCTAATTTTCAGTGGTTCCCTACAGAACGAATGTAGTTCAGAAGGCAATTTTATAAAGTACTTTGTGGATAACTATTATCTGCTAATTATTAGAAATTGCATGTTGTTGTTAATTGCATAAATAAATTGTTTTATCTGAAAGCCATTTAAAAAGTTTGATGTTTGAAGCGTATATGGTTTTGATGTGCCTGTATAAAACATTTAACTCTTTAATTCTAAAATAATAACACAGTGTTTTAAACCAGTTTCATACACTAATGCATTTTATGGGAAAGATCCAAAAATGTGTGCTTTTTTTTTTTTGAGTGCTTAGTTGAACATTTCCATCTACACGTAAGATATCTGCTGATCTTTTCTTTCTTTTTTTTAAAGATAAACTGAAGCCCACCTCTGACTATTGTTTTAAAAGGAGAAAATTAAAATAAAGATATATTGAGATATAGTTTCACTGGCTTTTCTGATGAGTTCATGCAGAGATGTGGCAAGTTACTGGTGTATGGGGAAGGTGGGTCCTATGTGTGTGTGGTAAGTCTAATATTAATATTCTTATTAGGATAACTTATACATTTTTAAGTCTTGTGTGGAACTGGAACATAAATTTGAAGGACTGTTCCAAACTGGAACAGGAAGATTCATCTATGAGAGGACTGGACTAAGCAAGGCATCAGGATGAGTGACTTGAACTGAAGTACAGACAAGGTCTTTGTGTGTGTGTGTGTGTGTGTGTGTGTGTGTGTGTGTGTGTGTGTGTGTGTGTAAGCGTGCGCATGCGTGCGCACTTGGTCAGGGAGGAAGAAGCTGTAAAGGCCTCTCTCTCTCTGCTTTTGCAGGTCCAGTCTTTGTTCTCCCACTGTCCCTACCAAAATCTATGGGAATTTTCCCACTGATTTCGCTGGGGCCATTGACTGCACTTGAGAATCTAGTACAGAGGCCTCCATCCCCTCCCCCACCAGCAAGTGAAGCTGATGTGATGCAAGGGTGTAGCAAGGGCTGCTGCTTTGTGCATTCCACCCCAGCACTCATGGAGTCTTTGGGGTTGTGGCAGTGGTCAATTTGGCCTGAGAAGGGCAATCTTTCACTGTCTACGAATATCAATAGACCGGCACTAGAGTTATTTGAAGATGTGGCAAAGAGGTTGCACGGTCTGTGTAAGGAGGCAGGCAGAATCTTACTTGCTTAGATACAAAGCTGATAGGGCACATTAGAAAGAGAAACGCCAAGGTCTAGAAGGATGTTTTAAAATGAAGGATGGAAATTGGCCCTTTAAAATTCCACCTCTGCTATAGAGAGGGAGCGTCTTTTCTGTAGGAACTCATTGTCATTCATTGGAATTCACCGGGCAATAGTGGCCTTCCTTGCAGGACTGGATGGATTTTAAAGAACCAGGAATGTTTAACATGTCTGAAGGCAGCAGGTTTTTAAGCTGCTGCACACAAACCAAATCAAAGTGCAGTTTAAAATTTGTGTTCACAATGGTTGCTCATACTTGCTCTGCAGTTCCTTCCCTGATTCTTATGTAAGTCACATTGACACCATTAAAAATTATGAGTATTGGTAGAACATAACATAAAAAATCATATTACAATTAATGTAATCTACTGCTATAGGGAATTTTCATAAACTATTACAGTATAATGGTGCCTCCTAGCACTGCCATAATTAATTTAAAGATAGCATTTCCACTAAAATCCCTTATTTTCCGGAACTAATGCAGCTGATAAAAATTCTTCCCAGGCTGAAACTAGGATCCCGAGGTCTTGCCTATGGAATGAATTGTTCACAAAATATTGACAGGAGGAAAAACTGTACTTTCTTGTAACATTACAGAATTGCTTTCTTTTAACAAAATAGATTTGGCACTCAGAATCTGAGTATTATTATTGATATTGTTATTAATGTTAATCATTTTAAGTACATTATTGCTTTGTTAAACTATGTACTTTTAGGTACAGAAGATGGAAAGATGCACCCAAGCTATATAGTTTTGATTCAAACTTTCTCTAGATTATAGCTACCAAGTTTTGTGCTGAGAGGAAGGGGATTCTCAGTCCGTGTCCCTCCCCTAGGCAGTCATTATGTGCAATGGGTGGAGAACCTGATTGCCAGACATTCTATTGACAAGTAGGGCCCTGGGGTGGCATAGGGGGCATCAGATTTCCATGCTCGTATTTGGCCTTTCCCAAAGGCAATGTTCAGACTGCTTGAGACAGGCTTCCTCTTTGAGATCTCAGGCTATGTACACACGAGAAACTTGTCCCGCAATAAGTTATTGCAGGACAAGGAAAGCACTATAAATATAGCGCTTTCTCGTGTACACAGTGCTGCTTCTTTCGCAAAGGAGCATTCACCGTGTGAATGCTCCTTTGCAAAAGAAGAGCAGTGCATGGTGGGCACCTGTCCCACCATGCACTGCCCACAGCCAGCCCCCTAGCCCAGCTGCAGGGCTTCCGGTGGCAGCGGGGGCTGCGTTGCCAGCCCCCGCTGTCATCTGAAGCCCCAAGGCTGAGCTGGGGGCTGGCCCGAACCGGTGAGGGTTCAAGCCAGCC
>ML685766.1:35400475-35412047 GCA_007922175.1 Pelusios castaneus
AACCCCGAGCTGGTTCGGGTGTCAGCAGGTGCTGCGGTGCTTAAGCGCCAGAGTGCCTGCCGGCACCCGAAGCCCAGGAGCTGAGCTGGGGGGCTGGCTCGAACCGGTGTGGGCAGGGGAGCTCAGTCCAGGGGAGCTGCCAAACCAGGCAGCTCCCCAAAATACTCAATTTCACTGCTCTGCTAGAGCAGTGAAATTGACATATATGACAGCTCCAATGTCCCAGAGTGGCCTCGATTGGCACTCTGGGACATTTCCGGAGGCTGTCTATTCCGCAAAATGAGTACACACGAGCATTACTGCGGAACAGCTGTTCCGCGATAATGCTACCACTCTCGTTTTGAGTGGTTTAACTGTTACGCAGCAAGAGGGTGTTGCCGCGCAATAGAGAAATTGATCGTGTGTACGCTATTGGCTTTATTGCGTGGAAAGGAGACTTACCACGCAATAAAGTGATTGTGTGTACATAGCCTCAGCAGCGGGGATAGTCATAATGCCACAGAGAAACTCTCCCTTTAGATAGAAGTCGAGCCATTTATTCTAAAAGATTATAGGAGCTCAGGTCCTCTCCTTCTGTAAAAATATGCGTATATAGAATAATAACTCGATCCCTTGATGGGGGATTTGGACCAGTAAAAGATGAAGGGACTGGAGCTGCTGGGCTGAAGCAATTTGGCAATAAGGAAGTGAGTATATTAACTTGCTGGGACTAGTTAGGTGCAGAGAGGATGGTGTATCTCATGAACTGGGGCAATTTAGGGTCGAGCAGAAGTAAAAGTCCCAGAAAGAAGGTGTGACATGAAAAGGAAATGTATGTGTGTCATGAAAGTTGCATAGAGCAGTGGTTTTCAAACTTTTGTCCTCAGGACCCAGTTGAAAAAAATCATTTATGCCCAGGACCCAACAATTGCATTGTTGAGCAATGCGTTCCACTCTTTTGGTGGCAGCAGGAGGGGGTGCCGCGACCCACTGCCTCAGGGTCTGCAACCCAGTACTGGGTCCCAACCCTAAGTTTAAAAACCACTGACATAGGGAGACTAGGTGGGTGAGGTAATATCTTTTATTGGACCACTTTCTGTTGATGAGAGGGACAAGCTTTCGAGCGAAACAGAGCTCTTCTGACCTAGAGCAGAGCTTTGTATAACTCAAAAATTTGTCCCTCCCACCCAGAAATAGGTCCAGTAAAAGATATTACCTCAATCACTTTGTCTCCCTCTACTATCCTGGGACTGAAGCTGGTATGCCTATAATTTGTACATGCAAGTTTCATAACACTTAGCAGGTCTGTTAGGTTTGACAGTGTTCAGGACCAGGATTCCAGTTTGATAAAAGAGATTTCTTTCTAGAAACTTCCTCAACCCCACCTTCTCAGGCTTCCTGCTAATGATTTAAATAAAAAGTACACAAATCTTCATATTTCTTTCCTTGTCCCTTTCCACAGTTGTCAAGAGATCACCGTAATAATCGTTGAGAGAGTTACTTTAGCACATAATTATCTGTGGAGCCTGATCGAGTTGTTTGAGATGTGCATTGTGAACTATTCAAGGAAACAGAAGATGTAACAACCTTTGGAGAACATTTTCAGAAGGTAAATTTTGACTTTAGGAATATGAATATTGGTAACTAAACACTAGCTTTACTAGCAAATGATTTCCCCTCTCCCGCATATCTTGCAGAATTTCTGAGTACACTGGAAACTGATTTTAGATATTTGTAGATTCCTTTGTCAGTCTATGTTCTTAGAACTATGAAGGAATGCTAGCTGAGAGGGCATGAAACAGGGAGGGAGAAAGAATTTCTCACATCCAAACAAGGCTGAGTTTAGAGTGGGTGGTGTGTGTGTGTGTGTGTGTGTGTAAACTAATATACTGTACAAATTTTTTAGCACCAATCTGCACACCCAAATTCTCTGCAGCTAAATCTCCACTTTGTATGTGCAATTCTGTTTATATTGCAATAGCATATTTCAGGGTAATGTACAATATGTTTTTGAAAATATTGCCCACAGAGCATTTAGATATCCTTCAGTATGCACGGTACAATCTGTCTAGGAAGCATTCTTTAGATGTCAAGTAAGGAGCCATGTTTAAACTTTTTGATCAGACAGTAGTGAACAAATTGTACACTCTGTGGAATTCTTTATTAAATTTAAATATTGGTGGGGAACTTATATATAAATAATAAAAAGAAAATTAAATACACCTTAACTCAAAACTTTCAGTTAAGTTGTTGGATTTATATTTATTATACTGGTACAAATTTTAGTATTTTATAGATCAGTTCCCCCTACTACAGAAACAATCCTAAAATTGAATATTTTCTGTATAGGTTTTTATATGTTTGATTTGCAAATATATTTCAATATTTATTAATCTGTTTTATGATTTATCATCAATTCATGACCTGCAAGTACATTTTAAGGTAAGTACACTATATCAGTGTATTTATTTTTATGGAGCAATTAAACATGTTAATCACACTGGTGAGTTCTAAATCTTAACTTTGTGGGTAAAATTGACTGAAAGATTTCTGAGTAAAAAAACCTACAACTTGTATTGGAGAACTTTAGATGTACATATGGCAACAATTTAAGAGGTTTTTTTTTACAGCAGGATTTGAGAGATCATGTGGAAAATTAACTATAATGCCCTTAGTTTGATGTAAATGACAGGAAAATTCAGTAAACAATTTTATAAACAACATACCACAGTTTTTAAGATGGGCCTTTTTTTAGGCTACAGAGTGAGTCAGTAGGAAACTACAATGCTAATATTACCTAAAGCTGTTCAAAAAATGAAATTTCCATCCTGGGGGAAATTCTGATATTTTTGACATCTGTTTTTTCCGAAATGGGATAAAAAAACAAAATATCAGAAATGTTCATGGAGCAGAAAGGTCTGAAAAAATTCTGTTGCAAATGTAATATTTTGATTCTTTCTGTCATTTCAATAACAGCTTAAGCCAAATTCCCAGATACAAAGATCCTCAAATTTGGGGCAAATTCAGATCCGCTTCCATCCTAAATGGCTTGGGCCCATCAGTAAAATATAAAATGAAATAGCAGTGGTTCCAGGAGTAAGGACATAGCTCAGTAAATAATTCCTAGTGACTAGTTTTTATTTTGACAAGTTCCAAAGAGGTAGCCATGTTAGTCTAGTTCAGCAAAACAAACAAGGGGTCCTGTGGCACTTTTAAATACTAAATAAATTTGTTAGTCTTTAGAAGTGCCACAAGACTCCTTGGCTATGTCTACACTGGCAATTTAAGTCGACTTAAGGAGGCTTAAGTCGACTTAAATTAAGCCACGTCCACACTAGGCTTTCATTAATTCGACTTAAGAAATTCCTCAAGTCAACTTAATGAAAGCTTAAGTTGGCTTAATAACTATCACTCATTAAGTCGATTTAAGCCTCCTTAGGTCAACCTAACCCTTCCTTATGTCGACCTAAGCCCAGTGTGGACGCATAAGTCCACTTTGTTAAGTTGACCTAAGGGCAGTTAGGTCAACTTAACAAAGTGGACTAAGTCGACTTAAAGTATTGCCACTTGTTAAGTCAACTTTAATAAGGTCGATTTTAAGTTGACTTAAAGTCAACCTTATTAAAGTCGACTTAACAAAAGTTGACTTAACTTTTCTAATGTAAACATAGCCCTTCTTAGTTTTTATTTGTGCATTTAGTCTAATTTTTCCTTGTGGCATGTCCAGGAGCAAATGGAGAGTTCCTCAAAGGCATTTATAGTCTGAGCATATTTATCTCACATCTTTTCAAATTTCTTACTTTATGGATGGATCTCAAACATCTGCAATTCAGGCTGCATTTCTTAATTGCAGATAATCACAAGTTCTTGTTTCTTTTCCTTGATAGTAAAGTGCCCATGGAGTTGTGGCAAAAGTACTGGCATGTGCCAAGTTACAATTGAGTTTCTGTTCTTGCTCATGTGTATGACTTTAAAATTTGTTTTCTTCAAACATTTCTGCCAATAAATTTTAATCCCATGTCCAGTTGGGAGCATGGACACAAAAGAGTGTGAGATTGGCTGGAGAGAATTAATTAAAAATTGCAAATAACTTTTTAAAAATTACACATATTCATTTGTCCATTTCTAGAAATACAATTTTGCTAGTTCATCCTCAGAACTTTGTATTTAGTGCAAATAGTGGCAGTTCATGCACTGTGTTGCTATTGCATAATTGGCTTGTTTCTCCTTTAGCTTTGGCTAGAAGGTGTTAAAAGTGTACCAAGTGCTGCTATATAGTCTTTACTTGTTATCTATTTGTTTTCAGTAGCATAATGATCTCCCATTTCCTGTGTGGAACTGTATTATTTTGCACCTGGCTTGTGAAACAGATTCCTAGATAGTCTTAATTGTTTAACAAAAATAATGAGCTGTTGGTTTGCAACATTAGGGACCTTTTATTAAATAAAATGCAAGTGGGTAAACATGCGACTCTTGCTTTCCTTCCCTATTCTCCCTACTTCCCTCCTGGACAGGGTTAAAATTTGACACATCCTTCTAGCCTTAGTTTAATTATTGCACAGATTTTGTTTTCTCTTTCTCTGTATTGAACTAATTCTCACACGTATTACACAGTGAAACTGGCGTGCTCTTTTCATTCCGTTGTGAACAAACAGTATAAATTAATCTTTCCTGCAATGAGAGTGTACGAGAAGGTAAAAGGTTAAAATAGAAAAGACAAGTAGAAATGGTCAGGACTGAGGCGGAAGGCCTAGCGAACCAAACCAAAACAGTCATCGTAAGTTGGATAACTAGCTAAATTGACAAGAGTCAGGCTAAGGCAATCCAACCTCACAGAAATTTGCAAAAAGTAAGCTGCAGCTGCAGGAAGAGTAAAAAAGGACTTCAAAGGTATGAGGTGTCTAGTCAATCTAGCACCAAGGAGATAAGAAGAGATGTTTGAACTATCCATCTCAAGGGTATACGTAGTCACAGAATGACACCTTGATGGACGAAGTTGTCTTGGGATGCGTGGACCTATCAAATTGTTGGTTGGCATCAAAAAAGGGGTATGTGGACTAATCAAGGTAAAGAATAGTGGACACTAAAGAGAGACGAGCCAGTCAGTCCAAGCAGGGTATAATAGTAGGAGGCCCAGAACCCAGATTTCATGCAGCCGAAGGGAGTGACGGAGAGTCCTACCATTAGATGAGCTGTTCCATTGCATTGAGAGCACAAATGCTGCCAACAGATCTGTTGAAAAAGGTCACTTGCCGTTGTACTATATTACAATAAAGCCAAGCCTGGCTTTTGTTTCTACAAAGATCTGTGGTTGTGTTGGTTTCGTCAATCGTGAGTGTTAGCTCAGTTTACCTCTTGCACACAGGGTATGCCATTAAGCGAGCACTGTCCCTCCTGTGGACTGAATGAGGAAGAGGTCTCATAATGCATACATAAAGTGCATGTGAGGGGATTTAAGATTACACAGGCCACCTTAATTCTGGCATTTTCTAATTTTTAAGTGCTTGAGTTTGCAAGTTTAATAATGCTATTTAATGTTGTTTGTATTGTCTATGCACGCGCGCACACTTAGACATGCAAGTAACACAAAATAGTTTCAATGATTAATGTAATTTTAATGTACCACTGTTAATTTAGAAAGACGGCTGATAGTGATGACAAGCTCTTTGTACCATATATAGTGGGTTTGAGAGTACTAGTGTGGGTGCAGTGAGTTCATACTGAATTAACCCCAAACATTTTGTAGTTTGAAGAGGTTCATTCAGAATCCAATGTTTATTCATTCACAATGACTTTGGAGTTTTCCCCTACTGATATGCCTGTTACAAAAAATGCGGAAGAAAAAACAATGGCTATTCTTGTATTCATGCTCGATACACACTAAGGTGGATTGGAAAATTCACAAGATCCTGTCATTGTGAAACTTCTGTCCCACAAATGCTGACCCAAGAAGTTCAGATATTTGAGCTAAGGCTCAGATAAGCGTTATAATACTTTATGACTATTTTAAATTAAGCAAGTTTCTCAATTTTGAGTTGTACAGTTTTTTGTGTGTGTAAACAAATAAACAAGATATTAGCCCAGACATGAACATTTGGTAACTATGAATAAAATCCCTTTTGTTGTTTTTGTTTTTTTTAAAGTTACTATGCATGAGAGGTACGAATTGCCTTTTCCCATTACGGGAAAATTCTCAGATGCATTTTCTAAAGGGGTAACTGTGTCAATCTAGTTCAGCAAAACAAATAAGGAGTCTGGTGGCACTTTTAAAGACTAACAAATTTATTTATCGCATGAGCTTTTGTGGGAGAAACTCCCACTTTATCAGATGCTTGAAGATGGAGTCTTCAAGGATCTGACAAAGTGTGAAATTTTCTCCCACAAAAGCTCATACGATAAATAAATTTGTTAGTCTTTAAAAGTGCCACAAGACTCCTTGTTTGTTTCTCACATACATTTTGCACTCATACTAAAGGCCTGATTCTTCTTTGATTTCCAATGGAATCAATCATGAATAACCCCACTAAAATTAATTAAGTTATATCAGAGTGAGAGAAGAATTGAAATTTCGAAATGAAATGTTAATTTGAAAAAAAAAGTCAATTTGAAATGTCATTTCAAAATGAAATGGCAATGTGAAATCTCATTTCAGAAAAATTTGGAAATGAAACAATTTGTGTCCAAATGAAATGTTAAAATAATTTGTTTAAAAAATGTTGCAACAAACCATTTTTTACTAATGAAACATTTTTACTGTTTTCAATGTTTTCCTCTCATTTTTTTATTTGCCTGAAACTGCATTTTTTTGGGGGGGGGGAAAATTTACAAATTTTACCAAAAAATATTTTCCCAGATCTATCTGCCACAATTATCTGTACCTTTGTTATCTGTAATATTCTCTACATGGGGCTATACATTGGGACCACTAGGAAGCTGAAGCTAGCTCACAATGTTTTAGCCCAGTCATTAAATGGAGTTGCAAGTAGGGAGCACATTAGACCAGATCTACGTGGTCTGCATGGTTTTCCCAATAAGCTTCTGGATAGAATTCAAGATGTTGGTTTTAATCTGTAAAGCCTTAAATGATTTGTAACCAAGTTATCCTCTCCCTCTGATATACAGCTACAGTTGAGATCAAAGAGCTGCAGGAAGGGTGTTACCTGTGATGGATCCTCAGTTTTTCCTGTCGTCTTGTAAGAGGCTGAGGTGGAGATGGCTTGCTGGGGCATATATTTGTGGGCACTACTTTGTTAATGTTGTGATGTTTTTTAAAATTTATTTAAAATAATTTATTTTATATATTCATTTGTTTTTTAATTGATCAGAGCACAAATGAGCTCTTATAGTTACATTTTAGAAATTTGAAGAAATAGAATAAAAGTATACATGTTTTTGTTTTCTTCAGAAAGAGGTTATAGAAGAGAGTAGCCCTTTTCTATTTATCAGGAAGATATGTAAAGAATTTTCCACTCCATTTTCCTCACACTCCCATACAAACTACACACTCTTCCACACTCTGAACTCCCTGCTCTTTTGTGGTTGAACACTCTTACCACATAGATAAGAGCCAGCTTCCCTCTCCCAGCAGACTATGAGGATAATATCACCAACATGGGAATAGGTCTCTTTCCGTGAGTACAGGGAATTGAGTACAAATGTTACTTCTTTGCTCTTGCAGACATAAATCATGTCCTATAATTATAATTGATATTTAGGAAACCAAAGATTTTGGATGGTTAAAATACAATGCTGCCCAATTTACCCAATATTTCCAGAAGCTTCTGTAGCTTTAGCATTACAGCAGTCCTAGTATCTCTCTTAATTAGATACACAGAAAATCCCAATATGTTTCCTATTAGTTACAAAAATAAATAAATAAATAAATAAATAAATAAATAAATAAATGATGAATATTCATTGGTTTAAAAAAAACCTTAATTTTAGTGCAAGAAATTGTCTGAAACTTTGCACTTAACACACATTGTCGATACTTGAATTAGATCTACTCTACATAAGTGTGCACTGGAGCAATTTGTGGATCAACAGGGATATACTGAAAGAATGCCAAGGTTTCTGACTTGCATAAAACACTCTGGTCACAGTCTTGCTGTACATGTTGATAAGAATCAGCCTTTGAATCTCTTTCTTTTAGGACAAGGCTCTTTAGGGATTGTTGGATTGAGAGAGAAATGACAGATGTTTCTGTTCTTGCACTTGTGGAGTAGGGATTGAACTAAAGAATTGAAAATAATATTCAACTGCTTAATGAGGCTGGCAAACTCTGGTCATATAGAGTCCTCCTTTAGAGGAGGTCAGAAAAGTTTCTTTGGCTAATGTAGAAAGTGAACAAGAACTGTTTCCTGTCAGACTAGACTGAAGATTTGTACAAATCAGGTGAACATTATTGGCTCATGTAATCTAACATTCAGATATAACTCAGCTATCCTTCCTTTTATACTCACTCACCTTTAGGTACAGGCAGATTTATAGCATTTGATAACAAATGGGCTTATCAAATTTCCTTGTGTGGAGGAAGAGATTGTGTTGAAATATTGCATAGAAGCCGAAGAGTCAAATGGGCACATAGGATTATGATTATGATTATTAATATTATTGTAAATGTTAGACTGCTATAGCAGAAAAGAAAAATTATAATTTAATTTGATGAGTGCTGGCAGGATTGCTTTCTGTCATTGGCTATGTCTACACTTGCACTTTTAAGTCGACTTTAACTAAGTCGACTTAACTAAGTCAACTTAAAGTCGACTTAGTTAAGCCGATTCAGTGTGTCTACACTTACAATTAAAGTTGACTTAAAGGGGAACTTACAAAGTCAACCTAGAATGTCCACACTGGATGCTCTAGGTCGACTTTGAGGGGCTAGGGGGACCTTGGGCAGGTCCACGGTGGCGGGGGGGGGGAGCACCCCCTGTGTACAATGGGACAAAGGGGGACAGGGACCCTGGCAGGGCAAAGCCCTGTGTGTGGCACTGTCTGGATTTAGGGAAGCATTTATGATATTATTTTCTATGGATATCTCATAAATGCTATAATCCATAGGAACTATGTCATGTTTGGTATCAATAGAAAGGTAGTCATTTGCTGGGAATGATTATATAGTTTATGTCTAGGAATTCTATTTTGATTAGAAGTTAAGAATTTGATGTTATATCCATACTTTAACTTGTGTCAATCTGGACAAATGTCTTAGAGGGGAGGGTGTGAACAACTATTGTCTCCTTAATGTTTAGGAATTTTCCAGGTAGAATGGTCCCAGGGAGTATCCTGATTAGCCATTGAGGACATAAAGAATACAACCATTATATCCTTAATGGCTCATCAGTTTACACCCTGGGATCATATCACCTGGCAAATTCCTAAACATTAAGGAGACAATGGTTGTTCTCACCCTCCCCTCAAAGACATTTGTCCAGATTGACACAAGTTAAAGTATGGATATAACATCAAATTCTTAACTTCTAATCGAAATACAATTCCTAGACATAAATTATATAATCATTCCCAGCAAATGACTACCTTTCTATTGATACCAAACATGACATAGTTCCTATGGATTATAGCATTTATGAGATATCCATAGAAAATAATATCATAAATGCTTCCCTAAATCCAGACAGTGTCACACTGTGCCCACATGCCCTGCCCTTTGGGGGGCATGCCAGTCCCCCTGTGACCTCCCCGGCAGGGAGGGCATTGGTGTAGTCCTGGGGTACCCCTAAGTCGACTTAGGGCTACCCCAGGGCTACACTAGCTTAATTCGACTTTAGAAAGTCGAATTAAGCCTTAGGTCGAGTAGAAAGGTGGTTTAATAAAGTCGACTGAATTTTCATTAAGCCAACTTTATTTTCCTTAAGTCGACTTAACCAAGCTGCTTAAGTCGACTTAAGAAAAGTGTAGTGTAGATGTAGGGCACATTAAGTCGACTTAAGCCAAGCTTAAATCGACTTAATTTACCAGTGTAGATGCAGCCCTAGAGAGTGGGATTTTCAAAAGCTCTCGGCCTAACTGCTCACCTTGTCATCAATTACTGTCAGATGGCTTGCCATTTTGGCCTGACTCTGAATTTTTTTGTTTTTGTAGAATGAGGTTTGATTCTGGTCCATAATTTTTTAACAGGGTTACAGGCTCTTTCGGATTTGAAAGAGGTACAGACAACTAAATGCCTTTATATAAGCACGAATGCAGATTTGGCAAAGGAAACCATAGTTTGTGCAAAACTTATAGGCACAACATTAGAGTCAAGATTGAGACCACTTAAAAGATGTGCCCATCAGGGCAATGAGCTGTTTTGAATTTAATGTTGTGTTTGATTTTCACTGAAAGGTGCATGCTGTAAAATTCAATTCAGGATCTAAACTTTGCATACTCCACAGTCATGGGCTCTTCTGTTGATCCACTCCACTGGCAGGTGTTAGAACCCTGCATTAAACTGCTGAGTGTTTCTTATTGAGGTATGTAGATATAAGGAAGGATATAAGATATAAGGATGTGGTTCTCTGGACAGTAAAATCTGTGGATCTATGTTTTGAGATCCTACGGAAGGATTCCTAAGAACAGTGAATCTTGATGTTTTACTAAATTTACATTGTGCTGTTGTTATTTCCTTTGTTAATAATCCCAAACCCCAAGGAGTAGATGTTTGGATTTTATACAATGTGTATGTCTTCTCTTCCAAACAGGATAAGAACACTCCCTGTGCAGAAGGACCGATACAAATCACGCCATCTGCAAGAAGTATAAGTGAACTTTTGTCCAGGGATTTATGCCTCTTTGCATTGGAATGGGAAATGTTCTATTATTATTGTTTTTCTTTTCAATGAATAAGTAGAAAGCTATTTTAGATTTAAAACAAAGCTGGCAAATTTAAAACAACCTCTCTCAGTAATGAATTGTCAAGTGCTTATTGATTTATTCAACTACATGTTCTGTAAACATTTCATATAAATGCATCTTGTCACGCTGTCCTCCAGCTCAAAGGTAACATTTAATAACATTCAAAGCATCTGACAAAGTGGGATTTTCTCCCACGAAAGCTCATGCAATAAATAAATGTGTTAGTCTTTAAAAGTGCCACAGGACTCCTTGTTTATTCAATGATTAAAAAAGGGAGCACGTAATAGGTTTCATTCTAGGTGCTACTGTATGAACAGAAGCTGCCACCTGCTCCACCCCTCCATAGCTACAAGTGCTGATAGGGCAGAGCAGGAAGAGGGCTGCAGATCTGTTTCACTTCTGCTAGAAGGCATTAGCTTATCATTTTTGTCATTTTTGCCCTTTCTCTCTTCCCCTGCACCCAAGAGGTCAAAATGTGAAAAGCACTATATAGTGTAAACATCACTGTGAAATAGCTAATTTGCCACAGTGGCAGGGGGTCTCATTTCTACTCCTCCACCTCCTTTTTCTTTCAATCATTTGACAGCACTTCCTCCTCCTGCCACCTCCTGACCTAAATCAGGGACACAACATGTGATCATTTGTTCATCAATTATGTAACATCAGCGGGAAAGGGGTTTGGGGTTTTCTTTCTTTCTTTCTTTCTTTCTTTCTTTCTTTCTTTCTTTCTTTCTTTCTT
>ML685766.1:35412057-35428011 GCA_007922175.1 Pelusios castaneus
CTTTCTTTCTTTCTTTCTTTCTTTCTTTCTTTCTTTCTTTCTTTCTTAATTTTTTTAAAACTATAATCATAACGCAAATACAAGTACTATTTTAAAAAAATCTCATCCAGAGAGGAAGCATTTATAGTTCAGCAGAGAAAGAGGGAGGAAGAATAAAAGAACTAATGTTTGTATTCTGAATCTTTTGGAATGTGAGTGCCTATTTTCCATGTGCAATCTTAACTCTGTCAAAGCAAAGTCTTCCTGCCAGCTCTCAGCCCTCTAGTGCCTGAGTTTTGTCACATCCACAGTTTTCTTTCTTTTCCTTAAGCTTTTATGTGACCCCCTAGCTCATAATATTCCACACGCTGAGTGTCAGCTGAGTCCAAACAAAGAGACCTTTCTACTCTGGCAGAAATTCGTTAAAGTCTCCAGCATCAGAATTTACGGCAGCTTTCTTTTGAAATGCTTGACATTTCCTCACAATTTCTTAGATATACTTGGTGGGTAAAGTGCGTCATCTTTGTTTGAATTTATCACACATAATAAGCCATTTTCTCCCAGTTTAATGTCATCCCCTCGGTAACCAGGAGGTCGGAGGCAACAACGCAAAAACAGCAAATTTGTCAATGGAATGTGTAAAGCTTAGTATAAATTTATCTTGTCCTAATCCCTTGCCCCTTTTCATACCATGATTTTTCATATGCATATGAGAATTTTCAGAGTATTGGTTTCTCACACATTTCACTGCCCATGGACAGAACTGAAATACAGGCTGAGCTGTCAACTTCCATCAAGGCAAATTAAAAAAAAAAAAAAAATCTATACAGTAAACTCCACTTTGACCTCCCAACTTCCCTTCTGTTTGAAACAGAACAGTGTTCCCTCTATGTTTTTAATTTGTGCAGAGCTCAGCCAGGTTCACTGTGGAAATAAAATAAATAAATAAATAAAACCAGTCAACAACATTTTACTGACAAACTTAAGTGAGTTTCTCTGAGTCCTAAAGATTTGTTTCCTAAAAACATGATTTAAACAAAAAAGAGGGGGCGGAGGGAGGAATCTTAATCTGTACTTCAAATCATAAAATAAAAGACTTCAAATATCAGTAAAACTTGTAGAACCCTTCCCTTTCTTTGGGGACACCCAATAGCTCCACCTTTTTGGCATTTCAAAGTTAACAGCCTTAGTAATAGTGGTTGCCTAACTATTTCATCTACAAATAATTTGGAAACTTCCAATTGATTTTTTTCTCTGATGTTGGGAAAAGGGCATTACATTTATTACAGGAGTAAAGAGCTAATGGTAACACTTATAACAAGCTATCCTAAAGACACTTACTGCAAGCAGGAGTAGAGTGAGTTTTATTTAGAATAATTTTGTGTGCTAAAGAGATGATGTGATGGGGCTGGGGCCCCAGATTTAGGCTTTATTTAAAGTTTAATAGATTAAAATTAAGATTAATAGAAATGATTCTATGTAGGTTATTTTTTAAATGCAACCAAAAAATAGGATTTAGGAGCTTGAATTCTTCCTCACAATAGGAGTAACCAAAACACAACTGTACTTGTACATTGTACCACATTGTATTTTGTACACTGAATGTTGCATATGAGAATCGGGAAGTGAAGCTGACAGTAAATAGAAAGTGCAAAAATAGCCATTTTAGTTCTGTTATTCCAGCGCAGAGCCTGCATAAGTACAGCTTTGCTAACATGGGGTCCTATTAAATTCACAGGAAAAAACTGGCAGCATCAACGTTTAAAAGTACATCAGCTGTGTACATTTTTTTTCAGTATGAATACCATAAGGCATTATAACCAACAATTGTGATGAAACTTTTAAAATGAATATATAATTTTTACCTTGACAGTTTCCTTTAACCAAACAACAGCTGAGTTTATTGAGGTTTAATAGCCATGTGGCAGATGCATATCTTGATACATAACTGTTAAACCTCAGATATGTTTTGTATCATCCAATGGTGTTTATTACATGGTATGCTATTAGGAAAGGCGGAGATAGAACAGTGTAGTATCATTTTTATTAGTAAGGATGAATGAAGATGAAGAGGTTTGGAGACTCCAGACTTTATCCACACTCTCTGATCCTTTTTGGTCTGCAAGCTAGTTTGGGAATCTCACAAGAACTGGCCTTTTTGCAGTTCTGGTACATTTTTGTTTGTGGTTCTCCCAGGAACTGGGAAATTCAAAAGCATACAACAGTTAAAAATAATGGGGTGAACATTTCAGCAACCCTCAAGAATCTTTGTTTTGGGTTTCTGATGTTTGAATGGCTCAGTTCTTATTTCATCTGATCAAGTTCACCCGTTCCTACTTCTCACCCCCTCCCATCATAGGAGACCAAATGACATTCAGTGACATTTAAGAGCACTATATGTAAAACCAATGAAAGGAAACATTTCTTTACACGAAATATAGTCATTGTGGAATTCACTGTCACTGAAGGCCATTGAGACAATTACGGGAGCAGGCAGTAGAAAAGGACTGGATAATTTTGTGACCACTAATAACATTTGTGGGTATGTAATCAAAGCTAATGAGATGGTAATCAAATCTAATGCTTCAGGGGATCAGCTGATTGCCTGGGGGGCGGGTTCAGAAATGAATTTATGTCCATTTGCAGCATTGTGCAACTAACTGGCACCTTGTGGAGGTTTTCATGTTTCACTTTTTTCTGCAGCACTAGGTACTGGCTACTGAAGGTAGCAGCACACTAGAAAAGACTAACAACTAATCTAATCCATTATGGAAAACTTATGTTCCTATTAGGGACTGGCCAAAGAGGCATTATTCCAACTGGATAAGGGTTAGGTTAGGTTTCTCCTTCTCAAAAAACCTATCTAGCCATTATATTTAATTAATGTAACTGAAAGGCACAAAAATATTTCACTTTTTCTTGGATTTTTAGAGTAATTTACATAAAGCTAACTGTACCACATTTCTTTAGTCACCAACAGGTTTAATGCCTATTAAATCCATATTAAATTTTATAGGATTTCTCAACAGCATGGTTGATACTAAAGCAGGGATGGATGGATTGGTTCTCAGTTTGAATTCAGTGAGATCTCAAGCTTTTCTCTGACAACTTCCGCAAGGTGAGTACTCATTCTCAGTGTCAATACAAACATCTACAAAACAATGAAAACTGAAAATGTAGGGAGATCATTTAAAAATCATATGAATTTAAGTAACACAAAGAAAAGTGTGCTGATTATACAAGTTGAGACGATCAGCAAAGGGGTGAGATCATGTGAGGTGTGGCTGCATTACATAATGTCTCATCAGGATTAATGTGCTGTATGAAGCACAGTGTGCTTGCCTCTCTGTTATCCTCTTATGAGATATATATCAAATCCTTTTGAGACATGCAGAGGAAAAATTTCAAGAGAGAAAGCAGGGGTGCTAAATTTCCATGGGCCAATTGGAAAAAATAGATGGGGAGATGAGTCAGTTCATGAGAGGCATACATTTTCTCTGGGTTCATTTTGGTATATTTGGCACATTCTCCGAGAATGAATATTGTCCTCCACACTTTCAAGCTGTGGTTGCTTGTCTATAACACAGACATGACTGAAATAATACTGTTGGAAACATTAAGGCAAATAATAATTATAAGGAAAGCAAACAATTAGTCTTAGAGCCCAAATAACGTGTATTGATGCATTAAAGTATAGTGATATTGACCTTTTAGGAATGAGCTCTATGATAATCCTCTAACCCATTACAGAATATTAAACAACTGAAGTTACTGGAACCAGCAGTAATAAATGATTCCATGCAATGATTTTTGGTATTTGTGTGGGATGGAGAAGAAGTTACTTGTTTTATACACTTGTTTGGTTTTAAAATGCTGCATTTTTCTTTATTTCCTTGACCTTTGTCCTGACTGGTCCTCTACTACTGGATTTTCTCTTTAGTCAGACTAGAATTTACCTTTGTTGATCAGCCTGTGTGCTCTTCTAAAAACATAAAGCGCAAAGCTGGAGAGGCTAGAATTGATAAAGTACCTAATTTCCTCCTCCTTAGAAGTTTCTTTCAACTTGATTAAATACTTTTAATACATTGGAATACATTTTAAATGCCATTGCCTATATATGTGATATTTCAGAAAATAATATTTCAGAATCAGTATTACAGGCTAACTTTTTATTTTCTGGAAATGGTTAATTTTCAGAAACTTTCTCTTCTCCCCCCAAGTTCCTATCATATGACTGGGCTCAGAGCACCAGATTCAGACCTTAGCTGACCTGGGGTAAATCCTGAGTAAGTCTACTGAATTACATTTGGGTTTTTAAATTGACTCCCAGAGTTGGTAGTCCAGAAACTGCTCCCCAGCATTTCTTGCACTAAGGCCTGATCCTGCAAAGTGCTGAGTACCCACTTGCATTAATTGGAGTGGAATCTGTTGAGGACCATACAAGCCTTTGTTCCTTGAAACCATTGCAGTGTTCAGTCTGCTGGTCTTTGTGTTCCCTGAGAAACTTGCATGAAAGCCTAAGCAGATTTTAAAGAGGACGTAGACAAGTACACAATTGCATCACATTATCATTACAGCACATGTTATTAATGTCAATGTTAAGTTCATGCACAAAGTTATTGCTACTGCAGGACTCAGAAGCACACATCATGAGAAAACTCCTTGGTTGTGCTATTGGTGACATTTACTTAAGTGTGAGCTCATCCACAGTGAGCCTGAGAGCTAAACTTGAACAAAATATTCTGAAGCATTCATTGCAGTGGGTTAGGATAGAGGAATACATGACTGACTGGTTGTCACAGAAGTCAAGTATTTACATACTGCAGCTGAGGCGGAATGTACCATGACCTCATTGCTCCATTTGAGTCCTTGTCAAATTCTCACACTTAGAGATAAAGTTCTTAGGACTTTGTGTATGTTTTCTTTGGTCTTGGGCCTATTTGAAGTTGGAATTTTCTCCAGCAAGTTACTCACGGGTGTGCAGTTCTGTTGCTCATCATGCACTCAGGCAAGGCCTTAAATCTGTGCCAGTTACACTGAAATTGATTTTTCAGTAAAGACGGGGACTGTGACATTTCATACACATAGTGGACAGATTCTTTACATAAAGTGGGGATGCTACATAGTTTATTACCTGTGCATGACTTCTCCATGGCTAGTGAGAAAATATCCATAGAAAGACTGTATCATCTGAATAGTTCAAATCATCTTAGTTGTGAACAGCCAATTTAAATCTTTTCTAAAGTTGATAGCCTACTTTTTTTAAAATAAAAGATTATTTTCATAAAGGTTTTTCAGATTGCAGATTAAAATAAAAGTTCTGGTTCTGACACTGAGCAGATAATGCCAGCGGGCACCTTGTCTCCTGGTTGCAGGTCAATCAGGCAATCATAGTCCCAGAGTGGTAGAATGTCGTCGTTCTTTTTTTTGAAGACATCACCATAGTCAAGTACATAGGGGAAACAGTGTTGAAGTCAACTCTAGTTGTGGTCCCATGAGATTTGGAGTCTTTATTCTGGGGTTCATCAGATGGTGCACACAGGCAGAATCTCTAGCAGAACTCAGTTAACTCAGTGCTCAAGCCTAACTCTGGCAGCTGACTCAGTGCTCATGCCAAAAGATGTGCAGATCAGGAGCCGCTGGTCATGAAATACTGAGTATTATGGGGTAGTGTACAAAAAATTTTCCTGAACCAAAGGACTTGTCCTGAATGACATCTTCCAGAGGCACCATCTCCTTTGCCAATGATCCTGCCAACCAGCGTGAGCTATCTATAGTTTCCACTAGGGCATGGACCATCTTTGGTTGCACTGGAATCCCCAAGCCTTGAAACGTATTGTCATCTATGAAGTTATCCACTGTCTTGGAACCACTAGTGCCCATTGTGGGGGAATTCAGTATTGCTTCCCTGGAACAGAAGATAACCAGGACATTACGGTTCAGGGAGTGCTTAGTGTGCCTGCGGAGTTAGTGAAGAGTCGGGGGGGGGAGGGACATTATCTTGAGGTTTGCACGGAACTTTGTTCTCTGTTGCAACTTGCAATACTTGGGCTTGAAGCGTGAAGAGTTCCCCCTAGAAGCTGTCAACCCATTCAAGTGTCCCCAATACCTTTGGGGCATGTCAAGCAGGGAGCAACCTACTGCCTCTATCCTCCCCTAGGGCAGACCATCACCTCAGGCTAGAGTGGTGCAGGCAAATTGCCAGAATCCTGATGAGCACAGTTGGGACCAAGGATCAGAGCAGGGTCAAACCTGAGGCAAAGCGTAGAAGAGTTCATAGTAAAGTTCCAGACAAGGTCAATATCAAGGATCAGAGTCTGAGTCAGGTTTCAAGGTCCAGGTCAGGAAGCAAGGCCAGCCCAGCAGCTTACTTGGAGATCAGCCATCGCAGAGGAAGGACACTTCCTCCACTAGGCTGCAGATGGGGCTAGACCTGGACTTGGGCCCTGCTGCTGGACTGCCCTCACTTTCATCTGACAGGAGTCCCAAGGACCTGCTACGCCTACCCAGCTCTAGCGCTGGGAAGAGCTACCCGAGGCAGTGGACTTGGGACTCCCCAAAGCCTACCGCAACCCTGATGAGCTGCTAGGGACCTCCCAGAGCTATTGGAATCTGGTACACCTGAGGAACCACTGTGACCCTGGGACCTGGAGAAGCTGCCATCCACCGATGGGTCCGAGGAATTCCTGGACCTGCCACCAGTGGACAGAGGGGATTAGTCGGTTGCCACTTGCTATCTATCCTCAGGACTCTGAGGACAACACCTTATTGCAGGTACCCAGGCTCAGAGTGGGAGGAAGTAGCCCAGGGGCAGCCGACTCCAGTCCAGTGTCAGCATTTTGCAGCTGGAGCCCTGCTGACCCAGTGGCAGAGACCTCTGCAACTGGTAGGGCCCTGGGCTGGGACACAGTGAGGTCAGGTTGGTCTGCATCCCCCTCCCCATTAAGAAAAAAAAAAGCAACCTAACAGAATGTTAGCAACCATTAGGAAAGCAATAGATAACAAACAGAAAATATCATAATGCTACTGTATAAATCCACGCTAAGCCATCTCTCAAATACTGCATTAAGTTCTGGTTGACCATCTCAAGAGAGTGATATTTTAATTGGAAAAATACAGAGAGGGAAACAAATATTAGGGTTGTGAAACTGCTTCTACTTGAGGGGAGATTAAAAAGAGTGGGATTGTTCATCTTGGAAGAGTAATGGCAAAGAGAGAGTATGATAGATGTCTATAAAATCTTGAATGGTGTGGACAAAATGAATAGGGAATTGTTGTTTACCCCTTCACATAAGACAAGAACCAGGAGTCACCCAATGAAATTAATAGGCAGCAGGTTTAAAACAAATATAAGGGAGTACAGTCAAGCTCTGGAACTTATTTCCAGGAGAAGTTGTGAAGGCTAAAAGCATGAGAGGGTTAAAAAAAATTAGATAAGTTCATGGAGGATAGTTCCATCAATAGCCAAGATGGGCAGGAATGTAATCTCACACTCTAGATATCCCTAAGTCTCTGACAGCCAGAAGCTGGGACTGGATGGCTTGATAAATTGCCCTGTTCTGTTCATTCCAACTGAAAAATCGGGCATTGACCACTGGCAGAAAACTGGACGCTATGCTAGATCAATGATTGGTCTGTCATGTTTAACAGTTCTTCTTATTTCTTTTGTTACTTGAACTGTTTTATCAAGCTCATATAACGTCTTCACATCCCATGTACCAATTTTGGTGGCAGATTTAGGAAGGAACAAATTCATGAGCTGAGTACCTTCTTTGTGGACTTTTCATCATCATCTCTCATCTAGGTCTGTTTGAATAGAGATGAGTTGGATTGTGTGTTTTGAATGGCGAAGTATTGCACATTTATGTAATATTTTTATTTACAGGAGTGGCTTCTTAGCCCACTCCCAATCCATACCAGGAGGGTTAGTGGACTTCATTTAGTATGGCACCTACACTAATCATCTGGCATAGGTGATCCTCTTAGGAATTAAGGTCCCACCAGCATAGTTCCCAGGATCATGGAGTCATGGAAGCCTTCCTTCCATATCAAGGCTCAATCCAAGGGGAAGGCCAAGGACGTTCCTGTGAATTAAATAATAATGATAATATCATGTGAAACCACTGGTCTGCATGCTATTTTTAAGATGAAACCATAAATTGGACCTTTGTCCACTTGACGGCTTGGACCCAGATTCACAAGAGTAATTGGTTACCTGGCCTAAACTATGAGTTTTCAGTGCATCCCGAAACCTGGTAAATTTGGTATGGTTTCAGATTATATTGCAAACATCTTGCAGAGCTCTGGCTTCCACCAAAGGATGATTTTGGCAATGATGGAGTGTTCATTGAATTGATCAGCTGCTTAGCCCTTGTTCCTCAGTGCCTATATTTATATTGTTAATCACCATTGGAACAAACTATCAAGGGATTTTCCACCTTTTGATTTCTTCATATCAAACCTGGATGCCTTTTTGCAAGGTATGTTTTATTTGATACACCAGTTATGTGTTAGACAGATACAATTTATTGGGCTTAATTCAGGAGTAACAATTTGTGATGAACAGGAGGCCAGACTAGATGATCCAATGGACCTTTCTGGTTTTAAACTTTAAGATCATATTAAGAATGTATTATATAGTCACTTTGCCCCTGGTTCTGCTATGAAATTCTGTGTCTGCTTTATTCATTTTGGATCTTACTTTTGTGGTAACAAGAGGATTATCTTTGTCAAAGGGGAAGGGCAGAAGAAGTTAAGAAATGTGAATGTCTGAGTTTCACACTTACTAGTGAAGAAATTTGCCTTCATATGCTTCAGATTTATACAGAGGAAGAAGTTAGGATTAAGTAAGTGTTATGCTGTTTTTATTTCAAAATCATGGAGCAGCACTTAGGCCACGCATTTTTATTAAATAAAATGAAAATAAGGCATGAAAGAAGATGCTAAGAATAAACAAGATTGTGCTCTCATACAAATTTAATAACAATACTTTTCTTCCTTCTCTGTTACCTTTCTCCTATTTTGAGTACATGAAGGAGCCTAGAACAGAGAGCTACCATCAATTTGATACCATATTACACTATTGTTGTCTAGCCCAGAAGGTATAATGAACAGGTTCTCCTACTGATGTTGTAAACTAGATTCCTTGTAAATATTTCCTTCCCTTTTGGGACACTACCCTATAAAACTACCTTAGGTAATTAGCAGATTAATAAAGAGGGGGGGAGGGGGGAGTAATATTGGTCATGCCACGTATGTATAGTAAAACGGATTTTCCAGGAAAAAGTCTTTACACTGTTATTCTCCTTTTCCTTGTGCACCTATCAAGAGATGAATCTTCATTTCAAGGATATATCTTCCTATTCTCAATAGGGAAGTGAGAGTGAAAGATGAATTCATATCAGACAGTGGAAGAACAATCATATTTTTCCTTGAAGCCCTATACTACAGATATGCCCTCCCTAGCCAGCTGTATATAGAAAATATAGCTGCAAATGCTTTATGTCAAAGCTGCTTTAGGCTTTTGCTTTTTTATTGGTATTACTAGACTTTCCTTTTCAATATACTTTGATAGATGTAAATCAGATTATATAGGAAGCGGGCAAAAAAATGTAGAGTAAAAGAGAAGACAACCTCCTGTGTTCTACTGAAAATTTCATTGACACCCTTTCTCTGACTTCTTTGTTCAAGTCACTCTTACAGCTTGCTCTTCATTGTCTGCCTGAATATACTCATTGTTCTTTAATTGTGAGAAAGAAAAAGCCTAAGTTTAATTTTTATCATAAAATTCAAACTATCAAATGGAAGAAAATTTCATATTTTACTAGGCAGAGTAACCAAAGAAAATGCTGAAATATATAGTTAAAAGAGAGAAAGAATTCAATGTCACTAAGTCATATAAAAAGTAATTTTTTCATTAATTGTATCTGTCAGAGCCAAATCTGCAATCAGATAGGTGGCTGAAAGGTAGACTGAGAAAGAAGAAGAGAGAGAAAAGAGATCAGATATTAAAGCAACAAAATTCCATTTTTAAATCCAGCTTTATGAAACAGCAAAATTCACATGCTGTGAATCTGGTGAAATTACAATTACACTGTTTCTTAAAAACATGGAAAAATGTTCATCTTTGGTGAATCATGAAATTTGATTTCAGTACAAGAAAAGAAAAGTTATCAGGACAAAAAAAAAGCAAATTCCAATTCAATAAAATTTAAAGATAAGATAAACTGTTAATTGTCAATGGATCTTCAGGACAACAGAACATGCAGCTGCAGGATAAACAGGTTAGTTGTTCGAAGCGTAATAGAACATCATCTACGGAGTAAGCAGGATCACAGGTCTTCTAAAATCAACTGAACTAAATTAGAAGGGCATGCTCCCACATCTCTTGATGCTACTATCCTAGCCCCCATTGTCTGATTTTCAAAAAAAGTCTCATAAAAATGGCATGGGTTAAGTGCATTTGAATGACTGCTTGCATTTTATGTCAGCTCCCCCCCCCTTTCCCAAAATACCACTGAAAGTCAGCATCTGATGTGTGAACCTTCTTCAGCCTTGACATGCTAGATATATCAGAGACAGTTTGATGTATTTGCAATAGAAAAGGAAACTACAGGATGCTTGGAACGAGTGAAATTTACTGTTGTGAAAATGATGGCATTTGGTCCTGTGCAAATCTCTAGTCCCTGCTCCTATCACCGAGTATGGCTGAAAAACACTTGCTATCTAAAGTTTATTGGGGCTTTGGAAAACATTGGTACATCTGAGTATTGCAGGACCAGGCAGATCATTGACTGACCAGTAAACCCCAATATATCTAAAATACAGAAAAACTAAAACATGAGAGTGGTGCTAGATGAACAAAAAACCTATGATATAAAAAGATATATAAATAATTTGCTATAAAAACAAGGAGTTCTGTGGCACTTGTAAAGACTAACAAATTTATTTATCGCATGAGTTTTCGTGGGAGAAAATCACACTTCATCAGCATTTAATTTAATTTCCTCCCATTCTGTAAATTCCCCACCCCATCTTCAAAGCGTCTGATGAAGTGGGATTTTCTCCCACAAAATCTCATGTGATAAAGAAATGTGTTAGTTTTTAAAAGTGTCACAGGAATCCTTGTTTGTTTTGCTGACCTAGACTAACAGGGCTACCCCTTTGGAACATATAATTTGCTATGGATTTTTTCCCTGGGCATTAAGATGAAAAACGCAAAAAATTATTAAAAATGAGGGTAAAAACTCAAACACCTTCATTTGGGCAGGGGTGGGAAATGTAAACAACAAGCAAAACAAGACCTTTGAAAAATACGTCTGTTTTTTAAGTGAAATGGCCAGTAGTAGAGTAAGTCTAAGTAGGGCTCAGACCCAACCCAACCAAATCCCAGCATCAAATACAGTGCTCAGGTATTCCTGGCTCCTTCCCCTTCCAATGAAACCTCTCTTTCTGAAATTCCAACTTTTTTTGGTGTTGCATTCCCCACTATCCCAATATGGGTTAATGAATACTGCCTTAATGTTCTACTAAACAGGGGTCCCGCTATTCCAGAAGATACAGCAACAAGCAAGTTAGTGCCACTCATTTGGGCCAGATTCTTCCATACTTACCCAAGTTAAATATCATCTTAGAATAGATGATGGAACTATTGCAGAGCAAGATGTTACTCAGATGAGTGAGAATGATAGAATCTGGCCTGCAGTGAGTGGTTCTTGGACAAACCTAACATCCACTATTAAGAGGAACTATAGTGAAGTCCCATGTATCTATCGTCTTGGGCAGACCATAGAACAAAACAAAAACCTAACCAAATAATGAATAATTTTTTCAGTGACATGCACCTAAACTTTCTTTTCATGAATTCCCCTTGAGCAGACTGAGCTTTTCATTGAATTAATCACAATGGTTCAAAATTATTCACTGAACAATTTCTGCGAATAATTTTTAGTCTGTAGCTTACATTAGAAGAGTTCTTTGTGAGTCTTTGAAATTCAAACTGTTTTCATAGGACACATTGGTTAAAAGATAAGTTTATATTCTCTCATTGGATAAGTATGCCCCACAAAGGCTTTAAATTTCAGGGAGCTACTTACATGTTTAAAGGTACTTATGTACTTAAATATTTTCGGCTATGTCTACACTTGCTAAAATTAGTTTGAATTAGTTAGTTCGAACTAACTAATTCAAACTAATTTTAGTTAGTTCGAATTAGCTTAATTCAAACTAGCATGGCCATACTGGAACGTGAGTTCGAACTAAGCAAGCACTTGCTTAGTTCAAAATAGCGATCCCCATTCATTTCAATGGCCGGTTAATTCGAACTAAGAAATTAGTTTGAATTAACCTGGCCACATTGGTTAATTCGAACTAGTTAGTTCGAATTAACCCCTTAGTTCAAAAACCCTATTCGAACTTATTAGTTTGAATTAAGGAAGCCCTTAATTTGAACTAACTAAAGCATGGCTTTAGTTAATTCGAATTAAGCCTCCTTAATTTGAACTAACTTGCCAGTGTAGACATACCTTTCCTGAATGGCAGCTGGAGTAAAGTTTCTAGTCAAAATGCTCAGAGATAGAATAATCTAAAATCTGATTGCATTCAGGGCACCTCCCTATATTTAAAGAGAGCTTTCCCTCCATAACTACAGTCAAGAGGGAGGAGGAAATAAAAACAAAACAAAAGCCAAAGCTGATCTTCCTAGCATCTGAGAGGTGCCTGTTGCCAATCAATAAGATGATCTAATTTACCTATTCAGCACATAGATATTATAGTGATGAACACTTTAGCAAACCTTAGGGTGCGTCTACACTTACAAATTAAATCTACTTTAGCTTTCTTAAGTCGATTTAATTTAATCTGTGTCCACAATACATTTTCCTTAAGTCGACTTAAGCAGCTGCTTAAATCGACTTAAGAAAAATTAAAGTCGACTTTACTAAACCTAGTTTTAAGTCGACTTTTCTGGCTAAGTCAACTTTAGAAAATCAACTTAGCCAGTATGGATGCAGAGTAGCCCTAAGTCGACTTTAAGTCGATTTAGGGGGCTTCAGGGCTTCTCCACTGCCCTCCTTGCCAGGGTGGCTGGCACAGCCACAGCCTGGCATGCCTCCCACCCCCACAGGGCAGGACAGATGCCTGCCCACCCTGCTCCTATGCCCTGCCAGGGTCCCTGTCCCCCTCAGCCCCCATTGTACCAAGGTACAATGGGGCAAAGGCTGAGCCCCCTGGCACTTGGCAAGGGTTGCCCCCCCTGCCCCCGTGGACCTGTCCCAGGTCCACCTAGCCCCTACAAGTCGACCTAGGCATCCAGTGTGGACTCTCTAGGTCAATTTGGCAGGGTCCCCTCTAAGTCGACTTAATTTTTGAGTGGGGACATGCTAAGTCGACTTAAATTAACAAATGTAGACATAGCCTTAGATATCGTGACATCTTATTTGGGCTACCCAGAATTGTGAGCCCCTGTTTTTTCCCTGTCCGCCTCAGCAAGTGAGAATTTTGCTGCTGCTAAGATATGTGTCAGCTCCCTGACATACCAACTTGTTTGCCTTGCCAACAAACACTTCAGAACTGTCAGTTCAAACCTTGTCTTGCAGGTAACAATCAATTGAGCCCCAATTATCCCCAGAGATCTCTCTCTGCAGGGTCCAGTCCCGCTAACTGGACACTCACAGATATTATTAAGTTTTCTGTCTCCAAAGAGAAAAGGTATACACCAATCTGTTTGGTTAGCTGAAGACTTGCACTCTAGTTTAATACACAGAGCGGAGACGGTTTTGTAATAAAACAAGAATAAGTTAATTAACAAAGAACAAAAATGTAAGTAATATAAGCAAGAATAAAACAAAATAAAACACATCCTCTAGTGCTAAAACTTAGTTTCAGCAAACTGGAATCTTTGTTTAAACAGATTTCTCACTTACATTAAGTCTCCAGCAATTCTTGCCTTCCAGGCCAAAAGGATCCAAATTTCATAAGCTCAAAGGGTGCTATATTCTATCAACCTCTGAGAGAGGGATAACTCAAATGTCTCTTAGCTTCCATTTATACTATTCAGTCTTTTGTATCTGCTTGAAGAAGATGAAGTGAGATTGTGCCCACGAAAGCTTATGCGATAAATAAATGTTGGTCTTTAAAAGTGCCACAGGATTCCTTTTTTTGTTATCCAGAGGATGAAAATATCATCAATATATCCCAAGTATATCATTGGTTCTGGGTGAGGATGAAATTGATGGGTTTGAGGATGTATTTTTGGATGAATATCTGAGGGCTGTCAATTGCTCTATAAGTCTTTGAGGCAGGCAGTGATACCATCATTGTGATGGTTGTTAGTGTATAGGGAAGTGATATCCTTGGTGGCAAGAAGGGTATTTTGAGGGAGATTAATGTTGTGTGGTTTCTGGGGGAAGTTAGTTGTGTCCTGGAAGAAGGTGCCACTTCATGTGGTGAATGGATGTTTTCTATAAGTCCCAATATTCTGAAGCCAGATATGATGGGTCTTCCTGAGTCCCCTTGTTTGTGTATCTTAGGAGGCATATAGAAGGTTGCTGCAGTGGATTTGTAGAGAATGAAGTTGTAGAAGTTCTCTTGAAGTTGTTTGAGGAAGAATTTGATTATATCCTTAAATTCCTTGTTAAATTTTGATGTGTTTTTTTGTGTTGAGTTTTTTTTATGGTAGATGGTGTCAGGGAGTTTTTAATTGGTCTTGTTAATATAGCTGTCCTCTCAGAAGAAGTTGTGATGGATGTGATATTTGTTAAGGATTTCACAGATAATATTTTTCTGAAGCAATCAATATAATAATCAAGAGTGTGATTTCATTTTCAGTGGGGTGCCCAGTCAGATGACACATTTTTTATGACTTTCAGTGAAGATATGGTAATTCTTGGTTTACATATGATGCTTTATGATACCGTATATGGCACTTGTGAGATATACGACAATAGTGTCTTGGGGCAATGAGTGAATGAGTCCTGATGGGAGTTACAATATGGAGGGGAAGGAGGCTATGCAAGTTGGCAAATGTGTGCTCCCACGGTCACAGATATAAAGTGAAATTACTGTTTTAGGATTGGAACTTGGAGAAATAGGATCAAGTTTTAGGAGGGGCCTAAACTGATGTGGTACTAGATGCTCAATAATTCATTTCTTACTCATGGGTACCGTTTGGAGACAAAGAAGAGGGTCTCAGTATATGACAGAGGAGTCTCAGTTTCTCCTCTGACTTTACGCTGCTTTTTTACACAAGTGTAACTCCATTGACTCTAACATTGCTACTACTGATTTATTCTGGTGTGGGAGGAAAATTTGTACTAGTATCCTTAATAAATGTGTGTTTCTTACAACTTGACTTGCTAGCTGCACCATTCACTGCTAATGAAACAATTGGCAAATCAAAATTGTCTTTCCATGGTTAATATTTGCTTAAAGTTTGATGTTTTGGTAAATATACCTGTAAACAAACTCACTGACTCAAATAATCGTATAAGATGATTATAAAAGGGGCATAACAAAGTCAGAGTGAATTTGTTTAAAGATCTGAACGTACATTTGGAAAAAACACTTCCCATGTTCACATAATTCTAATAAGAAAATAAAATATATACAGCCAAAAATATTTAGTTGCCTGCTTAAATGAGAAAATGTGAGATTTTCGTTAAATTTTAAATCTATAGGAAAAAGTCTATCATATTTTTTCATAAAGACAACAGAGTCTTGTGGCACTTTTAAAGACTAACAGATTTATTAATCGCATGAGCTTTCGTGGGAGAAAATCCCACTTCGTCAGACGCTTTGAAGATAGGAAAGTTACAGAGTGGGAGGAAATTAAATGCAGGGGAGTGTATGACATAGCATCATTGAATTGAATTGAATTGAACTCCCCCTCCTCTATGTGCTGTTCCCCAGTGTTTTGAATCCTAACACCTACTTTGATTTGCTGTTACAGCCTGACCTGATGCTATGTCATACACTCCC
>ML685766.1:35429054-35589054 GCA_007922175.1 Pelusios castaneus
AAGCTCATGCGATTAATAAATCTGTTAGTCTTTAAAAGTGCCACAAGTCTCTGTTGTCTTTCTACAATAGACTAACACGGCTACCCCTTTGGAATATTTTTTCATGTAAATTACATGTCTTTCTCACAGTCTTACATTGCTATTTAAATTGGATTGGGCAAATTTTCCTCTTGGCTGATGGAACTGAATTGACTTCAGAACATATTAGTATTAATTTATAACTTTGCCTCACTACTGTCAAAATGATTTTAACTCCATATACTTTTATCTTTTAACTTAAAATTAAATCAAGGGTTTTATCTCCTATACTTAAGCAGTATTCATGTTCAATATGATTATGCATAGTGGGGGAGAGAGGAACTCTTAACACAGTCTCTACTTTCCAAGAAAATCCTATAACAGTTGCTTAGATAACTGCATTGATATTATCCAAAAATATACTTATTATATTGCACTTGCCTCATAAGAAAACAAGTTGACCTGTCATCAGAATCTGTTCTCTGTAATTTAATTTCACCCTCAATTTACTCACTAGCTCCACCTGGACAGGGCTCTCCTATGTTTATTAATAGACTTTCTAATTGCAAACAACTTGCAACCTAGTTGCATGCAGGTAACAGTTAATCTGAGCAGTGTAAGTAATATGCATTTATACCGGGTCTTAAATGCATTAGTGATTGTTAGATAGGAAGAAACTGTTCATACTATAGATATGAGCTTCTTGTCAAGCCTACCAAAAAACAGATGATAACTTTAACGTTGCAATCTAGCAACAGTGATGAGACATAGGCATTTAATAAAAGCTGTTGTGGTGTTGGTTTTTTAAAAATACGCTATAAGCAAAGAAAATCTTTCATCTCTATAGTTAAAGCAGAACAAATCAATCTGAGTCCTAACTAGAATCACCACAGATTAAGAAATCATAGTCCAGAAAAGACTGAATGAAGAAAATCTGTTTGAATTTGTTGTGTAGATTTCATCTGTAAGAGGAGTCCCAATAATCCTTGGATTACAGAAGATAGCAGCAGTGTGTTGCAAAATCAGGTAAGATGAATGCAGTCAATTACCTCTTCTATTCTCATTAGAATAGTAGCATAAGTTTGGTTAAACTACCAGGGCAACCAGCAAAGATGTTTTCCTCAGTTTTACAGCAATTTTGTTTTTAGCAGAGTTGAGAAATTTACATTTGAAGATAAGAATGGCTCTGTCCTTTATCTAAATATAGGAGAAAGCTTTGCAATGGCTGAAAATAAATGTAAGAAGGGATGTGAGTTCAGTTTTTGAGCATGCTTTGTTCTTTTGTTCATCCTACTAATGCTAAAACTGTACATAATGAATCTCATGGTGGCAGGATACCATTTTTAATATATCTGCATTAGGATCTAATCGGTAGATAGATGATCATCTCTAAAGATATTTGGCTGTCTTTGAGGTATGCTATTTTTTTTTTTAATCTGGGAAAAACACAAATGATAGGGAAAGACAAAAATAGTAGTTCATAAACCATTTAGAATTTCCTTTAGTGTCAATGTCAAATTAAGTAAATTTGTTTCATTTAATAAGTATGAGAGTTTCGGTCGGCTGGTAATAGGGGAATTGACATATAAGGAATTTTCCAGCTATGGAAATAACTGACACAGAAAAAGTTGTATTAAATCAATAATGACACCAAACATGAATACTCCAAAGGTACCAGAAAACTGCTAGCATGTAGAACCCAGACTAACTGAAGTAACCCTTCTGTAAATGATATTGAATGAACCATATCTGCAACTTTCCTTAAATAGATTTGAACATTTGTATGCAAACCAATAGATCTCTGTTTTTTTGTGTTTATGCCTCTCTTCTCTGTAGCTGATCCACAGAGAATAGCTGCCTACGCCTGCTTCCAATTAATGAATTTAAGGAATTTTTAAAAAGTATTTAGGCACCTAAAGGTCCACTCAGATGCCTAAATATGGTCCCTAATCTTTAGCCTGTGGGAAAAATCTTTGGACTGAGCTAGAGTTCCTGAATGAAATACTGGCTTCACTGAATTCAATGGTAAAATTCCCATTGATTTTGGGATTCCAAGATTTCTCCCTCTGGATTTAATCTCTGTTGATGATGCAGTTAGGTGGCCATAACATGAACACAACAGCATACATGCACAGTCATGTTTTGTGCACTCATGTCTGACTGTTCAAGCACAGAATAGGTGGGCATGTATACTACTAAAAGTGCTAACGACTTTGCTCTTTTGCTAAGGATAGCAGGTTTGAGGGCCTTATAATTTCAACCAATTTGCCTGGTACTAAAGTTAGGCTGCCTGGCCTCTAATTGCCAGGTTTACCAGAGCTTTCGAGTCATCTAACAGAGAGGCTGACTGGTACCTAGGACCACATGGGGTCCACAGATCATTCTGGGCATCAGCCTTCCTTTTCTGCAGTTGCTTTGCCATACAAAGAAACTTCAGTAAAGGTTTGATGCCCCACGATGGGTTTTCTTCCTTCCCTCACACTTCCACTGCCCCCTCCCACCCCCCACTCCTTTTAACTACTGGCTGGACACATTGGAAAGGGCGGACCAGCCAGGGCTCAGTCAAAAGGACCTAAGCTGGTGGAACACCAGACATCATGGGCAAAGCCCTGGGTGAATTCAGAGGCCTTGTCCAAGGCTACTGGGTGTTCTGGGAAAAGACTCCACTGACACACCTACACAGGATACACTTGAAAAGCTTTATTTCAGTTTTGATAGATATTACCATTGCCAGCAGTACCCTCTCTTTTGAGAATAGAAAATATACTTCAGACAATAATACCTTTCAGAATGATAGAAACTTTCAATTGTGACCACCATAGCATACATTTGGCACCAAATAAATAACAATAAATATAAATAAATTATGTCCTCCTAATAATTCGTTTATTGTGTAGAATTTAAAATACAAATGACGGCGGGGGGAAAAGGTGATTGTTAAGGGCTCAGTCCTATGCTCGCATGTGTAGGTCTACTCCTTGCAGAAGACCTTTTGCCTGCCATTTCTCCTGTACAGTTGAGCTACTTAGAGAACCAGTGGCTACTCCATATGCTGTACTTGGTCCTTCAGCAATTGGTCAGCTCTTACACAGCCCGTACTTATTGAAATCTGTGTAAAAGGAAACTGTGGCTCCTGAGTCCAAGAAGAGGTTATGTAATAGCTCAGAGATCATCCAAACCTGACTTTTACACAGTCATTTGGGACAGCAAATAGTTAACATCAGCTCCAGGCTAGATGTGTGTATGTGTTATCTTCCATATTCCTCCAGAGCTGCCAAGCCTGGAACTTGACTTAAGTGATTTCATAAGTTACAGAAATCACCAGTCTGATGAATACAGAGGAGACCCTAGGTCATGGAGCTCCTAAAGCAAACTAACCTCAGGCCTGAAGTAGACACCTGTCCTCTGATATATATGTTACCTATAATGGAAAACCTCTGCAAACACTCATATAAAAGATGGGTGTTGTGGGGCTTTTAAAACAATGTTTTTTTTCTTCCAAGCTTTCCTTCACAGCATTTTGGTGGTAATACTTTCTCAGCACTAACTCCTAGAGTGCAAAGTTGCCAAACATCAGTGCTACAGTAACATCAAAATACATATACAAGAGCCTATTCATTGCCAAACCTATACGCATGTTGAACAATTTTGCTGACAGACCTACCTTTGTAGCAAAGTACTGAAGAATGAGGACTACTGAATGGTGAAAGCTGCATCAAATGTACTATAGGAGTGCTATTCTCTCCAGGAGGAACCAGCCACAGATGGGAACCTTTCCTGGGCTATGTCTACACTTGTAATTTTAAGTCGACTTTAACTAAGTCAATTTAGTGAGTCTACACTTAAAATTAAACTTGACTTTGGGGGGAACTTACAAAGTGGACCTAGAGTGTCCACACTGGATGCGTAGGTTGACTTCTAGGGGCTAGGGGGACCTAGGGCAGGTCCACGGGGGTAGGGAGGGCACCCCTTGCCCAGTGCCAGAGGGCTCAGCCTTTGCCCCATTGTACATAGGTACAATGGGGCAAAGGAGGTCAGAGACCCTGGCAGGGCATAGGGGCAGGGTGGGCAGGGCTCTGCCCTGGCCTGTGGGGGGGCATGCCAGGCTCCCCGTGGCCCCCCCCCCGGCAGGGAGGGCATTGGTGTAGTCCTGGGGTAGCCCTAAGTCGACTTAGGGCTACCCCACGTCTACACTGGCTTAATTCGACTTTAAGAAGTCGAATTAAGCCTTAAGTCGAATTAAAAGGAGGTTTAATAAAGTCGACTTAATTTTCATTAAGTTGACTTTATTTTCCTTAAGTCGCCTTAAGCAAGCTGCTTAAGTCGACTTAAGAAAACTGTAGTGTAGACGCAAGGTAAATTAAGTCGACTTAAACTACCTTAAGTTGACTTAATTTACAAATGTAGATGCAGCCCTGCAGCCTAATATGCACACGTCTAACCCAAAGCCCATTGAAATCAATGTCCTCCTATCCATTTGTATTGGGCTTAAAATCAGGGCCCAAGCATGTCTTTTTCTTTTTTTTCCATTCAGAATGAGAAGTATATTTGGGACTTGTTGTTTTGCGTTGGGTGTTCCCTACCCGTGAGATTAAGCCCAAAGATTGGGTTTTAAATTACAAAAGATTTTATATCAGTTTGTTTCTTCCCCATGCATGTTCTAATAAAAAAGTTAATTTGACTATATATGAAAAACAGAGCAGAGTTTGCCAAACATCATGAATAATGGATAACAAGTTACAAATTAAATACCAAACACATAAGCGCCATCAAAGAGAGCCTTACTTTATCAAATTTTGTTATGCCTTGGGGGACAGGCCAAATTTGCTCTGCCATATAAAACCATGCTATTAAGACGTCATTGTAAGATTTCCTTTTGAAAGAGATGACTTTAGTAAATGTGGGTTGTTTTTTTCTCCCCTAGCACAACCGTTCATACACAAAAGATGCTTAGGAACACAGAATGCATTTTACTAGCTAACCCTGACAAGCAAACTTCCCTATATAATCATTTAAAAGTTGTAGAGTGGGACTGAAGCAATTTCACTTACAGAGATGTATTTTGTGTAATTGGGGGAAATTGACAACTTGCCTGTAAACTCCTGAGATCTGTGTTGAAGAAAATGTATGTAGCTCTATTTGGACTAAAATGGCTTGTTAAAGACTTAAAAAGGAGATGTTGATTAAAGGAATGGAATAGGGAAGGTCTCCTATGATTGGTATGGCAGGGAGCCAACCCCCCCTTTTGTATAGCCCACCTTAACCTTCCTGGGTTGGGGGTGGTTGGTAAGATACTAACAATGGCTATGTCTACACTGGCAAAGTTAAGTCGACTTTGTTAAGGTCAACTTAAGGTTGACCTAAAGTCAACCTTGTTAAGTCGACCTAACAGAGTGGCAATATCTTAAGTCGACTTAAGTCGACCTTGTTAAGTCAACTTAACGGCTTTAAGTCAACTTAATAAGGTCGATTTAGCACTAATCCCTGTCCACATTGACTTTAAGTCGACTTAAGGCTTAAGTCGACCTCAGAGGAGGTGTTATTAAGTGAACTTAAGCTCTTATTTAAGTCGACTTAAGGAAAGGCTTAAGTCGACTTAATAAAAGCCCAGTGTGGACGCGGCTTTGTTTAGGTCGACTTAAGCCTCCTTAAGTCGACCTAACTTGCCAGTGTAGACATACCCAATGGGTGCGTCTACACTGGCAACTTAGGTCAACTTAAGGATGCCTAAGTCGACCTAAACAAAGCCGGGTCCACACTGGGCTTTTATTAAGTCATCTTAAGTGCTTCCTTAAGTCAACTTAATAACACCACCTCTGTAGGTCGACTTAAGCCTTAATTTGACTTCTTAAGTCGACTTAAAGTCAGTGTGGACAGGGGAATAGCGTTAAGTCAACCTTATTAAGTCGACTTAAAGCCAGTGTGGATGGCTATGTCTACTGTTAGGTCGACTTAACAAGGTCGACTTTAAGTTGACTTAAAGTTGACCTTGTTAAGTTGACTTAACAGAGTCAACTTATCTTTACAAGTGTAGACATAGCCACTGGGTTGGTTTGGGTACCTGGTAGGAAAAAGGGAGTCTGGCAGAAGTCATCCAGGTGGTTATTGAATGAACATAGAGTTACCTGCACTGTACACTTTTGTCTGCCAAATAGTCTCAGACATCTAAAAATAAAGTTGTGACCTGTCCTTCCTTTGGAATAGCTGGACAACTCTCTTACAGAGATGTATTTCAGGTAATTGGGGGAACTGACAACTTTGTTTTAAACTTCTGAGATCTGTGTTAAAGACAATGTGGGTAGTTCTAGTTGGGCTAACAACCAACATATAGCTGAAAAGTTTGTTTATTCATGAACTATTTTATTATCTAGTTAACTTTACTCTGGTGTGTAGCTACAATTGGGCATGTGATACTGATAAAGTGAATAATTCTTCAAGAATTTCCTCCATGCTAAACTCTGCTTTTTGGGTGGCACTTCTTTGTGTTTTGTATGAATTTTGATTGTACAATATTAAGATCCTGCATTATTTTGTACTGTAAGGGACCTAACACATTTTTGAGTGCTGTAAAATAATAAATAGGGAGTTTGTACAAAAAGCCTGTTTTAGATAAGATGGGCTATATTAAACTATTTACTGTGATTTGCATCACGAATGTGCAAGACACAGAGAGTTCTATGGTAACTGGAAACAAAAGTAATTAATGGTGCTTAGATTCAAAACTCAGGGCAGGAATACACCGGGACCTCATCATTAGTAATGGCATGGTCTCCTCTAATTCCATTTATGAGTTAATTGAAGCTGGTGGCGTCCACTGTTTCAGTTCTTCCCAAGTGCAACTGTAGCCTATTTCACTGGTAACAATAGTGCTTCAGAGGAGATGTCAATAAACCAAGGAAGTGACTGAAGTTCATCCACTTCTGTTTGTATTTTCCTCTTTCATATCTTGTTCCAACTTCTCTCAATTCTTTTCACTGTGTCTTTTCTTTCAGCCTTTCCTTTTATATCTCCTTTCCCTCTTTTTTCCCCAGAATTTGTCTCTCTCTGTCATCTCATATTTTTTTCTTCTCTACATACTGAAGCACACCTGTATGCTGTAGCTATGATCCTGTACATGGAAACTGATTAAATGAGTAACTCCTTTGTGTGCATCTCTTCACCCAAGCTGCACCACAACAGAGCAGGTCTCAGGTCAGAGTGCTTTCAGCAAAGAGAAATCTTCCATCTTTAAGGGTTTGGGCCCATGCTGTAGATACAACCTAACTAAAATGAGTCGGTTTCTTTCTGTATGATATTTTTCACTTAGAGCTGATTTCAAAGAAACATTAATTAGTAATCCTAATCAGTTTCCTTTTGCAACCTGCTCCAGGCTAAATTCAGCCCTCACATGGGGATAATTCCCAATGAAGTCACATGTTATATCTTTGTAAGGACAGAATTGGTGTGACATAGTGTTCTAAATTGCATCTTGTAGCAGTTCTAAATATAGGTGTTTTTATACAGAAAAGTGCCTATTGTAATATATTACCCAGAATCCCTAGCAGTGAATTGGGTGTGTCTGTGAATGGAGAATGAAAAATAGAGCACGGTGGGTTCCTGGCAGCACATTTCAAGGTCTATTTATTTTACAAAAATAGATAAACATAAAATCCCATATGTGTATTATATACATCTAACTTTGTATTCTGGATTTGATTTTCCTATTGTGCTTTTGTATATATTCAGCAGTAAAATCTACCTCTGTCCCATGACATTTCCTCAGGCCTTGTCTTGTTCTGCTCCAACATGCATTCAAATTATAATTTTAAATTTGTAAATTATATTAGAGACAAAAATATGTATTTTTCTGAACATCACACTGAAGTGCATAAGTATTAAAATAGCCACTGTTCACTCTTGTATTCCTGTATTTGTTTTACGTGCTAGACAAAAAATATATAAAAACATATAACAGCCATGTTAAGGGTGACTGAAAAAAAAACATTAGGGAATAAAAATACACGATTAACTTTGAACCTCCCACATTGCAACTGAGAACATTTCCATCAAGCCACAGGTGTACACCATATGCATAGGTGAAAATGTGATTATAAGAGGTCTGATGACAGTTCTGGCTCCATAAAGCATTCATCTCAATATAAACATCTGTTATGTATTCAAGGCAAAACTGTGTGGAATATAGTGCTGTAATTGAGGGTTTTAAATGCACAAATATCAGGAAATTCCAACTTATAGTCCCAACAGGAACTCAAATTGATTACATTATAAAGAGATAGTGTGTTCTATTAATGGATATAATGTTAACTTTTCTATATTAAAATACTTCAGTGGAGATATTTGAGCTGAACAGAGCATGCCAATTACTAATCTACCTTGAGAATTATTTCTCAATCATGGGATTGCTTGCATTCTTACTGGTAAAGGGTTCTGATTAGTGAAATGACCATTGTTATGTGTCAGTATCCACAATGCGAATAAGTATGCGTTACTTATCCCCTCTCTCCATCTCCCCAACCCGCTGTTTCTCCTAACCCCCATTTAATTAAAAGAAAAATTAATTAATATCTGTATGTTTAGAACTAAGTCTTCCTCAAAGGGAGACAAAGTGCTGGGGAAGATATTAAGATGTCCCTGATTGAGGGTGAAATGGTGGTGTTTGTCAAATCTTCAAGGTATTTCCCTCTTCTGACTAGTATCACTGTTCATAGATGGTACAGTTTTATTCTCACTTTGCCACACATCTTCATGAGAGAGCAACTAAAAATTAAGATGCAATTTATAGCAAATTGTAATCAGTATATCATTTGGGGGGGTGTTTTGTTTGTACAATTTTGGGGCTGTGGTAACAGCTAGTAAACTTAGTTGCAAAATTAGAAGAGTAGGTGTGGAGAGACAAGGATTTGTAATTGGCTGAAGCAGGGAAAATTCTTATTAATGACCAGAGAAGAGATGCATCTACATGAAGACAAATTTTCCATGTTAGGTAAGGACACCCAGGCCTTTATAGCTAGAACTGCCCTTCCCCCAGTATCAAGTCATGATATGTTTTGTTTTTTTTAACATTGAGCACTTTGTGTGACTGGAGAGTAACTACAGAGACTGTTTTACCAGTGGTTATTAGTATGGTTTATTATAGATGGACCTCACAGCGCTGCTAATCATGAGGTTGCCAAACAATTTCCTTTATAAGACCCTGTTGTCAGTTGCTTATAATTCTGCCAAACCTTAACCATCCAGGGTGAAATTTCCTATGTCATATATCTGCCTTAGCCTGGGTGTTATTTTTAATTTCTGCAAAAACAACTCGACCATTTCTGAGAATGAGGTAAAGGGAAATATATTATTCCCTACTAGACCACACAGGTCTCTTCATATCCCTTTCTTCGTGGCTTGTTTTATTTCCACCAACACAACTTAAAAGCAGAACAAATCAAATTAAACTACTCACCTCAGGCCTCTCCTGCTTCAACCAACTGAGAGAAGAGAGGATACATCATTCCTCTATGATAGCTTCATGGGCTCCAGCTTCCCCATTGCTTTTCTGACTCTTCCCAGATTAGCCATGTGACAGGAAGGAATCCAGGAACCTTTTACATAGGAATAAAAGCCCTTACACTTTGTCACACTCACCTGCAAACATTTCCCACATGGATAATCCCATTGAAGGTTGACTTGAAAGTGTTAAGAAAGTTAAGATGAAGACCTTAGTCACCTAAGTGTTGAAACTGAAGTTCTTCAGACTTTCCCAAAACAAGTATAAGAAAACACTAAATAGAGGCAGGCCTTTTTTTCCCCCTGGGCTTTTATTAAATCGACTTCAGCATTTCCTTAAGTCCACTTAAGGAAAACTTAAGTCAACTTAATAACACCTCATTTTAGGTCGACTTAGGCCTTAAATCGACGCCTTAAATTGACTTAAAGCCAGTGTAGATGGAGATTAGCGCCTAAATCAACCTTATTAAGTCAATTTAAAGCATTAAGTCGACTTAATAAGGTCAACAAGGGGCTATGTCTACACTAGAAAAGTTAGGTCGACTTTAAGTCAACTTAATACTTTATTAAGTCGACTTAACAAAGTCGACTTAACTTTTCTAGTGTAGACATAGACAAAGTTAATAATAAGAGGAAATCAGTAAGATATGAACAATTAAAGACATTAAAAGTTGCACTTTTTTGGTGCATGGAATATATCTTCTTATGTATGTAGAGTATAAGACAAAGTGAGGTCTACGGAATCCTCGTTGGAGTCTATTATGTGCACTACTATAATTAAATATTTATTGTCAACAATAACAGGTGGCTGCAGTGAACGAGAGCCTTCTTCCAAATAAGGTATTGCATCTAAATGGCTTTAAAATCTTTTGCTAAAAGTCTTAAAGGTGATTGCTTTCTTTTCTCTTTAATATATTGTTAATAGGGAGATAATGTTAATAACAAGTTTATCAAGGAATATATTAAAAAAAATTTAAAATGTCAACAGATGAAGGGATATAATCAATTAATACAAAATTATGGGCCAGATTCTCCACTGAAGTAAAGTGTAGCTCTCTTGAAGACAACGAAGCTATGATGATGTATGCCTGCTGAAGATCTAGCCCTATATTTTTATTTCAACATAACACTATACAAACATATTTGGACAAATGTACTTCATAACTCACTTAACTTTTCAAACTAGCTTTTTCCTTTCATTAAGAATTTGTTGTGGCATATTTTTAATCAAACCTTTACTAGAAAAAAAACTTATTTTTAACACCTTCTATCTTACACTCACACAATTTTGACTTGCTGAGTATAATGAAATGTACCTTTATTTCCAAGAGTTTGTCTGGTTACAAATACAAATTCTTCCCTCTCCCCTCCACCCCTCTGTTTTTTTTCTTCACTTCTCTTATATAGAATGAAAAGAATCTTTTAAGCCAACAAGTGTAAATACATTTAGACTTTTTTAATGTATGTTTTCTAGTTTCTTTAACAAAGACATATCTGTCTGCCTCAATGATTCTTTACTGAATATGAATGAGAAGCCCTTTAATAAGGTACAGTAATTAAGCTCTGGCAGCCCCCTGCTCCCTGTCAGCAACTTTCCGGCAAACAACCATTGAATGAGATGATTGACAAACCAGACGGTGGACTTGTACTATAGCTGATGAAGAACAATAGGCAGTGGGGACAGGGTATCTTATATATATGTACATTTCAAACTGATGAAACCGTAAGGATCCTGCAAATTCTGAAATATCAGCCTGTCTATAGTTGCCTATGAGCTGTAAGTGACCTACCAGATTCCTCTTTCTTCGCCTTCTTCCCTTTCTTAATGTTTGTCTCAATAGCTCTGATTTAGACAAATGCAAAGTTGAATATACATATCTCCTGCTCCTGATTGGCTGCACAGGAGCATGTTCACTCCTTAGGCACTCATGTGTTTCAGTGCTTGGCTCATAAATCTTTTTAATTGTTAAAAGTCTTTAACTATAGAACGGGATTCATTATCCATTGTGTTTGCCAAAATGCTATTTAATAAGTTGCTTGTTTTATTAACCCTGACAGAAAAGAAAACAGGGTTCTTTATCTCCAGCTGTTGGAGACAGATACGGGATTTGTCTGAGTAGTTTCCCTTAACACACTGCAAAGTAAGTGTGTCTGACAGGTATGGGGTGACTGTCCTACAGTTTGTATTGCATGCACTTCCCTTTTGCTTCATCTCCCTGCTGAGCAGTACCTATCTCAGCAGCCTGAACATGACTGTGAGAGCATGTGTGAAGGATCATAAAAACACAGGCTTAAACCTCAGCCACACTGGAACTCCTGTACTATGATCATTCAGCACAGGGGATTAAAAAGTTGCATCTTTGTTTTTGGTTTCAAAGGGGTAGCAGTGTTAATCTGTTTTCAGCAAACGATGAGGAGTCCCGTGGTACTTTAAGGTGCCACAGAACTCCTCATCTTTGTTTTAATTGATTGTGGCCATATGGACTGGCATCACGAGAGACCCCTTTGGTTTTCAGGATAAGACATTAATTTTCTTTCGTTATACCATCAGCTCAATAATGCTTGGGTATATATTACACACTGCCAGTGCAACAATTGTCTCACAAGTATAGAAATATAGGTGCTGATTGTTTGGCTGGAGGCCTTGTGGAACAAAAATGGGAGACTATATGAAAGGAATGTTGTCTATTTTAGTTTTGAAAGCATGAACATAGGAAAAAATTATTGGAAGGGAAGGAAAGAAAATTAAGGAACTTAATTGCTGTCTGCTAATTAATGCCAAAAAGTGTGTGTGGTTATATTTGTGAAATTTATCTAAATAAACATGACTTCATGATGTTACAATTGGCAACCCCTTTTTTATTAAAATTCACCACTCCCTCCGTGACTCTTTTTTTCTTTGAAAAGCAGAGATAAATCCCAGTAGCACAATTAAAACACTAGCTAAATATTACTCTGTTGGGCTTAACGATAGATTACAATGTGTGCATAATGACCCAGTTCTAGTAATATCATCTGATTTAGTAAGGAAATCAGAGTCTGCCATATGTTCGCCAATAAGGTCTCAGAAATTCTTCTTCTTGTTCTTGATGTCTTAGCCAAGTGATAGCAAGAATGTGGATTTGTCTTGAAATTGGATTGTTTTTGAACACCAAGCGCGTTAAAGTCATAAGCATGTGGCTTATTTTATCACACAACCTCTAGGAGTGAGCAGGGGGTGAATTAACAACCTGCCACCTGCCTATTGCAAGTATCTTTATGTATGTATGTATGTATGTATTCATGTTGCAAGTGCAGGCCAGTCTGAAAGCTCATTACCAACACATGAAAACTATATACTGTGGATTTTAGGACACCTTAAATAATTACTTATGATAAAACAATTTTGATATAGTCCTTAGTATGGTACTACATAATTGTTATGTTTATTCAATGTTTACTACAAAAAAAAATCAGAAAAAGGCTATGCTGTGCTTCACTCATTCATCTACACACTTGTTCTATATCCATATGAATTCCATTCTATTTATGGGCAGTATACCTTTACCAAATAGGTACTAAAGACTGAGTCTGTATGAATACCTTCTGTGCACCTGCAATGCCCATGGACTACAATGGAAGGTTCAGATGTTTATCACCTCTCAGGATTTGGCTATTGGATTATTTTTTAATACAAATTCCTGTTCTGTCTCTTGTCTGTTTTGAACTTGGTTTCTCAGCATCTATATTATACATTTAACAGATTTTCTTTTCTTTTGTAGACAGATGGAATTCTGAATTACAGCTGATTTAAAGACTCCATCCTGCAATATGCTGAGTGCCTTTGGCTCCTATATTAGTCCAAGGGACTTGAGGGAGTTTAGCATCTCTCAGGATTTGGCCAACAGTAAACAAAATGGTGGCAAAGTGACAATGTTGTCACATAGTACGTAATCAACTTTTGCCCTTTGGCATCCTTTGAAGTTACTTCTGAAATGATCTGGTATCATCACTGTCACCCCAACCTCTGGCAGATAGGATATGGGGTTTTAGTGTGTTCCCGTTACATTTTTAAAAAAAAATAAATACCATATGATTCATTATCTCCCAGCCCCTTTTATTAACATTTGGATTGTCTTTTGTCCATTTAAATAACTTCTAATGTCACATAACTCTTCCAATAGCTCTTTCTATCCTTCATTCCTTAGATTCTCAGAGCCAAAATCATTGTTCACATAAATTTGTGTAACTCTATTGATATCTAAATAGCTTACACCAACAATGTATGTGATCAGTAGCCTTCACTATATATATTTTATATCTATTTGTGGGCCTACTCCTGGTCTGATTGACTAAATGGTCATTTATTTTACTTGTAGTAGAACTGTGCTATATAATCATAATCTAATATTCCTGAGCCTGTAACTATAGATATATATACTCTATTGATATTGATAAGATTCAATGTCTGGAATGATGGTAACTAGCACCACTATCACATAAAATGTTTAAGGCCAGAAAGGATCATTAGATCATCTAGTCTGACCTCCTGTATAACATAAGCCATAAAATTTCATCCCAGTTGCTCCTCTGTTGAGACCAATAACTAGTATTTGACTGCATTGTTTTGATGTGAACACTTCAAGAAATGGAAAAATCCACCATGTACAGGTCAAAAATAGGACATCTGGGGGTGAGGGGTGTCTCCTGGTAGAACACGTAATAGTATCTAATCTTTACACTTCGTTTGATACCTAAGCAGATTTCTTGTTTACATATTTGATAGCGGATCTCACTTGGAGTCCAACACAAAAAAATTTAAATCTCCAAGAAAGAAGGCTTGACTCAACTTGCAAATATTTGTTTCAAGTATAGAAATGAACACTGGATTGCAAGGCAATGAAACAGCATTTATCTAATGAATCAATGAACTATTAGCATGCACTGAAACTGTCAAACCAAAAATCTAAAGATATCCATAAAGAAATAGTCAGTTTGTTGACTACTGTTGCTCTTTTTTGGTATCATGGCCATTCATGGTACTATGAAGTGCTTCATTACTTTTCTGAACTGTCTTTAACTTATTTGAAGTCTGGTGAAAGTTACAGATAGACAGTCCAGTCCAGCAGACTATGCAGACCTATGTTCTACATTCCCTGAGCGGTCCTGAGCAGAAGGGAGCCGAGTGGGCCGTGGCAGAAGGGAGCTCCACGCTCCCTTCTCCCCTGGAACGCTCCAGGGCTTGCTGCCTTCGGGGAGAACCAGCTCCATGCAGGGCTGGCTCTCCCTGGACCTAACTAGTCGACCTAGAGAGTCTAGTATAGACTCACTAAGTCGAGTTAGTAAGGCCCACTTTAAGTCGACTTAGGAGTCCTGTGTGGACTCTTTACGTTTACTTAATAAGGTCGACTTAAAGTCGACTTATTAAAGTTGATTTATTTAAGTCGACCTAAATCTCTAAGTGTAGACATAGCCTAGGGCTCTACTGGGCCCGGCCTGGTGCACACATTTTATAGATAGTCACTGCCCCAAAGAGCTTACTTACAGTCTAAGTATGTGATGTGACACAATAGGGGGAGAAAAGCATATAGATGGGAAGGGCTGGAGGAAGGAGGACAAGGTAATAGGGAGATTACTATGATTAGCGTAATAAACATCTGTCACAACACACCAGCTGCCTAGTCCCTGTCAAGTGGTTTGTCAGCCTCATGACAGATGTGAGTTTTAAGGAGGTGTCTGAAGGAAGTCATTGTAGTAGCTCTGTATCATTTTTATGGGAGCACTTTCCATGTGTAAGAGCTGCTTGGTGTCCTTAAAAGAAATTATTTTTTTTAAAACTTTTTTCCTTTTAATATAGTCAAAGTCTACTACTTGGGTTATTCCAAATAGATATTGAACATCTCTTCTAGTTTTTCCTGCTCTAAGTACTTATGAGGTACAGACACTGAGCCAATTTCTGCTCTCCCTTACACAGGCGTAACTTAACTCTGATTCTGATTAAACTTTTTACATTTTAACTTCACTGAAGACCGTGGCATTGCATTAGTGTAAGTGAAAGCCAATGATCTAGATTCATTCCACTTGAAACTTCTTTGGGTTTTAGCACTGCTAGTCATTTCACACGTATTGAACATCCATGTGTCACACATGGATATATGGCACTATTGTATAGAAAAATAACATGCCACAATGGGATCATTTCCTCTACCATTTTACCACAGTTTAATTTAGTACAAGAATATAAACAAGATGGCATTGACAAAAATCTAGGCCTGACACTTGAGTTCTAAAAGGCATGGAATTTTGTACACTTTATTTAAATTGGTAGAAAGCATTCTTCTTTGCCCTTATGCTCCTCACCTTCTCAGCTCTTTCAACAGTGGCCAATTAAGGATTCTCACTCACTGCTCAGACACCTTGGATTGCATATTTGTGTCCTAATTTAGGCCCCAATTCAGGAAATCACTTGCTTAAATTCATCCCAAGTCAGGAAACACTTAAGCACTGGGGCGTTAGCATATGATTAAGTGTTTTCCTGAATTGGTATGCTTTGCTGAATCAAGGCCTAAATATTGAATTTCACCTCACTTCAATGTTTAGCCATGTTTAGCATCACTTCCAGCCAATGCTGACCATTGGAAAACCTAGTACCCAGCTAACTGGTTGCCAGTGGTAGTCCCTAATAAAGTCCAAATTACTCTCACTTATGGTTCTTCTGTGTAGAAATAGATTATTAATTTGCTTCAGAAAGGCTTTGTTTTCTTCACTCCCTTGTGGTTTGCTTCAATTCTTTCTTGAGGTGGATCCTTAAAGAAATAGCAATCAGAAAGTTGCTAATTGCTTTTTTATTTTATAGTGGCAGCTTCAATTTTATTTTCCTCTGGCAGTAAAGTATTATTAAAAGTTGTTGGATTTGATTTTTTTTTTGGTGGTTCTAAAATTTCAACAAATGCTCAGTTAGTGTTTAGTTTCCCTTCATTGAGGCAAATGCCATATCAAATAAATAAGTCAAACAAATGCTCTGAAAATGCATTTGTATTTTGTATCTTTTTACAACTGAGCTGCAATTTTTCTATAATTTTGGGGAGGATTGGCAAGAGGCCAACTCAGACAGTAGTTTTAGACATTTCTTTAATTTGAACCAAAATATAAATTCCTCTTAAGGAAAAAAAATTAAACTTTAAGCCATGGAAGGACTAACCAGATGACCAGATTGCAAATCCACCGCATGCAGAGAGCACTTTCAGTGCAAGGCTCTCTTCACAGCCAAACCTTTTGTTTGTTATATCAAGCTGTGTGTTATAAAACCTTACTGCAGAGGTACACACTTTCTATATCTATTTATTTTGATTACACAGAGCTTTGCAATATTGATTATGGAAAGTGCTGTATAAAACAAGTTGCTGATGTACATGGCAGAGAATTTGGCAGCGTAACTGTTTTACCTAGAAAATGGGCCTAACTTTCTTAAAAGTAAGTCAGAAGTTAATAAATCTCATCTCCATCTGCCCTGAGTTTCTCTGCTTATTGTAATAACTCTGATGTGTTTTACTAATTCTGTTTCCAGCTCTAGAGGGGCTGTTGCCTCTCTCTCGCTCCCTCGCTTTTTTACTTCTAAGTCAGTAAACTATGATGTATGTGTCTCTCCCTGAATAACGTTATTATATGATGCTGTGGAGCACTGAATAGCTTGGCTGTGGACTGCTGAACCCTTTGAATGTAATTGTTTTAACACCATGAAATGAAGTAATGCATAAAATTGATAATAAACGGATATCTCTCTGCCTCTGCATGCAAATGAGCACTTAGCACCAGGGCACAGATGCCACCATTGTTTCCCCCCTGAAAATGACAAAGTAAGTGAAAATATCTACCAAGAGCTTAGAAAGTACGGTAGCTGCATTTTCATTATTTTTTAGATTTTCACAGAGTTGGGAAACCAAACTCTCTTGCCAACATTTAGAAAGGGGGCTGGATAAAGCCTGGTTTTAATATGCTGGAACATGAGCTTTGTTGGGTTTCTTTTTCTTTCCTTTTTCCTCTCTCTCTTTCTCTTTAAGATAAAGAATATAGCTTTCAGTGATTCTCTTCCAATTTCAGGTTTTCAGTTTTACCATCCTCGTGTTTGATCTGGAAACAAAGATTGTATTTTATCTCTATATCTTGCCTCCTTTTCCACCTCCTCCTCAAAAGAGTACAGTTAGAATCAATGTGTAATACCCATTAAACTGAGTGAATATAATTATTAATACCTGGGATCTGTCTGTAGCTTTGGGTTTTACCTTTATTTGTTGTCTGGTTTTTATTTTTAACTAACAATTATGTCAAGGGTATAAAACCATTACTTTATATTTTAGAAGTCTTAAGTGGGTTTTACTGGAGTCTGCCTGGGCCTAAACGAGGCAGGGTTTTTCCGTGTTATGGACATTGATAGAAGTGAGTTTTTATTTTGTGAGTTAATCCTTCCACTTTCAGGTATTATCTGAATTCCCATTTATTACATACAGATATCCTGTTGGGAGAAAGAAAATCTAAATAGACAAAAATGATTTGCTTGATCATTTTTTCCCTTGCTCCTAAGCTAAGACAACTGTTAAAAGTTAGTTGCTGCATGAAAAAAGGGTGTTTTTAGGATCTCTTATTTAGCACTGGTTCATGTTCATATTTGGAAACCATCTATCTGGAACCTGGCTTTCGGGAAATCAATGCAGATTACCTCATTCCAAAGCTATTGCTGTGTTCTCATCTGGTCAGGGTGAGCTGGCATCTTGTTTTTTTCAATTGCTACTGCTTTTGTAGTAGAGAAGAGCAACAGCAATCAAATCTCCTCCTACACTTATGCAGTGATGAGAAATCAACTGGTGGGTTAGTTTTCTTCCCTGTCCCCAGAAATGAGGCTGAGGCAAGGTGAACAAGTTATTCAGCTTTCACCCTTACAATAGAAGAGCTGGAGGTGGGGAACTCTTCCACCTCCATCATCCAGCATTATAAGTGAGCAGTGAGTATGGTGGCTTAAAATCCATTTCTCTCTGTGGTGTTTTTGGACTATCTGCCATAATAAAATCTGATTTTATTTGTGAAAACTGTTTAATCCTCCTACCAAATTCTTCGGTTTGGGTGATGGTTTATGAATTTAGACTGAGGCCATTGCCTTTACTAAGATCCAATATTATTTGTTGATTGCAGAGGCCCTGAGTGTCTTAGTTGCTGAGCTGAACAAAATTCTGGTAGAAAACATCAGAGTTATGAAGTCAGGTATTCTGGGTACCGCTGCAGGAGCCGAAGCTTGCTCGACTTATAGGTTTATAGCGGCACATAAACTGTTTGATAGAAGTAAAGATCTCTACAAACGCCCTGTAGTCACATCTGCAAACATGCTTTTGGGGAGTATGATTTGCAAAAAGTACCACAGCCTTGTGTTGCTCAGAATCAAATTTTTCAAACTAAAAGGCATGGCCTGGCCTGGCCTTAAGTGTACTTACCTTTTAGGTAAATAAGTAGGTTAAATTGCTTGCCATTTAACAGGACAAAACATGAACATTTAGGTAAAATATACTGGTTTCCAAGACTTGGGTTTAGTTTGATAAAGCTGTCTTCACTCTTATCATACGATTTTTTTTCAAACACAGGTGTTGAAATTGTTCTTTACATACCAACCATGTTAAATTAAAGCCTCACACGCACTCCAGAAAAGTAGAGGTATTAGTCTCGTGAGAAGTTCATTGACAATTGTAACTGTAGGCTCAAGCATGGATTAGGTTTCCAAACTATTTCAATTCCAAAATCTGCTGATCAAAGGAAAGATTGCAAATCTGTTAATAGGTTACTTTCAGTGTAGAATGATTAATAGGAAGGAGAATCAGAATTCTATTGAGATCAAATGATACTCATGCAGGTTAGTGATGGGAGTCCTCTAAATATCCCAAAAGTTTTTCTGTCATAGTTAAGCTAACAAAAGAAGGTATCTTACAGGAAGGATCCCTGAACGTGTACATGCATAACAGAAAGGAAAAGCATTTTTCAAAGTAGATAGGTAATGAATAATAAAGCTGAACTGTGTAAAATAGCAAAAAATCCTCAACTATACAGAACTTGCATGGTTAGGCACTGAAGATGGTTCAGAGGAAACCTAGGTTGTTCTTCAGCTCAAAAGCCATGAGAGACTTCTGTTTTGATGTGAAACTCAATGAAAATTTCAGTTTTTCTTTGAAAGTTTGGGGTTTGTTCAAACTTGATCTTCAGAAAAAAACTCAGGAGTGTAAAGAAGTCACTTGAATCGTAACAGAAAACAATATTCACGTGAACTGCTGAGAACCTTCCACATTTTATAAGAAGAGATCTATTTTTTCATAAAACATTGCTGACTTCTTCATGAATTGCCTTACAGCAAGACAATCTGGACAAGTTTTCAATCTAGTCCAGGTCAATCTAAATATAAGGGGACCTAATACAAATGCTCATTGGAGTAAATAGGAGATTTTGCAATGACTTCACTGAACACTTCCACTGGTCCAAAGAAACCTTCTCTGCATGACTCCAGCCCAGTCTCCACATAAATCTATGATTACCAGTTTCAATTCACCAGTTTTCATTTTATTACCAGTTCTGATATAATTAGAACTCATTGAAATTAAAACTCAAATTAAAATTGCACGTGAATATTTATGAGGTTTAAAAATAGCCCAATTAACCCTGTTTACTGTTTTCTAAATGTACTCATCTCACGCCTTTTGTTTTGGCCAGAAAAAGAAACATTAAGCTATTGTTGGAATTAAGGCTATGATCATATTCAGCCTATCTGCAGCAAGGACATACTGGACATTTTACAATAAATAATGTTTATAATGACTTTTTCTATCATATTAACCTATCTAACTATTTGAGCTTCACTTCCTTAAACTCAGGAACAAGCTACTTTGGTTGCTTCACCTTCTCACCAATGCCTCTATTTTCTTTCTGAGGAATTGTACTTTGCAGATGAAAAAAGCTGTTGGGAGAACATGGACTTTCTTCACTTGTTTACAATGAATGATTATAATACTTCTTTAGACCGTCTTATGTATTTCGTTAAGAACCTAGGATACTCAACTGGATGGACCATTGGTCTGATACAGGGTGGCTGTCCTTGTCTTCCAACAGTGGACAATTCCAGGTGCTTCACAAGGATTGAATAGAACAGGTAAGTTATCAAGTGATCCATCCTGTCAGCCATTCCCAGCCTCTGGCAAACAGCCATCCCTGCCTATCCTGGCTAATAGCCATTGCTGGGCCTACCCTCCATGAACTTATCTAGTTCTTTTTTTAACTCCATTATAGTCTTGACCTTCACAACATCCTCTGGCCAGGTGTTCCACAGGTTGACTATGTTTTCTGAAGAAATATTTCCTTTTGTTTATTTTAAGCCTGTTGCCTATTAATTTTATTTGGTGACCCCAGTTTATGTGTTATGAAAAGGAATAAATAACACTCTCTTATTTATTTTCTCCATGCCAGTCATGATTTTGAGAGTTTTTTAAACTTTTAAATTTTTATAGCCTCTCTAATGTCACTGAGCATTTCACAGTGATGATCACCATCCTGGTAAAATGGTTGGTAGTATATCCCTACTATTATATTCTATTATTCAAGCATGTAATTACTATCCATAGAGATTCTATGGCACAGCTTGAATCATTTAAGGTTTTTATTTCATTTGACTCTATGCTTTCTTTCACAGATAGTCTCTTTCCCCCACCTGTATGACCATGACCTATTCTGTCATTCTGATATATTGGATTTTTTTAAAAATGACATTATGTGATGTAATTGAATAGAACTTTTTTTCATTTGACTATTTCTCATCAGATCCTACCCATATTTTATTCTCCTTCATCCTTTTCTTCTTACTAGAATATAGAGAATCTCCCATTAATAGATCCTCCCATAAGGGACATCTCTGTCCGAACCACATGCTCCTCTGAACCTGTCGACTTTCCTCCATCCCTTAGTTTAAAAACTGCTCTATGACCATTTTAATTTTACATACCAGCATCCTGATTCCATTTGGTTTAGATGGAGCCTATCCTGCCTGTATAGGCTCATCCTTTCGCAAAAGGTTCCCCAGTTCCTAATAAACCTAAACTCCTCCTTGCTATACCATTGTCTCATCCACACTTTGAGACCCTGCAGTTCTGCCTCTCTGAGGCTATGTCTACACTAGAAAAGTTAAGTTGACTTAAAGTCGACTTTAAGTCAATTTAACAAAGTCGACTTAACTTTTCTAGTGTAGACATAGCCCCTTGTTGACCTTATTAAGTCGACTTAACACTTTAAGTCAACTTAATACAGTCAACTTAGGTGCTAAACCCCATCCACACTGGCTTTAAATCAACTTAAGGAGCCGACTTAAGGCTTAAGTCGACCTAAAGCAAGGTACCATTGTGTCAACTTAAGTTTTCCTTAAGTCAACTTAAGGAAATGCTTAAGTCGACTTATTAAAAGCCCAGTGTGGACATGGCTTTGTTTAGGTCGACTTAAGTCGACCTAAGATACCAGTGTAGACACACCCTGAGTGTCCCACATGTGGAACTGGAAGCATTTCAGAGAATGCTACCATGGAGGTCCTGCACATCAATCTCTTACCTAGCAACCTAAATTTGACTTCTCCTTCCCTATGTCACTGGCATTTATATGAACCATGAACAACTGATCCTCTCCAGTACTATACATAAGTCTGTCTCAACCTTTGCACCTACCAGGCAAGTCACTATGTGGTTCCCCTAGTCATCACAAACCCAACTGTCTATGATCGTGTCCCCATTACTATTATCTGTGTCTTCCTAATAACCGGGACTCCATCATCCAGAAAGTTATCCACAGTGCAAGAGGATACCATGACAATATCTGGAGGGACCCAACTATAGAATCGTTTTCCTCCACTCCACGTTGATGTTCTCATTCCTTGAGACTTCCATCCTCCTCAACAGCACAGAGACTCTTACACCAGGGGTGGAACCATTCTATTTTATCCCAGAAAGTCTTATCTGTGTACCTCTCTTAGCTCTTCCAGTTCAGTCACTCTGGTCTCTGAAACCCTATGATCTCCGAGGGCCAGGAGCACACAGTCCCATAAACAAATAGACCGCGATTTACTTCAGTCAAGCAGCAAGCACACCATGAATACACACACTACAGACAACAAACTCTCCTCATGGATAATATAGTAGCTTCTTCTTTAAATAGGGAACTCCCTCACAGAATTTTCCTGTTTGCTAGCTCCTCTGGTTACCTAGGAATAGGCTTTTAAATCCCAGTTCTCCGAGTAGCCCCACACCCTGGTTAAGGGTTGATGGGTACTAAAGAGCTTGGGGATCAAAGCCTCATTAAGAAGCTCTCAGGCTTGCCAGGCAAGCCACTAGGATCAGTACACAATCTTCCAAAAAAACAGACCACACGATATACTTCAGTCAAGTAGCAAGCACACCACAAACACACACTTTACAGCAGTGGTTTTCAAACTTAGGGTCAGGACCCAGTACTGGGTTGCAGACCCTCAGGAACTGGGTCGCAGCAACCCCAGCTGCCTCCACCAAAAGACTGGAATGCACTGCTCAAAGTTGTAAGTGTTGGGTCGTGAGCATAAGTGATTTTTTTTTTCAACTGGGTCCCAAAGAAAAAAGTTTGAAAGCCACTGCTCTACAGACAAACTTACCCCAACAGTCATGTAGTCGTTCCTCCTTCACCTGGAGAACTTCCTAGCAAAACTTCCTTGTTAACTAACCCTGTTTGCTAGCTGTTAAGCACTTTGGGCCATGGTCGGTCCATTAAGATATGTGCTCTGCACAAAGGTGGCCTCATACAAGCACTCTACCAAATAACAAACATAAATGACTACGGTAGAAGAGTGATCAAGCTCCTTTGCAAAACATTGTCACTAGCAGCCCCCAGCAAATGAGTACCATCAGATCTAATAAACCAATATGTTTGTTCTGATGTCATAACAAGCTATCAAAAAAAGCAGGCATTACTTATAGCCAATTGTATACCGTTTACTGTAATTTCTTTGAGCCCTTTCAGTAGAATGTCCAAAGTTTCCTTGCTATGAATTTTTTTCTTACATCAACCTGCTATAAAGAATTTTCTACTAGGTTGCAGAGAGCTATTCTATAGTCTAAAAAAACAAATAAACCCAAGAACAGATAAAGCTGGAATAGACATTGCAAATACTTTGCTAAATGAGCCGAATCATGAACTGAAAGGCACCATCTTAATGTTCAGTGAGCTATTGGACAGGGCTATGGCCTTCATATTTCTATGTATATTATTGCATTCTTTTGACAGCATCGATAAGCCTGTGGAAGGAACTAAGTTGTAACTAGGCACGTGGGCCTAACTGTTTCACACAGTGGTTTCTCTCTGTAACTTTTCCAGGCATACAGAGAACTATGAAATGAGTTCATGTCTGTAAGTTTTCTTTTCCAGGTGTAGCATGACCACTAATACGCCCACATATGAAGCTCAGTTTGGGGTCAGGGGAGTCCTCTTCATTTATCTTGAGCTCTAGGGAAGAATACAGTATCCTGTGCATAGATCAGAGAGCAATATTATCCAGGAATGCTAAGAACCAGCTTGGAATTGCTGGTTACTAATAGGCTGTAAGGAAAACTCAATGATGAAAAAATGTAATAGTGCTTTTATAACTATTACCAACTGGGCATAAAAGTTTGGGAAACCTGAAGAAGTTTAGAGTGTGTACATGAACAGCAGAGGAATGTCGTCAATGACTGACTCAACAAGTTATTTGGGAGAACAAACATAACTCAAATCTTTGTCTGCAAACTGGGAATAATAATAAGAGACAAAAAAGCCAGAAAGACTATATTATCTATTTAGGTTTTGATCATGCAATTCATCACATTCAGGTGCACCACTGTATCTGTGCATAATGAATTGCAGTATTGGGCCCCAAGACATCTAAGCTTTACTAGATGTTTGGACAGCACTTAACACAGTGGAGCTCCTCTAGGCCCTATTATAATGCAAATAATAAACAATAAAATTAGTTCTCAAATTCAAACATACATTTATAGAACATTTAGCTCTTTTATGGTGAATATGCAGTTGTTACACTTTTAAAAACTCTATGCTGAGTTAAAACGAAAAGGGTTACAGGAAGGAGCTGCTACATCACACCACCTCACTGACTGATTTCTGCATCAAAATTTGAATTGCGCACTTAAGTCAATGGGCACTCAGCCACTGACTTTAGTGCATGTATGATCAAATCAAAGGCCTGTTTGAGGTATCTTTATTATCTTTTAGAAAGATACCCAGTGTTGATTTAAAGACATCCAGTGACAGAGAATCCACCATATCTCTGTAACTTATTCCAACATTTGAAAATCCCATTTTAAAATTCTTGCTTTGATAATGATCTTGACCTAGAGAATTCAGCTCATTTAACTATAAACTATAAATTCTACTATGTATGTTAATTTTATCTTAACAAGCTATATCTACTTCTATTAAAGATTGTGAGGTGTTCGGGTACTACAGTGATGAGGCAATATAAGTACCGTAAAAAGATAGAGTTGTCCGAAGATTCTAATGGAAAAAAACTGACAGGGTTGAAGAATGAAATTCTTGTCTTATTTATTTTGCATTAAACCAAGTATGTCTGGGTACACTGGTTTGAAGAGAAATATATAGTGTAAATTACTTAGGAAATCAGGTAAATGAAAAACCACAGAACATCATGAAAATTAGCCAGAATAAGCAGCACAGAGCTTTTATAAGATATAAGGCTGCCCTGGAAACAAAGCTTTTTGATTTAACTAGTCCAAAACATAAAAACTGAAACAGTTCAATGGAATATTATACTAGGGCGTGCTTTTACTGAGATTCAGTTCTACAGTTGCAGAAACAGACTGGAGGTTATTAAAAGAATTCCTTATTGTTTTCTGCCAAGTACTTTTCATTTTTCTATTTGGTGATGATCTTGAAAGAATATGTTCTTACCTCATTATAGAGGATTTAGAGCATGAATGTCTATATGTCAAAATGAGAATTCACCTATAAGGTTCCATTGGCAGGTGCAAGAATAATATATTTTAATTTCATATTTAAGATCAAATATGATTTCTCACATATGGGACCAGGAACTTACTGTAATCAGCAGATATTTGGTATAGTTAGGTATAAAATTAGGTTGGGTTTTTTTTTAGAATTTTTATTTAAAGGACCCATTTATTGATATTCCCTGTGAGCAATATTCCCTGTTCCTTTCTCTACTGCATAAAACCCTGATAAACAGAAACAGACTGTGGGGTGCTTCTTCCATCTAGGTATGTAAAAAACAGATGCCAGGAGTAGTCAGTTGTTATGCTGGGGATCCCAGCCACCAGATCCTACCCAACTTCATTGTTAGGAAGAGAAGTTATTGCAGGTACTGAGACCTTGGTAATCTACAATCAAAGTCTTTCATTCCCACAATTAAAAAAACTAAGGATGCTGTGAAAACAACGAGAGTCTTGTGGCACATTAAAGACTAACAATTTTCTTCAGACATAAGCTTTCATGGGCTCCCGCCCACTTTGTCAGATGCCACAAGACTCTCATTTTTGCGGTACACAGACTAACACAGCTACCCCTCTGAAAGGATGTAGTAGTGAACCGTGACTGTTTCTAAATTTTAGCCACAAGAAGTAGATACTTTCTGTGAAGAAAAATGTGCGTGATATATTTGCACTTCTCTGTACTTCTTCCACCCTGATGTTCCACAAAGACTCTCGTTTCCAGTTGTTCCAAATCCTGTACTTAATTTCTGCCAGAGTTCGCCAGTGTTGAGCCCTGGCACCTGTAGGGTTGGCATTTCATTGCCCTGGCACCTCTGGGCTTGCCGCATCAGTTATGAAAGTTTGGAAAAAAAATTTCTTGAGACCAGGCACCAAATTGCTTGAGTCCCAGCACCTCTTTCATTAGAAATTAAGCACTGCCTAAATCTATAATGTACTTGCTGAGTCAGAATATGGGATACTGCTAGTACCCATCATGAAGGAAAGGCTTCAGTTACAGCTACGTTCCTTGAAGGTTTATCAGTAAATGGATTACTAGAAGCAGGGTTTCTAGCTTGGATGAAATCTAATTTTCATCAATAAACCACTATCCGCATTTAAAATAAACTTTCCCACCCCCTGGTGGTATACAAAAATACAACCCTTTCAGGGTACCACCTGTATTTGCTTAAGTACCTTTTAAACCATTGTGATTTTTTAATTCTGAGATTAAAGGTAATTGTAATTACTCACTTGTTGCCAACCTCACCCATCCTCTACAAGACTTTTAGAAATTAGAGCTTTCATCTCAACAAGAATTACTTGTTAAAATAATTTGTAATGAGCAACACTTTCCCCTTTATGTATATTCAGTAATTCTCAGAGAAGGGCATCTTATTTTATTGATGCATCACTGTGATGGAAAAAATAAGACAGAATCTAGTAAATCTTCAGCCCTGTGAGGAGACAGATACAGTCTCATCTTATGTTGTTCAAATTCAACTCATTTCACTCTTGATAAGGGTAAAGCTGTTCCTAGCCAGTGCGGATGATACCAGATCAGGGTGACCATGTGCAGCATCAAGATAATATATAAATATGTTTATTTCATTAAATCACATGTACATTTATAACCTACCCTTAAACTGATGTTTTAGAAGTCAGTTCTAGAAGAAAAATCACAGGTAAAGTGTACAATCATAACTCTGATATGTGACAGCCCGTCCTCTCTGTTCCTCTTCCCCACCAAAATACAAGTCTTAATTCTGGCTCATGGATACAAGGGGAGAGGAATTGCACCCCTATGTAAATGGGAGCAACTGTATTCCAGGGTGAGTTTCTCCTATGAACAAGGTCATGTCCTCCATAAAGGGTTCCACCAGGCATATCCAGGCTTATGCCTCTGATTATGGGGAAATACGAAGAAAAACTTTAACTTTCTTCCCCCCTCCCCCCCTTCCAGAAATAAGTATCCAGCCCCTGTGGTGGTGGTCTCGCAAAAACAAAAAGAGATTTGGTTCATCAATTAAATTATTGTATACAAACAACAGAGGAAATACAGCCTGCATTTAGCAGCAGACTGCAGTTTTCTCTTTTGCTAAGCAGTCAGAGACCCCTTCATTCTAACCTGCAGGATGACTACCATTACCTAAATAGAAGATGAGCTCCTTTGAAACTCTGATTCTGGCTGCACTCTTTTGAAGATCCAGATCACACTGTTCAAAAGATATACCCTCTTATTCCTAAACACAGCTATGAAACAACCAGAGGCTTCACCCAGGCAATTTATTCTCAGTTGTGTACTGCATCCACTGCCTACTAGAGCAAGTTAATATCCTTCGAATATCTCATTAAACTCCCAGATTAGCTATATTTCTGAATTACTCCTTTAGCTCAAGTGACAGAAGACTATGATGTGACTGTCCAGAATTCCCACTGGGCTTAAAGTAAATGGGTAAGGGGGAATTTCAGCAATTAGCTCCACAACCCCCAGTTCTCCAGGTTCACTTACTACAAGCTCATATGACTACCAGCTTCTATTTGGTGCTTCACTCCAGCATATAATCTATTGGTGATGTCTCTGAACTCTTCTCAAGCATTCCAGGCTGCCTGAAGAGGCAAGGTTAGGCCTCTTTTTTCCTAATTAAAAAAAAAATCTTAAAAGCTTTGGTTCTCAGCCACATCTTTGCTTTTGTTTTAAATTGTTTACAGACTCTAAAGATTTACTCAAAGGGGTACAACATATGAAGTCTCTGGGAGTAAACACAGCTATAGTATGTTTGAAAATATGCTGTTATAGTTTCAACTAGGGGAACAGGATCTATATTTCTGAATATATGCTTCTGTGAGACATCCTAAAGTTGTTCTAACCTCCACTAACCTGGGCAGGTTTGGGAATGCCTATGAAATAAGAGGCACCGGCATTTGAAGTGAATAAAAGAGAGACTAGCTAGAGGAAACATAGGAATACTTGCCAGGAGAGCTTTTAGCATTTAAGGTTAGATGGCGACGTGCAATGTATTCACACAGAAGCAGAAAAACAGTGGGTCCATGGACTGAGCGCTAAATGGGAGCTGTTGGCCCCTTCTTCCCTCCAAACCCTGCTTCAGAGTAGGTTGGTAGAGAGGGTCTAGGAGGAGACAGAGGCTTGGATCTCCCCTCTCCATCTCCCCCACAATCCGCCCTCCTGTGCAGTGGCCAGCAGAGCTGGTCTGGAGCCAGAGGGCTGTAATTTACTGTTGATAGGGCAAAAATACATTACTCTGTTTTCTGAAACAAAGAAGAGGCATGGAAGGTATTATGACTCAGATGGGTGTTTGAGGCATAATGTTTACCAGGGGCTACTCCTTGGGTAGCTTGTTCCCCATCCTTTTTCTCAAGAGTACACTAGAAGGCTAAATCTATCTCTTAATAATCCAAACCAAATTCAAGACTTTGCTATATACTGTATTCACTTGTTCTTACTACACTGTATATATATGCATCATATACCTCCTGTGTATCTAGAAAGGCTTATTTACAGAACAGTATTCTACCTAGTTACATCAGTCTGATGGCTAATGATGAACATGGGTGCGCATTCCAGTCCCAGGGCATGTGAGATTTCCTTTATCCATAAAATTAAATAGCTAAGGAATGAACTCTGCCATCCTTACTCATGTTGTGTAGTACTTTATTCTGTAAGTAGTCTTGTTGAAACCAAATTCCAAAGGGGTAGCCGTGTTAGTCTATTGTAGAAAGACAACAGAGTCCTCTGGCACTTTTAAAGACTAACAGATAAATAAATCTGTTAGTCTTTAAAAGTGCCACAGGACTCTGTTGTCTTGTTGAAACCAGTCGGACTACTTGCTGTGTGAATTAGGGAGGCAAAATCTGGCCCCGAAACTGCCATTTCAGACATTTTAGACATTTCAGGGCACATTATTCTGCATCATGCAATAAAATGCACTCAGGAAGCAAATACAGTGTTGATTTCCTCCTGATGCTTGCTTTCTCTCCAGATGTTGCAGACAGAGAAGCTGAAGCTGTGCTGGACTGTCTGCTGCAAATGTATGAGGTGCCTACACACATTATGATGATATGAGCATCTCAGGACCAACCCTCAGAGCAGCAATCCATTTCCACGTCCAGGACCATTGTCCCGGGTATGAAACTGTGACATGGAGAAATACGATGACAAAGCAAGAGAAAAGTACTTCCAAATGCCAGGGCTTTTTAAGGTTTACAATTTTTCCCTGTGTGGCTCACCTCCTGGTCAACAATTCCTGCATGCCTACATTCAAAAGGCAGCCAAAAGCTGTGAATATAAAAATTTAAAACAAGAATTCAGGAAGTCCGAAATCACTGTTGGGAATTTCATACCTCATGAAATCCCTAGCACAGCAAAAGATCTATTTTCAACGTTAATAGATGCCAGTGACACAGTCAAGCCTACCAGAACAAACCAAAAAAACCAAAACTACTACTACAACTAATAATAATAATAAAAAAAAAAATCAACCCCAAAGTATTTTGTAAAGGTCTTGCTCCCTATAAGTTTTTGTGGTTAGTCTTTGATTTACTGATGCTTTGCCTTTTTGATAAACAATCTCTCCATTTCCCTTGTTTTCCACCTAAGAATCCTAAAGCATTCTACAAACTTTAAATAATCTGCCTTACAACACCATGTAATAGCTAAATATTATTTAGGGCCTCATTAACAAAGTGGCTTTAGGGGCTGAAGTCCCAGGCTAAGAGAGACTCCTCCATGTACCACTCTGCAAAAATAAATTAGGTACTGGCCGGTGGGCCCAGAGCACCTCCAGTGACCAGTCTGAGAGCCACCAGCCTGCACCATGTCACATCATTGACCTGGCCTACATCATACCCTATGGCTGGTGGGCCAGCTGGGACCCAATGCCACCCCACACCACACAGCTGCCAGTCTGTGGTCCTGGGGCCCTCCTGTGCCAGCTGGGCCCCAGAACTGAGCATTGGCCTTCCCCACACAGCTGATGGGTCTGCCAGGCCCCAGCAGTGGCACACCTGAGTACCTCCTTCCTCCCAGGTGCCTTAATCCAGCCCTATCCATATTCCAAAGATTTGAAAATTAAGGTATAGAAAGCTATAGTTGTCACAGTAAAACTGGGGTAGAGCCGCTTCTCCTGACCTATCCCGTAACTACTGCATCATCTTTCTTTTAATTTAAATTTTGTCCGGATTTAGGGAACCATTTATGATATTATTTTCTATTAATATCTCATATGTTATAATCCATAGGAACTATGTCATGTTTGGTATCAATAGAAAGGTAGTCATTTGCTGGGAATGATTATATAGTTCATGTATAGGAATTGTATTTGTATTAGAAGTTAGGAACATGGTTGTTATATCTATACTTTAACTTGTATGATTCTGTGGAAACACCAGAGACAGGCTGTCTACAACCATTGTGTCCTTAATGTTAAGGAAGCTGCCAGGTACAATGGGCCCAGGGAGTAACCTGATGAGCCATTAAGGACATAAGGAATACAACTGAAAGGTAAATTAAGCAGCACAAAATACACTTTATTTGAGCTTATACTTCCAACTTAGTTATTATCATACTGGAAGATGTCTGAAAATGAAAATCATAAATACAAATACAAGTCTGGTGTTAGAAAACAAAAGGAAAGGTTATTGCAAACTGCCCCCAATGATGCCATAAGCAACAGAAACTATCATTTTGTAAACTTCATGATCAACCCCTGCACTCTGAAGTTGAAACTCAAGAACTTCAGGTCAGTTCAGCAAGCATGAAGCTGTCACAGTGTCAAGGTATAAGTCAGGAAAATGATTTCTACAGCACCATTGGAGTTGCACTTGTAGTATTAGCTGATGATATTTCTAGAGAAATTGTCTTTGAAATCAGTGTAGCTGAAGACCCTGTAGATGATCTACAAACCATCAGATCCCAAAGATGATCTTAAAACCAAAAAACCCAAACACCTTGTAGATTAACTAGAAAGGAGTAATACCAAAGGCCATGAAGATGAGGAGGTCAAAAATGAAGCAATCTAGCAGTCTCCCTGTTGAAATAGGTTTCAGGTTGCCATCCGATAAAAATCTCTTTCAAGATTCAGTTTTTATCAGCTGAACCAATTATATATTCATATATAGATTGATCCTTGCCAATCCAATGAATGAGATATGCCAAATGGGCCGTTGCTTTTTCTCCTACAAACCACCATTTTTCATCTTCATTTAACAGAATGAAAAATGCACAGCACGAAGATTTGCATGTCAAATAACTAGTACCCGGTATACTCATGTTTCCAATTATGTACACTGTCACATCTGTTGGTTGTTTGGGAATACAGAAACTGAAAAAAAATCAACATGCATAACATCTTTCAATAAATGGAAGAATATGCTAAAGTCAGTGTCTCTTCATGGGAGGAGGAAGCAACATATGCAATCACCTGTGGCAGTTTTATGGTTTCTGAAAATTCATGGTGTCAGCATGTGTTTTGATAAGCATTGGAAAATATTAGGAAATAGCAAGACAAACCTGACTGTCAAAAATCATTGACATCTCCCTTTCCACAGTCACTGTGGTTGGAGAGCAGCAATTGTGATGGTTTTTTGAGCATCATTAAGCTATGGGCCAGACACCACACAACTTTATCCAATATACCAGTGACACAAAATACTTGATCAAGAAAATAACTGAGAAATGTGTGCCTTTAGCATCAGAAACCAGGGGACACACACTTAGTAACTGAAAAGAATCTACTTTTTTTCCACTGTCATTGCAGATTCAACCACTGCTATTAGCCATGTTGATCAAATGCCTATTGCTTCAGTTTGTTACTATTGATAACAACAAGGGAAAAGTAGACATACAAGAGCATGTTGTAAGCTTTGTGGCAATAAATGAGGCAGAGGCTGCATCCATATGTGACCAATTAATTGTTTTATTCTGCAAGCCTGGATCAGACCCCAAATAAATGTCTGGACAGAGATGAGATGACACTGGTGTTATGGCTGGGAGCTTGTGGATGATCGCAAGCAAATAGAATACCTTTTTGGCAAAAGAAACAAAGTCTATGCTCCTTATTTCCATTTTCCAGCATGGCAGATTAACCTAGTTTTGGTGCATTCTGCTGAAGATAAGGACAGCCCAGATCTGAAGGAAATAGATAAATATTGAGCAAACTCCACCCACCGATGGGAAAAGCTAATGATTAAGTCTAAAAATAGTTATCTTCAAACTCTTGCTCAAGAGTACAGTTTTGAAAAGAGAAGAGGAACAGGAAGATGTATTTCAAGCCCCTGGAGAAGTTGACAGGATTGACACAGTAGATGAAATTGAACAGGCTGCTGAAGAATGAATGAGACCTTTACTTCTCAAGACACTCTGCAAGACTAGATGGGCAGCTTGAATGAAAGCCACTGAGACAATGATAGTAAATTTTCAGAGTATAATTAATGCCTAGAAGATGAAACTGTCACTGAATGCAGGAGTAGTGGGGACACATGTTGAGCAAAAAGCAACCTGTCTTTGATGAATTGGATGTTCTACCTTAATCTGTAATGGTGGCAAAGGATCTTAGTTACCATGGCTGCAGCCTATGGAACCTTTCAGTCGAAGAAAATTCACCTGTTCCCAGTCCTCCAGACATGTGAGAGCCAGTGAATGAGTTCCGGAAACTCAGATTTGAAGAAAAGTCTGATGAAATTAAAAAGAATCTCAAAATAGGTGGGAAAGTAATGGGTTTAAAAATGCAAAGTATCCAAGCCACAGGAAGGAATATGAACACTTCATAGATGATGAATGTGTACATGATTCTGTATTTGAAACAAAGGACAATCATCTAAAGAAATATTTCAAGGACTGACTTCAATAATATGATCAGGTAACTAAAATCTTGATGTGAGAAATTTTGAGAGTAGCTTTCTCTTTGGCTTCCTCCATCCCATGCAAATTCAAAATATATACGGTAGCTATAGAAAAGGCAAAGGCAGGAGTTCTTGAATGCATAGATAACCACTAAGATTTTTCTTTGGAATTCATTCATAAGATTGTCTTTTACAATATAATGTTTTATGAAGGACACAGAGGTGTCAGTTTGTCAGATAGCATCAAGAACTACTTGAATTTCATAGTGTCAAGTTCTGCTGCTGATGTTTTACCAGAAATGGAAATATTGTGTCCATTCTATGTCACCGTACCAGTTGTAATGGCTAGTGCAAAAGGCAAAATGAGCATGTTAAGACAAGTCAACAGCATCACGCCCACTGTGAGCTTGCTTTTCTTCCAGTTGAGAAAGACAAGACAGCCAGGCTAGAACTGCACAGCACCACAGAACAGTTTGCCCAGGAAAAATACTGCTGTGGTGCCAGCAACTGGAAATACACAAGCCAACACAATTTGGGTGGGATTCCACTATTGTTTATGTATGTGACCTTTTATCTTTTTTTTTTCTAAAAAAAAGAACTTATCTTTACAAAAGGTGATGTGAGGCCCCATGCTATGTGTTTGCAATCCATGCTTTCATCCTTATATCTACCCCCTCTTTCTTGAACATTTTCCAATTTTTCAGCATTTTTTTAAAATTAGGACACCAGTTCTGTAAACCGTATTGTTCACCAATGCCATATACAAATATAAAATTCTCTCTCTACTCCTCTGTTTATACATCTGAGGATCACACTGGCCTTTTTTTCCTCACGAACTCCACACTCTTGTCCACCACATTAAATAAATCCCTTTTGGAATCACTGCTTTCCAGGATGCAGTTCTCTGTTCTTTAGCTATGTCCTGCAGTATTCCTTGCTCCTAGATGTAGAATTTGACATTTGCATGGATCAAAATGCATTTTATTTGAATTCACCTAGGTCACCCAGTGACCCCTATCACTCTGAGTGAGAGAGTGCACTCACCATGATGTGACCTTCGGTGGCTGGTCATGATGTAGCAGGCTCCTTCTGTATCTAGTGCCTCCCAACAATAGCCACACCTGTTCTGCAGTGGTTTCTTTTGTGACTTGGCTCTACAGCAAGCTCTCTTTGAAGTGTCTCCATTTCAAGAGCAACAGAAAGTCCAAGACAACAATAAACTGGCTAACACTTACATCACATATTTGGCCTTGACTCTGGGCCTTATGGTCCTCAAATCCCTTCCATCTGGACTAGGATTCATGGTGCTCTCCTCAGGAATTCCCCCAACACAATCCCAATCTAAGTAGAAACTTAAAAACCCTCTTCAGCCCTACTCACATGACCTCTCATTCCTTTCTGTTCCTCAGTTAAACACTTCCCAGGGCTCTCTCCCTGTAAATCCAAATCCTGCCTTATTATCAGGTCACCACCAGAACCTCCTCCATCCCATTATTTACTCTGAGTCTCTCTAAGCTCTTGCCAGACTTTTCCACTAAGAAGAGTATCCCAGGACTGACTTTCCTACTGTTTTTTCTTTATGATCCTCCTGCTCTTTCCAAACTCTAACCCCAGGCAATGACTGCAGAATTCCTCACTCTCCATCTGCAGCCTCTTGCCAGTCCAAAATTTCTATTTATGGCCACTCCCCAGTTCCCTGCCAGGTGGGCTTCATCTCTCATTAAGCCTGGTCCACTCGCCAGGTTCAGTCAGGTAGCCTAATTGATGTCTCAGGCCCACATTAACCTGTCAGAGCCTGTGTGGGAGACAAATCTCTCCATATTCCATATGACTGCCCAGTCCTCATTATTTATCATTAAACCAATCTTTGTGTTATCTGCAAATATTATCAGCAGCAATTTTATATTTGCTTCCAGATCATTGATAAAAAGGTTGAGTAATGTTGAGGATAGTATCAATCCCTGTAGAACTCCACTAGAGACACCCCTGTTTGGTGATGATTCCACACTGAACAGCTAATGTTTTAGATCCACCAGTTAACTAAATCTTGATCCATTTAACCAATAGTTTATTGATATCAGACTAGCTAGCTATCAGGGTCTTCCCACTTGCCCTTTTTTAATATTAGCCCATTATAACTCTTCCAGACTTTTGGAATTCCACCAGTATTCAAACAGTTATTTAAAGTATTCTCCCAATATTCCAAGATTTATTTATTTATTTATTATCCAACTCTTTAAGGATTCTTGAATAGTTACCTGGCTTGCCAATTTAAAATGTTCATCCCGCATAGATTTTGTTTAACATCCTCCTCAGTTACTAATGGACTGGAAAGTATATCTTCATCATCCTCATGTGATACAAATCATCATCCTGCTTCTTTCCAAATATAGAACAGAGCTATTTATTGAAATTTGTGCATCATTGTTAACAATTTTACTATCTCATCTATTAATGAGCCTATAAGTACATTGGGAACCTATCTTTTCTCCTAATATACTTTAAAATGCCTTCTTATTGTACTTAGTGCTGACAGCCATGGATTTTTCACTGATGTGGTTAGCATCCCTTATCAATTTTCTATACTTAACAACTTCTAATTTATATACATTCCAATATACTTTCCCTCTTTTCTATTTCTTATATGTTGCATTCATTTTAATTGCTGTCTTCATTTCCGTACTAAACCAGGATGTACCTTTAGATAAATATATTAACATTTTAATTGTAGAATTATGCTGAATTAAACTGTTCTTAAAGACTCCCAATTTTTATTCACATTTTTCTAACTTTTTCCTTCCAATAAATTTCACTTCTAATTTTCCTCAGCTTTGGGAAACGAGGCCTTTTGAAGCATTATGTGTGGTCATGTGCACATGTGGGTACTTATGTAAGGGTAGTCTAAGTAAGCCTTTCTTTCACACATGGTTTAGGCAATGCTGAGATTTGAGGAGAGGACATGTGTGTTTCATTACCCACACTTCTCACCATTCTCTGTTGAAAAGGGGGAGAATGAGCGAATACTTACACAGCCATCCCATCACCCTCCATTCAAATATATATTTTGTGGTGAGATCAAGAGTGCAGAAATCATAGGTCAGAAGGTACTATTTTAATCATCTAGTCTGAAATGTGTACACATACAGAACTTCCCTGTGATGGAGCAGTTGCCACACACAGGCATTTAAGGAGTTAAAAGGCCCAGAGAGTGACAACCAATCGGGCAGGAGAGCTGCTGAGCCAATGAGGAGCCAGAGCCCCAGTATAAAGGTGAGCAGCAGAGTCAGACAGTCAGTCTGGGATTAGGGAGCAGATCTCTCCCTAGCTCACTCACTCACTTGCTGGCTGGCTGAGGGAGTCAGCACATTGGAGAGCTTCCAGTGAGCCACTGGGAGCAGACCTGGAGCCTGAAGTGGCAGATGGCAGTAGAGGTCCAGAGATTGGTCCTGAAGTGAAGGTTCTAAGTGGGATAAAAAGCTACAGAGGCTACAGCAGGACAGCAAGGTCAGATGGATGGATGGATGGAGTGGTCCTGAGATGAGGGCATGGACAAGCCTGGGGGCTTCAGGAAAGAAGCGGGAAGTGGACAGTGCTTGTGAGAGACTGGAGGGAGGCAGCAGTGATAGTGCAGAAGCTATGGCACTTAAGTTCCCTAGGCCAGGGCCTGGAGAAGTTGGTGGGCCTGGGTCCTCCCCTCTCCCCCAAAGAGCCAGGAGTAGCATAACACTCATGGCCATTGTGGACTAGTGGCTGTGATTTGTGTGTGGGACTTTCCCCCAGAAGGGGTGTACACAAACAGTGGTGCTCAGCCAGAAGGCCAAGTAGCTGGAGGTGTTTAGCCAGAGGACTGAGTAGCCTGAAGAGTAGAGGAGCACAGGCCAAGGATGGGGACCACTTGAGCTAAATTCCCCAATAACACTGCCAGGAGGTACCTGTCCATGGGTGGAGCATGCGACCCCTTTACAGTCTCCCAAAATAATTCCTAGAGCAAAACTTTTAGATAAATATCCAATTTTGATTTAAAAATTGTCAGTGATGGAGAATCCGCAACAAACCTAGGTAAATTGTTCCAATGGTTATTCACCCTGACTGTTAAAATGTACACCTTATTTCCAGTTGAAATTCATTTAGTTTCAACTTCCAGCCATTGGACTGTGTAACACTTTTCCTGATAGACTGAAAAGCCCATTATTAAATCTTTGTTCCCCATCTAGGTACTTTTATACTATTACTTAGCCACCCCTTGCCCTTCTCTTTGTTAAGATAAATAGATTGATCTCCTTGACTCTGTTACCACAAGGCATGCTTTCTAATCCTTTAGTCATCCTTGTGGCTCTTTTCTGAACCATCTCCAATTTTTCAACATTCTTCTTGAATTGTGGATACCAAATCTGGATACAGTATTCTAGCAGCAGTAGCACCAGTGGTAAATGCGGAGGGAAAAGACCTTATTTACTTGTACTCAAAATTCCCACTTATGCACCCAAGGATTGTATAAATAATTTAGCTACAGTGTCGCACTCGGGGCTCATATTCAGCTGATTATCCATCATGATACCTAAATCTTTTTCAGAGTCACTGCTTCCCAGGCTAGGGTTCCACTTTATGTTAACATAGCCTACGTTCTTTGTTCCTTCATATATACTGTTACATTAAAATACATATTGTTTGTTTGCATCAAGCTTACCAAGAAATCCTGATCATACTGTATCAATGACCTGTCCTCTTCATTATTTACCAATCCCCTCTTTGCAAACTTTACCAGTGATGATTTATGTTTTCTTTCAGGAAATTAAGAAAAATGTTAAATAGCAGATGACCAAGAACTGATCCTGGTGGAACCCCATTAGAAACATACCCATTCAATGATCATTCCCTGCTTCCAATTACATTTTGAGATCTAGCAATTATTAGCCAATTTTAATCTGTTTGAGGTGTGCCATGTTAATTTTATATCTTTCTAGGTTTTTTTAAAATCAAAATGTTGTCAAGTACCAAATCAGATGACTTTCTGAAGTTTAATTCTGATCCTCGCCCTTGCAAATGCTATCCTGGCACACTGCAATACTATAAACCGAAATTGCTTTATGTGCGCTTCTTACTACTTTCATTTACCCATCTTTTCTTTAAGTTTCTTCCTTGTTGCAGTATACAGTTAACAATAATTAATGTACAATGACTTCGGCACAGGGCATTTCCTGAGGACTACTGACCAGCTGGGAAAGAGTTGATGGTCTTAGGTACAGCTGTGGGCTATAAACCCCAGCAGGCTATTAATCCTGAGGAAATGCACTACGCTGAGTTTGTTATTAACTAGTATAAAATAGGTTTTACATCTTTTTAAAGTGCCTTTAAAAAGGGAGGTGTCTATTTTTGTTGTTGTTGTTCTGTGAATGTGATATCATTAATGCATTACTCACTTTTCACATTTTTCTGTACAAAACATTTTGGAACATAGATTGTCAAATGCATTAGCAAGTCAGATTATGCAAGTTTTTTTCCAGACTGTTGTTTAATTCATAATAGGTTTCTCAGACTGCAAAATATATTTTTTTACCAAAAATGTATCTGTTTATCCTGATAGATTGGGTGAAATTTTGCAATGGAATAAATAAAAGAACATATTGTTATTACTTTCACAACACTTTTAACATTTAGTAACACCTGTATTTTCAGAGGAAGAAATCTTTATTCAATCAAAACAAATATAATTGTTTACCCAGAACTGGTGACTGTTTTCTTTATTGCCTAGTGTAAGAACTCCTCACTGTCAACAGAGTGTACCTTTCTGTAGGTGAGCACTTAATCTTGGATAAAATTTTCAAAACAGACTTAGGCAGTTAGGACTCATTAGAGCCTAAACTCACTTCTGACACCCACATTTTCAAATTCACTTACCTCTGCCAAATCAAAATTATTATCCTATTGAACAAAGTGGCACACTTCTCCTCATTAAGGACTTTTTCCAGGCCAAAGGAGTACTTTCAAGCCCTAGACTTTTGTCTGTATTGCTGTTTTGTAATATTGTTTTGTAATAGGAAAAGTGTGTTTTTCATTCTCTTTTTCGAAATCTTTTTTGCTCAAGCCTTCAAAAGAAATCATCTTTGGGAAGTGACCAATCATGAAAAATTTCAGTCTTCCATATAAATATTTCAGAAAGTTATGAGCAACTGAAAATATGTGGTTAGAATGAAAGCTGTTTTGTATCTTTAACTAGAATTATCTCTCAAGCACCCTTTCTGAAGGAAATGCAAACTACTGAGGTATGTGGATGCATGCTAATGCTCATTTAATGGGTTATTTTTTAGGAAAAAAATTGAGTGGTATTTGATAATTTTTTAAAAATTCCAAAGAATGGCAGTAGCCTGTTTTTAACTCCCCCTTCTGAAGAAAGAAGGCAAACAACTTATGCTCCGATGCAAAGCTCTCTGGGTAGCTAAGTAATCTTAAGTAAGAAATCAGTCTGTCACAGAAATCCAATTCATTAAGAATATGAATAATTATAGCCCATGTAATTCCACATGTCACACACATTTACATTTAGCCTGGTTAGTGCTTTACAGTCATTGTTTGGAAATTTGAACCACATGGAGCATGATACTTCTAGTTTGTATGAAAATTAACTCTGACATCTAACATGGTTTGTTTGCTAAATCTAACAAGCCTGAACGTTGCAGCTTAAATGTTCCATATGATTTGGTTTACAGAAACCCAGTAATATAATTACAAATGGACTTGAAACAAAATGCTTGACCAAATCTCCCTTTGGGGAAAATTGGATTTGGATCTGGATCTAACTTTCCAACCAGGACCCAACTGTAGGTATGCAAAAATATGGGTGTAAATGTGGGTGCAAAATACCTCAATTTCTATATTATGGGTGAGCAAATCCAACAGCATTTGGGGATTTGGAAATCTTTCAAACTGCTTTGAAGTTTTGCAAACCTTGTTCAAGCTCATAAACTTTTTCCCTCCTGTAATTCAAACCATTTTCCTCAAGGTAGAATCAATTAAAAACATGTTATTCTCACTAAAGGGAATGCTGAATTATGCAGGATGCATAGAATAGTATTCTCCAGAAAACAGACTAGCACAGGTGGATGCCGTATATGCACGATTCTGGATCAAATGCTTTCCTGACTTTGACCAGTACAATCTCTTTGTTACTATGCTCCAACTTTTTTCAATTATTTTTTTTATTTGACAATCCTGTTCCTGTTTCAGTGCATCACTTCAAAAATATGGGAGTGGCATAACCACTATTTATTTTACTGCAATGTCATAGGTTTCAATGAAGGCAGAACTAAGCCCACTGATTGTCAATTGTGGGTTTCTTTTGTCTGATTTCCTTTCCCCTTATCTTCTTATTTCATAGCCTCTGTATTGATTTTCTCTCTGTCCACTGCCTTCTCCATTTTCACATTGGATTTTTCCCCCTCTGCTCCTTTTTTCAGATTCTTGTAAATGTAACATGAATTTGCTAACACTGGAGTTCTATTATGAATCTTGAACTTCATAGTGTCCTGAGCAGGTTCAAAAACAGGAAAATATAAGTTTGCCCATCCTAGAGTTTCATGTTTATTTCTCTTTGGCGTGTTTCTAAGGAATGGACAATACCACACCTTCCATTCAGGAAAGAGATGATATTTGATTAACGTATAGCTCAGGATTCCTTACTGCTTTTTGTACCTATGTGAGGTACTCAGAAACTGTGTACTTAACTCTTGTTGTTAGAGATTTTTTTAGACTAAAATGTTTTTTAAAAGTAGGGAGAGAAACAGAAAAGCAGGAGTCCTGTTTCTCTTTGTGGAACACAAGACATGAGCATGCCGGTTTTGGTTTTCTTGAGAGACTAACTTTTGAGCCCCTTAATGAGGAAAGAAAAATATAGATTCCTCACATAGGTAGAAAAATAGGGCAACATTCTTTTTTCCCATGGCAGTGTATGCATGTGTGTTCTTGTGATAAAGCTGTGAAGTTTTTGGCTGCCCTTTTCTGGCTTCTGTTGTTTTCTGGGGGCTCAGTGGGATAGATAGTTTGTGCTGTGACAGGACATGCCAACAAATTGCATCACTTCTGCCTCGGTGGCTGAGGACAATGACATGCCATATGCCAATGGCAAGAAATGAATGGGGCTCATTTATACTGGCACTGGGTGTCTTCAGCCCTGTCAGTCTTCAGAGGCTATCTATGGCAAATTGGAAAGTAGCACGGGAGCAGCAGCAGCATGAAGAGATGCAGCATGAAAAGCTTCCAGCATTCATAACTTTATGAACAACACTCCGCTTTGAAAGGAAAAAACCCAAACCACACTGCTTATACATGTATCCCATGCTCTGCAACTTAACCTTTCATACTCAGAAAGAAAGAAAATTACCAATTGTTTCTCCCTATGCATTAGTACACCATACAAAAAAAATCTTTGAGTAAATTCCAGCTGCAAGGAGAAAACAAAAACACAGTAGGTGTCATGCTTCATGCATTCAAAATAGTTTCTCTACTCAAATAGACTGCCGCAAAGATTTGCCCCAAAGTTGACCCCAGTGCCTCTGGCTTGCACTCCAGCAACAACAAAACTCATATTTGACCTCTGACCTTCCTGGCAACACATCATTTGTTTCCGTGTGTTGAAGCAAGGGATGATGGGTGATGATTAAAGAGCAATGGTTCTGTTGACCTGAGACGCTAATGAGAATGAAATGAGAAGGTCAATGATCATCCTCACATGGCAAACCAAGACAAGTAGCTAATCTGTTGTTAATTGTCCTTTACATTTGTTTTAAGGGCAACAGTGGAGATAGGTGGCAGTCATATGTCTCCCTTCTTTATAATCACTGTAATTAGCATCATAATCAGAGTTAGGCACGCCTGGGGAAGCCTGAAACCTGCCTGGTGAGCAGGACCACATTTATTTGTTTATTTGCTTGCTTGCTTGCTTGCTTGCTATAAAATTTGCATGGGTTAGTGAAAGGTGCCAGACGGATAAGCATGGAGAAAGAAAGCTTCCATTCATGTGCATAACAGTACAACCCAGGCAGCTCCAGTGTGAGCTTCACTCTCCGTATCCTGACTCAGGGTTTCTACCCTGACCCGCAGGGACATTTCTGTGGGTGAGAGGGTGGTTCACTATCTATGACTGTTCACCTCTTAGACTTTCCAGTGAGCACCAGTGTGGCTCATTTTAGTGATATTGGGAACTGACTGAAACCACTAAGTCAAGAGACAGGCACCACTGAACAGCCACCAAATACGGACTGGTGACGGTGAACCCAGACTGAAGATTAACCAGAAAACTAGAGATAAAAGTTCCACTCCTCCCATTACCAGTCCCTCTTGAGCCATTCTCACATGTGCTGGTGTGAATTTAAACACTTCCTTGTGGAGTAACTTTTTTAAAGGTCCCAAACATTCCCACATAGAGAGCAAGTCATTGGGAAAACCTTGTGAGAGGGAGTCAAAACAAGTCAACTTGTAAACCCTTGATACTTTTGACATAGCTGGAACTAGGAGGGGAAAGGGTATGTTTGCTGGATATTTCATTGCCTTAATCACAAACTCTTTTCTATTATTGGTTCATTTGTATTAGTACATTCAGGTACAGAGCATTCAGAAGTGTTGATTTGGGACCTAAGGTGTCCGCTTTCTAACACTTGCTGATACTTTCAGAAGGAAAAATATTCAATATTGTAAATATTTAAATGAGCAGTTTGTTATTGTTTTAGTGCTTGGTACACATAGAGAATCATAGAAGATTAGGATTGGAAGGGACCTCAGGAGGTCATGTAGACCAACCCACCGACCCCAGCTAAATCATCCCACTCCCTCTTCAACACTTTCAAACAGTTCTTGATATTTATATCACAGTCAGAGAGAGAGAGAGAGAGAGATATGCAGGACTTTAGATAGATAGATAGATAGATAGATAGATAGATAGATAGATAGATAGATAGATAGCCTGCCTCCATGCTTAAAGCATTTTCTTTCCCACTGCTGCACTGGAGGGATTCCTTTTAGCTGTATTCTCCTTTATGCATCTAATGGTCACTTTCAGGTTAGCAAAGCTACTGGCCAAATGGCAGTCAGCTGGTGAGCTAAAGCCTGAGAGCTTTAAAGTATTTGTCTAGTGAAGAGTTTACTGCAGTGCTCATCATAACACACTCATTAATGATTAATTTGGATTAAACTGAAGGGTCGGAGGAGTCATCTTGAAAATCTTGCCCACCAGTGTGCTTTTTTTGCCAGCTAGTACATTGACGATTTCAGTGCATGCTGCCTCTAGTTTTTATACCTCCACTGCCACCTCCTTTTGCCCTTTGTCTTATACAGCACATTAGCTACAAGTTACAGGCCACGTGTGGACATTTGTTTCAGGGCAACTCCTTGTCAGGTAGGAGTAAAACTGGACTATAGACTAGAAAAGAATCTGCAACTCTCCACTTTCTTTTCTACTGTTTTGAACAGAAATTTTGAAGTGGATCTGTTTTTCTATAAGCCTTTGGTACAACTAGAATAGCCATTGTAATTATGTGATTTGTGGTTAAGGCCAAACAAAAGCAGAATTTCATATGAAATGAGATGAACAGCTGTTCTGCTTCTGTAGTTCACATGGGAGACAATGAGTTAAAATGCTGTATGGTTGATATTGGGGAACTGGTGTCGGTAAATTAGATAAGTAAGTTACAAAATAAATGGCATTTCTTACACTTTACATACCAAAAAGTGCATAATTATAGCTTTTTACAGTGAAATCTGTAATCATCTGTCACAAAAGTTTACCTTCAGGCTTTCATTATATCCCCTCAGATAAATTCTGGTCTCAGGTACATTTGGTGTAAATTCAATGTAACTGCATTGGCTGTAATAGAGTTATTTTTGTTTCATACCAGTGCAACTGGTAGCAGAATGTGGTTCACCATTTTCACATGAATTCTACTTTTTAGCTGAAATTTCCCAGACTGGGACTCAACCCATGGGAGAAATTTATTTTATTTATTTTTTTGGCAAATCTGTTCGGCCACTTCTTGTGTTATAAGAGGGGTTTTAATGACTTTTTCAGCTTTGAAAAGCTGTCGTTCTCAGGCTTCTGATGAGATAATGTGGCAGTAGTAGATTTTAATACATCGTTGAATCACACACAGTAAAATCTACTTAAAATCTGCCATAATATCAGCAGTGAGAGAAAATGACTGACATGCCAAGATCCTGGTATTTCAGAGTCTGTGCAACATTTGCTGCACTCTGAAAATTCTGGACTAGATTGTGATACTTTACTCCCTCTGAGATGTGCTTAACTTCCCTCTAGGCTCACTGTCTTAAACAGTTCCACTTAAGGAGGGACAAACTATTCAACACAATTAGGTGACCATCATCTAGTGTTCTTAAGTTTTTGGTTTTGAAAAATGTTCAAGGTTTTGTTTCCTTTTTGGTTTTGTTGCGAAGGCACAGCCACCGTAATGTTGACACACTCTGTTGACCAAACTGAAGAAAAATGCTACAGTACTGAGATTGCCCTGCCCCAGGCAGTTAATGATATATCAATGTTTCTTACTATGAATCAGTCATGGACATCACTTCCGTGTTTGGATGATACTCAGCTTTCCCCTCAATCCATCCTAATCACTCCATCTTCCACATGCCACCCCAGTGTCACCAAAAGAAGTTAACAGTGAGCAGGTGTAATGTGAACAAAAGGGATACCTTTCTCACATAATGCAGAATTAAACTCTGGAACTTATTGGCATGGGACATTATGATGGCCAAAAGTATACATGGGTTCAAAAAAGAACAGGGTAAGTTTATGAAGGCTAAGTCCATCAATGCCTATTAGTCAAGATGATCAAGGATGCAACCCCACAACTAAACAGCTAACTGCTAGAAGCCAGAGGGAGAGTGTTGGATCACTCCAGCTGTCCTTTCTGTATGTTGCTCCTGATGCTCTGGTAATGGCCACTGTCAGAGAGAGGATATTGGGCTAAGGTCTCACCCACTATGGCAGTTCTTATGTTTTTGACCTTGTCCCCTCCTAGCTACACCTGAGCTAAGTATTACTGAATACTTCGAAGACTGAAGCACTTTCTGAGTCAAAGGTCCTTTTATCCTTATAAAAAGGTCCTCTGGTTTTAGTATCACTTTCCTTAACTCAGATTTTGCTCTGAAGCTCAGAAATCTTGAAACAGTCTTTTGATTCTGCCTTTTGTTTTATCTTCCACTTCTATGTTCTCTGTAATTTTGCTGGTCACCACATCTGAAACATTCTCAGAATTTATCCTTACTTTCATCCTGCCCCTCCTGAAATCCTTATTTGTGTTACAGTCACCCCTAGTCATATTACTGCCATTTTCTCTTTTATGGTCTTCCCATATCCCACAGTCTGAAAACTAGGGAGTCCAAAATATTGAGATGGGACTCAACTCTGCTCTGGGGAATGGGAGCATATCAGTTTCATCTTCTGGTTTCTCTTGTTTCCTCCCCATCTTCACCTAAAATTCAAAATTCTAAAGGGGTAGCCATTTTGGCCTAGTTCAGCAAAACAAAGGAGTCTGGTGATACTTTTAAAGACTAACAAATTTGTTTGCCTTTAAAAGTGCCCCCAGACTCCTTCTTTGTTTTGCAATTCAAAAATTTCCAATGTTCTGCAAAGACTTACCTAACAGTGGTTATCTGATGTCACATCCACTTAACCTTCTGCCTCTTTACTTTATTCTTCTAATATTGGCCTCCGCTCTAGTGTAAAGGTTGCCTTTTCATTTGTGATGTCTCTTGCGTGGTGGTCACCAGTGAGACAATGTTTCCATGTGTGAATCAGTTATATCCTATTCTAAGATTGAGAGAACTGTAATATCTCTGATACAAGCATTGGCAAATGCTGGCATTTTAATGGCAGCCTCTACGCCTAGATTTCTCTCCTTCCCTTTATACATTTTAATATCAGCTTTAAATTCTTTCTTGTCTCTTCAACTTACACTGACTCCATCAACTGCTTTGTGAAGCCAAATATAAAAAAAATAAAATGTGATATATCCCCATGTGTGCAGACAGGACAAATCTGAAATCACTTTCAACCCTGGTTCTATGCACAAATTATGTGTGAATCAACCACATTCAGTGTACAATGGAGCTGGAAAAATTATAAGAAAGAAAGAAAGAAAGAAAGAAAGAAAGAAAGAAAGAAAGAAAGAAAACAAACCAGCCTGGTTTATTCACATTATTTAGTGAATTTGCATTGGCTGTGCTCAAGCGCTGTTTAGATCTTCGTTGTTTAAGAATCCACCTTTCTTTTCACATGATACTGCACCAGCCCAGCCACCTGCAATGCTTGAGCTAATAGATCCCTGGCTTAAACAGGAGCCGGAGGGGACTGGCATCATGACATTCTTAGTGAGTGATCCTTGCTTTTGGAATTGTCTTTCTTTCTTGGCCCCTTTTGGTTGGTGAGAAGTTGGCTTCCATAAAGTGCTCTTTCCCCTGACTTCCTGAGTGTAAGATAAATTGGGTAATGCACTGGAACTTATTTCTGGAGTTTGAGGTGAGGAAGAAGTTAAATTCCTCTGTGATTGTGGGAAGATTTTTCAGCTGATCTGGTTATCTCATTTTAGGAAGGTTTTTTGTGTGTTTGTTATGAATTATTATTTACATTTTGATTAACATTGTGATTTTAACCTTTCTAGTGTTCCTACATCTATACAAATGGATATACATTTCATTAAACAAACAGATCATTAGAATGAAAAAATTTACTTGCAAAAATGTACGCAGGCAACAATTTTCAATGTCATCTATGTGAGTATTTGTTAAATTTAGGTGCTGGAAGTGTTTGTGTTGGAAGTACTTATGTACTCATCCAGTCAGGGAATAGAAACAATGTCATGTTACTCATAGGACTATCACAACTAAAGATAAAACTTTGAATAGTTGTCATTAACCCACAGAATAAAGCATTGAAAGGAAATTCATTAAAAATCAGAAAAATCAGAATCCGCATGTGAATATCTCACAGGTAGAAAATAAGGCAAAATGTATCTAACAAATTACTTCTTGAGACTTTTTTCATTCAAGCCTTCTGCAGTTTACTTCATGTCTTCAGGCATAAACAGTAATTTTCATATGGAATGTGCAAAAATGATGGGCCGTGTTTGGAAAGGCCCATGTTGTATTAGATAAGTCCCAGTATACATGTGAATATAAAAATACTTCAAGTACTCTTTGTGCAGTATAATCAATAGAATAACTTGTTCAGAATCAAAATACACCTGTTCTATGCCACAATATCTCACAGGAAATTATAACTTAACTTCTGTAACCAGAAGCAGACACCTCAGTGGCACATTAAGTAAATAATGTCTGTTTTCTTTGACACAAATCAATTCAATTCTCAAAATCTCACACTGCAATATATCACTTTCACACTTTTATTTGACAAGTGGCAGGGTCACAAGTTGTTAAACCTTTTTGCAGGAAATCCACAAATTAAAAGGAAGTTTGCACCTCATTGGATTTGATCCTACAAATATGAAATTTATTAAATGCTTCCTCCAATCATTGTAAATATTGTTTTCATAATAGCTGCCTAATTTGTAGCATGAATTCTGCTGTAGTCAATCAGTAATCCTCTTCCCAACACTGACATGAAAATTAGAATATCTTGCATCAGCTGTTAACCATGGAGTGGTTCTGATGAAATACTTTATTCTGTGGCATTTTTCTCTGTAATAAAGGTAAAGTTTTATGCCATTACAAAGGAATTATTGAAAACACAGTTTTGGTAGAAGAGTTTTAAAGCCCAAACTTCCAATGACTTCCCTGAGAATTGGACTGGATCCCCAATGAATAAGTAGATTTTTGTATTCAACATTTAGCTACATCTAATTGTCACTTAATAGCTCTAGTCAGATAGTACTCACTATTTTTCTTTGGTTGCATAGGGACACTTGTCACAAATAATGTTAGGTATAATTCAAGATTTACTGAGAACCCTTTATTAATATAGAAAATAAGTAATTTCATTGGAATTATTCTTTCACTTCCAGAATTAAATAAATAATGAAGAACCAAAAATACATGCATTCATTAAAATTTTACAGATTTTATAATACCACTCTATTATTGTTTTCACAAACTCATCCCATAATTTCATGTAGTGGGAGACTGGACACAATTATTTTCTTGGTTTTTTTGTTGTTGTTGTATTGTTAGCTCTAGATAAGCCTTATGATATATAGATGCTGCCTATGGACTGACATCTTGATGCATTGATTGAACAGAGATGCTGGGTCAGATTCTCTCAGACTAATGTACAAAGAGCACTTGATCCCACCAGTCTTGAGCATTGGAGCCTGAAGGGATTCACTTGAGGGAGAGCAGGCAGAAATCTTGATAGCTGACATCCACTGGATTTGCAACAAGGAGAAGATAGTTTGAATCTCTCTACACATAGCTCATCCCTCAACTACCCTACCAAGACATCATCCCCAGTCAGAACTCCCCATTTTCAGTGCTGTCAGCTGCAGATGCACCAGTGCAGAGAAGACTGCTAGAACCATGAATCATTGGCAACCTACCTAGAGTGGACTTTTTACCACAGGGCAATCTCTACCAGTATGTGTGTTGGTCACATCTAGTGCCAAGCCTAGGTGAACCTGATCCACTATGAATAGATTTATCTCATATAAAAACCTCATTCAGATAGCACAAGGAAAGCCCGTTTCAGTAATTCAACCCTTTAAAAGCTAGAAGATTCATCTCCTTATGTTGCTCTGGACAAACAACATAGCTAGTGAAAGGCCACTCACCTGGCCTAGAACAGATGGTACTTATTAATTAATAATGCATGAGCTTTCTAGATGTTTTATATTTTCAACACTGTATAAATTTTAATGTGTGCTCTCACACTGTTCCTCTCCCGTGAGCCATGCACTTGCCCTAAGATTTGTATCACCGGGCATGTCAGGGAGGCAGGATAGCGGAAAAAAAAGCAGTCGTTTTAATTTCTTTATCCAAATGTTAAGCTTCTATAGCATCTTTTTTACCAAATCTTTTCAGATTAATAGGAATGCTGAGTTTGAATGTCAACAACCAAATAACAGGTAGAAGTGTATGGCAAATAAAACATAACCTGTAGTCATAAGCAGAAAGGGAAAGAAATAAGGGGACACTGATGTGTTGCATTTTTGAAGACATTTATCACTATGGTATCTAAGGGCCTGATCAAACCCACCAAATTTGATGGGAGCCCTTCTATTGACTTCAATGTGCTTTGGATCAGGCCCTAAATGTCACTTAGTTTTTCTCAGTACATATTAACAAGTTTAAAAGATATGACTGCAAATTGCTATATTATTTATTAAAGCATGATTCCTGCATGTGCAAAGAAACAAATAGAGAAGCAAAACCAGCCAGGGTAATATATTATGCTGGCCAGGTTTTAAAGGCTATTAATACAAGAAAGTCTTTTCCCTTCTGCAGAATGTATATAATTTCCTGCAACAAGCTACTCCATGTGTGTGTGTGTGTTACAAGTCAGCCAAAAAGATACAGACGATATGGCCAACACCAAAATAGGTAAATAAGTTACATGTGCAAAAATAGCTTTAGATTAACTTCTTCACTCTGGAGAGAAAGAATACACGCATGCGATATTTCTCTTGAACTTCACAGCTCCAATTTATTTTTTAACCACTCAGAACTTGGTCTTTCCCTGTCATTTTCTCTTTTCACTTCCTCAAAGTATCTTTAAACTGCTCTTCTATTTTTCTCTTGTTTTCTTGTGAGAAAGGATATATGTCCTGGCAGACTGTCCTTCCATCAGTCAACAGAATCTACTGTACCATTAATCAGGTCAGCCAATCAGAATGCAGGGATTGGCATATTGTACAGACACACTTAATCAGGTTTATTATACAGTTAATCATGTGTACACTAATAGTTATGGGGGATTAACCATTTAGGACGTTAGCTGTGTGTTCTGATTAGCTATGTTTACCTGTTAACTTTCCCTGTTTTGTTTTAGTTTTTATTCCCTTCACCAAAAATGTTCTCTGTTCAAAATGCTTCCGGGAGGTTTCCTGAATAATTAAGAATTAGTCTTTAACTAATAGAAAGAAATCATAAATAACTTCAAAAGTAACTCTTTAACACACAAATTCTTCTTAAAAATAAGATTAATTGAAAGGAAAGTTTATTACTTTGTTTCCTCAAAAACTATCCTTGATTTCAAGGGTGGTGAATACAAATGATAGTTTAATCACTGAATATGTTCATTGTGGAGTTAGATTTTGAATTTGTAAACTAACATTTAATAGCAAGGGATCTCTTTGTATTTATTTTTGACAGTCGAAAGCAAAACACAAGAATAAGATTGTTTGACTATTCACCATAAAGTCTTAAAATAAAAACTAGCAGCAGCCAAAAGTAATCCCTCAAGTCATTTTGTAGTTGAATGTTTGCATATAGTCAGAGCTATCAGTGCTGAAAACTGAAGATTCCAGTCAGAGAGAAGGGTAGCGTGGCAGGGGGAAAGAGGGAGAAACAAGAGAAACAGAAAAAATGAGCCTGCCAGTGGTTAATTGAGCATATAGATTCCTAATGTGTCAGGCACTGCCCTCGCGGATGAAGGATGACACTTTTTAGGACGCATCTTCCTTTGTTACCATTTTAAGACTAATGAAGCCTGCAATTCATGAACCTGATGCTGGACACTTACTGGCAGGGACATTCGATTCAGCACCTCTGCAGACTATACATTTGTATTTAGAGGTTTTAAATGTTTTAATGTATGGCATATAGTATAGGTCTGTAGTATCCTTTAAATTTGTGTATGTGTAATAGTTCAGACAAAAAACAGTTTTTGAAGACAAACTGTGTTATCAGCCTCTACCCGTTTTTCAGTTAACTTTTATAAAATTAATCAGGCAATCTTATGTTGGCCAAAACATTTTTGGACTTCTTTAGTGAACCAGGCCTATTTACTTTTATAGTCTCTAAACATCCATTATACAAAAGTTTGTTGTTGTTTTTCCCCCTCCTGCCTTCAGGTCACTTGTTAATGAGCTGAGCACTGGGAAAAGGATGGAAGTTATTACAACAGGATAGGGGCAGAGGGATTTTCTTTATGGTTTCATAAGCTAGTGAGAGAGGTGATATTTATCAAGAGTCCTTTCAAATACTGTTCCTTGTAGATTGATGACTACAGCTTGGACTTGATCAGATAGGAGTTGGATTCCACTTGAAGGAGTTACTGGACCCTCTTTGGCCCCTGGCCTGTGTAATCTCTGACCTTCCTAACCTCTGTAGGGCTTCCTTTATGAGAGTTCCCAGCCAGATGGTCAAGTCATCAAAGCTTTATGAGCACAAACTTCTTTTACCACTTCACAGTTTCTTCCATCCAGAAAGCAGAAAGGGTGAAAGAGTGAGGAAAAGAAGCTAAAAGGTGTTAGAGGTAAAAACAAGTCACAGAGGTAGCTTCCTGCTAGATTCTTTATATGTTAATATGTGTATTGGTATGATGCTTCCTGCCCATGTGTACCATATACAATTTTGAATCCCCAGTGAGCATTGCTAATGTCAGCAACGCTACAAATGTATGATATATCTTCCAATGTGAAAAGTTTGTAATGAAAAGAACAGAACTACTTTCTCCAGAGGCAGTAACCATTTGTTTACTGTTCTTTAGAAATTCATTATCTTTCCTCTATATACATATTTTTAAAAAATCTTCTCATGATTTTTGGCAATTTTCTTATATTATTTTTCTGTATGTTTAAAAACTGCAAAAGATCACTGCCCCTGATTTAAAAGCGCTGCTTTGTAACAGCGGAGAATGTTACCTACCTTCACTTCCAATAGGTGACTTAAATTGCATTAGGCCTGAGCACAGCAAAGTGACCTTGTTAACTTTATGAGTACTACTCTCCAGTTTCCACCTGCTTCCTGTGGAAACAACCTCACTTATGAGGAAGTCAATTTTCAAGTGATCCTTCAGGAGGACAGTTAACTCAGTCACCAATTCCTGGATTTGAGGGTTACACTTTTCCAATTAAAGAACACACAGAGAACAGCAAAACCTGTAAAACTGCAACATTACTAAGACATGTTATAACAATTCTTTGATGTACAGAGCTAATTTTAGAGCCTTTGAAATCAATTCCTATCACTAGCAGGTAAAGTCAAAAATAGAAGACCCATGAATCTGGGTGAGGTCAAACTCCTTTACAGGTTCAGGCTGATTGGTTTGCAATAAAACCACTGAGATCTGCTAGTTTTTAATGAGCTTTTCTCTGAAGAGGTGAACTTGTATTTTCACTGAAGATTGTTCATAAGGGTGGGTTCCATGCATCTGGCACACAAGTTACTTGCAGGCCTGGCTGTTCACCTGCACTAAAAGTCCTTATGAGGTTCATTGCTATTAACCATACAGAGAAACAAATTATTTCATACTGTATCATAGATTATTCAAGTACTTGGGGGAAGATCCTCAGCTAGTGTAAACTGACAAGTCAGTTGTCTTCAACTGAACTCAGTGAAACTGTGACCAGTTAAAAGTCTGCCTAATGGTTGGGAAGAGGGAGAGGCTTAAATACCCCTGAGCTTTTGGCAAAGCAGGAAGCAACAGCCATTATTTTCAGAAGTATTGTCAACAATCCGCTGCGCCATGGAGGTAGCTGTGCACTGGGAATGCTTGAATGAAAAGCCCTTGTAGGAAGCACATTCAAGAAGGCTAAAGAGACCCTTCCAAGACTGTAGTCCTAAGCCCCAAATATCAGCCACATATGTGGGCTTGGCTTCAACCCTGATTATTATACAGATTTGGTTTAGATCTTTGTAGAACCCGGAGACATAGGCTATGTCTACACTTTAAGTCGACTTAAAGTCAATCTTAAGTTGATTTAACAGAGTGCCTACATTTTAAGTCGACCTTATTAAGTCGGCTTAACAGTAGACATAGCTGTCCACGCTGGCTTTAAGTCGACTTAATAAAGTCGACTTAGCGCTATTCCCCATCCACACTGGCTTTAAGTCGACTTAAGAAGTCGACTTAAGGCTTAAGTACACCTTCAGAGGTGGTGTTATTAAGTCGACTTAAACTGTTATTAAGTCGACTTAATAAAAGCCCAGTGGGGACACGGCTTTGTGTAGTTCGACTTAAGGACGCTTAATTCGACCTAAGTTGTCAGTATAGACACACCCATAGGCTATGTCTACACTAGCAAAGTTAAGTCGACTTTATTAAGTTGACTTAACAAGGTCGATTTTAAGTCAACTTAAAGTCAACCGAAAGTTGACCTTGTTAAGTCGACCTAACAGAGTGGCAATACTTTAAGTTGATTTAAGTCGACCTTGTTAAGTCAACTTAATGGCTTTAAGTCAACTTAATAAATTCGATTTAGCACTAATCCCTGCTCACACTGGCTTTAAGTCGACTTAAGAAGTCAATTTAAGGCTTAAGTTGACCTCAGAGGAGGTGTTATTAAGTTGACTTAAGCTATTATTAAGTTGACTTAAGGAAGGGCTTAAGTCGACTTAATAAAAGCCCAGTGTGGACACTGCTTTGTTTAGGTTGACTTAAGCATCCTTAAGTCGACCTAACTTGCCAGTGTAGACATACCCATTGGCTATGTCTATACTTACAAAGTTAAGTCAACTTTGTTAAGTCGACTTAACAAGGTCGACTTTATGTCGACTTAAAGTCGACCTTGTTAAGTCAACTTAACAGCAGAGATAGTCATTATATTGGCTTTAAATTGACTTAATAAAGTCGACAGTGTTAATCCCCATCTACACTGGCCTTAAATCAACTTAAGGAGTCGACTTAAGGCTTAAGTCGACCTAAAAGTAGGTGTTTTTAAGTTGACTTAAGCTTTCCTTAAGTCGACTTAAGAAAAGCCCAGTGTGGATTCGGCTTTGTTTAGGTTGACTTAAGCATCCTTAAGTCAACATAACTTGCCAGTGTAGACACCACCCATAGTGACTATGCTACCATGATCTAGTGTAGCTCATTATATTAGAAAATACTTAGAACCTGGGCCTTAGATTGCTCTCAGTCATGCATGCATTTTCCTTTGACATCACTGTGGGATCCTCAGATGGTGACTCAATCAATAGGTATCCCAAGTCAGAGCTGGGCAAATAGTTCATAATTCATCATTTACTTTAGCCTTCACAAATGTCATGTTATGTTTCCAGAACAATTCTGATTCTGAAATTTATTTTCCATGAAAAATTCTGCAGAATTTACTAAAAATTATCCCTTTTTGCTAACCTTTACCATTTGTGAGAATAGTTGCAGAAAACAAACTTTAAAATGCTGCAAACACATATGGAATTGATTTTTTTTTAAATTGACTATTTCCAGATCATATTTTGCAATACTTGCCAAACTCTAGCCCTATGTATAAGGGTATTATAGAAAGTTGAAATCTGTTGTATTACAATAGATATCTTTAAAACTGTAAAGTTCACATTTAAACAATATATTGTTTCTGCTTTGATAATTTCACTATACTGTTCTGGATTAAGCTAACATTTTAAAATTATGTAAGCGTATGGACTGCACGTGCTGGTGTTTTAAAAGAAGAAGAAAAGGAGAATTACTGATAAAAGGAGGAAAGTGGATCTCTACCCTGTAAGTACCAGGCCTAGTACCTACAGGATAGATATCCCCTCATATCATTTTATAAGCAATTATACTTTTCCTCTTCTTTTAAAGAAAAGTAAAACACCAGCACATACAGTGCAATATGCAAAAAATCATTAAGGATCTGACTTAGAATGACAGAACTCAAGAAATTCAGAATTAAATCTGTCCTTAATTCACCCCACTCTGCTTAAGTATTATAGCACATATGCTATGCACCTCCCACCCCCATCCCCCCTGTTCTGAGGCCCCCTGATTAAGTGCTGCACCTAGACACAATGTGGTAGCTTAAGGAGAGAATTTCAGCTTTAACTTTGAATGTCCTGGGTCATGGAGACTGTTAATATCATTAGAACATAAAGTAGATGGTTTAATACCTTATAGACAGTGCTTCAAGTCAGCAGCAGCTGCCATGGGCTGTGTTCCTACCCCTTTTTTTTCAGTCACAGTGTAGCACCTGGACTTTTTCTGAAATAAGAAGGTTCAGCCATTACAGATGAACAAGAAGAAAATGATACAAAGGATGCAAAGACTGAAACAAAGGCTAAAGGAAAATAAAATCAGAGATGGTAAAAACGGTTAATTTAAAAATCTAATCAGATCGTTCAACAGTGTCCATTTCTGCTATACAGTATTGGGCCCTGGCTCAGATCTGCTCTAAAGCTCTATCCAAACATCTCTATTTGTTTGTTCTCATTTGGAGTGTTATTTATAGAATAACCACTTATCAAACATTCCTAACAATTAGCTGAATCCTGAGGTCCTTACTCATATGATATACAGACAAACTCCCCTTTGCCATTTACCTGAGTAAAACTGTGTAAAAAGCAGAGTAAGGACTAAAGGATTTGGCTCATTAATAATACAGGGTTTGATTTTGCCACCTTTACTAATGCAGAATATTACCTTGTTCCACAAGTAAAATGATTTTAAGAGGGCTACTCACAGAGGAAAGTACTATTCAGCATAAGTGGCAAAATTTGGCCAATTATAATGCTGTACTCATGGTAGAGTTGTGTATAGGACTGCAGGAACATTTCAGAGCAGAGAAACTGGTGAATCCAATAGGTGATGTAGTTTGGTGTTCTATTGCAAAAATATTACAAATTCTAGAATGTTCTTTTTGACGTCTTAAATGTTGCAATTCCCTATTTGATTATAAATGGCAATTCTTTGGAGTGGACCAGTTTCAGAGGTGATACATAAGATAGTGTAAGTCACACAGACTTAGACTCCAATATGGCTACATGGACCATTGGCTTTCTGCAACGAAATCTAAATGGTGTAATTTACAAATCAGTTCCCCAAGGAAAGTGTACGTTGAAGAAGCCCCCAGTCTAATTTAACGTACACATTCTTCCTATTTCTTGGTTTGTAAGTTACACATACCTATGCTTCATTTACGTAGAGTAGGTTTGAAGTAAAACAGTATAGCCTCACTTCCACGCTTAAAGTCCAGATCTTGATATCCTTGTTCACGGTGTACTTTGTCCCATACACTGCAGTAAGAGGTTTTTCTGATGGCTTATGTACACAGACATTTAGTTCACAGTAACCTGCAGTGTAAATCTACACCATACTAGCCTTCCACATACTAACTGTCTATGTAAGACCTACTGTTGCACACTAACAATGCATTAGTACTGGCCTTTAGTCTACTTCCATTTCAAAGCACATTAATCAAAGCACACTAACAAACTGTTAGTGCGCATCAGCAGGATCAGCATGGAGGATTAGTGTCCAACAGGCTAGTGCGGGAAAGATCCAGACCCCAACTTCCTGCCAACAAAATGTTCATTTGGATAATCCCTGAATAATAATTTAGAAGGGACTGAGTAAGGGCTCCAGGATTTGCTTCTGCGGGTATTTAATGGTGTCCCATGTTATTTAATTTGAAAACAAAATTCTCAGATGCTTTTTTTACATTTGTCTGAATGAAAAATGTTCCCTATTTGCCTATCTCATTTCCGTTATTTTGCCAGGTAGCCCTGGTGTATCTTGTGTCTCCCAGTCAGTTTGGTATCTTCCCTGAAAATGTCTGTTGATCTTTTGGGTACATTGTTTGACCTCCCACCACAATGAAACTCTTCCACTCAAATATATAAATGATGCAAATGAAGGACAAACATTTTCCTGCTGATGTTTTCTGTCAAATACAGCACTCCCTGGGGGGAGCCCTGCACTCTATCTGCTGAAGGGATCTTAACTCATTCTTTGGAACAGAGGGTCTTTTTTGTTGTGGGAGACAGATTTTATACATGTCTTTTCCAAAACCATCTTGGGAAGTCTCACATCTAAGTAACATAAGGAGCAGGAGCAGAAGAAAATGATCATGGCCATGATCTTTATATAAAATGTTTCATTTAAAATCCCATTTTTGTAACATTTTACATGTAATGAAAATGTAATAGAGTACTAACAAGCACATTTATGAGAAGGAAGGAAAGGGAGATCAAGATCTATCTGACCAGGGTCTACAGTAAATATAAGACAAAATATAAGCAAAACTAATATGCTGTTTGGTTGGCTTCAAGAAATATCTGCAGAGGGGAGGGAGTGTATGTGGGGGGGTGAAGGGTAAAAGAGAAGACTTGAGTTGCACCTGTGGGGTTTTAGTAGGTTTATGGTTCACCAATTTATTCCTACATGGCCTGGATCCTTCACACTGGGATAAATTCCATGTTACAAAGACGAATGGAAATGAAGAGCTGTGTAATTATTAGTTTTGTTGCTAGCAGATCAATCATTTGAGATGAACTACTCACAAAGGTCACGTATGACCTTTCGGTTGGAATTTAACTGGCACCGCAGTTGTGATTTGCTCACAGCAGCAGTCCCCTGCTGGCTGTATTATAACAGTCTTGGCAGCATTAAAAGGCGGGCCTGCATTCCATGTCATTGGGACTCTTATAATTATGACAAATGACTAAATGTGTTATTTTCAGCAAAGCAATGGCAGTCAAAAGGGGTACTTAGAGTTTGTAAGAGGTGATGGCTGGCGTGGCTTTGAAGGCTTTTCCTTTTTTTTTGACTTAACACAGACTGAATCATACATGGCCACCCCACTGATAGCTGAGCAGCGTGTGAAACCCATTTCACACGTCTGTGCTGCTTTACAGCTGCGTTGCCCTCTTTTCATCCACAACAAAACCAGAGCCGGTGGCTGCGGCTGCTTTAAAACAGGCACATGGTTTGCTAGGGGAAACTTTACTGGCTTTGTTTTAATCAGGGATGAATGGGAAATCCCAAGCACTGAAGTGTATTTTGCTGGAGTCTGGGAGGTGGGGGGGGGGGGAGGGGAAGGGAGGAGTGGCAGAAGGGGGAACAAAGCCCAGTAGGAAATGTCGTCCAAGTGGTGTTTCTGACAGCAGAAAAGAGTCCTTCTGTCCATAAAAACAATGAAAGTGTGAGCAGTAAAATTGAATGAGAAATAGCTATACATGTTTCTGGAAAGTAATCTGGAAAAAATATACAGCTCATCAGTTTATTATACCTGCATTTTCTAATGGTTCAAGAATTCCCATTCATCTCATTGGGCGTCCCAAGAATGAAATTCCCATATGCCATTTTAAAAATAAACAGGATAGATTTTGAAAAATTTAGTATGAAGTAAATATTTATAAGTATCAGACATTACAAATTTTTAGATGCCAAGCTAGGGCCTATCACCAGAACAGTCAGTCAGGCAGTCAGTTGGTTAAAAAAATGGAAAGGCACCATGGCCAACATTCCCATGGAGCTCCTTCAGGCAGACTGGAAGAATTCAATAGACACTTAGACAGATCACTTACTAAAGATATGGGAAGACAAAAAATATCAAATGAGTGGGGAAAGGATCATATAATGAAGCTGCCAAAGAAAGGAGACCTCAGCCAGTATAAAAACTGAATGGGTATTCAATTGCAGTTTAGCTCAAAACAAGATGGTGATCAGTTGTTCTCCACATCCACTGAAGGTAGGACAAAATGTAATGTTGTTAATCTGCAGCAAGGGCAATTTCAGTTAGATATCAGAAAAAAGCTTCCTAACTATGAAGCAAAGTAAACTCTGAATTAGGCTTCCAAAGGAGGTTGTGGAATCCCCATCATTGGATGTTTTAAAAAACAAATAGGACAAACACTTGTCAGGGATGGTCTAGGTGTACTTGGTCCTCCCACAGAGCAGGGGGCTGGAAATGATCACTTGTCAAGGTCCCTTCCAGTTCTACATTTTTATGATTCTATGTTTCAGATAAAGTATTTGCACTTATAATTCTAGACAAAATAAAGTGGTAGATTCAAGATTATGACAAGAACGGGTAGTATTCAGTTAGGAGAAATCATGTAGAGATCAAATAGCAACCCAAGACATCAACACAGAAATGCTGATCAAATGGCAGTCACCACTTTATATGAAATTTATAGATTCTCATAAAGCCTTTGGTACAATGGATAAAAAAGGTTTATAGGAGTTGCTACTTCAATATAAAATCCCTCTGAAATTCATGAACATCATTCAGAGCTTCTATGAAAACATTACATGCCAACATAACATGTTATGTATTATAGTGACCTGACTAAACCATTCAAAGTTACCAAGAGTGTTAGAGAAAGATGTCTTGTGTCATCCATGATCTTTTTTTTTTAATTAGTGGAGATTAGGAAAAGAGAGAGACCACAAAATAAGCAAGAGTCATAAATTGGACTTTTACACAGAAGTTAGCCTTGCTGATGACATCAACCTGCTATCTCATTGTCACAGAGCCATGCAAGCTAAAACAAATGATCTCCAGTCCTATGCATAATTAGGAGGACTTTGAAGTATTGTGTCAATTGGGACCTATAGGCTACAAGACATGGCACTCAGGGAAAAGGAGAGAAACCAAATTTATCACTTCAACTTACTGAAGGACCGGCATGATAAGGAGACACTTTTTATTACTCCCTTGCCACAGACCCCAAGTTAGGCCCTTAGCTCTCACTAATGGTAAAGACCAGCTCCATCAAGAAGGGAGAGACACTCAGGATGGACCAAAACACACAGCTGGATCACCTTATAAAGGAATTTCCCCCAGGTCTTTCAGCTCTTTTGGGACATACCCACCTGATGTACTATCACATTGAGAAGGAACCTGGACAAATGGTAAGAGAGAATGCTGGAACCTGGGAGAATATGAAACACCAAAGAGACTGAACTCCAAACTATGATGGACCTCAATGTGGTGGAGGAGTCACACAATGGCATAATGAGATTTTGCTTCAGGTTAATGACATTTCCAACTCTGATGCATAACCCATGCCTAGGCTATGATCCCACATGATTTACTGCAGGATCTCAGGATGGCCAGTTTCATATCTATACTTGACCTAGCAAAAGTGTATTGGCAGATTCCCTTGATTCCAGAGGGAAGACCGTATTTGCCACACCATTAGAACTGTCTTACTTTCAATGCCATTTGTACTCCATAGAGTGATGGTGATCTTTCAAAGACTAATAGAGCAAGTCCTCTTTCTGCATTGGTGATACACCACTGCTTGCTTAGACAGCATAGTTATATGCAGCCAAGATCTCGGGCATTTTATCATTGTATTGCAGTCAATCACTAGCGCTGGCCTAACTATGTGCAGGATTGGGAACCATGAAGCTATAATCCTAGAAGGTCTGGTGGGAGGTGCGCAGATATGCCTAGTGTTTTACAAGGTGCAGGCTTTGGCCAAGTACTTGAGGCTCACTCACAAGAAGCAAGTTAGACAACTTCTGGATTTGGCTGGGTATTACAGGCACTTCATGCCAAAATTTGCAACCATGACAGACCTCTTAATTGACCTGGTAAGGGATGGGAAATCATGGAAGGTGCAATGGTCCAATGTTTGCCAAAAAAAAAAAGCCTTATAGCTCATGTTGTGAAATGGTGCTCTTTGACCCTGACTTTTCAAAGGAGTTCATACTCCACACCAACACAATGAATGTGTGACATGGGGCAGTATTCTCTCAGGTCTTTCAGGAAGAGGAACAATCTATACTCTGCCTAAACTGAAAATTATTTCCATAAGAAAATGCATACTCAGTAATGAAAAGAGTTTCTTGCGGCTAAGTAAGCTAAGAATGCCTTACTTTATTACTTACTGAAGACCTCCTTTTTGCTGAACACAGCCTATGCACCTGTCTGATAGCTGCTCATGAGGAATAACACCAACAAAAGGCTCATGCATTGACACCTAGCCCTACAACTATAGAGATGTCAGTTGTCCCACTGAGCCAACATGGCCCAGACAAATGTTAATTTCTTTTTTCAGAGCAGAGATACTACCCCTGACAAGCACAGCATGCCCACCACAGAACACAACTACTGAGAGTCATTTTTAAGGGGGGACATGTGATGGGGTGGCTAAAACCCACATGGACAGGGAAGGGGCTAGGAAAGCTCTGTGTGCTAAAATAGTCCTGCCCCTCCAGCCCTGTCGATCATGAATGGTAAGGAGGAGGGATTTAAAAGGAGGATAATGCAGTACACAAGACAGGAAGCCCTGAGAAGGGAGAGACCAGCATAATTCCTGGAGCAGCAGAATGAATCCTCATGCCAGAAACCTCCCAGCTCTTCAAGGAGTTCAGCAAATCCCAAAGGTAAGCCTGATCGAAAAGGGCTGACTCGGTCACCAACCATAAGCTGATAACCTGGCTCCCTGAGAGGAACCTGGTGTCTCAGACTTTTTTTTTTTGCCTTGTCATTGACCCATGTTCACCTGAACTTTTATTTTTCCCAACCTAGAAGTAAGCAGGCCCACAAGATCAAGGCCACTACCAGGTCTAAAAGGCCAGCCCTGTGATGGAAACTGAGCCTGAAAAAGGGCCCCACCCCAGCTAAGGATGCATCTCAGAGGGTCTCTTTTTTACTGGTCCCCTCAGCCATCTATTCTTGCTCCAGGATCCTCTATGGCACTATTACACAGCTGAAAATGTCCAAAGAGCCTATGGCAGGGTCAAGCAGAATGGTTAAGGCCATGGGAAACAGTGCTGTCCCTAATGTGCGTCGTCTGGTTCATTGTGCTGTGAACTGTCTCTTTTTAATGGCTTCTCCAAACCCACCTGCAGTCAAGCAGCTGGCATTTGGCGTGATCTGCAAATGGCACAGCAGTGGCTCGTCAATTACCATAACCGAGTGTGTACTGTAGATGCTGGATTTGCTAGCGTGACAACAGCAGAGTGGCAGTTGTTGAGGATTCCTTACATAGGTGACTGGGGAAAGGAATGGAGTTCTTTGACCCTGACCATCCTTGTCAGAAGGTTGAGCACTACATGCTCTCTGCTCTGAAGGTTTGCTGTTGGATTCTTGACGCTTCTTCACAGTTGGGGATTCTGGTGAAGAGATTGTTTCATCTAAAACTAGACATGCATGGCTTGTGCAGATCAGCTGCCAACAGTTCTTTAATTTTCATTGCAGCTACAGCAGCTCTAGATCAGTCCCTTCTGAGGGATCATCTAGAAGTAGAAGTGGAAACTCTGAACAATGGTCTGTTGGCAATGTTCATTAGGGTCAAATATGGCAATCTATAGCTCAGCATGTAGTGGATGAATAATTTCTATATACTGCACAAGATATATTTAAATAATGGATGCCAGGTTCGCTGTATGATAGTTCATTTTGTCAAACACACATCTCTCACAAAACCTTTGGTCTATATGCAATGTCAAAGTGAAACAATATTCTGCAGTGGGAAGGTGGTCTAGTGGCAATGAAGTACACCACTCTGTGGGGGATCTGATAGCAACTAGTGACAGAGCTATTGCCCCCTATTTCCCAGGCCAACAAAGGCTGGGGAATTTGTGAAGAAAAGTCCTGATAATACTGTTATCTCAAGTGATATTTCATTCCCACCCTGGTTGACACATGTAATAGTATTGACAGACTCTTGAAATGAATTGCTTCTGGATGTTATGGGTCAAATGATTCAAGGCCTTTTTTGGGGTGGATTTAGATGTACTAGTCTTATAGTGTTTTCTTTATAATGCCTTTCTTTTTCCAAGCTGATTTCCATGACACACAAAGCAGCAACAATCCTAGCAATGGAGGTAGAGATGGCAATTGTCTAGCTCAAACTTCACAACTCTTGCTTCCCTTATTCTCAAATTTTTATTTTTTTAAGCTCTTATGTTTGAATTTTCCCATTCTTTGCATAGTTCAAATTTTTGCATACTATATTTTTTAGCTACATTTTCATTGTGCCCCATTAGGCTAAGAGATGGCAGAAAGCAGAACACATTTTTTAAACCATGGTTCTAGAATGTAAAGCCTTTTAGAGTGACTCCTAAGGGCAGCGAGAGAAAAAGAGAGTGATACTTTACAATATTTTTTTAATCTCTAGAAAGTGCTGAAAGTTTCATGTTCATATAGACTTCTCCAAACCCTCCTTCCTAATTTCAGTATAGTCACATTCTCAGTAAATAGTCTATTAAGTAAATGATAGATAGTTTTTGAGGGGCTTTTTCTTTTGCCAAAGTTTACAGCTGTAGTGAACAGTTTGATGCAGCTCTAATTTCTAGTTATGACATAGTGGGAATGAGGAGGTTGTCAATTTTGCTTCTCCCTTGGTGAGAGACAGAATGATTTCACACTTTCTGCTGCCAACTAATTCATCCTATTCTCTTGCAAAACTAAGAATAATCACTAAACATTACTTGATAAACAGATGCCATCAACATTTGGGAATGGCTACTAACTTACGCATAAGGTATATTACCAAATAGCCAAAAATATAAAGATACTGGCTCAGGTTCAGATAAGTACGCTTCTGGATATTTTATCTCTAAGGAGCTCTTTGCACCTTAACCCTAGCCTGTTTCTGTACTGGAGGAAATTACCTGTAGTAATGCAGATGTGAACGTCTCCCTTTTCCTCTAAGTCCACATCCTACTTGTCCTCCTCTTCTGCTAAATCAATTATTGAAAGAACAAGATCAGGAAAAGAGCAAGGAAACTCAAATATATAAATCGCTCAAATAAAAATACAACTGCTAGACAGCTTTCAGGGTACTTCTTAATTGAGAAGATATGACTTTTAATGTTAAAACAGAGATAGGAATATGCTGCAGCACACTAGCTTTGTTTACTGAAGCAAATAGATACAGGGATAAGTTATTGGAACTAACTGGTTAGTGTTTTAATTCCTTTTAAACATGAAGGGCCAAAAGCTGAAACTTATAAAGAGGACTCTTGAAGTGGACCAGCTGTCCAGGCCTTTTAAGCCATCTGTACCAGCATCCTCCCCCATTTGTCCTAGTGATTATTGCTTGATTGATGACCTGGTGTGTGCAAAGTGACCACCTGAAAGCTCTGTGGGCTATAAGAGCCTGGTCAGTGCATATTTGACCCTTAGAGGCCATGGATCAAATATCAGGGTTATATGCATTTCAAAAACTTTGTTTTGATACTTGAAGGGGAAAAAAATTATTCACACTAGGGGGAACGAAGGAGATTAAATATTTATGCTTGAGAGCATCTCTGAAAGGATCTCAAGTGACTGCTGTCACCAGCCTCCTGGTCAACTCTTCTTAGTCTGAGCCCCTTCGTCTTTTCATCTGAGAAAAGTAAAATATATATTCTTCTGAAGAAGAATAGCGGAAAGGCTTTTGTAGCAGACTGTGAAGAGATTTTCAGTGAGTGGCCCCTTCGGAGGGAGGAAGGAGGGTTTCTTGAGAAGTGGACATTCCACACTGTAAACTGACTCAACAGAGCTGTGAGCAGGCTAATAATTAGTCACAAACAAAGGACAAAGGTTTCATTTGCTGGAATTTCATACATAATGGATTTAATAATAGAGAGTCCCGAACCTTAGACTTAAGGGAAGACATTAGAGGGAGAAAACTGAGATATTTATTGCATAATAACATTACAATTTTTTATTTTCAAGACACCCATTTTCTTGATCAAGTCATGTGATATGGAAAAGATTTAGGGAAGTCTATAAACATTTTTATATATTATATTGTCTAAGAGAATAAATAAAACCATTCATCATATTACATAAATATCACTCTTCAGATATGTGCCAACCAAGAATATTTCCCAGAAGCAGGTTTGTTTGTATTCTTTTCATATTTTCTTAGTAATGTACACACAGTAATGTAGCCCACTCTGTTGACTATTCCACACACATTGGGAAATGCTTTGAATTACCATTAAATCATACATTTTTTATTTTTTTAAATGTTCTCTTATGTAATCAAATTTAAATTATTGTAAACATAATTTTCAAAGACTGACTGTTATCTTAGCTAATGAAAATATTAGATGTTTTTAATTTATATTTCATTTGTTCCCTAAAAAAAAGAGTAGAATACTAACGGGACAAAAGAACACAAAGTAGAGGAATGGAAGTAGAGGGGAAGGAGAGGGCGGAAGGGATCAGAAAAGGGAAAGGAGAACAACATGCTAGTTTCCTTCCACTAGAGGTTAACATTAGACTTAGTTAATTAAACAAATTGTACTTCAATAATTTCATGGCTTTTTTAATTTTTAGTTTGCATTTATTTTTAAAACAAATAGAGCACAACTATCCTATGTAACTATGTAACTCTAACAATCAAACTATAATTATCATTTCTTATATGTCACCATTCTAGGCTTTCAGGGGGTTTTGGTTGTTTTGTTTTGTTTTTTAATATGCTTTGTGTGGAAATGAGAAAAGTGGCCATTGGCAGATGTATTGCAATTTTAAATCACTTTATATAGACTGTATGAAATTGATAAAATAAACGCATATGAAATTGAAGCCTATCGGGGCTGGATTCTGGTGCCATTACCTTATTTTGCAAGGAGTCCCACTGAAACCGATGGAATTTCTTGTGGAATAAAGTACAACATAATAGCTGAAATTCTTTCCTGCAGTGAAAAGCCAACACAAGGCCTTCTGCTTCACTTTTATCTTCATATTTCGCCCACAGTGGGGGATGGGGTGAGGGGCAGAAAAAGGTCAGCAGGCTGAGTGGCTATGCAGTGGTGCCTGTATGGGAATTCTACACCATGGCATTAGATTGTGTGTTAGAAAATTCACTTTGAGTTAAGGGCAGTGCTGTAATGAATGTTTATACTAATTCAGTGGTCCCAATACACCAGAACACACAACACCTCTTACACTAGAGTGTCACGCATACTTGGGCTTTATGCAGGAGGAGCGAATTTCACCCAACACGAATTGGGAGGGGGCAAAATCCCATAATAAATATTAATATTTCTTGGAGCTTAAACATCTCCACAACAATGTAATAGTTTCTAAGGGGGCTGTTTATGTTATGCTGTTTAATGTTTGTGCTGTTTATGTTATACTTCTGCTTAGCACTCAGATATCATTTAGTAACTTTCACTGGAGCTTGATGCTTGGTACTGTATTATTTCACTGAGTTTGAGAAGGGCATTTTAACTGTGTGTGAAGATGAGCCATTGAGAGTGGGACTTAAATTTGGGATGTACCCATTCTTCATTAGTGGGATTTGAAAAAATGCCAAAAAGCTTTTCTCCTCTTATAAAATAACAGCTATGTACCTCTGCTGGAAGTCAAGCATTTCAATTTGATATGGAGGGCAGTCTCAGGCTGGCAGAAGCCCTACAAGTTTGATTCCACTGGAGAGACACAGTCAGTGATCATGAAGGTGGGGTGCTGGAATTCCTGCCACCAAAATATCTGGGTTCTGGGGGGCAGAGTAGATCATAATGGGTTTATAGATTTTATGCCCATGAAGGGGATCATTGTGATATTCTAATCTGATATCTTACATAACACAAGCAATTGAATCTCATCCAGTAATTTATACGTCTAGCCATAAATCCAGATTGAAATAGATCATATAGTCTTAGAAAGTTATCCAGTTTAAATTTAAAGACTCCATGTGATGCAGAATCAGTAAATTGTTGCAAAGATTAATTTACCCTCACTGTTAAAAATTTGCACCTTGTTTATAGACTGAATTTGTCCAGTTTCAAATTCCAATTAATGGATCTTGCTATATCTTTTTTTGGCTAGATTGAAGAGGTGTCTACTATCAGAAATCTCTTCCCATTTTAAGTACTTATAGACTATGATTCAGTCATCTTCTTCTGAATAAAATAAATAGATGGAGCTTCTTTAGCCTCTCACTGTAAGGCAGGTTTTCCAGATCTGGAATCATTCTTGTGGCAATTTTCTTACCTGTTCCAATTTTCCAACTTTCTTTGCATAGATACCAGAACTAGATAGAGTATTCCAATAATGGTCTAATTATTGCTGTAAACAGAGGCAATACCACTTCCTGACTTCTAATTAATATTCCTCTGCCTTCTTAGATATGACAACACACTGAGCATTCATGTACAATTGGTTATTTGCTATGATCTCTAAGTCCTTTTCAATGTTACTGCTTCTCAGGATAGTATCTCCCATCTTGTGTGACCAACAATCTTTATTCTTTGATAATCTTGCTGTAGCGATGTAGTTTCCCAGCTCTGGACTGGAAGGGGTTAAAAGCCCTGAAGAGAGTGATTGGCCAATGGGAGCAGAGGGCTACGGCTCCAGTCAGGGCTGAGGGGCCAGAATAAAACCAGGGCTGTGATGGGGGAGCGGGGCTGTGAGAAACAGGAACCTGGGACAGCTCCCAGGGGCACTATTGGGCTTCAGCAGGGCTCTAGCCTTGATATAAGGACTGCAAGTATCTTGGGAGGTATGGATACAGCCCAGGGGCCCTGGTGAGGTGCAGGCTGAAGAGGAGTGAGGGGATTGAGGTAGTGATCTACATAGTGCATAGGGTCCCTGGGCCATGGCCTGGAGAAGGGGCAGACCTGGGTCTCACATGCCTTCCCCAGACTGCCAGTGGGCAGGGAATTGCAGGTGAACGCTGCAGACTGGTGGCCACTGACACAAATGGGTCAGCTAGAACTGGACTCTACCCTGGAAGGGGGGAACTGATGACTCTGCTGGAGGGCTGAGGTCCTGCAACAAACCACAAGCAAATGGGTGAGTGACCTTGCAGTGGCCATGGAGGCAGAGTGGGCCGGGATGGACTTGATTGAACCCCGGAAGGGCTGGCCTTGCAAAGGACTTAGCCAGAGGGCTGAGGTCCCAGTCATGGAGAAGGACTCACCACTGACCACAAGAAGGCAGACTACTGGAGGAATTCCTTGTACCATCACCAGGAGATGCTCAACAGGTGGGTCACATGCTGCGGAGAGTCTACACTTGTATTTCACTGTATTAAAAAGTATGATGTACAGATTGTCTCCTTCTTACTAAATGATCCAGATATATGTATAACTGACTTGATTGAATTATTATTTGCCAATACACCCATTTTGTATCTTCTCTTCCAGATCATTTATAAAGATACTAAATACACTGGCCCAAGAACAATTGCTCTAGATATACCTCAGAGGATGATGACTCCTCATTTTCAATTTTTTGAAATCTATCTTAACCAATTTTCAATCAATTTAAGCATGGACTCTCTCTCTCTCTCTCTCTCTCTCTCTCTCTCTCTCTCTCTCTCTCTCTCTATATATATATATATATATATATTTGGTGCTCATTTTTTTTTCTGAATGTCATGTGGGACTAAGTAAAATACCTTAAAATTTGTTAGGGTTACACAGTTACCTTTATGAAATAAACTTGTAATCTCATCAAGAATAAGTCAAGTTTCATAAGACCTGTTTTCTATAAAACAATGTTGTTTGGCATTAAGTATGCTACTCTCCTTTAGTTCTTTACCATTGTGTCTCAGATAAACTTTTTCCTTGACTTTGTCCAGGACTGATGTCAGGCTAACTGGTCTACAGTTATTCAGGTCATTCTTTTTACCCTTTTTAAACATTGGCACATTAGCTTTTGTCCACTTCTCTGGAACTTCCTCAGTGGTCCAGGTTGTCGCTTCTGGCTAAAATTTATGTTACCATTGGCCATTCTACAGATAGATGGATGAGGCCTGGCTCCCCAAAAGGAAAGGTCAAACTAAAACTCCAAGAGGGGATTTTCATGGAGCTTCATACATTCGTATCTCCTCACACGAGCACATCCATGATAAGGGATAATCCAGACCATGGAATTTGATAAATGGATTTGTGTATAATCTATACAGATCAGTCAAAATAACAGTACCTCAATAATGTAGCTCCTTTATCTTAGTTCCTTTTCATTCCTTCCCTATCTCAAACATTTTAGGCACTAATTGTAAGTAGGTAAAAACACCCACACACTTCCTGTTAAGCAGTAATGAGTTTATAGTGAATAGACCTCCTATAAACTGCTTTTTAAATATACACATTCCTTGGCCTTCAGGCATTTGTTTCCTTAGCTTTTTATTTTATGGTGTATCCACTTGCATTAAATCATGACTTTACTTGACATGAAGCACCATAAATGTTGAACTGCTTTGACCGAAATGTTTTGGATAATCAGCCTTAAACTGAAAAGGAATGAACGCAAGGTGAATATTTAAATGACTGCTTAAAAATTATTAGCATCCTTCATCTAGCATACAAACAGGTCAATTTATGTTTGGTCATATAAAAAGAAAAGTGTAGCACAAAAAAATAGGAACACAGATTTTACTCTTTTCTAAGAGAAGTGCATAATAAATTAATATATTAAGAAGATAGTACAACTTGGTAACTTCTGCAGCTGTAAAATTCCAAGGGTAGTTGCTAACAAAGATGTAGGTTTATTATGCTTGTCAAGAAGTCTAATACAACAGATTGTGTTTGAACTAGACCTTGTATTTATGGACACCTCAAGTTAAAAAAGGCATTTGTCTTTTAGCTAATCAGGGCCCAAAGGCCCAAACCATATGATGATTTGCAAATGAAAATGCTAATGTGTTTGTCCTGTTTAGCTGAAAGTGCTCACCACTTCAGACTTTGATACAGAAAACCAAGTTGTTCACATGGGTTTTATTTTAACATGATACTGGCAGCTCAGCTGATTGTCAGTGGAATAGAAATTCTTTTTTCTAGCTTTTTGATCTGAATCTGGCCCAGCTCTGAAATGACCAAAAACATTAACCATTTGTTTAGCAGTAGAACACTGCTTTTGTGGGGTGAGGATGTGACCATAAAACAAGACATTTTCTCCAGCATATGTATGATAAAACTATTAGGCTTGAGAGAACTATTGCCAACACAATTGTCCTGATGACCTTTCAGTGGCTTATATGAAATGTGTTAATGTTCTCTCCACCCAGTGGATAAGAATTCTATCGTGACAGTCACCAGGATTCTAAACTGGTACCAGCTGACATCCTGATGAGGCTACTATCCATCAGGAAAGCCAAGGACTAAATATATAAGGAGACATTCACTGCTAAAGGTGTTCCACCCAAAACAGCACTGAAAGTTAGGCATGTTGGCGGAATAGTGAGAGGAAACTAAATAGCCATTGTTCTTGTTCTGTGATGATTTTTTTTTTTAATACCTCAAGTTCTGATAATTTGTCTTGAATGTGCCATGTTCTGGCATAAACTATCCAGTTATATATGAAAACTGACCTACAAAGTTACAGGTAGAGAATGATAAAAATTTTAGCCTCACTGAATGCTTTTCAATACAATATTTAATTACATGATCATATGCTACTTTTTCTGTAGAACAAACGCCCTCATTTACTAAACAACCTTGCTTTATTCGCCATCCAACTTGTGCACTGAATGAAGCAGGGATTCTTAGTCATGTACATGACCATCTTTTAACATAATGTTTTGTACTGAATTCTTTTAATCTTCCTGACTTCTAAATGTACTTGCTGTTTTGCATATACTAAATGCAACAATAAATCTTGGAGCACTGAAGCATCCTTAAGATTCAAAACTCTTTTACATCTTTAATGTAGAAAATACTTTACCTTCCAGTAAAATGAACTCATGTTGAATGGAATATATGAGCAATATTACAGAGTAGTTTTTAGGAAGTGAAAAGTAACTTTTACAATTGAAACTACCTACAGAGGAATTTCAGAGGATACAATGTAATCACCCAAACTGGAATTTAACCAGGATTAAAACTTTTATTCATTCTACTAGTGCCTTGAGAATTAATTTTCCTTTATCTTAGATTTCATCCGGAGGAGAGCAACTTCTGTAACATAAAAGCAAACAGAGTCCTATGGCACTTTTAAAGACTAACAGATTTATTTATTGCAGGAGCTTTCATGAGAGAAAATCCCACTTCGTTAGATGCTTTGAAGACACTGCAACACAGTCTCACTTAGACCAACTCTACTGGTACATTATACAAAACTTGCTTGAATAACTAGCTCCCTAATAAATCATCAGGCCCACTCTCTAAAGCAACCAGCCTTTTCTTGGTCAGAGTATTTACCAACACTAAACCCATGTAGTAAACGAAATGATGAGAGCATAGACCAAGGCATGGTGATTGGATTGGAGCCAAAATTTTTCATACCACTTTTTTTTAGTCATGCTTTTCAAACAAATTAACATAAAATAGAAAAGCTTTTTCTCCAGCCACAAGTTATTTACCATGGTGAACAGTATTTGGCAATACCAAAACTTTATCTACACTTGAAGCTGACCATTACAGGTCAGCTGCCTGCTGGTAACTATTAGTAAATGATGATATTTTAGTGGCAATCACTCTATATGACAAATTTTCATCTTACATTCCCTTTTTGTAAACAAAACCCACCAACTTCTATTCACGTCTATTAACTTTTAATCTAAGCTAGTAGCACCTGTGGCTCCAAATCAGCAAAATTCTTAGGACTAAATTTACAAAAAACTTAGGCGTGGCAATACTCAGTCACTACACCTAGCTTACAAGTGCCTAGAAAATCCTGGGATTCACAAAAGCCGGTGTCTAGATGCCCCATACAATGAATGGGCACAGGTAAGTGCTTGAGAATGGGATTTACAAAAGCTTGCATGCTAGATAGCTTCCCACCAATTAGAGAGGCCATGATGAGGGGTTTGCCCTAAATTTTGCCCCTTCCGGGGTTTTTGGTGCCTATGTCCAGGCTGCAGGGAGGTGCCATCCTGTCTCTGGGATGTTCAGCTACATACCATCGCTTGGTACAAAGGGGGAGCTGTCCTGTGTTAGTCTAGTTCAACAAAACAAACAAGGAGTCCTGTGGCACTTTTAAAGACTAAGAAATTAATTTATCCCATCAGCTTTCATGGGAGGAAATCCCACTTTGTCAGATGCTTTGAAGATCTAAGTCGATTTAGCCAGGATGGATGCAGATTAGCCCTAAATCAACTTAAAGACGACTTAAAGGGCTCCAGGGCTCCCCTGCCTTCCCTGCCAGGGTGGTTGGCACAGCCAGAGCCTGGCGTCCCCTCCCCTCCCCCCACAGGGCAGGACAGAGCCCTGCCCACCCTGCTCCTATGCCCTGCCAGTGTCCCTGTCCTGCTCAGCCCCCATTGTACCCAGCTACAATGGGGCAAATGCTGAGCCCCCTGGGACTTGGCAAGGGGTGCCCCCCCTGCCACCATGGACCAGTCCCAGGTCCACCTAGCCCCTAGAAGTTGACTTAGGCGCCCAGTGTGGATGCTCTAAGTCGATTTGGCAAGGTCCCCTTTACGTCGACTTAATTTTATAATGTGGACATGCTAAGTCGACTTATTTTGACAAGTGTAGACATAGCCCTAGAGTGGAACAGGAGTACACATGCACAGAGACAGAAACATAGCTGCCTAGTAACTCTAACTCCAAAAGCTTAGGTGCTGGGCAAGGATAGGCACCTACAAAGTTGAGCGGGCCTTTTATGAAGCCTGATTTTGGGATGTAGGCACTTAACTTAGCAGTTAAGTATTAATTCAATGTTGCAGTTAAGTGAAGTGCCTGAGCCCTTTGTGAATCTAGCCCTTAGCACATGCTAAATCAATCTTCTACAGCGCATGTGCTTAAGTGAAGTCCCATTATAGTCAAATGTTAAGATAAATGGCAAATTAAAGTTAAGCATATGTTTACATATTCATGAATCAGGGCCTAAATGATGACTGCCACTGCACTATATCAGAGAATGTGACATCAGCCCTTCAAATAGGTGTCAATTGGTCAGTTTGATGGACACTAGAGTTGCCGCTCTGTAATTGCACCATTTCAGCTTTTAGTTGTTCATATTTGCTACTCCCATTTATGAGGAGAATATCACTGTTATATCCTGGGGTTTTGGATGCATGCAACTACATCCCATATATTACAATATCACCACTGAAAACGCTGGACAGTCTCCCCCTCTAAACTTACCCGTTTGATTTATTTCAGTTGCATGGTCTTCCCTATTATAGGTACAAACCAAAATGTCTGTGGAGTTTTTTACTTTGTGAAGGACTTTCAGTGTTTTGGGGGTTTTTTGTGGGTTTTTAAAAATAATTTGTAGCATCATATTTTAAATTACAAAGACAAATGGTGTTGAATAAGAGCTTTAGCATTTCTGCCAAACTCTTTTGTGTGCAGGGGCTTTTAAACAGTTTACGAGGTAATCAAGGCAATAGTGGAAAATCTTCTGGTTTAAAAAAAAAAAAAAAGAAAGAAAAATGTTAAATACTTGAACAGAAATGTGCAAAGTAAATGATTTAGTGATGTTCTCTTTACGTTAAATGAGGCAGGAGATCACAAACTAAAAACATTTAAATATGATTTTAAAATTAATTATGCTTCACCCCCATAATAGTATTTAAATTGCATTTAAATTGGTTATTCATGCATTGGCTTTGTTATGTAGTAAATGTATTTTGCCCATAATCTAAGCAGAGCTGGGGCTGGCTAGAGAAAAGCATTCAGTGTGATAACTGAGTTCTGTGTAAAACATGTAAAAGAAAGTGCCAATGAAATAACAGATATATAGTATGAATGATACCTTTTATTAATTGTTCCTCTGGTGTTAAATACCTTTTTTTACTTATTATGCTGTGCTATTGAAGCAAGGTATTTAATAATCACTATATTCAATTGCTATTTTGCTAAACAAAATAAAAGAGGGGAAGGCAGAAAACTGAATGTGCTTAGACATATTACTGACAAACCCTCCAGAGTGATAGAGGAGTTTGGACAACTGTACGAGTTCTACAGTGAAAAAGTACAGCTAGCAGTTAATTGATAATCAAGTTACTCATCTAACTATCAACAGCAATGTTTAAAATAATTTTGTTTTCCTTTGCTTAGAGAATTAAATAAAAATTTTAAAACAAAAATAGCTAAAGAGGAGTAAAATTTTATGTTCCAATCCAGGGTCCTTCAAGGCAAGAAATTGAAATAGCTTATGGAAAGCAATCTCTGTAATGGTCTCCCTGGGATGAAGGAATATATCCAACTTTTCCCTGAGCCCATCAAAAGAAGACTGATCCATATTGGGTTTTTTATTCAGTTAGAGAGCTTCTGCCTGTTTGCCTTCTTCCATTCTCTCTCAGAAATTAATATAAATGCTAATAGTCCTTCTCTCTTTTCCTGATTTGCTTCTGGGAACATGTGGATATGAACAAATCTACCCCAATATTTGGACTCCCTAGAACTGACAAAGGGACTGAGACCCAAACTCACAGTCATAGCTGTGACTGAAGAGTTTGGGAGTTAAGGGGTGCAAAGGGGGTTGTAAACTATTTTTGTGTCCATCTGAGTATCAAGCTGATCGCTGGCCCTTAACTGTCTTGTCTATTTAGACTGTTCGCTCTGCAGAAGGAATTACTCTTATCATGTACATGAACAGTGCCTAGCACAATGGGTTTCTGTTCTCAGCTGGGGAATCTAGGCATTGCTGTAATACAAACAAATAATATTTTAACATAAGATTCTAAAGTTTGGCACAGGACTAGTCTGTTGCAGAAAAACAAACAGTCCTGTGGCACTTTTAAAGACTAACAGATTTATTTATCGCATGTGATGCTATACTGGCTGACTGCATCATGACTTCCACTGATAGGTAGTCTGCATAGAAGATAAGACCCTACTACTGTTACCAAACAACAGGATGTGGAGGTGTGTACTTATGGTGTCAAATATCCCAGGTTAAACCTCCACTGATGACTCAAAGTATGGAAGCTGTTTAATAGATGGTGGTCTATCTGGGAAAATAAATTCCTTCGGACCTCAGATGCTTAAGATGCACTTTTTATGACAAAGGAGTTTGTGTATCATAAACCTGTGTCCCCCTCTTTTGGCTCACCCTCACACCTTTTTTCCAGCTAATATAGCTACTCCTTTAGTTAGAATGGAAGAAACCTGTGCTTTGAAATTGAAGATCTAGGGTTTTATCCTTCCTGATGACCTAGCAGGGTAAGAGAGGAGAATGGACTGTTGCATTACACAAATGTACTGGAAAATACTAACATAGATAAATATGTGTATTCATATGCCCATACAATATATAGCCTATACTTGAGTATGATAGAATTCCCCCAATTTATAATTCTTGGAATTCTCCATTTATATTCCTCCCTAAAACTGATCTCACACATGATGGTGCTGAAAATTAGTTGAGACTCGGAGAGACCTGGAGTGATGAAACCTGTTTGCTCACATATCTGCACATTGTCATCTGATCCTTTCCAATGACCTTTCGCTCTAGAGGCTTTGTATGCAGGAAGTAACTCAATGTTAATTATGATTGATTTGCCATGCTTTTAGATGACTGTTTATATCATCCCTTGCCACTACTGTGCTCTTAATGATCTTTCTGAGGACTATAGTCTATCTGCTTATACAAAAGAAGGAACATTATTTTAATGGTCATTGCAAAATTGGAAACCTAAAGAATTTGAAACCACTACATTTTCACAAGAATAGTCATTTGCTGTAAAAGTGAATCCCAATTAATTGACTAGTTGGAAATATGGTAACTTTGGGGCTTTTGTCAGAAAAATATAGAATTCAAAAAGTATTCAATTTCCAACTCAGATAGGAGGAGTTAGACAGGATCTTTTTATTTGATTTTCTTTCTTTCTTTCTTTCTTTCTTTCTTTCTTTCTTTCTTTCTTTCTTTCTTTCAACCCTGAAGTCAAAGTTTGTTTTCTAAAATTAGAGTTCTGTATTTTGGAAAAAAAATCAATGCCTTTATTAGGACAACAAAAGGACAGACCCTGAAAACATTTTACCTTTACTCAAATGAGTAGTCCCTTTGAAATCAATGTGACTTCTCTCATGAGTGAGGGTAAGCACATGGAAGGGTCTGTAGGATCTAGCGCTGCATTGTTTCACGATTTCTATAGAAGTTATTCCTGGTACTCTTGCAGGACCCTGTTTGTGCTTTTTTATTTCAAAAACAAATCAGATTTGTGCTGCAGAAGAGGAATTCTGAACATGCTGAATCACATAATAAAGGCATGAAGCTACAAGCACTTTTAGATACATTTGTAACTTTGTGCACAGGTGTAATCCCATTGACTCTTCTAGATCTATTTCCATGGATAAATTGGATCAGGCCCCAGTCATACAAATATCTGCCTCTGTTTTACAAGAATTGTAAAACACGTTGTGAAGTATTAAAACAACAAAAAACCCACCACATTGAACAGATTTAAAGCATACAGTTTATTACTATTCTTTACTAACAGCACAGTATAATTAGTATGAGGTGCACGAGGAAATATCAGGGGTCTTTTTACAATATTGTACATCAGTATTTTTTCCCTGAAAGTCAATTTACTGTAAAGGTATCATTTACCTTCCAAAATACCCTCACAGAAGCTGCTGTCAGAAATGATCCTTTAACAATGATCCCGAGATTGACAACACATATTTTTTGCTGTCTCAATGTGAGCGAAGATAAACAATCATTGTTTCCATACAGAAAAGGCTGTAGTCAAAATAACAAGAATGATAAACAATAATTAATACAATTGAGCAATATACCAGTAAGTAAAGCCATTGTTACTCTATATTTTAGTATAAAATTCAGTAGCATAGTTTCTTAAATGAATGACAAATCTCAGTAGGCTTTTTCTATTATTATTAAGTTATGTCTCGCATCATTCCACACTTTTACATGGGGGTGTTGTAAAGTGATATGCCAATCAAGATAGATGTTTCTGTCTGGGAATATATGCAAACCTAGGTTCTAATCCTCAAATGTACAATGTGCCCTCGTCTCACAAATGAGCATTGAGAGTGCTCAGCACTTCATAAGAATGGGCCACAAGGTTCTAACTTTACTAATCCAATCCTTTTTGTTTCTATCTAGATTGAAATGAACCCAAACCAAAATGCCAGAGCAGAATATGTTCGAAATTCTGAAGAGATACAGCTTTAATATGCGGTTTGCCTGTTGTTTCAACTTTTACTTATAGACATCCCTTCTTGGCCCAGACTAGCAGCTGCAGCATTTAAGGCACAAATGAAGAAGCAGATTCGGGTAATTTGTCAGTAAAATGGTGAGATGTGTTTGTTTCTTGATGGTGATGATACATGTTCTTTCCAGACACAGTCTGACTCACAGATGGAAAGTCCTGTGGCTCATCAGTACCATTGGGTTTGACACACTGGGGGTGCGTCTACACTTACAAATTAAGTCAATTTAAGGAGGCTTACTCCGCGTCTACACTGGGCTTTCCTTAATTTGACTTAAGCTGCTCCTTAAGTTGAATTAAGGAAAAGTTAGTTCAAATTAATAACACCTCATTTTAATTTGAACTAGCGCTTAAGTCAACTTTATTAAGTCGACTTAAGCCATTGGAGACACGGAGTAGTGCCTAGGTGGACCTTTTTAAGTTGACTTAATAAGGTCAAAAAGGGGCCACATCTACACTTGAAAAGTTAAGTCCACTTCTGTTGAGTTGACTTAATAAGGTCCACTTAAAGTGGACCTTATTAAGTCAACGTTATAAAGTTGACTTAACTTTTCAAGTGTAGACATAGTCTGGGTCAAATCTACTTCCTGGCAGAGCCATGCAAAGGAACTTACATCTGTCCCAAACAGATAGCAAAGGAATTCTCAGGAGGCATAAAGTCCGCATAGGTCACATCACATTGGTTGCTGGAAGTGTACTCGAGGTGCGGAAGAATAAAGAAGAAGTATGTCAGGGTGGATGCATGAGGGGAAGATATTAAAGTGTTCCAGATAATCCTTGACCAATGGAAGAGTCTGAATGGGGCCACGCTTAGGAGGCTTAATTTACAGCAGGCTGAACAATGCCCTAAGTAATGTTTGGGACCAATTCAACTCTGCTGGCCCTAGCACCATATGATAAGGAAGATGGCTGAGAGCAACCTTTTTTTGCACAACACAGCTAAGAATCTAGCCCACCAGAATCTGATGGTTGAAATCTTGACCTAACTAAAGTTAAGGTGAGTTTTACCATTAATTTCAATCAGGCCAGGCTTTCACCCGACATATATACAAGTTGCCAGGGGACAGGATAGAAGAAACAGTGCAAGGCATATAACATGATATTGCCTCAGTAAAACTGTAGGATGAACTATTTTCAAAATAATAAGTGCTTGTTGAAATTTTCTAAAAAAGGCAAAAAGATAAGCAAAGTGTGAAGATGTATCTGCATGCGGGGTTTAAAACTTGACAGTAGGCTTTCCTCACACCAAACTCCCATTCAGTCACTGAGGCGATGTCTACACTGGCAAGTTAGTTCGAATTAAGGAAACTTAATTCGAACTAACTAAAGCCATGGCTATACTAGGCTTTCATTAGTTCGAATTAAGGGCTTCCTTAATTCGAACTAAGGATTAATTGAAACTAGTTAGTTCGAATTAACCAATGTGGCCATGTTAGTTCGAACTGATTGCTTAGTTTGAACTAACCAGCCCATGGAATTCAATGCAAATCGCTAATTCGAACTAACTTTAGTAAGTGTAGACATAGCCTGAGAGTTTTGCCAGAGTAAACACTGAATAAAAACTGCAGGTTTTGGCTCTAAGTTTGTGTTTGGTTTCCAATGCATGATTTTTGCTGAGGCAGAACCCTTCAGTAATTAACAGTTTAATTCATTTATAGAAATGTGTAAATTGCACCAAATGAGCTCTGTTCAGACAGATGTGTGGGTTGAGTTTTTGGAGACTTTGCCCCTCTTTCTTTGGCCTTATAGAAAAGCTCTCTCTTGCTTTGCTAAACAAATTGAACGTTAGTAGTATTCTTATGGGAAAGCAGGGAGGGGCATTCGCTATCCCCGGCTCCTCCCCTTTTTCCAAGTTTAAGCATCTATAAAAAGCTTAAATCAATTTCAGTGAAGCAAACCTGCCATAGTACCAAACCATACCTGATGAATCTATCAGTTTCCTTGCCCTGCTGCTCCAAATGGCTATTAGTTCATTATTAGACCCTAAAACAGTCTCACTGGACTGTCTTCATATTCCTCCTGTGTGAGTCAATTTTAGGGCTATTCCTCAATATTTTGGCTTATCTTTCAGCTTGCTCCTTTTGAGAACTAACTGTACGTCCTTTTTTTTTGACTTACTGTTTAAAGACAGAGTGGACTTTACTCCTATCCAGAGAAAATCTATCCAGTCTAGTCCCAAATATACCTGAGGTAGCTACATGTCAGGTGCCAGTAAGGAAGGAACATGTGACTTGAATAGACCCTTCTCCACACTGCTACATTATCCATTCATTTTCACTGCCAAGAACCATGATTTTCCCAACAGCTGCCCAGCCTTTGGGAAATATGAGCCACTTTCAGGAACTATTTTTATTATTATTCCTGTAACACCAATAAGTGACTATGACACTTCACTGACAAATTAAGAAGATGGTTCCCTGCTCCAGGATATTTGCAGTCACCTTTGAACAATATATTTCTGTTATGGCCTTCCGTTCCTACTGCTACTTGTATAATTATAGATCAATGCTTAGAAAGAAAATAACATATGAAGACACCACCACAAAAGAGGAAGACTAATTGATATAGTACGATTAGATAGATTGGTGAAGAACATATAGGTCTATAAATCCATGCCATATAAACTAAAGAGCTTTAAAAGAAAACAGAAAAGAATTTGGGGGCAGGTCCTCACCTGATGTAAATGAGGTCAGTTTCATGGAAATCAATAGAGCAATATTGATTTACCCCAGTGGAGCATCAGGCCTTTCTTTAAAAGTGATTTGACAAAATGAAGATTTACTGTTTCTGTATGTAATATCAATTCTGAGGGTTCTTTGAGATACTTATAAAAAGGGGGAGTAAAGTCTTTCAGTTGAGAGCTAAGACTGAGGGGTAATTTTGAATAAGACAAATTCCTAGTTAAAATATATATGCATATATGGCTAATCTAATCTGTATCAGAGTTCTCCTGTGCTCAACCTGGAGAGGAGGCAAGTTTATTTAATCAGCACTTTAATACTTTCATATTATAATAGAAGACTTACAGATATGGATCCAAACTGGCAGCAACTCCCTACTAGTTTAATGCAAATGAGGAGATGAATACTCGTGGGAACAATGCAGAAATATTTCCACATGACTTGCTCCTGCTGAATTGCTGATATAAGGCTCCACTACAGGGTATAAAACTGACAGCAGGGAAAGAGTTCCTTACCCCCACCCATCCCTTCTGAACAAAGTTATTAAAGTAGATCATGCTAATTAACAGTAGCTTATCCCTTCTGCTTGAAACAATCCTTTTTGAAGGTGTTGTAGAATATGTTTCCTTTGCTATGTAAAAACCCTGTGTTAGAAGAACTGATCTATTTTAGTACCTTGTCAGTCATTTTCAGAATTACACATGGTCATATTTTTTCTTTATGTATCACAGGCATGCTTTTTAAGACATATTGAAGCCATATGTTCACACACCCACATGTATCATAGACATAGATTCATAACATATTTACCATAACAGAATGCTGAAGTACTTCAGGACCAGAACCTCAATGTATTCAGGTGATTTCAGTGAGAGTTTAGGTGTCAGAATGCCTTTGAGGATCTGGGCCTCTGTGTCCACGTAATTTACCTAGATTGTTTTAAAGAGATCATCCCTGTAATGTATTTGCTCAAAGTATAACTGGATACCAAAGAATTTTACAAAATATAATTGCACATACCTTATATGGTAAAACCTATTCTTTGACTTAGCCACTCAGGATAAAAAAAAATCCTATTGTACTCTAAAAATCTCTACACTTGCATGGAATGGTTATTTATAATTAGATCTGGTTAAATATTGCTCTAATTCAGTGCATGAACTACTTCTGGTTCATGAATATTCATTCAGATTCCAAACAACTGTTTGGTTCCACCATGCCTCAAAATATTTACTATCCACAAACATCTGAGCAAACAGGATGGCTTTTATTTTGTTTGTTTTAAATAAATGTTTGTTTGAATGAGCTTCACAGGCAAAATTCACCCATGGAGAAAGTGACAGTGCAGTGCCTGCCGCACTCCTTAAAAGGCCACCTGTGTGCCCATACAGGACCTGTCCATGCCACAGCCAGGATCTTTGTCCCAGCCCTGCGTACATTCTGGCAGAAGATCACAGTAGATCTATTATGGGCCAAAACAGGGTAGGCAGATCTAGCCCTCTGTGCTTACTCATCTTCTGCACATGCATTTCAATTGCACTCCACAGGCTGGAATCCTGCCTCAGGGAGATTGTACAGTAGCCCCACATCCTTGCCTTGGTTGGGAATGGATTTCACTGTCCCCTCTGAACAGAGCTTGAATGTGTATGGATTCGATTTTCCTTATAAGAATACAAGGGCATTTAAACAGCAACAAGATTATATGCTATTAATCGTTCTGCTCTTTATTCATTATGTGTAACCTGGTGGTATTCATTTAAATGTTTCAGCCATTTCTGGGAACAGAAACAGTTCCATGTGATTAAGATGAGCAGTTACACACCAGAAATAACCAATAGCCACAATGAACAGTTCCCACACTCCTCATAGGTTGAAATTTATCTGCATAGAGAATTCAGCAATACTTTTGAATAAGAAATACATACACAGATATCAAGATTGATATTTTAAAAATTCAGAGACAGAATATAGCCTTTTTCCTAAGTAATAATTTGTCTAGCTCTAGTTATAAGAATAAGTGCTGAAAAGGAAAATTTAGAGAATGCTAAATAGCAATGGAAGAAAGATTCCAATACTACAGAGCAGGGAGGGTTGATCAACAGCTTTTCACAAGCTGAAATTCTAACACATATCCCATGTAAACTAGTGAATGTGGTAGTGTCAGCTTAGAAAGAACTGGAACAACAAGATTGTTGGATCTGAAGATGGAGGAAATGCACTGTGCAAACTTGCTGTGTGCCTACCTATTCTGTTCATATTCTTGCACCACAGTCAGAACCATATTTACTGTTATTAGTTTGTGTTGTGATAGTGCCAACAAACCTGTATAGACATATAACAGAAAAACATTCCCTACCTGAAAGACCATACTGAGCACCTTCCAGTTGTGCATTGTGACATGACTAACACCTGTCACATCTTTTTGCCCTCTAGCTATATTAGATCTATAAACCATGCGCTAGAACAATGAGTGGGCAAATTACAGCCCACAAGGCAGAGGCAGCCTGCAGGAACCTTTCATCAGGCCCTCCAGCTGGGTCTGGCTGGAGCAGAGCAGCCCACCCCTATCCCCTGCCTCTCTCCCACCATATGTATCAGTGGTTGCTGGCACCCTGTCCGGAGTACAGCTGCTGCCCCTCTCCCACTACATCAGCCCAACGGTGGCGCCCTGGCCAGAGCATAGTGACTGTTCCCCCCAGGGCCCAGCAGTTCCCTTCTCAGCATCTGATCCCCCCCATACCACTTCCTCCCTTGACCATGTGGGCCCAGTGGTAACCTGGTTGGAGCATGTGGTCTGTTCCCTCCTCCCAGCCTCACCCCTTTCGCCACCCTACTTCAGCCCACCTAGATGCAGATGTGACACTCAGGCCAAAATGTTTGTCCACTCCTGAGTTAGAATCATGTTTAAAAATGAATCTCAGGTAACCAGGTCTGTCATGCAGTTTGGCTGGGCAGCACAGATAGGGTCAGGTTAAAACCAACTTTAAAACCACTTTATGGATGAAGTAGGGAATTAACTAATCAAACTACGCAACCTGGAACTGTGTTTTATCCAAACTGAAATATGGCCCTCAAGCTCTACTATGGGCCCCAATTGAAACAAGGCCCTTGCCCACTCTTAGGGAGCATATCAATTTCATGAGCAACCAGTAGAAAAATAATATACACCAGCAAGATATATTTGGTGAAAAGAAAAATAGCAGCAGCTAGCATGGAATGTGAACACTTTACTGTAAACACAAGAAATACTGTTAGAAAAAAGAATATAATTCAGCTGAGGCCTTTACTAGAAGGAAAACTTAGTTACTGCAAAATTTGCACTGCTTTGTGCTTCCTGTTGAACATTTTTAATGCATTAGAAAGCATAGCATACACCTTTTCTTGGATTCATAAATAGACTCCCACCTCATGTTAAAGGCCTGAGTTTAATTCATTTAATATTCCCACCACTAACGATGCCTATTTAAGACAGCCTTTTAAAAGTTTGTAACATTAATTTAATGGAAAAATGCCAATACCATTCTAAGAACTCTATTAGATTTTCTCCCTGTTAAATTAATGTTACTAACTTTTAATGGATGTTGTAATTAGATGTTATTATTAACAGGAATATTACCCAAATTAAAATCAGACCCTGAGAGAGAGACAACTTACATTTACAAGTGCATTAAGAATTAGTATCTGGACATTATACATACAAAGTAGTGAAGCCAGATGGCCTTTGCTTTGTTTTCCCCCGGTAACCTGCTAGAGAACCAGGCACACATAGTTTTGTTAGCACATAATGTCTGAAAGAACAGCACAACTATTAATGCTCTCACTTACAAAAGGAAGTGATGGTTTTTCCACCAGCTCTGGAAGAGGAAAGGGGAGCTCCATCTCCCAATTTCACACTCAATTTAAAGGGTTGCTCTCAACCCAGCCTGATTGGGTTCGGCAGTTTTAAATTGATTGTTTTGGTTGTAAAACTTTCCTGCCTTCCTAGCCTTAAAAAAAAAAAAAAAAAAAAAAGCTGCTAAGCTACTACCTTAGTATGAACCAGAGAGCAGTGAGGAAAGAAATGTCATGAATTCAAACTACTGAATCCAGTCTATTTAGAACAAGGGAAATGATAAAAGTCCAATGATCATTAAAGTTGTGCTATCCAGTTTGAGGGACTTTCTCCTAGCATATAGAGTTCTTGCCTACCTGTTACAGTGGTGACATATTCAACCCATGCAGCCATCCCCAGAGAGGTTAAGTGTTTGGGCTGTATCTGAACTTGCTGAGGAGCTGATATGCTTAACTGATATGCTTAACTTGCTGAGGAGCTGATATGAACCCCCTTCCCTCAAAAGCCTCCCCTTTTCAATGCACTTTGCAAAATAGTATACTCAAATCCAAATTTAGGAGTACTTATGCTCATATTTGCTATAGAGGTGGGCCCAGTCTGAAAACTCAGGTCCTAGCACTTCAGCCTTTGGAGTTTAAATCCAGATCTGAACTTTGTAGCTCTTGTCCATTTCTAACATACTGGCCCAGGAGCAGAGGTGAGTCTCCCCACCTAGTGGCTGTAGTATGCAGCAGCAGTTTCACCCAATAGCTATAGGGTGGGGCAATGGTCCCCAGCCAGTAGATGTGATCTACTTCTGAAGGGCAGTTGCCATTGAAACCTATGAACGCTGTGCCATCTACTGGTGAAAGGTTGGATACCATAGGAGTAGGGGATTCCAGGTTCTCTCTCTTTACCAGGTTCCAACCCAGGGGCCATCTTGAGCACCATATGCAGGAGTCTGCTACTTGTGGTTGGGCTAAATGCTTTCCCCTGAGCTGCTTCTTACCCCTTTGCCCCTCCCCTCATGGTTGGTGATGGTCCCTGGCAACCTGGTCTATGGTTCTCAGAAGGGTAGGGCACAGCTCTGTGCAGTAGACCTCTTGCAAGGAACACCGTCCTGGCATAATTTCTCCCATGGCAGTGAATGAAGGTCTGCCTTTCTCCACCCATCATCCTTTGCTGAAAAAACTTCCTTTTAAGACCCTCCTCTAACTGAAGCATACCCAAAAGGCCTGTCAGGATGGGGCTTTCTGGGCTCAGAGTTGTTCCTTCACAGTTTACTCTCCAAAGGGGGGGTTTACCCACTTCCATTACAGGGCAGTTTTTTAAAATATGAGCTTATTTTTTTTTGTTATTGTTTTATGAGCTTGTTTTTAGAGGAAGCAAGTTGTATGTATGTCAGGTGGGAAATCTCCTAGCATTAATTCATCATACAGAAATGGACACTAGCTGTTTAGCACAGAAGCCAAAACTAGAGTGTGTCACAAAGATTCAAGAATAATGGCAATTAGCTGCATAATGTGGTGCAAAAGAGGAAAGCAAAATTAAGTCCAACAGCTGCTGAAAAAAGACTGACACCTTTGACAACAATGGTGTTGTATGCATCATCAAGGACTGGAAGTTTGTACTTTTTTATCATGTTCTTGACTGTGTATAATACAACTGTTTTAACCAAACCCAAGACACTGGCCATGGCAGTTAACATATATGACTACTGTAGTTGATCTGTTTACATCTACACATCCTTTTGGTGTGATTTGTGCAAAGCAGGTTTTCTTGCCCCTCATTCCAACTCTGATACATATACCAATCAGCAAGAAATCCACCACCTGATCAGACAAAAAAGCTTCAAAGGGTTTTTAATGCCCTCAGTAGCCAATGGGATATGGTACTTGTTTCTTTACAAGGAGCTGGCAATTTGAGTGTCAATGATGAATTCCGAGAATTTAAAATAGAGCTAGATGAATTTTTTTTCTTAATCTTTTTTTAATAAAAAATTGGCTTTTTTGAAAAAAGTTTTTTCCTTCCACCAAAGGAAAGATGGTTGAGGAAAGATATGATTTTTCTGTATAAATACATCAGGGGGATAAATACCGGGGAGGGAAAGGAATTATTTAAGTTCAACACCAATGTAGACACAAGAACTAATTAATATAAAGTGGCCATCAGGAAGTTTAGACTTGAAGTTAGATGCAGGTTTCTATCCATTAGAGGAATGAAGTTCTGGAATAGCCTTCCAAAGAGAGTGGTGGAGGCAAAAAAAATCTAGCAGGTTTCAAAACAGAGCTTGATAAATAAATTCATGGAGGGGATGATATAATGGGACAGCCCAGGTCGGCAATTCACTGATCTTTGGCTCTTGGTGGTAGATATGTTGATGGGACAATGGATGGGATGGGTTCTGAGTTATTACAGAGAATTCTTTCTTGAGTGTCTGACTGATGAGTCTTGCCCACATGCTCAGTGTTTAACTGATGGCTATACTTGGGTCAGAAAGGAATTTTTCCCCAGGGCAGATTGGCAAAGGGCTGGAGGTTTTTTGCCTTCCTCTGTAGCATGGGGCATGACTCAATTGCTGGTGGATTATCTGTACCTTAAAGTTTTAAACCCTGATTTGAGGACTTTAATAACTCAGTCATAGATTAGAGGTTTATTGCATAGTGGGTGGGTGAGGTTTTGTGGCTTGCAATGTGCAGAAGGTCAGATGATCATACTGGTTCCTTCTGACCTTAGGGTATGTCTACACTAGAAATGCTAAGTCGACTCTGTTAAGTTGACTTAACAAGATCAACTTAAGTCGACTTAATGAAAGACTGGTGTGGACGTGGCGTTCTGTAGGTCGACTTAAGCATCCTTAAGTCAACCTAAGTTGCTAGTGTAGACATACCCTTAGAGTCTGAGTCTATAAAATGAACCCCAGAAATGAATGCTTTTTAGATTTGGGTGAAATTTCTCTTTTCACTTTTTCTTCCACACCTCTCCCTCCCCTCAAACCAGGCAAAATGAGGAGGAAAGGGAGAAGCAGAAAAAGGCAGATAAAAATAATATTGAACCCCTGTCTCCCCCCTAAAATTGGATTTTGAATACCAAAACATTTTCGGATTTTCAGATACTGTTAAAAATCAGAAAATGTTATAATTTTTTAGAAAAAATTTAAAAAGTTAGAAGTCATGATATACCTATACTCCAGATATCAGGGAACTGGCAGGAAAATATAGTTTTATAAAACACAATCTATCAACTAAGGAAATACGTACATCAGTCCTAGCAGTTGCTTAATGCCATTCATCATGGGTTTGCTAGTCATATCAGGAGTGAAACATGATACTTAGGAGGAGGAGCAAAAACTGAAGAGCTTCCTTCTTAATGTAAAGCAAACAGAGTCCTGTGGCACTTTTAAAGACAAACAAACTTAATGTACTTATTCCACCCCTCCAATAGATTCATGATCAATTTACGCTCAGTTCATATTTTCAGGGTTACTGTCATAATACTAAACTTTTTTAAAATGAAATTTGGAATTCTGAAGAAAAAAAATGTGTAGAAAGCATCATGTTCCATGACATACTCATTGACAAATAGAACTTACAGGGCCCTAAATATAGACTTTGTAGAGAGAAAGGCATTAATCTGAGCAAAGACCTGCCATTGACTTTTTGTGAACTGTTTCTGAAATCAAAACCAAATGTATAAAATTCAGCCATACCCTAAGTTATCCAAATATTAAAAACATAGCAAGTTGGCAGCTTGTATCCAAATTTTCTAATTATAGCATCCATGGGCATGCAGTAGGCAAAATGTACTTTAATCTTTCATAAGCATCTGTTATTATTATTTTACTTATATTTATTTTACTTTTTTATTTTTTATTATTTACAGCTATTAAATAAACCACTAAAAAGTTGTAAACTGAACAACATTTAGAAACCAACCTGAGGCAACAAAATAGATCGTTTAAAATAACTCCATCTCTCTAGCATCTATGTTTTTGCAATGAATAATGTGCCAAAGGATTTTTCAAATTCCAAATACTCAATACTAAGAAAATAATCAGTAGCCAACGTGCCCGTGTATTCACATTGTGCATTACTTTAGCTCCTGCTATATTTTGATTTGTTCATCAGTTGGAAGGCTGGGGTACAGAAGGACAATATGATGGGCGTTCCTAACAATGACACAATGACTTTGACCTTTATAAATGATGTATGCTTGTATAAGGCAGGTAAAGAAAAAGAACTTCTGCTCTTTCTTTCCATGTCTTTTCTTTGGACACTTTTTTTGTTTGTTTGTTTCTTTTGTATCTCAGTGCATGCATATTATGCTCTCCTTTTGTTTTTATTTCCTTGGTTATCTACAAGGACTCTCCCTTTTTTCTTTTAAAATCATCCACTCAATGATGCTATACTGAAATGACCTTTACTCTTAGCTAAGGACAATTGGACTCTGTTCCCTATGGGCTTCTGGAATGTTTGTTACTGAGGGGAAGGGTGGGGGTTGGTATTGAATAGGATGAGGTGAATTGCTACCTTCCCAACAAAGGGAGTAGCGGAGTGCTATTGTGTGCTATGCTCACAAAACTGCAGAAGAAATGGACCTAGATTATGGAACTCCCTACTTGGACAGATCAGAATGATCAGACTTCATTGAGTTTCAGAACATAATGTAAAGCTCCTTGTTCTGACTTGACTTTTCCTCAATAAATGGCTTCAGAAGCACCCAAAGACACAGGCAAAATATATACAAACACCAACTCCCTCTCATATACAAGTATTCAAACATAAATGCATCTAAATTTATTAATCTATTTCAGGCTTAGAGGAAGAAAGAGCAAATTAAATTGTTGTTATTTCTATTTTTAAATCCATGAGAAGCGCTCAGACACTATGGTGATGGGGCTGAGTAAATAGACAGACTGATCCCTGGCTAATTAACACATCCCTTTCAGAGTTTATTTAGTCCAGGGTATCGGTTTTACTTCATAGATAGGAAGCACACTTGAGTTATCTCACATTACTGAGGCTGAAAATGCCATTCTGGCAATGAATATTGTCTGAACAAGGAAAAATATGGATACCTCACTGTTATATTCCCCCTTCCCTACATATCCCAGCAACCAAAAGGAACAAAGAAATGATAAAAATAGGAAATCCCTACAAATTATTTTTCCCCTTTTTAAATTTTCTCCAAATGAGAAGCTGTTTGTAACTTCTTTTGCAGAATCTTTTATTTCCTCTAACTGTCCTCCTTTCATGCTAAGGGAGAAGATTTATGTGGATATTGAAGTGAACTTAGACAACTCCATAAACTAGATGACCTTTGTGCCTACAGGACCTGATCCTGCCCCCATGCAATCAGTGGGAAAACTGCCATTGACTTCAATGGGAGCAGAATCAGATCCTCAGTTTATGGGGTCTGTTAATATTAGGTGACATGTTAGACTGCAAGTAAAATGCATGAGGATCAAAGCAAAGCCAGTCAGCCTTGGTAAAGGAAAAGGCACTGATGTGAAGAAATCACAGTGACTAGAGCATCCCACTCATTTGTGCTCAGGCTAGAAAGTGTAGGAGGAGGTGACTTCTTAGAAGTGATTCTGTGCAGGCCCCTTTCCCTACAACTTTAGTTCACACAGATTCTATGTGACGACAAGCTCATGGCTTCAGTAGTGTCTCCTGCACTACCACACATTCCCTGTCAAGGAACAGCAGCTAACAGATATGGGCTCAGACGATAAGAGACTATATTATCCAAGACTCTGCAGTGCAAGCCAAAGTTAATAAGCACCTCAGTGCCTGAGCAGGATGTAAGGCTCTGATTCTAGCAGTGACTGGAAACGATGACAGGTGAACAAACTTACTTTAAAACGAAAAATTGTCATGAGTTCTTCTTTCCTCAGGAAATAAAATTAATGGATAATTTCCCAGAAATTAGGGACAGAAAAGACCTGTGATGTCATCATACCTTTGCTAGTACAGGATTGCTTCCCTGTATTCAAAAGTGAAAAGAGTATTATGCAACAAGATATAGTAAACACAAGGTAAGTGAGTGCCATGGAGAATGACCCAATTTCTCTCTTTTTTTTTTTTTTTGTGGATTGTTTGAGAACACAGAGTTTAACACTTTAATGTTGCTCGTGTTTTCCTGTCTCAGCTGCCATTCACACACAAACATACGCAAAACATAGAAATTACATGGGTGATATCAGGCACCACTAAAGATAATAATGATCCTCTTTAAGGCATTTGGAGCAATTTGAAATGAGGCAATTTTTGACACTACTATGAAGGAATAAACTCAAGTTTGTCAAGGCTAGATATAAACAAAATTCAAGTAAGTGGTGAAGAACTCAATGTTGTTGTACTTTATTTGCCATTCACTTCACTAGAGGTGACAACCACAGCGTCCGAGAATGCAAGTGCATGTCTTCCATTGCCAAGGACCAGCTAACACCCACAGAGTCACAGAATGGGGAAGTCTGTGTACACCAAGAGGGAGGAAATGTATCAAAAGATTTTTGTTTTCATTCACACTGTGACCTAAGTAACGTCCTAGTTTAATGTTTAAACTCAAGGCCATTAACTTGTCAGTGTGATTTCTGATTTTGAACCTTATAGTAAAAGAGAAGAGTTTAAAAGGCCTTAGATTGTCTCATTAACTGATATTAAAAAGCCGCTGCTAAAATGTAACCCTTTAAATGGGGACAATAATTTTAAATTTATCTTGCTGCAACCATATGCATTATTTAAGATAGTGATGAGCTGCATCAAAAACTTTGGAACAAAATTCTGACCCACTAGAGTTCATATGGTGTTTGAATACAGGTTTTTAGTCTATTTTAGAAATTTTAATCTGGATTTGGAAATTGTATTTTGCATGTTAAATCAGAGGCTGATATTAAAGTGTTTGTAGCAAATTATCTATATAAGAAAAATGACTCTCTCTCTCATACTACCCTTAAATCATTTAAACACTTAACAAGCATATCCTGAACCATGGCCAACATACTAATCTGACTGCAATATAATCTAGCTTCCAGTTTCATAGGCTATGTCTACACTTGTAAATTTAGGTCAACTTTAGCTAAGTCGACTTAACTAAGTCGACTTAGCATGTCCACACCTAAATTTAAAGTCGACTTTGGGGGGAACTTACAAAGTCGACCTAGAGCGTCCACATTGGATGTGCCTAGGTCGACTTCTAGGGGCTACAGGGACCTAGGGCAGGTCCACAGGGGCAGCAGGGGCACCCCTTGCCCACTGCCAGGGGGCTCAGCCCTTGCCCCATTGTACCTGGGTACAATGGGGCAAAGGGGGACAGGGACCCTGGCAGGGCATAGGGGCAGGGTTCTGCCCTGCCCTGTGGGGGGGCATGCCAGGCTCTCCCTGTGCCCCCCCCCCCAGCCAGGAGGGCAGTGGTGGAGTCCTGGAGTAGCCCTAAATTGACTTTATAAAGTCGACTTTAGACTTAAGTAGAACTAAAATGAGGTTTTATAAAGTCGACTTAGTTTTCCTTAAGTCGACTTTATTTTCCTTAACTTGCTTAAGTCAACTTAAGGAAACTGTAGTGTAGACGCAGGGTAAATTAAGTTGACTTAAGCAAGCTTAAGTCGACTTAATTTACAAGTGTAGATGCACCCATAGAGTTTTAAGATGAAGTTACTTCATTCTATTTTTCTCATTCATTAAGAATTTGAATACCAGTACTATTACTACAGGAAAACTTTTTTCTAAATGTTGACAAAAAAAATAAAATGAAAAAAAAAATCACAAACATGGTTTTGCTGGGGTTTGACCAGTTTACAGAATTAGTGGAATCTTTTTTCAAAATGTAAAGGAATGTTTTCAACCAGCTCTAGTTATTAGGAGGCTTGAAATCTCCATATTTAGGGAAAAAGTGGCTGATAATTATAATAAAGGCATCCCTTTAATGATCATAGGCTGCTCTCTCCACTTAGAAGAATAACACTAAATAATGCCACTTGATTTACCAACTGCAGGTTGCCAAAGAGGAGGCTATACTACAGGTGTTGATGTTGATAACCATCCCCTTTGGAAGAGGTGATTACTATCAACTAGTGATTAATAATGACCACTTCTATCCCAAAGGATTAATAGGTTTCTCTGGGAATACCTGGATTCCAAATGGACTATCCATCTTGGTTTCAGATTGCCTTGGGGATAGCAGATGATGTTTGAAAGTAGTGAACAGTCTATGCCTTACTGTAGTAAGGCTGATGCCCACTGTCTGGAGTCCCAGCCCTCTGGCAAGGCAGGACAAACACACAGATTCAGTAGCCCCTGGCCCTCAGGCAGGGCAGGGCAAACACCCAGAGTCAGTAGAAGATCGGATAAGAAGAATCGATGCTCAGGAATCAAGAGGGGGGAAGAGGGAGTTGCAGTACCACCCAATGCCACTGCATCCCCGCCCAGAGCCTTATCCAGTTGCAGTGCAGCCTGCCACTGGGTCAGCGGGGCTCCAGCCGAAACGGGCTGACTGTCAACTACGCAACTCAGCAGGGCACTCACCTGCTGTCTCTGGGCTACTTCCTCCCTTGCCCCCGCCCAGTTACCTGGGTCCCGAGGTTCTCCTCAGTAGTCCGGGTAGATGGCCAGAGGTATCCCGGTCAGGCCCTCACTGTCCACAGGTGGAAGGCCCAGGAACTCCTCTGGACTATGAGCAGATGGTAGCTCCTCAAGGTCATAGAGGCTGTCCACAGCAGGCCTCTCCCGCACACCCACAGGGTCCTCCATGGAAGGCAGCTCCCTCCAAGTCACAGGGTCCTTCCAGAGCAGGCCGCTCTCTCACGTCCTCAGGCTCTTCTGCCAAGGGTAGCTCCTCCAGGTCTTCCCCAGAGAGAAATATGGAGAAGACCCTGCAGTCTGGTCTCCCTTGTGGTTATCCAGTGCCCCTTGGGGAGGGTTGGAGCCCTCCAAAGATGAGGGCTCTGTCAACCAGTCTGATCATCTCCAGGGAGGCTCCTTTACTGAGCTTTCTGCCCAGCCTTTTATACTGTCCCTGTTCCCTTTGGCTCCACCCTTCTGTTTCCTGTCCTGGCTCTGTGTAGTTGACTCCTCTGTCCAGCAGGGGGAGTGTGGGAGTACCTCCCCTACTCTGCTTGGGGGGCGGCCGCTTCACCCTGCTACACTTACCAGTCTGAAAAGGGATAATAACCCTCAAGACAACTGTGAGTTGGATCTAATTGCACATAATGTATAATAGCAACATAGGATAGGGTCTTGAAATGCCTTCCTGCACATTAATGTTCTCTATGTAAATCATTGACAAAAATATTTTGTAGCTGAACTATTACTGTCTACTTCCTCTGGTCTTTAACTGGAGTTTATTAACTTTCAGCTATTGTTAAATGGGAACAATAACACCAAGTACAAGGGAAGAAAACAGGTTGGCTGTTATTTTAGTTTCCTTTTTCACGAACAATTTGAACAGTGGATAAATCTAAATATTTGCTTTATTTCAGTCTGCAATTTGAAGTTTATAATGAACAAATAACTTTGTTTAAACAAATAAAGGCTTTACATTGAGCATGGATTTTTTTATTTTAGAAGTTAGGGATGAGACAGATCTGAAATATCTGTTCCTCACTTTTATACAGAGAAAACTAAATATCTGCTTCTCACAGCTAAATCTACCAACTGAGCATATGGCCCTGGTTCATTTAGGTAATTAAAGCTGGGTTCTACTTTATTTTGTTAGTAGATGTTTTGCTAGGATAGTGAAGAACATATTTTTTCATATGAGATAATATGGGGCGGTGTTTCTCTGTAGTGTATGAAAAAATGTTCTTTAGCGAATATAATAATAATGTGCAATATAAATATTTTTAAAAACCGAAACATGATACAACAGTACTGCCTGCCATGTCTTCGCATGCTATAAAGCTTTACACTTTAGAAATATAAAGATCCCAGGTGAAATCGTAACCTCACTGAAGGGAAAGTGAGTTTTGCGATCAACTTCATTAAAGCCAGGATTTTACCTCTAATTATTTAAAAATTTGTCTCTGTGACAAAAATAAAGTTTCCTCATTTTCAGTGTGACCATTTTAGATATATAATTAGGGAACATATATATCCTTACTTCATACAGTATCTGACCCAAAGCTCACTGAACTGAATGTCTTCAAGTGTCTGACAAAGTGAGATTTTCTCCCATGAAAGCTCATGTGATAAATAATTTTTTTAGTTTTTAAAAGTGCTACACGACTCCTTGTTTGTTGAACTGACTGTAAATCTCTTGATTGATTTTCAGTGAGTGTGGATGTGGCCTTAATTATTAGGTTGCATCCAGTGGCAATATATCTATGGGCAGGTTTGTGTTTCCTTTACCAGAAAATGTAATGAAAAACTGGCATGTTGTGCTGATTATCTGTAGCAAAATTAAACACACAAGTATTTAGAGCAACACAATAATACATTCTTTTTAGTGATGGTGAAAAGTTGTACAGTAAACAGTAATTGTGGAACAAACAAGGAGTCCTGGGGCACTTTTAAAGACTAACAAATTTATTTATCGCATGAGCTTTCATGGGAGAAAATCCCTCTTCATCAGATGCTTGAAGATGGGAAATTTACAGTAATTGTGGAGTTAACAGTCTTGGACAATGAACTTCCCCATTTATCCACAGATCAGGTGCAGCACATGCATCGGAGGGTGCGGGTTGCCCTGCCAATATACCACATCCATAATCTGAAGCAGTTGAGAAATAAATTCAGTCTTTCTATCAATGGCTGCTTGGTGGAGAATGTCAAAAAATGTTGCCAATGACTTATCAAATGGTTTTCTAATGGAGGAAGATGATGAATTTGATGAAGAATTAATAAAGAATATGATAGCTATGATTTGCTTCCTTATATTGTAGTATTTTTCTGGTTCTATTATTCTACCTTTCATTTCAAATTAATGGTTTTAATTTTCAATGTCAAGATTGCTTATGGTTACTGAGTGCTTTGTACTTTTCATTTCCTTGTTATATCTTGTATATATATATATATATATATATATATATATATATATTGCTCTATAAATTGGTAGTAATAATCTAGTTGTTAACTAGACATTGGAGAGCAGATAAAATAACAGTTCTCCATTTTAGCTGTATTCTTCAATGAGATCTGACATATAGAGCTCTGCGCAGATATAAAAATGTGGATCCAGATCCGATCCGCAACCTCTCAATGTCAGTCTCTATCCGATCCGCAATCCACATGCCATGTTTCATGTGTATTCGTAACCTCATCCACAGCCAAGTTTGGGCTCACTGTCAGCATTTTAGCCTTTGATTGGCTCATTCCCCATATTTCCTTTTCTTCATTCTTGTTTCCTTTTCTTGTTTGTGGTTTGTGCACTGTGCTGTCAATCAGGTTTCCTTGGCCACCAATGAAATCTCTGATTGACAGCATGGCACTTTGAACTGCAAACAAGAAAAAGAAGAAATGGGTGGGGAAGGTATGGGGAATGATCCAATCAAAGGCCATCATACTGACTGACTGACAGTGAGGATGGTCTCCAAGCCACAGCCTGCTGTGACTGAGACTCTGATTGACTGGCAGACCACAATCAGAGCTGAGCTGGGATTAGCTGGAGCGCTTCCGTGTTCCCCTGTGTGCTGCAGCTGCTGATGCAGGTCATAAGCAGCTGCAGCGATCGATCATAAAAATAGAATCCGCATACGCGGGCCAACCCACAACAATGGAGCTGTGGATATCCACACCTGCATCCGCAGATGTGGATACCCATGGATCTGAAGCTGATATCCGTGGATCTCTAGGGTTCTACTTATAGATTATGCTGATTATTAAGCAATTCTATATCACAGTAGCAATGCCATATTTTGATTGTGTTTGCCTCTATGAACTATTAAAGAAAAATGTATGTAGAATATGATTATGTTAAAGCATTAATAAAAGATACCCCTCATGCCTCTGAACAGCTATGCTCTGATTCAGCAAAGATTGAAATGTGATTAATATTAAGTGCATGTTTCAATATTTTGCTGAATTGGGGCATTTCAAAAGGAAACAAAACTCTTCTTAATACTCCTTGTGATTCCTCAATACAAAAAAAGTCTCAGTGAAACATAAATTGACAAATTCCACATCTACTAAAACCTAGTTTGAATGTGAAACCATTAATTTAAATATAAAAACATTAAATACTTCATTAATTCATTTTGCACTATCATATTTTATAACTTTCAAAAATTCACTGAGCACTGTGAAACCTTACTACACTCACTTATACCAAAAAATATAAAACACTAGCTCAAACACCGAAAATGAAAACTGTACCTTATCAGTCATATTACACACTGCTGGGTACATAGTCAAATGCAATAAATTACCTGTTTTGTTCTAAATAAATGTAATGGTTTGCACTGTAATTGTAATTAGTCATTTTAATGGTAACTTTATAATATTAATACTTTATAATGTTTCTATATATAGAAAAGGTCATATGTTATTCCGTGACAGAGACTGTTGAATTCTCACTGTGTAATAGTAAAAATCATTTTTAATAATAAAGAGCAGTTGAAATTTCTCAATTTAGGAGGGACAAATAATATTTTTTACTATACATGTGGAAATTAAACAGTTGTTTTAACCATAGACTTGTCAAGTTGATACAACTTGTAGCTGAACATCATAAAAACTCTTTAAAACTGCAAATGTAATCGTTCAAATTAGCAGCAATACCGTCAACAGCTCGTGCTTGTTAAAATGTTGGCGTTTAAAACCAGAGCATTAAAATAAATAAATACAATCTCTTCTAACCTGTTAATACCTTTGGGACGTTTGTTTGTTTCACATTCATGTCAATAAGATACACTGTACCTGTAAAAATAATGCAGTTCTACATAAAATAATTGTTTTTAGACTAATGAGAATAATATGCAAGCACGGTATAATTTCATTAATGAATTTGCCACATGATGCCTAGAAAGAGCATCACTGTTGCACTACTTAATGAAAGTTTCAATACCACTGTACAATATTTGTTTGATCCTGCTCCATTAAAATTCATAAGAGTTATGCTGCTGACATCAATGAGAGCAGAGCAGGCAGCACAAAAACCTTAGGTTGTAGCTCAAATCTACTCCAGAGTGAATGAGCAGAAAAAGCCTTCTAGTGATTGCTAAGCAAGTAAGCACATCACCTGCACCACTTCTTTCCAGAATTCTTATAACTAGCAGGGCTACAAGTACTGTAGCACTTTGCACTACATTGGTGTTCAGGCAAGCCATCAACCATGGGTGTATGTTTAAATCTGTTATGGCTCATCAACAAAGTACATCAGGCTTGGGAAGCTTATGTAAACCTGGGCTTCTCAGCACCAAAAAAAAGGCTATTGCCTTCAAGACCAAGAAAATCCTTATTATTTCACTAGCAAACTTTACCAATTCTGATTGGGCCCAAAAGCTTTTCGGTTTTCTACAGAATTCTCAAACTGTAGTGTAGAGTGTAACATAGCTGTGTTAGTTGGAAAGGCAATATAGATATTTGTCAGTGCAAATAAGCAGAGCAAAAATGTGGTCAGGTCAAAGAGCGAACAAACAGAATCTGTAAATATTTTCAGTAATAGAAACACTAAGTGAGGGCAGACCTAACAGGTGCTAACAGCTGATTGGTTTCCCCTCTCCTTGTGCAAATCAAAGACTGCAGCAGCTCTACGTATTGCATTATTGTAACTGTTCACTCTGCCAACTAGGCTTCACCCCAGCCAGCCAGCCAGCAAGCATATCTACTACTCTTTGTCAGGCCTGATTCTCAACCAACCTTGATACAAGGATCACCACTAGAAGTAACTTTTCCCAACTCTAGTGCACTAAGGCCCTAGAATTCCCAGAGGCTACAGCAGCTGCTGTCCTGATTTCAAATTCAGCAATCTACTGAGTCAGCAGAGGACCTACCTTTTTCAACACAGTCCTGCTGCCCTTTCTCCTTCTGTTGTGACATGTTTGTTAGAGTACATGCTAAGAGAGGTGAGAAGGGGGTCAGTTGCTGATACTCTAGACACAGAACCCCACCCATGTTTGTTTACAGCAGTAAGTGCTGGTACTCATATCTTGATAGTAAATTTGAAAAATGCCTCTTGCACCCCTCTTCTTCCTGTGCCACCCCTCTTTTTACAGCAGCAGGCTCCTTTCCCCTGCTGACCCCGCCCTCCACAGCTGGGCAGCGGAGCCAGCAGGGGACAGGAGCAGTGCACTCCTTTTCCCTGCTGACTGTGCCGCTCCCACCATCCCCCCCAGCTAGGCAGAAGGGCCATCGAAAAAGATGCCAGTACTACGTACCCCTGTGCAGCATCACATAAAAAGCACTAGGAATAGCTAAGAAAATTAGTAATGTCACTCTCTCGATATGCTTATTTTACTGCAGTCTCATTCTGTACCTGTCTGTTGGGGGGGGAGGGGTTTCCCCACCTGCTGAGTTCTGTAGTAATCTTGATTCTCTTGGGGGCAGAGGTTGTCTTCTTACTAAGTATTTGTACTATGCCTATCACGTTGGCTCGCCAATCACTGCTGGGAGCCCTTAGATACTTCCATAACATAAATCATGCTGATAACAATAATAATCAATACTAATGAATGGTTTGTTAAGCTACACAGGAGCTAAATTTGTTAGTTCAACCTAAAGTAAAAATATAACATGCAATGATGATGTATGTATTATAAATATATACACAAACAAATGCTAATATTGCAACTTTATTGTCTCTTTTGCCTAACTAAGATGTGTAGGAATTGACCTGGCTTATCTCAGAAATAGGCTGGAGCCATACGGCCTGGATTCAGATCACAAATTTGGAGCATAGACCCAGGGTTTTGCTAGACTGTACTATCACAAATGAACACTAAGATATCTAGACCAAAATCAGCTATCACTTGCACGTGAATAACTCCGGTTGACTTCAACAGGAGTTTCCATCCAGGAACAGATTTTAGAACTAAAAGCATGCACTAAAGTCTAAATAGCAAATGTTAATCCATTGACATTCTCTTTATTCATTATTTTCAAGGTGTCAATAGGAATTTGTCTGTCTAATATAAAATGATTTGGTTGTCACACTTTTAATGAAGGCTTTTAATTACTCTTGATATGTGGTATTGTACTAGTTGTTTTGTGTAGAAAACTGCTTTTGTGCATTTAGCTAAATCCCCTGTCTATAGCAAAATCTGCATGCATCAGGCTTTTTGTCAAAAACAGTCTTTGTCATTGCTCTTGTGCACAGGATGAGTTCAGCTTTTACTTACAGTGAAATAGAGCAATTGCATGAGATTTACAGTGCATGTGCTTTATGTGGAGCTATGTGGTTTGCTATATACACTGCATACCTTGGTTACCCAGGCTATAATAATAAGCACATGGGATTTCTTGAGGTGCCAAGATTAGAGTTACTCTGTCTTATTTTCATTTCTTTGTTTTCTTTAAGTTGTTAGTGCGGTTTGAAGTAATTACAAATATTGAGCTAAATTCTGAATCTAAGTGAGATATAGCCTTTGTCCAGAGTGGAAAACATATATACTGCAAAAGCAGTATTAACATCCATACTTTCTTGGCTGACAGTGGAACCGAGCATGCTTATATACATTCATTAGGTCATCAAAATGTGCATTACATCAGTCTTTCTCTACTTTTTGATACCAGGGACCAGCTTCCTATATGTGTCAGGGAGATCTCAGGGACCAGTGCCAGGCCATGGACTGGTCATTGAGAACCACTTTGTTGCATTTGCACATTCAAAAACTTGCAGTGTACTTAGTTACCCATGTGATAAGCTGCACAGTCATGTGATAAATTGCATTTATGTGCACAGAATTTTGATTTGCCAAAGGCCAGACAGGAAGAGACAGCCTAACAGACCAGATAGGGGAATAGGTAAACCCACCCCTTTTATAGGATGATGTGGGAGGAATCTTTACAGACACTCTCCCTCCCAGGGATTTACAGCAGGAGAGCATGATGTGATAAAGAACCTGTCTAGACCGATGAAAGCATATTAAAAAAATAACACCAATATAATTGTTTAAACTTTCATGAGCATTTCTAAAATGATGTTTCTATGAACCATAAGGAATGAAATACAGAATTCACAGTGGGGTGGTAGGCTAGAGTTTTGGAATGATCTACCTAATTAATTGATGACTTCTCCAATCAGGAGTAACTAAACTAAACACTCCCAAACTAAAGTCAGTAAAATCCTTGGCCAGAATTTTTAAACCTGGGTACCTAAAGCTAGCCCTTAAATCACAATTTAAGTACCTAACTATAATAGGGCTGGTATTTAAAGGTGATGAGCACCTGCTGCTTCCACTGAGCCAGTGTTTGTGAGTGCTGAGCACTTCCAAAAAACAGGCCACTTATATTAGGTATCTTGAGCTCTCTATGTATGTTCTTTAATACATGCTGGTAAAATACCTACTTTGGTAATCTGTAATCTGCTATCTCAAAAAGGAACCTCCAGTGAGATGCATCCATATTAAAGCATATTTCACAGACGTATTTTCAAATATAACCCAATGTGATAAAGTCAGGCCAGAGGACTTCAAAAGTGTATTTGAGGATAGATATGTTAACCCTATAATGGTAAAAGCCCTTTTCCCTGTAGTCAGGGGGAATGATTGCAGCCTTATTAGAAACACCTGAGGCTAGTCAAAGGCTGCTTCAGGACCATTAAAACCATGCCTCTGCTACAGGGAGGGAGAAGGGGAGAGAAAGGTTATTGGAAGGGTTGTGTTAGAAAGAAGAGAGACTTCTCAGGACAGGAGAGAGCATAGACCAGGAAAAACTCTAGCATCAGCTTGAAGTTAGGGCTTCACTCTGATGTTAGGCAACACCACCATGCTTACAACTTTACTACACAAGCCAAGGACAGGTACTGCCTGGAGTTTAGGCTTCATAGATATATTAACTCACCCCTGTGGGATGGAGGGGTGTTCTCCTAGCTCTGACTAAGGCCAATACTGAACACTCTGGTGAAGAAACACTGAGGGGGACAGTAAAGGACTTATTCAGGGCAGGGCAGATTTACCCTAGGCCTAGGGGGAGACAACCACACTCTGCAAACCTGAGGGGGCACATTGCCACACAATTTAAAAGCAGTTGGGGGAAGATGAAAGCCACTGTTCAAGCCATATATGAGGGAAATTTAAGCAGACCCCTTTCATCTGTTTGTTTAGTACAGGCAAGATCATTTGTCTCAAATACTAATCAGCTGCTATGTTTCAAATTCCAATGTTCTTTAACTGTCTTCATACAATATACCTCCTGCTTTGGTACTGCAGAAAGGCCCACGTATTGTAACAAAAATAAACAAAAATAAATACATTAAATAAATAAATAAATCCAATTGCCTAGGTACTAATTTGCCATAGATTGTATTTTAAGTCTTCATCCATTATGTGAATTAGAAGTGAAATGAACAATGGCATCAATACTCTATTGCAGTGAGCCCAGCCTGAGATGCAACCGAGTATGGGTCCTGGACAGTTTGTATTGATGCTGTCCTGAGTATCCCAATCATCAATAATGGAAATAATTGCATTTTAATAATTAAAAAACCCCCATCATTTTCACAGAACTAGCAATGATGACTTTGTTCCATCCCCTGCAATTTATCTAGCTTTTAATGAAGGGACTGAGTCACCAACAAACAGCTCCTTAACCAACATACATACATAGACATGCCAAAAACCTGTTTGTTTGTTTTTTCCCCAGGGAGGTGATAGACAATTAAATTTATCTCAAAAAATTTCCCGTGATCAATTCACCCATGTGCCAAACTCAGAAGCTCAAATTAAATCTGAAAGGTAACCCTACATCTCTCAGCCTCCTTTCCACCTGATGGTACAAAATTAATTCTCAAATACTTATTCCAAGCACTTTGCATTACACATTGGTTTGCTTCTGCATTTTTCCTGCACAGAAACTTCCATAGACTTAAATGGGGATGTTTGAGTAAACAGAGATATGTATCATTAGGCCTGGTTTGATTGTGAACAATGTTTGTGCAGGTACTATAGTTACCCCAAAAGAAAAAGGCTTTTTTTTTTTTTTTTTTTTTTTAAATTCTCATGTCTGCTTTAGGATGATCAGTCCTGTACCAACCACAATAGGGCCTTGACCAAGTTAAGATAGATCTAGCTAAACCATAATCGACTATTCTACATACGTTTCTATACTGTGCTCATTACAATAGTATGTTACTGCCTTCCAGTAGTGCATAAAACAATGTGGTGGTTCTATTATGTGGTGTTTGTTCTCTCATTCTCTCCCCAGAGGGAGAAGCATGTACAAAGGAGTGCCTTGTTTAAGCAGGGTCTTTATAAAAAAAAATCATAGCTGTTACTATATGTTTTATATTGGAGAAGGCAAGGTAAAAAGAAATGTACCTTATACTTAGAGCAGAAAGTGGTGAGGTTTGTGATTGTCCTTAGTTCTAGCGGGAATGCCTTTTACAATAGTCCATACTCCATGCCCTATTTCTTTACTAGTATTTGGAATCTTGAGTGTTTTGCTCCCACAGCACCCTGCATCTGGACCTTGACAGGCTGAGACATACTCCATATACTGCTACACTGAAAAGTACAGCACAGCATCACTGAGTCAAATGAATGACTGGAGATCCATTGAGAATTCCTGAAATTAGGAATTAAGTGAACAGAGAATTTAAAAGCAAGGCTAATGCACTTATAAAAGGCATTTTATCCATTTCTTTTGACAGTGTTTTAGCTGTAATTTGATATTTGATAATGTACAAGTAAATACAATGTAGGATATTTTATTAAAATAATGAAATCTTAGATAATATAAAATCCCACGACAGCACCTTCCTTCTAAATCTGCTGAACGGGTAGAGAGATACTAGAATTCTTTGTGGATTATAGTGAATACGCTGATGTTGACCAGATTACCCACCTTCTCCCATTGCCATTTAGTTCATTTTTATTTTTTTTAACTAGGAATAGATAGTAAAGTTTGGATCAGATAAAACCCAAGCCAAAATTATGGACAGAATTCAGAATTTAAACTGCCCCAAACTTTGTGAAAGGCTTTTAGCAGTTCAAGCATAAATAGTTTGAATAAGTGCTGCAAAAGCATCTGAACCAAATATAGGGCTGGTCAAAATGTAGAAGACTTTTCACAAACTTGTCATTGAAATTTCAGGTTTTTTTAAACATTTGAACCACTTCATATGCTGGTTGAAAAACAGCCACCAAACAAAAGGTGAACATTTGACAAATATTTGCAAAATATTTTGATTGAAAATTTGGAAGTTACCTACCATCTCTATCCTGAAGTGTTTCAGGTTCTCCCATCAGAAATATGCACCTGAATCTGTGTCCATCCTGGGTGGGAAAAAAAGTATAAAGATGCAAGTGTGCTAGTAATTGAGATAAGTGCTCCTTTAGGTTGTAGTTCATCACAGTACATTCCTAAACTTAAAACTAAGCATGTGTTTAAGGGCTTGCTGTATCAAGCTCTAAAAATTCATGTGTTGCCAGCACTTGCATATCTTTGCGCTCCTTGTCCTTGCTCATCACAGTGATAAGATTATTAAAAAAAATCATCCCAGACTATAGGAAAACCATCAGAAAAAAAAATCGTGCAATATGTCAGAAATCTTTCCTTTTAGGTATGGCAACAGGTCTCTGCACCCTTTGACCAATAAATTTCTTTGATTTCTGGCCTTATATTCAAATGAACTGTACTTTAGTTTCATACAGACAGTTATGGAAACAAGTTTTTCTTGAGGCTAAAAGTAGAGCCAGCAGGTATCAAAACAAATAATCATCTACTGAGGAAGAGATTCATTACGACTGTGCCAAAGTGAATAACCAATTCACTGTCTCTTTCCTTACATACTCAGCTTAATTTTATACCACCATACTTATTACTTTCTTTAAAGCTACTTAGCAGATTAATTCTCCAGAAATAACTGTCTTCTTGTTGGTTGTGTACATGATTCTTTAGGGTACTTGAAGTATTTAATTTGAAGTGATGGCACAAACGTCCCTGTCTCCCTGTGCTTTGCTTGTCATATGCACCAGAACCACCCCTAGAATCATTAGAAGTTCAGTTAATTCAGTAACACTTCATACTTTATAGTTTTACTGTGATGATTAAGTTTTTAAAGATAGCTGCAGGCCCTTCCTTCCCAACCCAGCTGCTGTCTGACAGTAGTGAAAGTGAACAAATAAAGAGGGGGGAAAAAATGGAAAATACCTGAAGAGAATAAAAAGCAGGGTGATGGTGGTAAGATGGATTACTTGAATTTTCCACCAATCACTGAACAACACATTGGCTAAAGCATTGATTGATGAAGTATTTAAGTCGTCAATCTCACATCACGAGCCTTTTTACAAATGGCTGCAGAAAGGGGCTGACATTGAGGTGGTATCAATGGAAGTTGGCTTTGCTACAAAGTATAAGAAAGACCTCTAGTCCACAATTTGCTCTTTCGCAAGATGTTCAATAACCACTTTGATGGCCACTTTGCCAGCAAATGTTTCACTTAAAATGTCGGTATTCTTTACTCAGGACTGCCATCCACCTCTAAATTTATGGGCCTTTACTATGGGAAGATTTACTTTCCTTTAGTTTTTTGGTTGGATTATTTTCCCTTCATGCAGACTGCTTTTCAGTTTACATGGAAGACTTTTTTTTCTTTCTTTCTTAAAAGAATTACAACCAGTTGTTCTAAAATGGTAAGTCTGCCATTGCCAGAAGTCTGCATTTGGTTTAGGAATCAGCTTATTCTGGGTTTTTTTTTTCCCCTGATCTGCTGCTCTTGTTCACTGACATCATTGCAATCCTAAAAATAACTGATTGTGTGGGATTTTTGCTCAGTGTCTTAGGGTAACAAAGCTTGCTGCTGCAGAGACAGGTCACTTCTGGGTTACCCTGTGTCATTTCATTTGTTCCCCTTAAGTCCCTCCTCCTTGGCGAATATGACGAATCACATGAAGTGGAGGAGAGTCAAACAAATCAGTTTCCATTGGGGTGGGAGGGGGGAGCACATACCTCAGCATGAAAGAGCATCTTGATTTTAAGTTTTCTTTCAGGAGTCATTAATAGTTTATGAGACCACACAGAGTGTTTCTACACAGACATTTTTCCAAATAAAGTAATATAATGTGAAGTCAAGTAACAGACAAGGGGGGAAAGCTCTGTTTAGATTTTTTTTTTTTTAAAAGTACACTTGAATCCAAATATTCTGAAAGTTGTCTATTGTCTTCATTCCTTTGTAGGTTCAGCACAAGCCACCAGAGTGTTGCCCAGTCTTAAGAAGGTTTTGCTGCAGGGGAGCCTGTATAATAGTGGTTCTCAACTTACTTACCATTGTGGCTGCATATGCAGATCTCTATGTGTTATGTCAGCTGCATCCACACAATTTGTATGCTGCTTGTACGGCCGTGAGAAGGACAACAACCATGTGCTAATTGAACCACAAACTGAGAACCACTGCTGTATAAGGTTTCAGAGGGGTAGCCGTCTTCGTCTGTTCTCAGAAAAAATAACGAGGAGTCCTTAAAGACTAACAAAAATACTGGGGGGGACATAAGCTTTCATGGGCAGAAACCCACTTTGTCAGATACATCTGCTGAATAAGTAGTTCAGGCTCACAACAGCTAAACTTGCATTCAATAAAATGTGATGGTTAAAGTACAATGCTGAACTTCCTGATGGCTCAATATCTCTAGAATGAGCCAAACCAAACCCCAGAATCCAGACACAATCCTCTACCTTCGGACAATATTTATTCAGCTTCAAATTATGAGGATCAGACCATCTTTGGATGAAAGGTAGCTTCTAGCCTGCGTTTTTCCTGCGTTTTGTATCAATGTTCAGGTAAATTAAGCTCAGCAGAGTTCTACTCTCAATGTCACGGTACAAAATTAAATATACCATATGTTTCCCACAAAATTTTCTGTACAGGAAGTAGCAAGCTGGAACTGTGTTCGCTCAGCAACACATATATATTTCATGATCTCAAACCAGAACCTGCAAGGTCCTTCAGAGTAGCCACACTCCAACCTTCTACCTGGCTGTTTGGCAGTAGCTTATCTGAGACCCCTGAAGCCTGTCCCCAGTGTGAGACTGCTCTGGAGGTCTGATTGGTGTAGTCACAGAGCAGTTGATTGGCCTGATTCTCCCTACTTAAGCCAGTAGCCAAAAAAAAGAAGCTAATTTAACAAGTAGGATTTACCCTGCTCCCTATGTCTGCTACTTGCTTTTGCTTTCCCAGTTTGATTTCTAGGCCTTCCACCCACCTTGACTCTTTGCATCTGATTTATGGTTCCCAACCTCCAATATGTCTCCTGCCTTTGGCCCTCTAGTATCCTGGCCCAGAATGACTCTGGTTCCCGATAAGTGGTTCTGATCTCCAATTTGTCTGCTGCTGCTTATCTCTCAATAGCCTGACCCAGCTGAATCATGAGTCCTGTCTCATGCAGATTCTGGTTCTGACTACTACATCTGGCTACCCCATGACCTGCATTTACTCACCTAAAATAATAGTAGAAAGTAAAACAATAGGTATTTTTACACTGAAGTTGTAAGGTGTAATTTCCAGCTTGAGTGTACAAACCCACACCTAGCTTTGATCCACTAAAAATGGAAGTGTAGTGGAAATGACGTGAGTGTCAGGATGGGTTAGCTATTGCAAGTATGATCCTGTTTGAGACCCTAGCTGTGTTTTGTGATGGCTAACTCATCCCACCTCTCACCTATTCTATTTTTAGCACCCTTGTTCCATCAGAGTTACACAGGTATGTGTCCTTGAGCTAGAAATTATACCTTGTAGCTCCAGTGTAAATATACTCTGTAAGAGCAGTCAGTCACTAAATGAAATGGGAAGAACAAAAGTCATTAGCTATCTAAATGTTTTCTCTGTTGAGGTTGCAAAGTGATATGAGTTCTAAGTGACATTATTACATATTCCATCTCACCCATCTGAGCATCTCAGACAACTATATAAATATTATTTAAGCCTCACAACATTCCTGAGTGAGAGATCTTATTATATCTTTTTTACAGATTCACAAAGTTAGTGATAGAGTTTGAAATAGAACTTGTATCCTGCCTTTCAGTTCCCCATTCTAACTAGTTCAGAAAAGACTATGGATCAGATTCTCATCTGATATTAAGGAGAGTAGCTCCATTTGCTATCACCCCCTCAACATATGATCCAACAGAGCACAACCAGCATGAAGGGTGGCTTGCTACATTTGTGGTCTGTAGCAAACTACCCCTCTTGCCCACATAATCTTGCCAGAGTTGCACTTCACTCCCAAAGTTCCTCCTGCAGAGACACATCTACATACTGCCCCCTACACAGGTTGCACTTAAAGCCCTAAATGTACAGTACTGCTGTGTCACTGACACGATACATGGGATAATCTGTTAACAGGCATCATGTTAATGATGGAATAATAATAAATAAAAATGCAAAGTGGAGCAATTAAAATCAATGTCATTTGGGTAGTGGTGAAGTAATAAGTCTGACGAAGTGGGATTTTCTCCCACGAAAGCTCATGCGATTAATAAATCTGTTAGTCTTTAAAAGTGCCACAAGACTCTGTTGTCTTTCTACAATAGACTAACACGGCTACCCCTTTGGAACATGATGTAAGGGGGATTTTTTGACCTTGTGCATCAGAACAGGTACTGTGTCTGTTTTCAGTGTGAAAAAGTAGCTAACTGATTCACCATCAGTATGTGATATTCATATAAACAAACTAACATCATAAATCTGTTACACAAGGATTACAGTTTTAAGAGTTCATCTTTGAATTATTCAGACAGATATACATTAGTGGTCACCATTGCTGTATAAGAGAAACACGATGGATGGGACCAAAGTGGATGTAATATACTGTAGCACTAATATGTGGAATGAATTAGACAGCTTGCTTCTACAAAACTGCAACTAAATTTATTGAATTAAATAAGAATCCAGCTCACTACTGCAGTATTTAGGTGCCGTTAAAATGGTTTGCCTCTTCCCATTACATGACAATGTAATCAATTGCATAAATCGCTGGCTGACAGAAATCCTACATTTGAAATATCTCACATGCTTCCTCTGACAGAGCAGAAATCTTGCTCGGGAATTAGAAAACTCAAGAAGTTAGAAAAAGATCTGGGCCAGGCTTTTGCTGACTTTTGCTCCAAAATGGGAGGACTTAAAGTGCACAAGATATGCTTTATCATCAAGACAGACAAGACTAATGTAATCTGATTCTCAAGACAAACACTGCCAGTATAAGAATGTTGCACAAGAAAGAGTAACTACACAATTAGGCTCCAGTCTTACCAACACTTATGCACATGTTTAACTAAATAATTTATACCTCAGTTATGTGTTCATTCAGCATCTGAAAGTTTATGGTACTGGATACAGTTGCTGTATTTAAGCGTGGGTGGGGAAACTGTAAAGACTAAGCGTGAAATCCTGCTTCCACTTAAGTGAATGGGAGTTTTGCCATTGACTTCAGCGTAGCCAGGATTTTAGCTTAAATTTTTAAAGAGCACCATAAGAACAGCAGTCAAAATTGTACTTGCATCCACCAAAAAGATCCATATTTGGCCATACACATTTGTAAATTACATGCTGAATACCTTTCTACTGGCATTTTTATTATTATTAGTTAAGCTTCCAAAAAGAGACAAACAAAAAAGCTGTGTGTGTATGTGTGTGTGTGTGTGTGTTATTAATTGAAAGATAAAAAATAACATTGACTTATTTGATTTTTTTTTTTTTAAAAAGAACAAGTGAGGAAAGAGGCAATCACAGTTTAAACCAATCAAACATCATGAAAGTTGCTATCTCTGACCACTCTAATGCTGAGCTAATTGGCCCTCGGTTAAGATTTTACAAGCTCATTGGATGCATATGTACTTTTGCAGTGACAACCATTGAATCCACATCTGAAAATTTGATCCTTACCACCTAATTTCTAGAACATACAAGAAACCTCACCAGTACTGTTGGCTGTGTCTGAATCTTTAGAACATAACAGAGATTGTTTAGCAGTTATAACCTGTTTGTTGTATGTATTTAAAACATTGAGCCTTGTTCTGATTATCCTTAGACCAATTTAAATCAGAATAGTGATTTGAAATCAATGGAGTTGAAACAGTGTAAAAAACATTAGTAAGGTCAGGATCAGACCAATTTTGAATAGGAATCTACTCACTCTATAAATAAAGTTAATCCATGGCACAACAAACAAAATGAAATTCATATTCAAAATGGGGAGGTTGTTAAGATCTTTCAAAACCTTTACCAACGATATCTATCCTATAGCTAGAAAATAATACATTGGGTCAGCTTCTCAGCTGGTATAAATTAGTGTGTCTTAAATGAATCTATGCCAATTTATACCACCTGAGGATCTGGCTATATCATTTTTAGATTACTAAACATTACTCTCAGAGCAGTTTACTCATTACTCTGAGAACAGTTTAGGGGCTGCATATTTAGCTCATGAAAACCTGCTTTTGTTTAATGGCATATTAATAACAATTAGGTATAATAAAACCTACTTCTTTGTACACAACACAAATTCATAGATTTGAAGGCCAGTCAGGCGATTATGAGCATCTAGTCTGACCCCCTGCATAGGACAAGCTTTAAACATTTCCATTTATGACCACACCTATGTATAAAAAAAACAATGGAGGGCGACAGATGGGGATATCTTAGCTATTTCTTGTATACCTTGGTAATCATATTTCTGGAAAACCTGTGTTACCATAAAGACTAGTGTGATAGACTCATCAGAAATACATAGATTATTTTAGATACCTAAGCCATTACATTATGTAACATCTGAATGGTTTATTACCCTAGCTATATGGACATGCATAAATAGCAACGAAGAGTCTTTTTGGAAAAGGATTTCACATTTTGTCTATTTTTCTATTATATGGCTTTGTTTCTTTTCTACAGTAAATATTTTTGGTTTTAATTTAATCTCCTAAAACCCAAACCTCTTCCTTCTCCAGCCTGATGTCTTTGATTAGGAATTGTGGGGAATACCCTGCTGTAATGAGATAATAAAGATCAACAGCGTAATTGGTAAGTGATTAAAAGTTTACTTTGTGTCCTGAAGGTCAAAGCTTGCATTCAATAGATGCCATGGACCTAAGTTGCTAGCCAATTAAACTGAGGTTCTGATAGATGGGCTCATGGACCTGTTGCTGAGGTGTTGGGTGAAACATCACTGCCTAGAAAAAAGACAATACATTAAGCCAGTTCATTTGGACCAGTGATTTACGATGCAAGAATTAGATGCATCTGTATGGAATTGAAAATGTGTTTTCATTATGACACAACACTGTTGGGTTAGTTATTGTGTCCTGGCTGATTTAGGTAACTAAAAACAAATAACATTGGGCAAAATTTTCAAAAAAATCCCGATGTCCCAGTTGCAAAAGTGTAGGCACTTAGGAGCCCAAGTCTAATTGTGTCCATTGCGTGTAGTTACTTATGTAGGTATCTGCTATACACTGGCTAGAAAGTTCTATGCTGTTACGCCCAATTTTCATTGCAAATCATGAGAGAACAGGGATTAAGCTTTTCAAGATTGGTGTATAGGTGACTAGGGCCCCTTTTGGTGCTCACTACATTCTGTGTACCACTAGGAAAAAATGTGATCCTAGAGTACATTGTAATTCATAGACACCACACAGCAGATTCCACATGCAAGCTTAACTTTGCTATTTCCTGGCTTTTGTATATCAGTTTAGCCTTAAGATACAACTTAGTTCTGAAAAGTGACAATATAAAAAGGGTATCATCTTAAGTTTTTACTGCCTTTTAGTCCTCCTATGCCTGCACAACCAATGCAATTTGAGGAAGCGAGCAGATTCTATTTCATCGAGCAAACAACCAACAGAAATGTTTACTGAATTCCAATGACTGACACCTGAGCAACCCTGCTGGCAGCTATTGACTGCAGAGGTGTCACTGAGAACATGTCTGCAGTGTAGCTGGACACTGTGATTCCCAATGTGGGTGCTCATACTTTGCTAGCTCTGCTATAGCTAGTGCATGAGAAATAGAAGTGTGAACATTGTAGCATGAATGCAGCTCAGTCGAGCCATATGCACTCGGACCCAGGGGTCAGTTAAGCTTGGATTTAGGACTTGCCGAGACACCACTCATGCCACAGTTATTTCTACAGACAGATATATCTAGTGCACTACCTTGAAGAGCTAATATGACACTCTATCCATCCTGGGAACCACACCTCACAGCTGCAGTGAAGACATACCCTGAGGTCAGAATGTGAAGACAGCTGGGTTGCACAGACACTAGTTTGCACTGCAGACACTTTACTACTGGTTGTAATGCGCAAGAAGAAATGAACTCAGCTTGAGTCTCAAAACCCAGCCTGAGTTTCAAGTGATGGCAATAAGAAAAAACATCTTTTTAACTGGTAAAATCAGATCAATGAGAAATAATACACCTGGAACCACTTGAGGCCATTTTTACAGTCACTTTTCAAGGCAGAACTGCAAGTTAATGTAAAGGGGGATTGCACTGAAAATGAAGACCTTGTATAAAGCCCCCAGGATTTTTTTTTGCAGGTAGGTTCAAACTGATTTCTTCATACAAACTCTTTCCCGGAGTTGTGCTTGATATGGGCGGCAAGGGGGTAGTAGATGCAAGTTTAGATTCTGGCCCATCTCTATTTCAGAGGAATATAACTTCATAGAATTAGGATCCAATACTATAAGCATATGAAAACCTGCAGGTTTCTGGAGAGAGACAAACTGCCTACATTATGAAAGTCATTAAGACACCCCAAAGAGGAACAGCTTTTTTTCCACAAAAAGGAGGAGGTGAATGGAAGACACTACCCTTCACTTGTTTCTGAATTCAGCAGGAATAAAGTGCTATTTTTATCCAGGAACACCTTTCAGATTTTCTCTCATTAACTCTGCCTCCTTCTTTAGATCCTGTATACCCCTGAGCCTTGTGCTGAAATAAGAGGTTTACAGTTTTATAAAAACACAATGTGGGGAATTTGCATGTATTTGTATATACAAAATTGCTGTCAGTACAAAAGAATCCTTCTTAATTCAGCCTAGCAGATTAAAAAAAAAAACATTTAAAGAGATAGCAAGTGCCCACAGGAGGCAGGAGGATCTGGTTACCAATGGATGTCTGCTAAAGTTTAGATGCAGAAAGGTCAGAAAGAATTCCACTGGCTGACAACTCCAAATATGAACACTCTGAAAGGGCAAGAGGAATATATGGCATGCCATATATACTATCCTGTGTTCTACACCCGGGTAATGGCTCTATGTCACTGATTACTTCTTAGTCTGAAAGTATGGTACTTTAGCTTGTGTGTTCAGCAGGAAGCCCTGAGGCAAGGGAGATCTATTTTATATACTGTGTGTATGAGGAAGAACATTATGTTTGATATCAGGGAGCTGCTGAGGTTTTTATTCTCTCATTACTAGAAAACATTTCTGCACACTTTTCTCTGTGTTTTTATTAATCAATTTCATTTCATGCTGTCTCCCCTCCCACTTATCTAACAGCTGCTCTCTCAATATCTCACCTACAGTTCAGGAAGGCACAGTAGGCAGATCACAATGTATATCCTGTTATACTCCTGGACGTGCCATCTGCCATCTCCTCCTGGACACTTTTGCAACCAGTTATCTACAGCAATAGACAGTCTGGCCGCTGAGGGGTTTATCCTTTCCAAGGAGTATTTTGTGGATAAGTGCAAATTAAAAAGTGAGGAATCAGGATACCCAATTCTGCATTAATGAAAATGCTGTTGCCTTCCCTGTTTACTGAGGGTATGCCCCTGTCAGGTTTGTGGGGCTCAGGCTGTAGAGTTGCATGTAGACCCTCATGGGGTCCTAGAGCTCAGGGTCCAGCTTGTATATCTATCTGCAGTTTTACATCCCCAAACCTGAGTCAGTTGACACAGGTGTTTGGTTGCAGTATAGGCACACTCCAGATTACTCCTGCTGAGTAACAAGTGAAAATGAGAAGAAGGAGGCATGTAGTAAATTGAGGATTGTATTTCAACCCATGTCTCCTCTGACCCATCCAGTCCCATAGCCCATGTCTTTTTTTACCCTGCACCACTGAGTGTAAGGGAGATGGGAACAAGTGTCCAGACTTCCATTCACTGAGGAGAAAGATGCCTAGATGAGTTTTTCCAAAGCAACATCCTTAGTGTTAGCATTAACTTTAATGGTAGATGTGTGGCCAAGTTCCCTGCATGGCTTTGAAACTCTCAGCCATTGTACTTAACTTTTCTTGCAGTCATGATGCACATCCTCCACTCCTTCCTGCAGCAGAGTGCAGCAGCAGGGCTGGATTAAGGCAATTCAGGGACCTGGCTACATCACATGTGGGACTATCCTATAGACACAGCCTCATGCAACAGTCCTGCCCCTGTCCCATGACCTATGCAGAAACGAGTCATCTTCATAGTGGGACTAACACTCCTTTGTGGACAAGCTTGAGCCGCCCTCTAACTACTGTTCTCTGGCTTCTTCCATGATGTATCCCAGCGTGCCTGAAGAGGTGACTCACCCAAGCCTCTCTAAGTAAGAGCTTATCTTAAAACAGCCCCACCTTTTGTGACATGGAATGAAGTGTGCTCTGTTTCAGTTTCCCCTCTCCCATAGGTTAACTTCAAGCTCTTCTCTCTCAATAATCTTGCTTCTTGGGGTGGTTTATTATTAAAACCATGTGCAAAACAGTTCATAATGAAAGTCCTAACTTAAAATCCAGTCATTGCTCCCAGTACAAGTAGTCATTATGATCATCTCAGATCTAGTTCCACATCTTCAACCAGGTCCAGACTCTGTTGCTCCTTTTCTGTCTCTCTGGTCCAAGATGGCTACCTCAGCACTTCCAACTGGAACTGCAGTTCTGCTCTTTCTAGTAGGAGCCCTCTCTGCTGGGAGCAGCCCTAACTCCCCTAGCCTTCTCACAGTTCATCAAAATCCAGCTGACCACCCCTGGACACATCAGTCCATAAGCTTCTCCATTGCTTTTCTGCTTTCAGTCCTCTCTGGCCTTGGCTCTGGCTCTCTAGCTAAGAGCCATCTCCCTCTTTTGCTCCCTGTCCTGCAGCTCTCTCCAGCCCATCATCACTGCCTCTCTGGCTTGGGAACACTAGTAAGCAAATTCCTCCTCCTGCCATCAACTATGTTCCCTCTAAGCTGCTTGGGTGCGCAGCCATGCAGCGGCCGTCACACACCAAAGCACCTATCACACAAGCCCATGCAGCCCGACCCCCGTGTCTCTCCTTTTCCCCAACCCCTGATCCCCGACACGTCTCTTTCCTCTCCCCAGCCCTCAATCCCACTGCGTCTCTTCTCTCCAGCCCCTGATCCCCACCATGTCTCTTTTCTTTCCCCAGCCCCTGATCCCCGCTGTGTCTCTTCTCCCCAGTCCCTGATCCCTGCTGTTTCTTTCCTTTCCCCAGCCGCTGATCCCCGCCGTGTCTCTTTTCTTTCCCCAGCTGCTGATCCATGCCATGTCTCTTCTCCCCAGCCCCCAATCCTCGCCATGTCTCTTTCCTTTCCCCAGCCCCCAATCCTCGCCATGTCTCTTTCCTTTCCTCAGTCCCCGATTCCCACTGTCTCTTTTTCCTTTCCCCAGCCCCCGATCTCTGCCGTGTCTCTTTCCTTTCCCCAGTCCCCGCTCCCCGCTGTGTCTCTTCTCTCCAGCCACATCATGATCTAAGTTTGTATGAACTTCAGGACATTAGATCATAGTGCTATGGCACAATGAGCTGAAGAGAAGGGAATAGAAAGAGAAACATAGATATCTAGTACCTGTGTTCACCCCAGTCTTCACTTCTACACCCATCAGAAGCCAAATACTGCATTTTTTTTGGTCCAGTTCATGCTGTCTCAGATAAACTCCTTTTGGAAGGCCAAATGAATGGTGAATGGGAAGTGAATGGAACCAAGGCAACAGATTTCATTCTGCATTGTGGTGTAGTTAGGGAACTTACGACTGGATTTTTTTTCCCCCAAGGAAAAGGGCTTCTTTGTCCATATATATCCTAAGAAGTGGAGGGAAAACTTGCAGTTTTTAGGGCGTATCTGGAAGCCTGGGGCATATGTACAGAGGACTAGAACCTAGGAAGTGTCCCACAACCTTACATCTGCTATGGCAGGGTGACTCACTCTGTTCTACCTATACCTGAGTCAAGGTATTTGGGACCAGTGCATTGAGAGTTAGTGTAACTTAAGACTGACAGGATCTGCATTGCATTACACAGGGAAATTGCCTGTGTCCAAGTAGATGAGGCTATAGAAAGTGAGCCTTAACTACTTCTACTCCTTCCCCTCCCAGAAATTTCTCTCCCAGACTCTAGAGAAGACCAGCTGCATGAGTTCTTGCTTCCCTGGGCTCAAAGGAAGAGAAGTCCCCCAGCCCGACCCCATGTCTCTTCTACCCAGCCTGACCCCTGCGTCTCTCCCCTTCTCTTCAGCCTGAACCCCACATTTCAAAATGTTAAGTTTATCCCCATTCATAGCACAAAAGACATTCATGACCACATGACCTCACAAAAACTGTGAGGTGTAGATGACAGTCAAGGCTAGATAGGCAGCAAGTATCATTGTTTCACATTTGTTTAGTAAGTTAATAAAATTACAGTATTTCAGTTTAACATTTTTTATTAAAGATTGAACAAAAAGACAACATCTCTGCATTTCTTTTGAATTAAGTAACTTAGGGATGCTGATGCTTCCGGCACCAAAAAACTGTTGCCCATGCGGCACCATTCCTCACAAACTGCTGCTCAGCAAGTACCATAACTTGCTCAGCAGCATCATCAGCTTAGAGGGAACATTGGACATGAGCCTTTTCCCTGGATCCATGGTCTGCTGGCTCTGGCAGCTCTCATCTCCTGCTCTTCACCTGATTGACTCACTAGTTCCCTCTTTTCAGCCCAATTAATTGGTCAAATTGTTGTGTATTGTTAAGGTGCAGGCGCACTGGCTTTGCTCCTTGTTGAAGGGCCAGTGTTACCCTATGACAAGGTCCTAGACAAAAACTGCTGCACCAGACAGTGAATGATTCCTCCATTAAGGCAGTGTTAGCTGTGCCCTGCCCCCTTCACCAGAGTAGCAAGCATCCATGTTAAGGTGAATGGGGCACCTCGCCCCTCTTAGAGCTATTGCTACAGGCTGCCTGCAGATTCAAACAGATATCATTCCATCAGTCATATCTGATCCATTTTCAGGCTCTTCTTCATATCCTGGGGGACTGGAAATATATATTAAATGATAGCTAAGATCCTGATAGCTTCTTGTGACTCTAGGAGGCAGGACACTAGGCATATGCCTAAAGTACCTATGCCTTGATCTAGAGAGACAAGGTACATGAGGTAATATCATTTATTTTGGCCAGCTTCTGTTGGTGAGGGACAAAAGCTTTTGAGCTTTCACAGAGCTCTTCTTCAGGTCTGGGAAAGGTACTCAGAATGTCACAGCTACATACAAGGAGAAATAGATTGTTTAGCATAAGTAGCTACCACATATTTCAAGGGGCCATTCAAGTTGATATAGGTAGTTAACATCTCTGTAGTCATAGGACAATAAAAGGAAGAGTTAGTGGATTATAAATTGTAATAAACCATAAATCCATGTCTTTAAGTCCATGAGTTTTAATGTCTTGTAAAGTTATGAATTTAAGCTCCCAGGCTCATATTATGAAGCTGTTGTGAACGTTTTCTTTGAAGATGAGGACAGAGAAGTCAGATATGGAGTGATCACAATATGGAAAATGTTCACCAACAGGTGATAGGATTTTTGGAGCTATTATCATTTTCCTGTGTGAGTTCATCTGAGAATGTAGTTCATTCAAGAGTTCATTTGAGAATGTCTTGTTTCACCCACATAATTGTTATTGGGCCATTTCATGCACTGTATGAGGTATTCCACGTGTTGTGATAAGCATGTGTAGCATCCTTGGATCTTGAATGGTGTGTTCCAGGGAGGGTGTAGATCATGGCAGCAGTAGCAGTGGAGGTCTGGCTATAGATTTTGTATTTCTTGTTCTGGCAGGGGCTAGAGCCAGTATGTTTGTGTATCTTTGGAAGCATGTAGAAACTCTGGAATGGGTTTGTGGTGGATAAGGTTGTAAAGTTTCTCTTGGATATATTTGTGAAAGAATTTGTTGATATCCTTAAATTCTTAGGAGAACTGTAGTGTAGGGTCACCTTTGAGTTTTTTATAGTAGGTGGTATTAGAAAGTTGTTGGTTGTCCTTATTAATGTAGTCATCACATTTGAGAATCACTGTGGCATCTCTTCTGCTAGTTTTATCACTGTCTGATGGTTAGAGTTCAGGGACTTTGTAGCTGTCCTCTTGGCCGTGAAGAGAGATTGTGGTACATGTGATGTTTGTTAAGGATTTCACAGTCAGTTATTTTTCCTGAAGCGATCAATGAGATAATCAAGTGTGTGGTTTTGTCTGCTTTAGGGTGTCCTATCAGATTATTCTTTTCTTCTTATGACAGTTGGTAGGGACGTGGTCATTGTGAGTGGTATTGTTATTATAGTGAAAGATTTCTTTGAGGTGGAGATAGCAAAAGAATTCTTTGAATTCTCCACATGTAAGTAAAGTATCAGATTCTGTCATTGCGCAGAAGTCCTGTGAAGAGCACAAATAATTCAGCTCAGGTTAGATATAGTCTTGGCAAACTGATGTTGGAATATCATGTAGTGTCCATATGGTGGGTCATGGTATCATGATTCCTCCCAAAGGAAGTGATCTGTAGGTTGTGGACTTGTGGTTGGTTCCACTTCTATATTTTTGTGTTGGATGTTAGGCATTGGGGTTTTTTGATAGTTATTTTGGTTTCTTGCATGATTGCCAGGTAGATTTCCTAATTTTTTTCTTTCAAGCACGTGGGAGTATGTGATGATCTCTGGTTCCTTCCTAAGTATGGAGTTTTCCTTCATTTGTCTCTGGGAATAGAACAGTCGTACTCACCTTAGGGTGCACAAGGACTTGCAGGATTGAGGTCTTAAGATAGTCCCTTGTGTCTGTCTCTGTGATGCTGAAAATATTTAGCTCTCAAGGATGATATATTGGTAGACAGAATATTTTAATTCCTACATCCAAAATCACTATATTTTCAGTTTGGATGGGAGAGTTTTTGAGACACTCGCTATCACTACACAAAGGCTTCAATAGAAATTAAATTGATTTACACCTGTTCGTAACCCCTATTTCTATATTTGCACTGCAACAATAAGTTGCTACAATCAATAATTTCCCATCATTCTCTTTGTGAACAGAACAATAGATTGGAAGTCATTTTTAAGCTGATATATAGTCAGAGGCCAGTCCAGAGTTTTTTATTGTTTGTCGCTGAAGCATTATAAGACAGTTGCCATTTTTTGTTTTAAGATGGATTGTGGTTGTTTTCTTGAACACTCAGGGTCACAAGTATTCAGCTGATGTCCTGTGAAGCCTAGCTAGTGCCATGTATCTGAAGCTGTTTGCTTGCCACCAAAGAAAGATTTATGTCTTCAGCCATGCAAAGTGAAATAACCGCATTGTAAAAAAGAAGGCAAATGTTTGCTTGTTCAAGTTAGGCTCTTATTCATCTCCCAGCTGACTAAATCTGTGAAGATAAACATGGTATGACTTCCCCAGTCCAGCAATGACTGCATATTGTCTTTGAATAAATACTGCAATATTATTGCTCCACACTTTGCTGGACACTGGCAGACTATGAAAACAAGCTGAAGTAATGCCATAAGTCATACAGTCCCAGTTGTCATTAACCCAGGGAAAGGGAAGAATGAGTGATTCAGAAGTCAGATTGATTTTAACCCTTTGTATGTTAATCTTTTTTTTTTCTAAACATGATTGACGTCTCCTAGGAGCTCCCTATCCTTTCATAGATTAGGAAGCATTAAGTAGCTGCACTTTCCACTGGCTGAGTCTAATCACATTCCTATAGATGAAGCAGGCTTCCCTGGACACCCACAGCTTCCAATTTATCTTTCAAAATGCAAACACTTTTGCAGATGAGAACATGCAGGAAGAGGACTAGAATGGAAGGTGAATCTTTGAAGCAATTAGCACATGGTAACAGTTACTTTAAAAGAACTGTTACAGGCTGCCCCCAAGGAAAAGGAGGTTGGGCAAGTGATGGAAGAAAAGAATATTACGTTTAAGAATTTAATTTTCATGTAGATGGGAAGAGACCATGATGATGATTCAGAGCTGTCAAAGGTTTTCATTAGATAGTTCATGAGAAAATCTGCCCGGCAAAGTTCATTATGTATGGATATGAAAACACCTGTTATGGCAGCTGCCTTTAGTCACCATCCTGCGACATTTATGTAGAGAACATGACAGAGGACACATCAGACCTGGTGTCTCAGCACTGCAGACCTGAAATGTGTTTCATGGTAATCACATTTGACAAGGTGATCACTCAAGAATCACCTGCCCAAAACGGTCATTTAAAAAGGTTTTCTTTGCTACTTTTGGGACAGAAATGTGAAAATAGCTCTTCCTGTGGTAACTCTCTCCTTTGGTGTTTCTGATTTCCATCCAGAACCAAGAAGCGCACCCTTGCAGACAAACCAAGTTCCCAGATGCCATATCCTTCATCATCAGTATGGTGTCTTCCAACTCTAGCTTTTTATACAATGTCCCATGGGTTAGAATGGCCCCAGCAGGAACCCAACAAACCTTCTCTGACATGATTGGGATCCTACAGGCACTGCAGGCTCAGGTTGCCGAGCTACATGACTAGAATATGGTCCTCCAGGTACAAGCCTAGACAGTGTCTGATGTCCCAAGAATTCTCACATCCACTATCTGGGAATCTAAGTCCTTACCTGATAAGATCGACAAGAATTGTGCTAAGTTTCATCGATTGCTTAGCCTATGTCATCTCCAGTTTGTCTTGTGTCCATAGTCATAGCCCACAGATCAATGCCAAGCGGGCTTAGTACTTAGCATGCTCACAGGAAAGGCCCTGAAGTGGGCATATCTGTGTCAGCTGCCTGAAAAGAGGGCAGTCTAGCCTAATGGTTATAGTGGGCATCAGGCCTAGTCACTAGTCAGACATCATCACATGTCACATAGCCCCCCTGGATGTCATTATCCTTGATGGGCATTGAGAGATCTTATAGTTCTGGATCTTCTGCATTCACTGGTCATCCATCCTTAATATCCCTTGGCTTGTCATTCATGAATCCCAAATCAGTTGGTGCTTGCGATCTATACTCTTCTGTTCCCTGCAGTTCCAATGACCATACCTTCCAAGCATTAGTCAATAGTGGTCACATTCTGTGGTGTGCTCTATTCCCCAAAGGATTCAGAGTCAAAAACAGAAGATTCATCAGTAGTGTCCTGAACTTCTTCCAAATACCTAGAAAATGCCAAGGTATTTAGCAAACAGAAAGTGGACACTCTACATCTTCATCTGAGTTACAATTACCCAATCAATCTACAGTAAGGAACAAAGGTCCCTTTTGGGCTCATTTACATCCTATCTGAACTCAAGCTGAAGGCCTTTTGGGACTACCTTGAGGAAAATCTGAGGAAGGGGTTCATCTATCCCTTGACTTCCCTAGTGGGAACACCTTTATTTGTTGTTACTATGAATTGCTTCTACCAAATTTGTGTCAGTTATCAAGTCCTCTGCAAGATCACCATCTGCAGTCAATACCCCCTCCCTCTCATAAACAAACTCCTGGAAAGATTCTGTTTGACTTAGATCACCATGAAACTAGACCTGTTTGCAGCATTAGGCCTGTGTAGTCAGAATTCAGCAGGGAGATGAATGGAAGACAGCATTTCTAACCATTTATGGCCATTTTGAATAATTGATCATGGCCATTTAGTTTACATAACACCCTGCTGCCATCCACTACTGATGCCTTCAGAGAAGTCCTTGGCCAATTTGTGATCATCTGCTTAGAGGATCTTCTCTCTCTCTCTCTTTTTTTTTTTTAAAGAATCAAGAACTTTGAGACCATCACATGTGTACTGTTCTTGATTGACTTTGTCATGGTCAGTTTTATGCATAGCCTGAGTAATAAAAATTTGACAAGGATATTTTGGCATTTCTGGGCTGTCATCTCCCTGGTGGAACTTGCTATGAACACCTCAGGATTGACGCCATCTTTGAGTGGAAAGTGGCCTTTGGATTCGCAAAAGTTTACAAGTGATTTATTCAAAGATTCTCTAACCTGGTAGCTCCTGTAGCATCCCACTTCAAGAAGGGAGCTAAGATTACTTGGCTTACTGATGTGTAGGTGGCTTTCAGCTTCTTAGAAAAGGCATTGATTTCTGCCACCATTTTGACCCATCTGAAATCCACAAAGGCTGTCATAGTTGAGACCAATGCCTTGGACTTTGCAATAGGTGCAATCAGTCCTCACCAGTTGCTTCATCCCAGCACCTTGTTCTCTTGGAAACTGACTCTGGAAAGAAATTATGATGTGGGACAAGGAGGTCCTGGACTCCAAGGTATTGAATGGTAGCACCTTCCCAAGGGGGCCCACAGCCCTGTCCAATTCTAGGCCAATCAAAAGACTATGGAGCATCTACAGACAGCAGCAGGACTCAACCAGTGTCTGATTTGCTGGGGCCTTGACCTCCAGAAGCTGTGAGAGGAAGACAGAGGTAGATCACTCCATAATTGCTCTGTTCTGTACACTGCCCCTTATGCTGCAACCTCACCAGTCCCTCATTGCCATCTGCCAAGGCCTCTATCCCCATCTCTGCCACTACTGCTGTCACTGGTTCCTCTACCATCAACAGCAGCCAAAGCTCCTGCTCAACTCTGATCAGGAGACACAGCATCCATTGCCTCTGGTGGCTGCTTTGACCCGTGTCAAAACCTTCCTGAGGGCTTTGGCACAGGCTGTGGGGACCTTGGCCATCCAAACTGTATGTGCAGGTTTTCTTCATTCTGGCAACAGAGGCTACTTCTCAGGTGGCAGTGGTGAAAGTCATCTTGATGGGGGGGTGGCTATTTGGCTCCCTTGAGTTCTTGGAAGATCTGAACATTTAGGTGGCCCTATCCTCCATCCTGCTCTTCCTCTCTAATGCTACCATTCCGCTTCTCCTTTCCACCTTGAGGAAGTTGGTGCCCAGCATCAGCCTTTTTCAGCATGGTCTATAAGGACTCCATCCTCTCATTTTGCCATCGAGTTACCATTCAGCTGCCAGCAGTGGGGCATGGTGGTGAGAACTTGGAGGTGACCTTGGTGGAGGCTTGATGATTCCTCTTTCAGGCTTCATGGCATGTTTGAAGGGGCTGTCACTTGCCCTGGCAAGGAGGTATGCTGTGTTTGCCCCCAGATACTCAGGAGGGCGCTGGTTCTTCCACCGTGATGATCATTCCACCTAGTTTCCACTCCTTTTAAACTAGCCAACAATCCTACTTAAGTTGTATAGAGCCTCTGAAGAGTGTCTGGTCAAATTCAACTGGGCCTTGACCGAACCTGTCACCTATGGTCAAAGGTATGTCAGGGCTGCCCTCTCTCTAACCAGCTCTGTACCATCACTTTATTGAGCCCTTCCTTTATCTCCTCTGCAAGATGACAGGGTTGGTGTTTTGGAATCTGGACTTTTAGGTGGTCTGGTCAGCGTATGCCCTGGGAGATCTGTTGTGGGTAGAGGCTTTCCAAACCATCTATTCAGTGGCCTCCTCCACTCAGCTCAAAAGCTCTAGTCTAATGGTCAGGAATGGATAGCAGCCAGGCTTGTTGTCCCCTGCACTCCATGCCATCCAGTGAGGTGCAGGTGCACTGCTGTATCTGGGCATGTACCTTTCTGCCACCAATCCCTCCCTGCTGGAGAACTGAATTGATCTAGAGGCCAGCATGTCTGAGTGGCTGGAAAGGTGGATAGGGCTGCATCAGTGCCATTCCCTTCAGGAGAGAACATGTTGTTGCACCGGTTCAACACCCTGAGCCCTGGCCACCCTCTAGAAGAAGGTTATGGGTGATTTTCTGGCTGAGAATGCACTGAGTCACTGCCCATGTTCTGAGCCTCCATTTGAAGGAAGGTGGACATGGGTCGAGTCTTCATTCACAGCCAGATTATGTCTTTAGGGCCTGTAGTCTCCTTTACAGTGTAGGTATGCCGGCATGGAGCCTGTCTTTCTCCACTGCCTGCAAGGACTCCAGTATGGCTAGTAGCTCTTTTATCTCCATCTGAGAGAATTCTCCTGAGTCCTCTCCGAGCTGAAGGTCTTTGTCCAGAACCTCTTCAGGACCTGTATGCTAATCTCAGTGACTAGGTCCACAGTGGCCACTGAGGGGGAGGACCTCAACTCAGATCCATGTGCAGATGGTGGTGGGCTGAAGGATGGTCCTGGCTAGCACCTCCAGACTCAGACACCTCCTGACTACAATCAGAGCAACTGGGTGGACTGCTTCGCCCAGGGGTCAGAAACCTTTGCAGGCTCCCATGTCAGCCCCGCCCCCCAACCCGGAGCAGGTGCCAGGTGTGTGGCTCATCCTCTGTTGGCCCTGCCCCCACTAGGGATGGAGCCACCAGGGGATGGGAGGCATGCGGGGGCTCTTCCCTGCTGGACCCACCATCCCGCTGGGGATCGGGGCCAGCGGGGGAGGGGAACATCCTGCGGGCTTTTCCCTGCTGGTCCCGATCCCCAGCAGGAAGGGCGGAGCCAGCAGGGGATGGGAGCTTTGCACAGGCTCTTGCCTACTGGCCCTGCCCCCCCGCTAGGAGACAGGTCCAGCAAGAAAGAGCCCACGCGCAGCTCTCCTCCCCCTCTGGAGATTGGGACAGGAGCCGCACATGGGCTCTTGCCTGCTGGCCCCGATCTCCAGCAGGGGAGGCAAGCTGTATGCGGGCTCTTTCTTGCTGGCCCTGGCCCTTAGCTGGGGATCGAGGCCAGCAGGGGATGGGAGCTGTGCACATGTAGCCACACAGGGCCATTAGGAGGAAGGATCCACAGCACCGCAGGGTGTAAGTAGGTGCACGTGCCACCTTTGGCACATATGCCGGTGGTTGCCGACTCCTGGCTTAACCAGCTCAGGAAGCTGTCTATCCTGTGTATCCCCTGTCACATGCTCCAGGAAGTGAGAGCAGCCTTGCCTCCTGCTTCTCTCACTTTTCTCGAGTGGTTCCTGCAGGAGGATGCTCCTTGGCCACACCTCACTTTGTCCCACCAGAATTCATCATTGGAACCCTGCCCCACAAGCCTTCGTGTCTAACCTGGACATGCCACCTGAGCCATGTGTTTGACATCCAGCTCATCTGCCTCCAAATGGTGCCCAGAGTACATAGGTACTTGTTCATGGTTCATATTGTCCTCTTCCTTGTCCTCAATACCAAGTAGCATGACCTGTTACCACCCGAGGAAAGTAAAGAACCCCCATAGCCACACTGGTTCCACAGCCTACCAGGGATATTACTTGATTGCTCTTCCACAAAGCTGTAATGTACTTGATATGGTTCCTGAACTCCCCCAAAACCTCTGCCTTGTGCAGCAAGAGGGAGACCCTGGCACATATCTGTGTAGGATGAGTCAGATTGAAGCCCCTCTTCCAGCTTATCTGGAACCTCTTACTGACGATCTGACTTCTCTTTTCCCAGCACTTTCCCCCCACCAACCATCTACTAGGGCAGTAACCAAAAAGGAAATTAAGTTGGCCAGGTATTATTTGTTTCTGACAAATCCAAATTGACTATTACTTACCACACTACTATCCTCTAAGTGCTTGAAAAATTATTTAAGAATTTGTTCCAAAAACTTTACAGGTATCAAAGTTAAGCTGATTGTCTATAAGTTCCTGAGTCCTATTTATTAGTCTTTTTAAAGATAGACACTATATTTGCCTTTCTCTAGTCCTCACCCATCTTTCAGAAACCCTCAAAGATAATCATTAACAGCTCCCGGATTGCTTCAGCTAGTTCCTTAAGTACTAAGGTGAATTCCATCAGGCTCTGCTGACTTGGATACAACATATCTAAATTCTTTAACCTGTTCTTTCCCTATTCTGGCTTGTGTGCCTTTTCTTTTTTGTTAATATTAATTGTGTTAACCATCTGGTCACAATTAACTTTTTTTAGTGAAGAAGACTGACACAAAATAGGCATTAAACACTTCAGCCTTCTTGATGTCATCCATTATTAGCTCACTTCCATGCTCAGATCTGGACTTACACCTACCTTTGCCTTCTCTGGCTCCTAATGTATTTATAGAACTTCTTATTCCATTTTATGTCTACTGGGAGGTGTAACTCTTTTTGTACCTTCTGATTTCATCCCTACATGCTTGTGCAATTTATTTGTACTTATCAGTAAATTTGTCCACGTTTAAACTCCTTGTAAGATTCCTTTTTGATTTTCAAGTCACTAAAGACCTGATACCACTGCACTGACATCATATTCTCTTCTTATCTTTCCTTTATATCAGGATAGTTTGTTGCTGTACCTTTAATACCGTCTTGCTGAGGAACTTCCAGCTCTCCTAAGCTCCTTTTTTCCCTTCAATTTTCTTCTCATGTGACCCTACCTACCAGTTCTCTGAATTTGTTAAACAGTTTTTTTTTCCAAGTTCATTGTCTTTATTCTGTGGCATTTTTAAAGACTAATAAATTTATTTGTCACATGAACTTTCATGGGGACAATCCCACTTTGTCATATCATCTGACAAAGTGGGACAGAGCCCACATAAAGTTCATGTAACAAATAAATTAGTCAGTCTTTTAAATTGCCACAGAACTCCTTGTTTATTTTGGTGAAATAGACTAACATGGCTACCTCTCTGGAACTTGTCCTTATTCTTCTGCTCTCACTCCTTCCCTTACTTAGAATCATGAAATATGTAATTTAATGATCACTTTAACCCAAATTGCCTTCACATTCAGATTCTCAGCTAATTCCTCCCTCTTTATCAGAATCAAGTCTAAAATGGCTCCAGACCTCTGACCCTCCCCCATTACTTCCTCCGCTTTCAGAAACAAGAAGTTGTCTCCAACACACTTTAAGAATTTATTGGAGATTTTGGTTTTTGCTGTACTATTTTTCCAGCAGATACCTGATAGTTAAAGTGCCAGTATTTTCAATATTTCTTTCATGTGTTCTAGAAATGTCTCATCCACCTCCTCCCCCAATTTGGTGGTGGATAGTAGAACCACATCATGATGCCACCCCTGTTTTTTCCCCTTTTATCTTCACACAGAGACTTTCAATTGTTCTTCCTCTCACCTCCTTCTGGACCTCCAAACAAGTGTATACATTCTTGATGTATAATGCAGCATTTTCTTTTTCCCTACCTGTCCTTCCTGAACAAGTTATTCCCCTCTATAATAATATTCCAGTCAAGGGATTTATCCCCCCATGCACAGCTCCATGATGACAATTAAATAATTAACTTCTGTACTAAGACTAGCAATTCTTAATTATGCCCCATACTCCTTGTATTTATGTATAGGCAATCTTAATACTGATATTCAGGGCTGGATTAATGCAGGGGCTATAGAAGCTGAAGCCCCAGGCCCCGGTATAAAGGGGGGGGGGGCGGGCTCCAGCCTCTAAGGCTCCTGCCTAATCAGCCCCCTTCCCCACACCCCACCCCATTGCCCTGCTCAGCACTGGTAGGGCTTCCAGGAGCATTAGGAGGGGCCCCTGACCTGCTGGCACTGGGTGGGAGGGGAAGGGCCCTGTGGCCAGAGGCTAGCTCTATGCTCCCACCTTGCCCCTGGGTCGGCTGGTCCACTCCCAGGGGAAGGGCAGGTTGGTGCCTGTTTGCTCCACTCCAGGGGCAGGACCAACTAGCACATGGTGCAGCCTTCCATGACCACACATCAGTCGCAACCCCACCCGCTGGGGCAGACCAGCTGGAGTGGGCCAGGCATGGGGGTACCCTCTGTCCCCAGGGCCCTCCTTCCCAGTGACAGCCCACTTGTAGGCCACCATGGTGAGGGGTGGGGGCTCCATGTTGGGGGGTGGGGCCACAGGATGCAGAGGGAGCACAGTGGAGGTAGCTCAGGGACCCAAGGCTGGTTAATCCAACCCTGCTCAGGACCAGTATTCCTCCAAGAGTCAAAATTATATATATATGTACATATAAATTCTCAGAAAGAGAATTAAGTAATCAGGTTCTGTTCCTTCAAAAGGCTCTACTTCAGACAATTTTACGACTTAGACAGGTAGTGCACTGAGCTATCATTTGACGATTATCATATCTCAAAGTAGTGTAGATGTTAATATACATCTTTCTAAGGTGACTTAACATAACTATGAAATGGAATTATTTTACTTACTCTTTTATAGAGGTGGTGGGAGAGAAAAACCTCTGAATTTCAATGGAATACTGTCCCTTGTATGATATAGGAATATACAAATGAACTGTATATTTTACCAGCCAGTCTAAGCATAGAATGACTGTGTTTATCCAGCTTCTGGGAATTCCTATCAGAGGAGGAGTCATCATAGCAATCAGAGCCACATCCCATTGCCTGGGAAAGAAATTTCATCTCTCACATGCTTTTCACTTCAATTCCATCAATACATTTGACATCAGGAAATGAAGTTTATTGAACCTCTGTATTCATCCTTTGAAAAGCCACTCCCAGTGTCAAAGCAATAACTCAAATGAAGACAATTTCAAAAGGTGCCTCACCAGAATTGCAATTGTTCTTGAAAGGTGAAAAATCTTAATCTACTTTACTAAAGTGCTCTGAAGATCTTTTTTTATCTTCTTTTTTTAATCTCTAAGATTAAAATAACAAAAATAAAAGAGAAGTGACTTGTCTTTTCAGAGAGAAAGAGAAGGATTAGAAGTTCTTGATTATATTCTTTGCATTACATTTTGGATTTGCTTTTTCTGCAAAAGGGAAGTGTGGGGAGAGATGACTAGTGATTGAATCTTTTTGTACTATTATAAGCACAAAGGTCCAATTTTTGCCATCGATTAACAACTCCAAGAGAAGTGAATATTGACTTCAGTGGAGTTGTACAAATGTACCTTGTGACAACAGTGAAGTTGTACAAGTGAATTGGCCCAAAGCTATAGACACTTAGGGTATATCTACACTAGCAACTTAGGTCAATTTAAGGATGCTTCAGTCAACCTACAGAAAGCCATGTCCATACCTGGCTTTCATTAAGTCAACTTAAGCGCTTCCTTAAGTCGACTTAAAAACTACCACGCTTTAGGTCGATTTAATGCTTAATTCGACCTGTTAAGTCTACCTAAAGCCGGTGAGGATGTCCTAGGTTGACCTAATTCCCTAAATCGACCTAAGGGGGATGGGCTGCCAAGAGGGGAGCTGCGGCTCCCTGCCAAGAGGGGAGCTGCAGCTCCCAGGAACAAGGGAGCCACGGCTCACGGGGAGCCGCAGTTCCCTTCTCCTGGGGGAGCTGTGGCTCCCTTGCCCAGAGAGCCGCGGCTCCTTTTTCCCTGTCAACCTAGCATCTGTGTGTGGATGCAGGCAGTTGACTTAAGTTTCTAATGTAGACTCCCTACGTCAACTTAACATGGTCGACTTTAAGTCAACTTAGCTTTTCAGGTGTAGACATACCATTAGAAACTCAAAAGATGTTTACTAAAAATCAGCTTGTCAAAATACAAATCTAGAGCCAAACTCAGATATTATGATTCATGTTGATGCCACTTTACTCTATAAGTAGTTCTACTGGGTCTGATATTTCATTGCTTTGAAAGCTGTGTAGTCATTTATTCCTGTACAAAACAGATGTAAAATGCTATACCACTGGTGCAAATGAGTGGGTAATTCTGATTAGCTAATATGTTACACCATTTTGTGCTAACTTTACATATGTGCCAATTGTTACAAAATATGCAAGAATGTGAAGAACCTGGTCCAAAGAATCTAGCAATAAAGTGCTTCCAAGAGTATGGCCCCAAATTAACATGAATTTTTCATATGAAAGGTTCTGAGTACCATTTTAATTTTTATTAATATTTACTTCAAGCATGACATCTTCATCCCACCCAAACAAATTGAGGAGAGAGTTTTATTATAATTTAGCAGTAGAAATTCAACAGACACTGAAACTTAGCTTATGAAAACCTCATCATGGAAGCAAATTAAATACTTGACACTGGCTAGGCAGCTGGTGTACTTTGCCAGCTGTACAGCATGCTAATAGTATGCAACTGAGATCCAAGATTTGTGCATTACTATTCATACAGTTAAGTGAATTCCAGCCAATCTGACCCCAGCACACCAGTCTCTGGGATGAGAGTGGAAGGGTTCTTTGCAACATTGGGGCTGTTAGGTCAGGGAGTTCCATCTACGCTGAAACTGCTCTTGGCTTGGTGAAGGACAAAGCAGCAGTTACCCTTGCTCAAAGCAATGCAAGTGTTGGTTGTAACACTTGTTCACCAATGGGAGCAAATTTGTGCATTCTTAGCATGCTAGGAAGACCTCGTGGTGAGATGCCACATTTCTCCAGTGTAGGAAAGGCCAGGGATTAAAGAAAGACATGATCCAGTGATCAACGTAGGCTGTCACCCATTGCTGGAACAGTGCATGATTTGGCTAGCATCAAGCAATTTAATCTCAAACAAATTTGTTAGTGTGAAGCAAGGACACATACACACTCCTAAATGCTTGTGGAATATAGTTATTTGTATAGTTGTATATTGTACTACTGCTGCCAGGAGTAAAACCGTGAAACTATTTCCTTTAGAAATCCCATTGTACAAAGTTTGCTGCTTCTTTTCCCGCAAGCATGATAAATGGGTTGTCAGTGTTCACACTGGCTATGTCGACACTGAAATTAAAAACCTGCTACTGGCCCAGGCCAGCTGACTCAGGCTCACCGGGGTCAAGCTTAGGCAGTGGTTCCCAACCGGTGTGCAGTGGCACATCCTCCCCAGGTGTGCCGTGAGAATCTGGGCGGCCTGGGCTATTGTAAATCTCCCTGCCCTGCTCAGCCCAGCCACTGTGGGCTGTGCAGAGCGGGAAAAGCCAAAGGATGCAGTTTGGGCCTGTGAAGGTAAGAGTGGGTGGGGGTTAATGGGTTGGGAGGGCATTGGGATAGGATGGGATGGGATGGGGGGACAGAGACCCATGGGGGGAGGAGGGTTCCCTGAGCCGGAGCCACAGGTGGCAGCCCCATGAAGCCCCAGCTGGGTGCGCTCCCTGGAGCCAGAGCGGCAACCCCATGCGGCCCCAGCCGGGAGGGTTCCCCTAGCCGGAGCTGCGGGCAGTGGCCCCAGCCAAGGGCACTCCCTGGAGCCGAAGCCGGAGCCTCAGTCGGCCCCATGCAGCGACGGCCGGGGGGTTCCCCAAGCTGGAGCCATGGGTGGCACCCAGTGTGGTCCTGCTTGGGGGTCCCTGGAGCTGGAGCCATGGCAGGGGCCTGGTGTGGCCCCAGTCGGAGAGGGGGGGGATCCACAGAGCCACCAGCCTCAGCTGCAGCCCCATTCCAGCCCCCAGCCAGGGGTGCCCAAAGGTGCCTGCGCTGGTGACACCGATCCGGCCTGTTCTGGCCCCCATGACACTGGCGGTGGCAGGATTGAGCCCCAACCAGGGACCCTGGGACATGGGCAGCGGGATCTGGCCCTGGGCCCAGTGGCTGGAGCCGGATCAGGTGGGGCAGGGGTGTATTTTTGTAGCTGCCTCCCTCATGGGCGCTTAAAAAATCCACCCGTGAGCGGGAAAGAGTGGGGTGAGGGGGGCCCTGGCAGGGGTGGGGGGATAGAGTTGGCGGGGACCCACTGACGGGGGAGGGAGCTGCCATAGGTGGCAGGGAACCACTGGGGGGAAGGGGTGCTGCGCCATGCTCCCCTGCCCTGCCCTGCCCTTCCACTCCCCAGGTTCCCCTTGCCCCCCTGTTCTCCCTTCCCCTCTCCTTTCTTTCCACCCTTGTCCTGCTCCCCACATAGCTACCCCACCCTGCTCTGCTCCCCACGCTGTCTCCTGCCACTCCACACGACTCCTGACCTCCCCTCTCTTGCCACCCCTACTACCCCACATAGCAGCATTTCCTAACCAGTGTTCCATGGTTCATGAATATTCATAAGTTAATTGGAGTTAATTTGAATATTTATGAGGGTTTTGGTTTTTTTTAATGGTGGTGTGACTCAAAAAAATGTGAAGGCATCAACATGTGCCACGGCAGAGAAAAGGTTGGGAACCACTGAGCTAAGGAGAGGCGGCTTTTGGGGTAGACGAAGCAGGCGCATGCCGAGGGCCCCAAGCTGAAAGGGGCCCCCTTGCCTGCCCCAAAAGCCATGTCTCCCTCGATTGGCAGCAGGCAGAGGAGCTGGCCCCTGTGTCTGGGGTTGGGGGTGGGGTGGGTGGCAGGGCCAGGAATGGCGGCGGGAAGCTCGGGCTGGCAACAGGGAGCCCCCGTGGGCCTATATGGGGCCCCACAGGCTTATAGGGGGCCCCGCAATGTGCCTTCGCCTAGAGCCCCCCATAGCCAAAGGTCACCTCTGAAGCTAAGGAGCTGTTTAATTGCTCTATGGACTTTTGGATTTGGGCTAGGGCTGGAGCCTGGACTGTAGGATCTTAAACTAAGCCCTGTGAACCCGAGTCAGCTGGCACAGGCCAGCTGTAGATGTCTAATTGCAGTGAAGACATATCCACTAACATTCCCCCTTAGTTATGCCTGCAGTTTGCAGTACATACTGTATAGCATAGAACATCACCCACTGTTCGTATAGCCCCGCAATATTAGGCGCAACAGTGTATGGTAAAGAAGAAGTTTCAGCCCTGACTATTTCCTGACTTCTGTTGTTTGAAGTCATATCTTTAATGCCATTTCAGTTCAGTTAAAGTGGGGGGCTTGTTTTGTTTTGTTTTTTAATAACTATTATGTTCCCCTTCTGATTACAGTGAAATGAGTAACATTTCAGTCATTTATATTCTAAAAGCTGTGCATTCATGAAACGAGTGCACTCTGACTGTTCCATAAATTCCCTTTATAGGCTTTCATTTGGTCAGATTCACAAGAGCTTGAAGTCAGATTATTATTTCTGGCATTCAGTCATCAACAAATAACATTTTACCTTAAGATGTGATTCTCAGATACTGAACACCAGAAATAATTGATCATCATGACATTCCTTTGTGAATTTCAACTTTCATGTTGTTCTTTTAACAACCCATTTCGTCAGCTATGTGTACCAATTGCTATGTTGCCTAAAAACAGTGCTGTTATCGCTACTGTGTCTTTCAATAGAAGGCTTAGTCTCAATGTCCTTTGCAGGACAAAGCCAGAAAATTAGTACTTTTGGTGTTACTATATTTTTCAGACCATAACTTGTAATATTTGCCATTAAATCCCTTCAGAATGTAAGCTAAGTCTGAGCAATCAGTTCATTTTTCTTTTGTTATTTAGCAGATCACATAAGTCTTGCCCCCCCCCCCCCCACCTAACCACCCACAGTATATTTCTAGTTACATTGGCTCCCTGCTATAAATTTCAGGATGCAATGAGCAAATCAGCATCAGCACAGACAAACTAGTCCCTGACAAAATTAAATAAATAAATGAAACTCAGGGGAAAAACAGATAAAAACCTACTGGCAAGAGAAAATTAGCAATTGAACAGAAAACTCATATTCAGAAGTGGATGGAAAATTTTTATAAGTTTGAAAGCAGAGACCTATACTTGCATAGAACTGCAGCACAAAGCTATACTTGAGCAGTAAGTAGAACAGCAAGCTGGGTTTTGCCTACTGCTGTGGTCTGTATATCAATGCTGGAATTGGACATTAATTAGCTCTTTATTTGCTGTTGTGCTCCTTTTCCTACAAATATTTCCTTTGGGCCATGACAGCCATTTCCTGCCCTTTCATCTCCCCCTCTGCCTCTCCCCCGCCCCCCGTGATTGAACTATTAGCCTCATGTACCTGTGAAGGGCTGAATGCTAGCTAGGTGTGGGAAAACCAAAGAGCTAAACTGACTTTAAGGAGAAAATATTACACCAATAAAACACACACAAAAAAACAAAAAAAAAAGTAAAGCAGGAGATAATTAACACTAATGCTGTATTCTAAGCTTTTTGACTTGGTTAATACTAACTTTTGACCTCATAATTTTCTGAGGTGAGATAAAGTAAATATGCCTCTCTGACAAGCAATACCCATTTAACAAATTCTGTTCTCCAAGGAGGTTTAGGTATAAAGACCCCAAATTAGCAGATCATCCTTGTTTAGCAATTTTACTTTAAAGACCATGATTAAATCCCAATAATCTCAGTGGGATTTAAGCATATGCATAAATACATGTATCTGTACACACATGCCCCTTACACCTCTAAATTGGATCCATGTGGCTGGATTCTATTACAGATTCAGGGCCTAAATTAGCAGAGGACTGTGCAAATGCAGCATATCACTCATGAGTTTGCATCACATGCACTGAGCGAAGATGTATTGGGACTAATTTTGCAGTCTGTACATAGGTAAAACAGCCGTCAAAGTCCATGAGAGTTTTTGCCTGCAGGACAAGGCCCTTTATAGTCATCCTTGTACGCATTTGTCTTCCATAGTGGGAGAAATTTTAAAAATGCTCATACATTCAGAAATAATTGTTCCCGACTGTTGTTTTATTGTGTTTGTTTAGCTCACAACAGATTCTTTGGCTTTTTCTGTGTGCAACTCACGTACTGTGTTGCCACAGTTCGTGCAAGTAAATCCCAAGATCTCCATCTCAGGGCAATTAACTAATTTAATCAAACTCAGAAAAATAGAACAAAATGATCGTTCCCAATTCTGCAGCTTCCTGGTTCAAACCTAAGTGGAACTACTAAAATAGAACAGAATGTGTATTTTGTCTTTGTTCCTGTGTATTCATACACATACACAAAAACCCTTGGAGGAATTTCAAGTAGGTGATTGCTGGTAATCATTTTGTTTAAATGTGCAAGGTTGCACAGGATCTCAGTCTACTAGGAAACAGAATGTTCTCACTCAATTATATTAGCAATCATTATTTCAATAGTGGAAACGTCCACAGCAAATAATACAGACTTTACATCGTGTTTAAGAAGTGCTTCTCTTTAAAATCACAGGGATGGAAACAGTCAGGCTGGTGAAGATTTTGTTTGCTCACAGCATGTAAAATTAAGCTATAGTTTTGGCCATATTGCTGTGGTAGCCTATAAAATAGGGAATTTAGTACTGTTAGTACTATGTTGAAAGAAAAAACTTTAGGATGTTCCTGTAATCATTATGTTAATAAGCAGTGTAATTTGCAAATATATTTTTGAATAACAAAGTAAAAGGACTTGTTCCATGATTCATGTTTCCTGCTTATTTTTTACTTAGCAGGAGGTTTCTATCATTGGAAATACACAGTGTGACTGTCATTGTAACAGCGAGATTTGATTAGCATTTGCTTCACAGGGAGAGTACTTACAAGGGTCACTGGGGATATAGCCCCCCAATTTTCTTGATATTCCAGTTAGGGTTATTCCTTATTAGGGTTGTTATTTGGTGGGTGCTTCCTTCCTTTCTCCAACTTAACGTTGGAGACAGATTTCCATCATTTCCAGCTCCAGTGTCATTAGACTCTATAAATAATAGAATTTCAATGAAGAAATTAGCAAAAACACAAGTGGATTAAGTTTGCAAAAACTTATTGGTTACACTTAGCTATAGAGAACAAACACCAGGGATGGTTAAAATCCTGGTTCCCTTTAATCTGAACTCTAAAACTTTTAAAGCTGAAAGAGCGGTTATGAACAGCTCTAGTTTTATTCCATCTCTAATGTCAAATAAGTTACCAAAAATCTGAAGAAAACAACTGTCTGGTATCTTGTACAGACGCCTCTGCATTTCACCTACTGATAGATATGGTATAGATCTATCTTGTCTTCCATTTCATTTCTGATGCCTTAGTATTAAATTCACGGGAGAAAAATTCTGAGACAGATTACCAGCATTAGAAAGCCTGTAAGTTTTGCAATGTTATTACACTACCTGTCTTGTTCTGAACTATACTGTGTAATTTATTCTCCTCTTTGATGGCTTTGTCAAATTAAACATTGCATATATTTCCTTGAGTCATTAGGGGAAACCAAGATTTGTTTTCTTTTGTGCTGTGCTACTAATTAAAGTGAATAGGTATTTGCAGTTTAGTTTGGGTTCAAGTGGAATAAAAATTATGATGGTACTCCATTTTCAATCATCACTTGTCATGCCCAGAAATTCAGCATTCTCCATTTGTCACATTGACCTCATCAGTTCTTCAGCTAGGACCAAAACCACCCTCACTGGCATCTATGGCCCATAATTTTAGATGTCACTTCCTATTAAAGATATTGTGGGAATATTTGAAGGTGGCAAATGTATAGAGGTGGCAAATGTATAAATGTATAGAGGTGGCAAATGTATAAATGTATCCTGATGAGGACATAAAGAATACAACCATTGTATCCTTAATGGCTCATCAGTTTACTCCCTGGGACCAGATCACCTGGCAAATTCCTAAACGTTAAGGAGACAATGGTTGTTCACACCCTCCCATCTAAGACATTCCTTCAGAATGACACAAGTTAAAGTATGGATATAACATCAAATTCTTAACTTCTAATCAAAATAGAATTCCTAGACATAAACTATATAATCATTCCCAGCAAATGACTACCTTTCTATTGATACCAAACATGACATAGTTCCTATGGATTATAGCATTTATGAGATATCCATAGAAAATAATATCATAAATGCTTCCCTAAATCCAGACAGTGTCACACCGTGCCCACATGCCCTGCCCTTTGGGGGGCGTGCCAGGCTCCCCCTGTGCCCCCCCCCGGCAGGGAGGGCATTGGTGTAGTCCTGGGGTAGCCCTAAGTCGACTTAGGGCTACCTCAGGGCTACACTGGCTTAATTCGACTTTAGAAAGTCGAATTAAGCCTTAGGTCGAGTAGAAAGGTGGTTTAATAAAGTCGACTTAATTTTCATTAAGTCGACTTTATTTTCCTTAAGTCGACTTAAGCAAAGTGTAGTGTAGATGCAGGGCACATTAAGTCGACTTAAGCCAAGCTTAAGTCGACTTAATTTACCAGTGTAGACGCAGCCAGTCTTAGTGGGCTCATGTTTATTTTTGTCTCACTGAATCCTCTTCAGATTTGCTCAGTTTGTAAATTAAAAGGAAGTGTCTCTAAATGCCAATTCTCCAAACCCAACTTTATCTTAGAGTCGAGCTTACTTCTTTCTTCCTCATGCAACACCACCACTAAAAGGATTCTGCTGGCCAAACAACAGTTAGACCTCTGTATTCAGTGAGTCTCCAGCGGCTTCAGTAAGGGCATGATTTCAGGTCCATGAAATTTCACAGGGACAACTGAAGTGTAACCATGGACCTGCCCTCCTTATTCCCATCCCTGCCAGCACAGGTCATTTATGAGGTGGCCCTCTTGAGAAAGGAGGACTCAGAAGTGAGGATGGGGACAAATTCTTATTATTTTCTGAAGTGACTTTTTAAAAGAGAGATTCAAAGAAAGAAAGATTAGATTTGCTTTGCATCTTATCAGGACTGCAAAAGTGTGTGTGGAGGTGAGGTTCAGGTTCTATGAATGTATCAAGGGTGCATCAATTGGTTTATACTATTTTTATTTAAATAGCCTTTGCTGCACCTGTGTTGTATTCTAAGGGCATACTGTTTGGAGATTGGACATATAGTGTCTAGCATGGTGGTTCCCAACGTGTGGCGTGGGGGGCCAAAAGTGGCCTTCTGAGGGCTTTCAGACTGGCACGCAGCTCCCCTGTTGCTGGTTGCAGAAGGGACCCACTGCCTTAGAACCCAGTCAGAGCAGAGCTAAAAGTCACATGCATGCTCCTTGCTGCAGCCAAGGGATGGGAGATCAGTGCTCCCCTCTCTCTGTCTGTATCAGGGAGCACAGCAAAGTGCTCCGCATAGGTCCATGGGAGCTGGGGTCCCTGCTGTGGCCAGAGGGAGGGGAGAACTGATCTTCCATTCCCCTGCTTGCAAAAGGGAGCCACTGCCTAGGGACCCAGATGGAGCACCCAGGACTACAGGACCCATGCATTTTCCCTGCTGCAGTCAGGGAGACAGGAGATCAGGGAGGAGGCAGCCTCCTTGCCCAACTCTTTCCATCTGGATGCAGGGATAGGAGGCCTGCTGGCAGAGACTGCTGTCCCTTCAGGGTTGTAAAAATTATATCTGTGGCCCTTGAGCCAAAAAGGTTGGGAACCACTGGTTTAGCACAATGCAGCTGTAGTCTCTATGCACTAGGGCAATATAAATAACAGATAAAAAGAAGACGTGTTTCTCAAACTTTTCCACATCACTCTCAGTGTCAGAAGCACAAGGAAATGGCTGCCAACAGCCAAGCTGAAAAGAGTCTATGTGAGAGAGGCAACTTCAATAGTAGAGGTGGACAAAAAGAATTTGGTAGATAGAAATTTTACCTAAAATACATTTTTCATGGCTATGAAAATATTTGTGAATCCAGGTTGAATTAAATGAATAGTTTTGGCCAAGAAAAGTCTTTGGAAAAAATAACTAAACAAACTATTTAACCATTTTGCTTTGAAATGTTGCTTCAAAAATATCAGCATTTTGTACTGACATTTGAAACATTTTGTTTTGCTAAGGAAAAAAATGTTTTCTTTTTGGTTCAAGTAAACTGATTTGTGGGAGGGGATGGATGATATTTCAGATCAATGACTGAACCAAAAAAATAAATTATTCACTAAGTTCAGAGGCATGATAAAGCTTTTTTTTTTTAATTTATTTGTCTGCAGCAAATACTAAATGGCAACCATATCACTGTTGAAGTTCTCTTCAATCTTTTGGAACAATAATATGTTACCAGAGGTGACTGCAAAAAACAGAGACTGAAACCAAGCACATCAAAGACTGTGTCAACTTGCTTCCACTTACACCATGCTTAATGCCAGCTTGGGTTTAACATCTTTTTCATTGTCAGCAGCCAGCACACAATCCAATATCAGGGTATCTAAGGCTCACCCAACAATTCACATTCACATATACATGGCCACATCTACACTGACGGCAGCAAAATCACCATTGTCAGATCAATCTTTCTGAATCAACTTAGTAGTCAGTTAAGACACACTAAGTCGATCTGGAAATCAATTTAATAAAACCACCCCCTCAAATGGCATAGCACAGTGAAGATGCCACACTGAAGAGGAATTAGGGAATCGATGGAAGTTACGCAAGTACATAATTCACATTGACTGCCACTGAATTTTCCTGGCAGTGTAGAGTGGGCCTATGTCATCTCTCTACACTAGTTCAAAAGATCAAGATCAGAAACTCCTGAATGAACAGTTAGGATCCACCTAGGGAGCCAGTGCACAAACACTGCATAGTTTTGAGCTTGTTCTCTCCTACTGTGCCCCAGTTTGATTAAATTCTGCCCACTAGATGAGTGGTTCTCAACCTTTTGTGGGTCACGACCCTACAGGACACACCAGCCCACCCCTACCAAGCCAAATCTAGCCATCTTCCCAGCTCTCCGTGACACACTTCCTGCTGTGTGGCAACATAGTAATGTGTCCAAACACAGTGGTTGAGAACTGCTGCCCTAGAGAAGTAGATGCACAGCTCAAGTCATACCATAGGAATTATCACAGATCCATTGAAGCCAACAAAACTTGTATGGTTATCAATCTAGCATTATTCCCCTATCTAACTTCTAGCATCACCATGCAGCCAACTAACTGTTCACTAAGGTACAGAAAATGCTACTCTTGGACTATTCAGGGAAATATAAGATGTACCCCACCATTGACTTCATAGAAGGAAAGCTATCTGGATTGTGCTGCGCACTTTCCAACCATCTGATCTCAGCTCACTGTATCAGACAAACTGGAGAGAGCCACTGCCACTATCAAGAACTCCGAAACATCACTAGGGTGGCTAAATAGCTACTTGGTTTTGGGCTCCCGTGCCACTTCTGAGCCAGCTCAGCAGGTTCAGGTGTCACATGATTCATTGTGACAAAACCAACCATAACTGGAGGCATCCACAATAGCCCACTATGAATCTGTGGAGGATGCTGCACACATTTTGGATAGTTGCTCTTTCTATATCTTCCAGGAGGTCTCCCCAAGATGACCACTGCTGATTCAGAGGCCATTGAGTGGTTTGGCCCCAATGAAGAAAACTCCAGGAACTTCCAACAAGATCAGCCTAGCAATTCTAAATCATTATGATCAACTATGGGGAAATTTTCTCAAGCAACTAGGCCTTAGACCAATTATAGTTCTAAAAGTCATAACCAATATTATGAAGAATTACATGAAGCAAATGGAAGCCAGTGTTAGGGATAGAATTCCACTTTTGTAATGTACTCGTAGGAACTAGAACTGGTCAAAAGATGGGGAATAAGAGGGGAAATCTCTTGTTTTTGTCAAAAAAAATTTCAGAAGTAGAAATTTGTGACCAGCTTTAATATCAGTCCACCAGCTGCATTCTGTGTGCTGCTGAACCCTATTCACTTGACTCCTCATAATTATATAGACATAGTGAGTGAGGTGATATCTTTTATTGGACCATCTGCTAGAGAGAGAGAGACAAGCTTTTGAGCCACATAAAGCTCTTCTTGAGGTCCATCCAGGAAAGGAACTCCAAGTCTCACAGCAAAATGCAAGGCAGACTAGATTGTTTAGCAAAATATGCATTGCTTTAAAAACTTGCATTGAGAAGATTTCTCTGGCTGAGGGTGGAATTTCTGGTCTAAATGCCCCAAACCTTAAAATCTTTCATGAAATGGACTTTTTGTTTTCCAGCCTACGCTACTGAGAAGAGTATGTTTACAAGATGCTGCCAGCATCCAGCTTGTTGGTCAGATTATCCAGATATGATAAATGCTAACAACAAAGCTTTGATAATTTTGCGCAGTGAGAAAATATCGATTCTGTTAAAGCTAAAACAAAGTGGATTTACCAGACCACTTTGAATAGTGCCAATGGACAACACTTTGTTAATGTACAACAGAAGAAAACATTTTCTTTGCTCTTATCAAAGTCACAGCATAGGAATGTAAAATAGAGTTGTCTAGTGATGAAAGCATATCATCCTTCAGCAAGGCCTCGAAACCTTCAGGGTCCATCAGTCTAATAAGGTAGACTATTAAAATAAGTCACCACTCTGACAGGAAACAAGAATATTCCTGAGCCCAGTTTAGGAGTCATGATCTGACTCACTACAGCCCAATCTTTATACTGTACCTCCAATTTCCATCTTCATCCCACGGATCAGATTGAGCTTTTAACTATGAGTATGGACTAAACCTGATCTATATGGGATAGTCTTGTAAGATTTCCCCAAGTTAGAAGAGCCCTCAGAGGTGTGGACACTCCAGCCAACTAGTGCTATTAGGCAAGCTAACTGAAAGTCAGTCATCTTGGGGTGGTAGTAGAGTGATGTGTTTACTAACTTAATTGTGTCTTGAAATTCACAAATCAGATTAAACTAATCTTTTCTCAGGGTCAGTTTGGAGGAGTAGTCTAAATTACCCATTCTAGCAGTGGACACATGGTTGGTATCTCAGCAGGAAAATGCCTAGGGCACATGCTTACTAGCTGGTCTCCCCACGCTCAGGTTAGCTAACAAATACTTTTTAGAACCAATTTTGAGCCCATCTCTAATCTCAACACCATATGGAAACACTTTTCCCCATTGTTTAATGATATTTTATCTCGATATACCCTAAACTATCAAGATTAAAAAGGACTGTAGAATATAGAAGTAAAGTATATTGACACAATGTCTGCATGCATACACAATCCACAAAGTGCTTTAATTTCAAACCTCAAGGAAGGTTAAAAGTTTTCAGATGGGACTGATGTGGCAGTTGGGGTGATTAGCTCCTGGTGGCTCCTGGCCACCCCTTTCTGTGTAGTGATCCCCCACTCCCAATCCCTTGCCCTCAAAGCTTTATTTTCAAGTTCTTCTTTTAGGATTATCAGAGGTTGCATTTCACTGGGCTCTCATGCTACCTTGCCACTGCTGAGGAGAACAAACGGCATCCCAGCCTGTAAAACTGTACTTCCTAGCAACATGTTTGAAACTACAGCTGCCTGATATGGCTAATGAATTTTACAATCAAAAGCTAAAGTGAATTAGCTGTAGCAGATGTTTTTACTCTGGGAACTACCAGACCTTTCTGGCCGCTCATTTATCCTTCAAGAGGATAAAACTCTGCACTTCTATTATGCGTTGTCATTGGAGCATTGCACAACTTTATCAAACTTTTTATTCTGGAAACTGAATTAATTTTCTGCAAGGGAGTTTTTGTGTGGCTCTTTAATCACATTTACTGGGGAACATGTGTACTGTAAAGTTGGAGAGCCGATTATGGCTTCCAGAAAGGCCACTTTCAAAAGGAAACTGCCCTCACTCCTGAGGCCTCCATTTGAAGGTCTTCGGGTTTTGTGAAGAGGAAAAAATTAATTACTATTTTAATAACGAAGCCAAGCCTGCTGAAAATCCTCTTAGAGAGTAGCTGGATGATGTAATGGCTAGCAGGGGGGATATTGAAAACAGTGACCACACAGTCTGCCCTTCACTTTTCTATTCACTCTCTGTAAGATGATACGGACTGCTGGGTCACACATTAGGGAATTAAAAACATAGCACTACTTGCTCGGTAAGAGGGGAGATACAGAGATAGCAGGTCATTTTAAAATTAACATCGGGTTTAACCTGCCATATAAATTTAACTGTGAAGTTGTGGTTGGGAACACTCCTATATTGCTGACTTTCTGCTTCCAGTCCTGACCATTTGTTAGTAGCCCAAAGAGGTTGGAAATGAAGCATGAATGCAAATATAATACTTTGGTTTTAGGGAGTGTTCTGACTGACCAAAAAGTATTTGAAATGGGCAGCTTGTTCAGTGCATACATCCAATAGCCTCAGAAGACAGCGACAACTGCTGTGTAATAGTATCTAACCCTTCAACTGCATCTTCATCCATCCCCCAAATGGAAGCAAGTTTTCCTAAGAAGGATTCGTAAGAGAAACACAGTAGATAAATCCCATGGAGCCAGAAGTCCAATTATCGTCCTACTGTAATCACACCCTCTCCTTTGAGATTTAGAGGTACCCGACTGAGCCTCGTGCCTTTTAATGTCCTCGACACCTGATTCTCAATCCAGACTTTATTGTGTCTTTAAAAAAAAAAAAAACACTATAAAGCTTAGTGTTTTCGGGACTCTAACTAAATGGATGAAAAAAACCTGTTTCTCTCAACCTCCTTAAAACAGGAGCTGATGGTTTAAATTGTGAGTAAACCAAGCAAAATCATATGTCTATAAATACAAACTTAATTAACAGATTATGCATGTCCTTTCTCATTAAAGAGGAACCCCCACCAAAGCAAAACCTGTTTCATTCACCCCCCTAAGGAATGCTTCGGGGATCCCAGCCTTTCAGCTAAGATCTTTCCCATTTAGAGCCAAATTTGTCCCTGGTGTAATATGACCAAAGTCAATGGAGTTACCTCAGGGATGAATCTGATCCTTGGTGCCTATCTACACAAGTTGTTAATGGACCAGAGGGATTGCTATTGACTGATGCATGGCACTTTCCCCCCTGCTGAAGCTGAGCACCAAAGAGTAAGAGACTGGAGTGAACACAAGTCTCCTGCTGAGAAAGTGAAGGCAATAACAGTTTGCCTCAGAGACTGCCCCCAAAGAGAGATCACTTTATAGGGCTTTAAAACCTTTAGCCAGCATGAGAAAGGAGGGAGAGAAAGGGAAACCCAAATACAGTAGTCCCTTGGTTTTCAGTTAGCTCAGAGAGGCTTACAGGCTTGGTGCCCTCTCAGCCTTAATTTTCCTTTCCTTTTTTAAAACTTAATATAAAGAGGAATTAAAAAAAAAAGCAGCACAGCATAAATGACTAACGTGGACCATATCAGCCTAGAAAATAATTAAGAAATAAGTGAATGGGTAATATTTTTAAGATAATTAGAAAATGATATTATCCTCTTTTTTAAAATGTATCTAATCTGACTATTTGTTCCACCTTGAAATTACCCAGGGTATCAGAAAAGATTATAAATCCTACTGAGGTGAAGCTTCTCAGTTAAGATTATGAATCCTGTGACTGTGCAATTGCTTTGACATCAATGTGGGGGAGGGGGTTATGAATTCCACAGAAAAGCAGGTGTATAAAATAAAACCCACATAAAATGTAAATTATTGTGGAGTTAATGGCAGCCATAGGCTACACAATTTGTATGTTTTCTATTTCTAGAAATGTTTCTAGGCTTTTTTTAAAGGAGACTACGTTGCTAATGTATAAAATCTATGTGTTTATGGGTGGCAGGATGGTCTCTTGGTTACAGAAAAGGCCTGGAATCCAACATAATACTACATTTCCTGGCTCACTTGACTACTTACTTTCTGTGTCTGTTCTTGGCTTTCTGTAGGGGTGAGAAGTTCCAAAGAGGTGAGATAGCCATGTTAGTCTAGTTCGGCAAAACAAAGAAGTACCAGAGGACTCCTTGTTTGTACTGGTGAAAATCACTGAACTGTACACCACTAAAGATTCTGTTTTAAAGGTTTCATTGGACCTTAAATGGTACATTGTGCTGCGCTTTGCACAGGATAGGGTTCACCCTATGTGTACAACTCCCATTGACACCGACATTGAGTATTAAATATAGATAGGGGAAAAAAGAATAGACATTATTCTGGGTGGTCATGTGATCTGCAAAATACAGGGCCAAACCTTGCTCCCATTTATTTCCATGACTCCCACCTACCTAAATGTAAAATGGGGTAGAACAGTGAGACCTTTCAGGAAAGACCTACCTTGATAGATGTATTCTGCATCTGAGTTTTCCCTCTTGTTTATTAATTTGCTTAGTGTGAAATCCTGGCCACATGAAGTCAATAGCTGACTCCCATTGACTTCAATGGGGTCAGTATTCAGCTTCTGGAAAGTAAAGGATAGATGTCCCAGTCCACTCAACTTCAATATAATTAGTATTTCTGGCAATTTTTTTTTAAAGAATTGGTCAATACAAACCTGAGTTAAGATGTGAAACCATTAATTCTTTAAAGGTTCTGCCCAGTTTTAGGAATGCAAGCGTGATGCAGATGTCATGCCATGCCAGACTAAACAGCTGGTGTACAGAGCAGGAAAGAGTAACATCCTTCACCTGACTTCTCCCCAGCCTCTTACATATAGCTGTCACACACAGGAATGCTACAATCCACTGTAGGAGTGTGCCCATTCCCTGCATAGAAGCACAAGGGAGGGAGAAGGGTAGCCAGAGTTGGGCTTAATTATGTCCTATCAGATTACAATGTGTATTTGTTTTTAAAGTTCTTATTTGAGTCACTAATAATACTTTAAATAACTACAACTGTAAAAATAATCAAAATCTAATTTACTTTTCACAATGTAGTTGGTGTATTTTTGGCTTTTCTCTCACTTTGAGTAATGACAGCAGACAAATTAGTTTCTTGTCGGTTACTTCCTGGCTCTCATGCACTAGAACAAAGCTTCATTATTCAGTTTAGATACAAGCTGTTTTAATAATAATGTCCACATACGAAGGGTCATTTTGGTTACTGTGTCCCTGGATGATGTTCTAAAGGGGTATTTATAGTGTCTAATAAGTTACTTATCTTATTTGAATCTCAGGATGCATTGAGGCCTCTTTATCTGAAAACCCTTGTTGTTCATTTTATGACAATTGCAAACAATCACTTTATTTTTAACATTGAGAAGAGGGTTGACAGGTGGATGTCTTAGAAAGGAAGAACAAGAAGAAACCTCTTCTGCACAAATCTGTCACCAGATTAATTAATTAAATAAAGATGTTAGCCATGTGTATTGAGAAGTAACAAATACATTTGAACGTATTATAACTTCTGTTGAAGTCATGGAAAACTGGTGAGGTGCCAAAAAACTGGGAGGTGGGGAAGCAAATATATTAATCTTCAAAAAATGGAAAGAAGGGAGATCCTGAGCCATTACCACTCAGAAATCTAACTTCTATCCCTGTCACAAATACTAAGCAATAAAATCAGTAAACATATAGAGAAGGATGGAACCATGAGTTAGAAAACTGCTTAATTTTATAAAGAACCACTCTTGGCAGATGAACCTGATTCATTACTTGCTTGATTTGCTGGTTTTTGGTTTCAAGGATTTGGGTCGGGGGGGGGGGGGGCCCGGGGAAGGGGGATATAATTATTAAAATAGTTGAAGGAAACTTATGTATATATTTGGATGTCAGTAAACTGGTAAATATAGCATTTTTAAAAATCTTTTTCCCCAAGATGCCTTCCTGGGAATTGGCCCTTTAAATCTGGCAGATACAAGGCACTGCAGCCCTAAGGTAGCCATTTTGTAGTAGGCTCCTGTGTACTGCATTTTCCATTTCTCCCAGCTGGTAAGTACTCTTTCTATTATTATTATTATTATTATTTATTATTATTTATTATTAGCAGCAGTAATATCAACAACATATTGTTTAGTCAGTCAAGGACCAGGGCCCCACTGTGCTGGGTGCTGTACAAACACAGAACAAAAATACAATCCCTGCTCCAAAGGATTTGCAATATAAGTAATGTTTTCCTAATCACAGGTGATGGCACATTTTCACTTGTTTTAAAAATAATTTGAAGTGACTTGGCTATAAACACTTGTTTATCTTCATGCTTTGCTATCCACTTTTCGATCCTCATGATAAAGCATTGACTTGTGATGAGGTCTTGCTGACATCAGTGTTCGGGTTTGGTCTTTAATATTTTTATTAACAGTCTATAATAGAGTAAACAAGAGTTTAATGCAGTTTTCTGATAGTAATAAATGGACAGGAAATGCTCCTATCAGCAAAGACTAAGAAATTATACAAGGAAACCTGGAGAAGTTAGAATCTTGGGCAGAAAATAAAAAGAGATTTGATTTGAAAAATAGGGATCTAATTAAAGGGTAAAATAAGTGTAAACATATTTAGGAGGTGAGAAAACTCTTGAAAGCAATCATGGTAAAAGAAACCTCGACTTAATAGCGTATAGTAAATTATACAAACTTTGTGGCAATAGTGAAGTAATCCCAACACCAGCTCAGGGGAGGCTAAGTGAATGATGCACTCATGAAAGATAATGTGACAATGTTTAAAGCTGGTTCTGTCACAGAGTAGAAAAGTCATGCTTCCATCAGCTTTGCTGAAACTGTACCAGGAATATTATGTTTGTTACTGAGCACTTGATTATCAGAAAAATAGTAGTAAATTAGATGGAATATAGAGAAGAGAGCAAAAAAAAATTTTTAATGGGGAAGGGGGAGAGAACTCAATAAACAAAGTTGTAGGAGCAAAAGAATTAATTATGATGACTAAGCAGGGAACATGATAATGGTTTATAAATATTGTGGAATATATGTTTTAAGATTGTATGAGGGAGATGTAAAGGAATGAAATGAAGAAAGAGAAATTTAAGGCTAAGTACCAGCATGTGAAATATTTAAGCTTGTGGACCAAGCTCTCTCTGAAATGGTAGAAGCCCTTTAGCATGGGACATTTAAAAGCTAGATTGGACAAAACATTTGTGAATACATAATAAGGAACAATCCTAGAGTGGCAAGAAGATAGGCTACATGGTGTAACAGTTCTTTTTTTCCCTCTAACATTTATAATTGTATGAGAAGATTAGTTACAACAATGTAAGTAGACAGAGGTTTTTGGCCAAATGTTACTTTTTAGAGCTTACTCATAGAAATAACAACAACAAACTTTGTAGTAATAGTGAAATAACCCTAATACTGGGTAAGGGGAGGGCAACTGAATTACATATTCATGAAAAGTAACAGGATTGGTTGTAGGTGGAAAATGAAGTCCTTTAGCTGCAGACCAGATAAGGTGTGGGCTGGGGTGGTGCACGTTTCTGTATGTTGTCATGCCCATGTGCCTCCCTCTGACCTGAAAAGATCAGTAAGAATAGTTAAGTATTTATGCCTATTCAGTACTTGGTTTCCCCACTGAGTTGAGTGTGAGCAATGCTGTCATTTAGGGCCAAATTGTGCAACATCTCACACCGGAATAAACTGATACACAGAATCCAATAAAACTGCTTGCATGGGTGTTTTCCTATTTGAGTAAGGGTTACACTATTGGATCCTTGGAGCTAGAGCCACAGAGGGATTAAAGGATCTATCTGCCACTTCAGGGTTTAAGTCCATAATTTAGATCCTCAAAGCCACCACCACAGCTGCATCTACATTTTCACCAGTGGGCATGCTCACAGCCACCTAAATCCTGACATCCAAGTGTCTAGCTCATAATGGATCAGGCCTCACACAAAACACAGCAGAGATGGGGCTGCTTGCCCTCCTTATAACCTTTAGCCTGGTGTTAGAGTAATCTCCCCAACTAAGAGAAACAGGCTCAAACATTTCCTCTTCCTGACATGGAGCAGGGGGTTGAGCCCAGGTATCCTACCCTTCAGATGGCTACCAGCTATTGGCTTTCTCAATTTCTCCTGTTGAAAGTGATCCACTTTGTACAAATAGTCAGTTGAACACAGGCTTGCACTTTGGGTCTCCCAAGTCTGCAGTATCATAATCACAGGGTAGTAGAGTCATTCTCATGCTTTCCTTTTACCTAAGTATTTCATACACAGTGATTTCAACAGCAGATTTGGAGAGACAACTACAGCCTAGTGGTTGGGAGATTCACCTAAGAAATGGGTGATCTGGGTTTAAATTCCTGCTTTATGTTAGACAACAGGGTGATTTGAACCTGGATTCCCATTTCCTGGGTGAATATGCTAATCACTGGACTAAAGGAAGACCATGATAGTGGCAGGAGCAGGTGTGTTTTGTGCAAGAAACTGCTTAGGCTGCTAACTTCAGCAGATGATCTGAGCAGGAGCCACCTCCCCTTCCTCAGCTTTTCCTATTGGCTGGGTTAGGCAATTTCCTATTCAGCCTTCTGGCTCTTGGGAATCCCACTTCTAGGTGCCTCATTTTTCCCATGCATTGTATAGGGAACCTGAGTGCCTAAAAACCTGGAGCTGTGCATTCCATTATGTGATAGGGCACCTAAATTCTAGACATTGCAATGATGGATGGGCCTGTCTCCTTTATTGATTTACCCCTTAGAACTGATTGTGGTGTAGACACCTGTACTCTATCAAAGGAACCCATTTTAGTTATGAGTTATAAGATTATGGGGTTTTTTCCCATTACAACAGGTAATTTTGCTTACCTGGTCCCCCACCCACTCCCCTGCTAATTGCTGTACTCCACTGTTTTAATCCCAACAACTGATTTGCTGTTACAGTTTGATCTAGGGTTACCAGACGTCCGGCAAAAGGAGGACATGTCCTCCTTTTTACCTTCACATCCTCCGTCCAGCAGGCATTCTAAAAATACGAGATTTTGTCAGGCTTTTTACTTATGATTAAAATTTCAGTTTTTTATATGAAACTACCATATATGCTCGCGTATAAGCCGAGAATTTTCAGTGCATTCTGCCCAGGGGCCCAGGAAAGCGGCAAACTCGGGCAGAACACTTGTTCCGCCCTGTCCTGCTGCGGCCAGGCTGGGGAGTTTCAAATCTTCCGCTCTGAGCATGTTCAAACAGAGCGTGCTCAGGGAGGAAGGGGCCTGGCCCAGGAGCGTCTCTGCCGGCTACTGTGGCAGCTCCGGACCTCCGGCCAGGTAAGAGGGACTGGGAAGGAGTCACGGGGGGGCAGAGGATTGTGGAAGGGGCCGCGGGGTGGGGGGACAGAGGATCGTGAAAGGGGCCGTGGGGTAGGAGGCAGAGGATCGTGGAAGGGGCCATAGACAGAGGAGCAGGGAAGGGGCCACGGGGGAGAGCAGATATTAATACTTCATTTTCTCCATGTGCTTCTTTTCATACTTCCCTGTCCTCCTTTCCATGCTTTGGTATCTGGTAACCCTAGTCTGCATTTATTTTGCTCCCATTCTGTAAATTCCCCCATCTTCAAGCATCTGACGAAGTGGGATTTTCTCCCACAAAAGCTCTTGCGATAAATAAATTTGTTAGTTTTTAAAAGTGCCACCAGACTCCTTCTTTGTTTTGCTGAACTAGACTAACACGGCTACCCCTTTGGAACTTGACATTTTAGTGAGATCACCAAACAGCTGTCAGATGGCAATGACTCTTAATCACTGCTAATATGATCATATTTGAACCAGTGCCTAAAAATGAGGCTTTCAACCCCCCACTATCAATCCCACATGCTATCTACTCCATTTCTGGTCAGAGAAATTAGGATGCACTTGATCACTAAATTGAAGGGCATCAAAAGCACTGTTCTTAGACATCCTTAGCAACTTCTAACAAGTGACAAGGATGTGCACACAATCTGGAGAAAATTTCCTGCAGGAACTATGTGAGAGAGAGAAAAAGCAGTTCTGAAATGAAAAGCTAGACAACAGCACTAACTCAGAAATTGTACCCCACATATAAAGGGAAAACTAGCAATCTAGAACGGTGGGTTTATTTAGATGGTAAAACAAAGCTAAAAGTGAGCATTTGCCAGGATTTTAAAACATCAGATATTTGCTGTTCTAAACAGGGTGTCTTAGTGTATTATTCACAATAACAATAAAGGTAAGAGTCATTCAGTTAATTTAGAACCTGCTTTATTATTTCTGTAAAATAATTGTTATATGAGTAGGTTTTTTAAACTTTCAACTACTTGCTGCTGTTTGAAAATGTAGAAGGGAAATCTGTATGCCTTCCTGATTAGCTAGAGTACCTGATAAGGCTGTTCATTTACCAATCAAATTACAAAATTATACTTGTATGTGGGAAGGAAGGCCACAAATATTAACTTCCCTTCTTTTATGGCAGAGCAGCCATGCAATAGTAATTTAATTTGCTCTTGAGAAAGATTATATGAATAGCTATTTTGCTTGTGTAGTTCACTTAAAACAAAGCACAAGGAAGAGATGGCAGTACTGAGATTGTCTCTTGAAGATGGGAAGAGTATTTTAAATGAGTTATTACAAGCACTGAACAAATTTTCAGACAAGTTCTACACTAGCTGTATCTTTTTTTTAGGTACAAGCAATTGTAGCCTAGGTTGAAACTTTCCTTCAAGACTAAACCCTAGGCCTTTCTTTTATTTCAGTCCCACAGTTGACTTAATAAGGATGGGGAAATCCATTTTAAAATTACCCAAACTTTCTTCCAGAATCCCTGTCAAATCTTTGAGCATTTAAAAAATTGTTAAATTTTGGGGGAACAAAAAAACTATGCACACTTGCTCTTTCTTGGTATTGATAGGAGGTATTGAAATACCACATAAGAAGTTAAAATCAGCACGTAGAAGCTGAAAAGTTTGTCCTGAAGTACTGCTCATCAGAACCATTCAGATCTTCTGAGACTCACCTGGCACTACTATTAACTCAAGTTGCCAAATGTGTTTAGGATCATCTGAGAACATTTCCAAGTTGTTAGATTCACTCATAATTAAGCCAATACATGGAAAAATGTCATGCCTGGGAAATAGTGTATTTCCCTCTCAAAACGTTAGTGGATGTCATTCCCAAGCTAGCCTTAATTTGATAAAGTGCATAATAGTCTCAGTCCACCTAAAGTTTTTTATGGGACTTAATCATCTCTAATCAATATGTTTATTCTCTGGCAAAATAGGTTATGTCATTAAACCTGTTGCAAGATCTGTGCTGTGATCTCTGGGCCAAACTAACAACTTTCCAAATAAGCCTCTCAGGGAGATGGGGACGTTCACTTTTTCTTACTGAAATTACCTTCCTCTTCACTTGGAAGATAAAATCAGAATAATTTATTTAAAATAATGATGCCTGTGGATTTTCACCAGTGGACAAGAATCCAATAAGCTAGGCTCTTATCCTGCAGCTAACTGCACGTGAGTATAGCAATGTACCTGCCCAAAGCCCTGTAGAAGTTAATGGCACTCTGGGAAAGAATGGGGAGCAACCATTGCAGGATTTGTGGCCTTACAGAGGAAATCTGAGTGACTCTTTCAGCACTAGGCTGATGTATTCCATGTCGGACCCTTGCTATTATATTATTGACCTGAAAGCAAAAACGTTAACCATAAAGTCCACAGCAAATGCAAACACTCTTTTTTACACCTGTGCATAGGTAAATGACATGCCCCATATAACTTCACCGTGGAGTGAAAGATGAGCCAAAAAAATTACTAATGCTTTAATAGAGTATTCATGTTGCTATTTTAAGGGCAGGATAGGAGTAAAAGAATATGGTGTTTAATCTTGAAAACACTAGCTCAAATTCACCCAAGGTCAGCAGTGAACAAATAAAAATTTTATCTACATGAAATGACTTCATGGCATTAAAGCATTACCTAGTGGACATGTGCCAAGTTACAGAAGCCACAATTACCAGTAGTAGCCTTCATGAAAATCTCAGCAGAAAGACCAAAGACTGAAAGCCATGGAGACTAATGATTCATACAAAAAGATGCTCCTTTTAGGTCATTACTGGGACACGAGGGGAAGCTTACACCCTTTCTGTAGCTGTTGTGTGTATAAACAAAGGATTCCAGTCACCAGAGCTGCCAACCCACCATTTTTCACCAACCCTAAAATTCACTCAAAATATATATGCTCTGCTATGATACTTTATCAGGTTGCAGAACTAGTGAAACAGGGCCTTATTCCATAAAGCAAAAGCTAAAATTGCATCCATAAAGAATGCTCTGAGGGTGCAGAAACATTAATACATATGGGTTAAATATTGCTATGTTTAATGATATGCCGTATGGTATAGTTAGACTCTCAGTAGTTTCTTGGAATATATTCTACATTATAACACTGTGTGGGGTTTTTGCTTCAGTTAAAAAATAATAATAATAATAATAAAAGCCACAAGATGCCTGTTGAAGAAGAAACTGCTGGTATGAAAAATAACAAATAAACAATGCAGCATTTTAGAGGGAACACAGAGGCAAAAGAAAGCCAGAAAAAACTAGAAAGAATCAACTCCAATGGAAAGGGGAGGGTGAAGGAGAAGCAGAGAGAGTTTTCATATAATAGATTCCATGTAACACTTGTAAAAATATGTGCTAGGAAATCTAAATCAGGTCTTAGCTTGTAATATCTGTATATGAACATAGATTTATAGAAAAATGTATGTTTATAAATGCATATTGTGTATTTTGTACATATTCATATACATATACTAACTAAATCCTGTCAAAACTACATAGAGAATAAACATATAAATGGGGCCTTCCGTAAAGAGCAAAGTTCTTATGCTGTGTTTGTTTTGGTAGACGGTTATTTAAAATGTCCATTTTGAGAACAGGACTTTTAGCCCATGCTGATACTGCTCCCAATAGTGCTCTTTCTGAGGTGGGTCTTCTGGAGGCAATCTAAGAAACAGAGGTGAAATGGCCAGAAAAAGGAGAGGAGTTTCAATTATATTGAATTTTCATCAATTAAGGGCCAGATTCTGGAACTCCTTTGCTCATGGAATTTCTGTTGATGCCATCGGGGCTATAGGGCATTGGAAGGCTACAGAATCAATCCCCCAAACTCTAGGCAGATTGTCACTTAACAGAAGAGAATATTATCCAGGTTCTAACTGAACATTGATGAGGAGCTGGGCAAATTGGAAATATGAATGGAAATTCACTATGGAATAGACATAAATAGGTGTTAGCAGAGCTTTCTATATGAAAAAAGGTTATTATTATACATGGAAAAAAAAGGTGCCGGTATTCGGCCAGGGACCAGGAGCTGGTGGCAGTGGTATCAGGTGGTATTCCATCACTGTGGAAAAAAAGGTGCCGGTACTCAGTACCCCTCAGTATCACCAAAAAAGCCCTGTATCTGAGTAGAGATCCATGTCAGAGGAGGTCCCACGGTCTTTTAGATATTATGTAATTGCCATTCTCAGCAGTGCATCTTTAAAGTTTTCGGCAGCATGGCTTATACTTCCAGCAAAACTGCAAAATTAACATAGCCTGAGCAACAATATAAACCATCCAAGCAAGTTCTGCCCCTTCCTTCCAAAGTTTTACTCAGAGGGCTGTGTAAACAGAGCACTGTCTCTTTAACTGATTTTATTTTCTCTTCCTCTCTCTCTTTTTTTAGTTTAAAGATTACATTTAATATCTATTTCCCAGCAGTGTACAAACTGACATCATCTACTCATAAAAGCAGAATGCTTTGCTTTTTTAAGCTTCAAGCTGAATAACAAATTGCCACAGATGACAGCATAAAAGAATAACAGAATGGAATCAAAAGAAAATTCATTGTCAACAGAAACCCCCTGCTGAGGAATTTCAATTTCATATATCTAATTATCCCTGTCAGTTGGAAGAACTGACAAAAAGCATTCTTTGTTCTCTCTTTCTGCCTCCCGCATCTCACTCTCAATTAATTCCGGCATACAAATATGACTAATTGTCTTTGCAGTGCTCAAGAGCTCTGTATATAAATGTTCATGAACTGAAAATGATTTGGACGGTATTCATGCATCGATTTATGATATTTGAACACAATAGACATGCATAATTCAGGTGACCATGTTAGCACCCTCACAAGCCCTTATTACAGAGATTAGACAGGATTCTCTTTTCACATCTCTTTTTCATATATGCTTTGTGACAATAACTCACTTTGCACCTATTAAAAAAGGAAGCATTATATGTCTGCCGTGGCTCATTGAAATTACCATGAACATGATTATCAGCATTTAAATAACATACTGGGGATGGCCAGAAAAATATTAGGTACTTTGAAAAGCACAACTAAGATCACTCCATGAAGGTTAACATTTTTTTCCCGCCTAGATCAAATCATGAATCCTTTCCAGTGTCCTATATTAAGAAATATTGTAGGGTTAAGATTTCTCTGGCACTGTCTTTTTGTAACTTTTCCTCTACTGTTTTTCAAGCTGATTTTGAACCAAATGCTATGATCATCGCATCATAATGTAGGAAATACTATTGCTTGGGAAAGGGGGAAAATATTTCAAGGAGAAAGAGTTTCTGTGCTGAAAATTCGTAATGTACAATCGGAGTGTTTTGTGGAAAACTTTGCTGCCTTGCTTCATAATGGAACAGTCTCAGATTTCTGATGGGTTTTGTGACCATTACTACAATCATGAAAATCGTTTTAAGATTAGCAAAATACATATTGATCCAAGAATGTTTTATAGACTCAATGCTTGATTTCACACTACTTAAGGCAAGACTCATTCATACCAAGGGGAGTTTTGCTGAAGTAAAAGGGACAGGATCAGGCCCAGTATACCTTGGTCTCAGCAGGGTTTTTAGTAACTTGTGAAGCTGCAGCAGCACTAATGTAGCGCTCACATCAATACACAGTTTCTGCATTGGAAGTTGGTAGTGGTGTAGCTATGCTAGCACTTTCAAACCCCCAGTATATGCAAGGCCAAAATCTGTACATTAGGCTTTTCACCCCTGAAAAGACAAATTGTCCTCTTTGAATCCAGACATGCTATCTATCTGTCTGTCTATCCCCTGATAACAATGGAATTAGATAATATATGTTTGAAAAATGTATGTGGACACATAACACTATTGTAATGCGTATGTCAGTGGGACTGAGTTGAGGTATGCACAGCTTCAATTTTCTTGTGTAACTGGCTTTTGAGTGTACAACATGATTGCTTAACATTGCTTTTTTATGGAATTTTACTAGAATGTTATTTATAGCAGTTTTGAAAGATTTGGAAGGAAAAAAAGATGGAAAATGGAATTTCCTCATTTGACAGTATTTATAGGAATGTCCTATCTCAGGCATCGTTCTCATGTCTCGCCAGTAAAAATTGGGAGCTGCACAAAGTCTTTGTCTCTGTCCCTATGCTTGCTTCAAGATGAGCAGTGAATGAGGCAAGGACTTCTGCATGACCTCATTAAATGCCTGCTTTACAAAATGCTCAGAAACTTGTGTGGAAAACTGTGCACACTGTGCATAAAATTTCCCATGACACCAAGCAATTTATGTGCCCTTTGCATACAGTTTTCAACAGCAGCTGGATCTTACCTCTGCACACAGAAAATGTCATGAGCTCAGCAAATTGAGGTTTCCATGTGAAGCAATGTAGTGATTTATGCATGCGTTCATCATCACTTAAAACCTTATGAGAATCACATGGAGTAAGGAAAGGGCTCCTGCAGAAAACAGGGGTTTAGAATAGGAACAATTATGACGCCTTAACTGTAGGGTCCTAGCCCACTAGAATTGTTGTAACAAGAAATTATAGTTATTCTTTACTATTATTATTAGGAAGCCTGTAGGCTAAATTCATTAGTGACAAAAATAGTAGTGCAAAGTTACGTTTACAAGGGGGTTGGAAAATCATTGTGAATGGTAAAGTGTAAATAGAGACACACAGCTACTATGGAATGGTAACTGTAGAAATGCTTAGATAAACAAATTTGCAACACATTAGCACTTTTTGGGTATGCACATAAGTGGAAGAGGTAAGAGCCTGCCTTGAACCCTGGTGCTGCTTTCCCATCACCGTCCCCTTGGCTGCCCCCTCAGCCTGTGCACTGCAAGAGTTTAGCAAACCCACTGAATGTGTAATAAGTGTAAATCACTCCGCTTTAACTTTTACACTCCACTCTGCTGCACAGTTACACTACTCTTCATGTCACTGCTCAGTTTATCTCCATTGCTTAAATTATTGTTTATTATTTGTGTTACTGCACCTAAGAGCCCAAATCAAACACTGGCCTTACCAGGAGTTGTGCCAGGCTCTTTAGCAATAAGTATTTAGCACTTTTCTCCGTTGCAAACATCTAGCCATATTTAATAATTAACAGTGGAGAGATTATTTCAATTTAGACATAAAGATTTCCCACATGATTTTTTTATAAATCTTAAAAGTTCACTGAAACATTCCTAAGCCAGAATTTATATCTGGTGTAAGTGAATGCAACTCTACTGAACTAAATGAAGATATGTCAATTTTACACCAGGTTTCAGTTTTGCACTTTATTTTAAAATACTGCCTAAAGTATCTAGGAAGCTGGTCCCTAAATCTTGAAAAGATGACCAAGTTATTGTGTCCTTTGCCCACACAGAGTCCCACTGAAGTAAATTCATCCTCACATGATTATTTGCAATATCTTTCACAGACATGTATGCAGCATACAGTATTGCATCTGTTATGCACCCAAGGCTATGGACCTTTAAAGAGAAATTAATGGGTAGACCCTTGGTTTAGCCACATAATTATCTTTGCAAAATCGCAGCCAAGGGTAACTAATAGATGGTACTGTATGTTTTATCAGTGTCCATGAAAGATATTTGGAGCCATATTCTGCTCTCCGATAAACCTGTTCAAAAATCAATGATGTTACTTCAGATTTACATTACATAATTGAAAAGGTTTTGGTCCCTTGTCTTTTTGAAAGAAAGAAAGAAAGAAAGAAAGAAAGAAAGAAAGAAAGAAAGAAAGAAAGAAAGAGAAAGTTTACTGTAAACATCATGTAGCTGAATTATCATCTTAAAGCCAGAAACTTCAAAATTAAGACATCTTCTCAATCTTTAATTCACCCTGTTGGCTTTTTATTTTATTTTAGTTTAATTTTGCAGCTACAGAAGTTAATAATGCCATACCTTTTAATTTCCTGGCTTTTGCCACTTTAACTCTGATTTGTATCTCTACAGACATGGCTAAATCCTCTTTAGAAAAATGTTAAAACTTAAACACTCTAATGTTCCTATGAAGCTCTCATTCCAAATCTCAGTTGAAAATATATCTTTTCTCCCTTGCCTGTACCTGTTAATTTTGCTCTCCCTCTACAATTATTTATCTCTGTAACTGTATTGTTTAACTCCTGTAAAGCGGTTTTGGGATACACTTTGGATGAAAGACGCTATACAACATAAAGTTGTTTTGTTTTGTACAAGCTGGCACATATTCGGTTGCACATAAACCTTGACTGAGATGTCTCTTATATTATTTCCTATGTTTTCCCCAGCCATTTTCTCAGAGCATTTCCACCTCCTTTCTTTGTTTGGGATATACGAGAAGAATACCTCTCTTCTTAAAATTAATAGATAACTAGAAATGTATGTGCTCATTTCCCATTAGAGATGTATTTTTGAAACAAAAAAAGATTTAATTAAGGGAATTGGTCTTTATGCAGTTAACATTTTGATGCCATGAGGGGGAAAAATCGTAAGTCAGATGCTGAATAAGTATTATGGATATTTTAAACCTAACATCTATTTTGATTTTATGAGCAATCTGAAGTGATTGATGCTTGGGAACTCTGTGCACTATATGAGCCTTTCTGTATCCTTAGTCAAATAAAGCAAGCAGGTGCAAGTCATAGGAGTTACTGATTATTTATGGCTTTTAGGTACTTTGTGGGTTTAGCTGGTGAGAAAAGTTTTATTCCACTCACATGGACAAAACCCAACCAACTGTCTGGACTGATTAAATTCACATTGTTGCATGAGCACATGGCAGGCAGGGGAAAAATTATGAAATCTCACCGCCTATGCCATGGCAACTGAGCAAACAGCTCATGGGAAGAATGTGAATAATAGAAAATAGCAATATTTCTCTTTGTGTTTTCACACTTGACAGTTTTATCCCCACATCTGTCTGATGTCCAGTACACAAGTAAAATGTCTGCTGTAGCTACTCTTTCTCCCTTATTTGAGTTATCATCTGCTATATGTTGTCTTGAAGATGATCCAGATACTCTTTAAGGTTCAGAGAATACATGATAGGAAAGTTTTTATACCAGGTAACTCAAAAACTGGAGGAGACTACTAACACACAGGATTTTTAAAGTGGCTGTTGTCTTTGTAACAGTTTTACTGAACATTAAAGATTCCAAGTTGCTAAAGTGAAACTGAATAGTAAAACACACCAAACTTCTATAAGATGTTTACAAAATGGTGATCAGTTTTCAGGCTCACCTATTTAAGCAATTTTTAATCCATGACAGTATTTCAGAAGTTCTTAAGAGACATCAAAAGTATTGCAAAAGTTGAAAGGAGAAGCTGGCTCCATTTTTTAAAGAAAGATATAAATATAAATGGTTTCCTAAGAACTTCGTAATACCCAATGTGACTTTCCCATTTCTCTTACACTGTGCTTATAAAAGGAACATGTTTTCCTAGAGTAGGGGAAACTTTCCTAAGTAACTTGGAGGAATTACTTTGGATGGAGGAAAATGGGAATTTGAGATTTGGCAAAGTATATCAGAAATCTAAAATAAAATACTAACAGAACTGAAAATAAATATATGACATGGCACAGGTGGCTTATCCAGTCCTAGTTTGGGTGGTTACTACTCCTAATGTTTAACATTCAGAGGTAAGAAACCAATCTGTATACTTGTTTGCACAAGGCCCTGATTCCACAAGTTCTTAGGCATGTGTTTATAACATTAAACATGTGAGTAGTCCTCAGTGGGAATACACACATGATTAAAGTGAAGCCTGTGCTGCTTGCAGGAGCAGAGCCTAAATGTAGAGACCACACCACACCATATGTCTTAAATTATGTCCTAAACTTATTTTAATTTGCAGCCAGGCTTATGTAGGATGATCATTATGTTGCTAGCAAGGCAAATATTATAGTGATTCTCTGTACTGCATAACTGAGGCAAATGAAGATGTTCTGTGCATTTTTCCCCTGCTCTAATGAATAACTGAGGTAGAAAAACACAGGAAAAAAGCGTATTTTAAATACTATACTTTTGTGAGACTAGAAACATTTTTTTTTACTTGTTTTTGCTCCTGTGCTTTGGTGGGGATACCAGGGCTTCAGGCAGAAAACTTTAATGAGTCCTGTCCTTTAGGGCAGATTTAATATGAATCGAACATTCTCATGTTTCATAATTGTTCAGAAACTAAAAGACCCTGAGCTCCTGGGAGCCCAGTCCTGGGACAATGGTCCAGCAGGCCTTGAAGAAATACCATCTCTTTGAAGAGTGGAAAGGTCTATGGGCAGCTGGAAAGAAGAGGGCAAGCTAGCAATAGGGGGAGAGGAAAAAAGGGAATGATGATATATAGAGAAAGGAAAGTTAAAGGAGTTATTTACCACATGAAATTGTCCTCTTGAAAACTTCTAAGTGGTACACAAACTGCTGATGGGGTATAGGTATTATTTAGTTAGTAAGTTGTTAGATTTATTTAAGGCATTTGATCAACAGGAGCACTGTTACCTATTAACCAGAAAAAGGGCTAGCGTTTCTTGGGCAGCATTCAGATGAGTTCAGATATTGTTTTGGGTAATTTACTTCTTTAGAATTAGCTGCCATAAAATATTGTTTTGTTGCACATGTGTACAGCTCCGTCTTTAGAAGGCTATTTCATAGAACTGGAGCATTTTGTTGATGATATCAAGAGTTAAATTTGTGTTTTAAATGAATGCCTCTCTGGAGGGGCACAGATACTTCCAATCTGTGTGACTGGTAAAAAGTATCACCTGAGTCCTGCTATCTCCTTTCCTCCTTTTATAGATTTGATTATGGTTCTGTTGGCAAGCTGTAAAAAGAAAAAAGTGGGTTTGGGGAGTATTAGACACTTCCTATGTATATAAGGCCAAATTTGGACCTGACTTTAAAACCCTATACAATCCCTCTGAGGCCATAAGTGTTCCATGAGATGTAAGTCAGGACCACATTTACAATGTGACATTCTGTTCTCAGGTATGGCAGTGTAAACATGGAGGAACTCCATTGACGTCAGTGGTTGTAATGTCACTTTTATACCCTTGTAAAATGAGAGCCGCAACAGTCAGTATTTAGACTGTCAATGCCCTCTACATTTTTAGAGCAGGGGTGGAGGGTAAATTTTTTAAAAAATAGGTCAAATAGAATTCTGAATCTAACTTGAATGAAAGCAAGACGAAGCCCTTAAGTGCGACTTGCCCATGTGAAGTAACTGGAGGCTGGGGAGGGGCTTGTAAAGCAATACAGTAACAGTGGGAAGGAATAAAAAGAACATGATATACCTTCAGTTCACCAAAGAGAGCTTTCTTCATAAAGGGGTATATTATTCTGTTATATGTATGTGGCTTCCATTACCAGTAATGGGAGTTGATCCCACACAGAGAGAATAGACTCCTCCATCTGAGATCTCATTGGCTGCCTTGTATAAGGCCCATGTACGATGACAAGTTATTCTGGATCAAGCCCCTAATTGGTATCATGTCGTATATTGCTGAAATTTGTTTATTTGTATGAGAGCATTCGGGTTTTAGAAGCCCAACATTTGGATGTCTTTTGTGTACATGGGCCTATGCTGTAGGCAGTGTTCTCTGTTTACATGCCATGCACTGGTATGG